>CM028136.1:873381785-874048928 GCA_016271365.2 Neoceratodus forsteri
TCTCCACAAAGAAAAATGGCAAAGGTCAATTGCCAGCATTTCCACTATGGCAGCATTGAGTTCACATGCATCTACATGACTGAGTGGGTATTTAGTGTTGTGCACAAAAGGCTGTGCAATGTGGGCTGCATTGTTCGTTGCTTTACACTTGACATGCCAAATGGCTCTACTCTACTAATTAACATGGATGGGGTACCTTGGATGTGTGATGGTGGGTGCACAGGTGACAAGCCAATACATGCGGTTATTGTCCTTGTTTTAAGCACAGGGGTTGATGTAGTAGAATTACTACATGGATCACCACTGCTATTCTGACCACTGCTTGAACATTCCAAATCATCCTCCTCCTCATGCCTGTAGTAATCCTCTGATGTTATAGCACCACTCTTACCGACATGGCCACTTACACTGACGGAAAGGGATACCATGCTCACTAAGTTGGCTGAGGGTGGACGCCTAACTATGGCATTAGCTCCCTCTGGTGCCTCATCCACAGTGCCTTGTGCCTGTTCTTCAGATGAGTATGTTGGCCCAAGTGCTCAAAGGCTACCTTTTACCACACTTCACATGCACTTGGTAAAGCTGGTAGATTGGCACTGTTTCATTGTTGCCATCTTGTACAAAAAATCACAAACTAGGGATTTGGATGCCTTACTCTTCACATGTCACTGCTGGTGCTGCTGCTACTTATGTAATGCACTTTTGGTGGCAATGAAATGGGGTGTGTGATGCATGATTTCTGCTGCTGTGCACAGTTGGACTTTGACTGAACATCACAATCTATGACTATTAATTCAAGGTCATCATCAGCAGACACAGCTACAGCAGAACTTTGAGGAGGGACGATTGATTAAGAGACTGTTTACAAACAGCCACCTTCACTTTCTTTTTCTGGTTCCCAAATGAGGTCGCTAGCATCATCATCATGATCATCATCCACTAATTCACTTTGGAGCTGTCCTCCTTTGGAGACATTCAAGTTCAACAGCAGCCTCAATATTATCAGCCACACTTTTTTCGTCAGTGTCTGAATGTTTGTATGGCCTAGCCTCAGCATCAGTGGAAACATGAGAGTGTGAGTCAACATCATGATCAGAATCATGTTCAAGTACTGTAGGTAGTGAGACATCAACTGCACTCAAGTCTGCAGTTCAACAACATTTTTCTCATATGATAAGTTTAACGGGTTAAAGTTGTAGCAATACTCATGTTGTTATCAACCATGCCCTCACTAACTTTACTAACAGCAGGGATAACACCATCTCCAACCAGCATTGAACTGACTGATTTTGCTGTGAAAAACATAGTCGAACAAATCCTTTACTTGCTCCAACTACTACATTTCCCTTCTGCTGCACACTACCATGGACACGACCACTCTTAACACTGCTACCAATGGTAGCCCTGATGAACCTGACTCATCCTCACAACTTCCACTGCTAATAGTCTTCTTGGCAGCAGCACCACTGCCAGAAACAGCTTTGCCTGACTGTCTCTTTGAGGCGTTTTTCAGATGACACAAACAATTTACAACAACTTGATATTTCGTCACTTCTGGATGGCTGGGAAGCAAAACACTAAATGCAGCTGCACAGGCACAATGCAATATCTGTCCTCAAATCCTTAACCAATCTTCAAAAAGCTGACAGTCAAAAACAATACCATGTTTTGATGGGGGAAGAGATACAGTACCTAGCTACACAGAAGCAGGAAATAAATTGCAGACAGGCTTAGAAACTCAGAGTACTGCTATTGCAGTGCCACAGTGAAATGCATATCAATTAACAGCATGCACACAGATTAAAGGTCAAGCACAGAAACTTTAACTGTTCAGTACACCAACACAGACAGTCCTGTAAAAATACTAAAAACTGACCAGCAAACAGAAAATATTTATAAACAATTCAGTGAAGTGTGGTTTGTCTACCTGAACACAAAATAATCAAACAATAGCCAACAAGGGTGGGAAAAATGCCTTTCTCACCACTCTCCCTTCTACACCACAGATTAGCCCTCCCCGAAGCACTCTTCTACAGTGTCTCTCAGTACAGAGACAGAATCAACTAAATTGACATTCAATATTCACAAAACATCAATAAATGCTCAATGATATAACCACATCAGGGTTTACTACAACTGATCTACTAAATTTTGTCACAAAATTCTGTGGCAAAAAGGCGTTTTTAAGTTTTTAGAGGGTTTGAATTTCAGCTCTGACTGAAAACTGTCTCCAGCTTTCCACTACACACCCTATAATGAACTGAGTCTGTGCAAGACAATATACAGCCATGTGACCTTACATCCCATGATTCACTGCACAATTCACCTTAAAGAGCACAAAAACAAGGCAAAGTAACACAAAGTCAATAGAAAACAAGGAGAAGTAACTCAAATTCCATAGAGAACAAAGGGAACTTCGTGTTACTTCAAGATGTGTAGTTATTCACTTTGATTTGCAGAGTAGTAAGTGAAATTTGGGTTCTCGAAATACTATGCATAGCATTCTAGGTACTTGGCCCATCACTAGTCCCATGGTGACATCACAGCAGGAACATCTGCCAGAACTAAACACATGGTGGATTCCTGCAGGGAAGGGCCTCAAACAACTGGTACAACAACCCACAAGAGACAGGGCTATCCTAGATCTAGTACTGACTAACAGGGAAGGGATCACAGATCTCAGGTAGAAGGTCGCCTGGGGGCCAGTGACCATCACATTGTATGGTTCAATTTGGCCACTACATCTAAATCATCCCATTACAAGGCAAAATATGGGACTTCAGAGGAGCTGACTTTGATAAGATGGCCAACAGAGTTAAGCTAGCCTGGCAAAAACACAAGGTGGGGGTATAGGCAAAGTGGGCAAGCATTAAGGATGCAATACTTGAAGCAACATCTCATTGCATTAGACAGAAAGGAAGTGCAAAGAAGGAGGAAACCACTTTGGTTCTCAAATACAGTAGCAGAAAAGGTCAGAGCCAAAAGGCTGGCCTTCAGGAAATATAAGGAAACACAGTGGGATGAAGATAGGGAGGCATACAAACTGCCCTAAGGAAGCAGGAAGGCAGTAATGCAGGCAAGTCCCAAACTGAGAAACACTAGCATGAACAGTAAAGAAGGTTACAAGACTTTCTATAGATACATTAGTGAAAGGAGAAAGTCCAGAGGAACTGCTAAGCCCAAAGGAGAAAAGAGGGGCATGTGAGGAGGAGGACCCTGTAAAAGCATCTATCCTAAATAGATACTTTTGCTCAGTATTTACTGAAGAGAACGTAGGGCAGGGCCCACAGCTCAGCACCATGGACACAGGTGGGAGGGAGGTGAGCACTACTCCCTTCACAAAGAAAGGATCCTACAAGAGCTTGCTAAGCTCAGGGTGGACAAGGCAATGGGACCTGATGGCATACATTACAGGGTAATTAAGGAGCTAAGGGTGGTACTAGCAGAGCCATTAGCAGAACTATTTAGTGAGTCTCTGAGCACAGAAGAGGTCCCAGAAGACTGGAGAAGGGCTCATGTGATCCTGCTCCACAAAAGTGGTAGCAAGGAGAGGCAGGAACTACAGACCAGTCAGTCTTACCTCAGTAGTGGGCAAGGTTATGGAGACACTCCTTAAGGAAAGGATAGTGCAGCACCTGGAATCCATAGGGGCACAAGATCCAAGATAGCATGAGTTCACAAAGGAAGGTCCTGTCAAACTAACCTCATAGATTTCTTTGACTGGGTAACCAGAGTGGTGGACCAAGGGAGAGCAGTTGATGTCGCCTACCTTGACTTCAGCAAAACTATTGACACTGTTCCATAGAAGATTGATAAATAAGCTGGGTAGGCTTGGGGTGGGTCAGAAGTTGGTCAACTGGGTGGCAAACTGGTTGTGGGTAGAAAACGAGAGTGGTGGTAAGTGGTATACAGTCAGAAGAGATGCAAGTCACAAGTGGGGTATCTCAGAGATCAGTCCTGGTGCCAGTCCTCTTCAATATCTTCATTAGTGACATTGCAGATGGACTAGAAGGTAAGGCTTGTCTGTTTGCAGATGACACCAAAATCTGCAACAGAGTAGATGATCCAGATGGGGTGGTCAGAATGAGAAGAGATCTGGATAAACTAGCAAAATGGCAGAAGAGTGGCAACTGGGATTTAATGCAAAGAAGTGCAAGATCATGCACATAGGAAAGAGAAACCCTGAAGCCACCTATAGGCTGGGAGGAGTTGCTGGCAGTCACAAAGGAAGAAAGAGACTTGGGCATCATCATCACTGATGATCTGAAATCATCAAGCAGACCTCTAAAGCAGTAGGTAAGGCTAGGGGAATGTTAGAGTGTATTAGTAGGGTATCACAAGTCATAAGAGAGGTAATAATCCCTCTTTATAAGACACTGGTTAGGCCCCATCTGAGTACTGCATGTAGTACTGGAAGCCACACCTTCACAAGGACATTAACAAATTGAGGCAGTCAGAGAAGGGCAACCAAAATGGTGCAGGGACTGCATCAGAAGACATATGAGGATAGATTAACGGAGCTCAATATGTATACCCTTGAGCAAAGGAGGGAGAGAGGTGATATGATCGAGACATTCAAACACATTAAGGGCATTAGCAAGGTAAAAAATCTAAGATGTTTAAATATAAGAAAAATAGCAGGACAAAGGACACAGCATGAGATTAGAGGAGGCCGATTAAGGGAGAATGTGAGAAATTCTTTTTACAGAAAGGGTGGTGAATGCATGGAATGGCCTACCTCAGGAAGTGGTGGCTATGAATACAGTGCAGGGGCTTCAAACAGGCATGGGATAGGCATAAGGAAGCAATACAGATGAGTATGAATAGATAGACCACTGACAGAGCAAAGGCCGATGGCACATTTATAAGGTAGAAAAAGAAATGGGCAGACTGGATGGGCCTTGCGGTCTTTATCTGCCATCAACTTCTATGTTTCTATGTTTCTATGTGCCAGAATAGAGTGAGAGACCTGTAGTGGTGTCTCAGGTGTGGGGGCTGGCAGGTAGGGGGCAGCATTAAGCCAGTCACTAGTAAGGCTTGTCTAACTTTATACAGCAACATTGCAACCCTGAAATGTCCCAAAATGAAGGAAAAAGATCTACATGAATACACAAGTATGTGTGTTGCATAAGCCTAGCTAGAGAGTCCTATTGCCCAAATCCCCATCCCATTTTGCTTCCAAATGTTTTCATATAAAAATGCTGTACACCTAGACTAAAGAGGAGCTGAAATGAACTACACAGAAGAGGTGATTTATTTTAATTTTTTTTTCATTTCAAACTTGCAGGGTTTATATAAGTGAATCTCTGATTGAAATTGTTTTTGAGGGTATATTTTCTGTTAAATTGTTGTGCAGGTTATCTTATTGAAAGAAAGGAAAGTGCTCAGTGGGGTTGTGGGTCAGAGTTGTAGCTCATTGTTTCTGGAGGCACAGTCTTAGATCCACTTACCCTGCCCTCACCTTGCCATCCCATAGGTGTCATTTCCTTTATACTAGGTGTTCTGACATCACTTCCCCAAAAGGACAAAGGTCATACGTCTGTCATAGCCTTAACAGACCAGCATGCCATGTAGGGAGTAAATGCATGCACATACTAGCACACAGTAACAAAAAGAAAAAGGAAAACTAGAAAAGAAAAATTCAAAAAGGAAGGGAGAAAAACATGTGGGAAGTGGTGCAATACACTGGCTGTGGGGCAGCAGTCTTCTGGATGATGTTCTGAGGCTGTGATGCTGCCCTATTTGCAGGCACCTCTCTGGTCTGAGGAGGTTGCCCATCTCCAGACTGACCTGGCAAGGATTCAGCAAACTTCCTCCCCCACCCAGGGACCACCAGGGCTGCCGCTGCCTCAGAGGTTGCCAAGAAAGAAAAGTAGATGACCCATGGTGGACTCGGTGGGGTGAAGGTGGTGGAACAGAGGCGTAGACCTCCAGTTGTACCTCTCCACGATTCATACACCATTCTGGTGGCATGGTTCCTCTATGGAGGCACCCACACTGGAGACCAAGGGAGATGCTGGGAACCTCCACAAAGGAGACCCACAGGATGGTGGCACATTATCCAGCAGGGCAAGGGAACAAATCATGGTGGGGACTTAATAGTTGGGGGTAGAACTGGGGAGAGAGGGAGGGTGGTAAGGTGCCTGCCCAGTACCATGGCTTGGAGGGACAGGAAGTGGAGCAGCTGTACAGGAGAGGGGTTAGATGTCTTTGTCCAGCTAGGGACAAATGACCTGGCTGGGAATAGGATCACAGCAGTGCAGGAGGAGTTTGTGGAGTTGGGGAAGGGCCTTAGACAAGTTGCACACTTGGTAACCTTCTCAGAGGTGCTGCCTGTCAATGGAGTGAGTGAGGCTAGGGTACTCTGCACCATGAGTTCAATGAAAGGCTGAAAAACTGATGTGAAGCTCAGGATTTGGCTTCACTGGGGACTGAGAGTCCACCTGGAGGATATAGGGCTATATTGGTGCAATGGTCTGCATCTGTCTGGGAGGGAACCAAGATCCTAGGTGATAGGTTTAAATGCTTCATTGTCAAGCATTTAAACTAGCTGAGAGAGGCACTGAAAAGGAAGGAAGTACCAGCCCCCCACAAAACAGGGTGGTTAGCGAAGTAAACACCAAGGTAGAGAGTCGATGAGGGAGCAGGACAGGGTAAATGGAGAAAAGGCTAAGGAAGTAAGGACAGAAATGGGGCTAAAGGGTATGGCCATCAAAATATGGAGGTGATGAGTTCCAATGCCCATAGTTTGGGTAACAAGCTCCCTGAACTAGTGGCATTGATGGAAGAGGATGCCTGGACTAGTGGCAGTCACAGAAACATGGTACACAGAGAACCATGACTAGGATGTCAACATACCAGTGTACGCCAATCTCGGGAGGGACAGGAAGGGTAAAGAGGAGGAGGAGTAACTCTCTACATAATGGAAGGGATCAAAGAAGCGTAACTGAAGGGTAAGAGGAGGAGAAAAATACTGTGGGTCACCCTGGAGACAGAAAATGACACCACAATCCGCACTGGGGTTGTTCATAGATCCCCATCTCAGGGAGAGGCAATGGACAAGGAAATTATAGAAGGCATCATTAGAATGGCAGAAAAAGGGGAGATACTGTTGTTGGGGGACCTGAATATGCCAGATGTTAACTGGAGCACCTTTGCTGCAGCCACATCCAAGAGCAGGGCCATTCTCGATGCCCTACAGGTGGCATGCCTCAGACAGCTAGTGTTGGAGCCCACTCAGGAGGGAGCAATCTTAGATCTGGTACTCTAAAACAGGAACAGAGAGGTATCTCAGATTTAGAAGTGGGTAGTCATCTGGGAACAAGTGACCACCAAACAGTGTGGTTCACGATAAATGCAGTCATAGAGTCAAGTCATACAAAAGCAAGGGTATTGTACTTTAGGAAGGCTGACTTTGGCAAAATAGGAGAGCGTCTCAGAAAAGCACAAGCAAATGGGCAAGAAAAGAGGATGGAGGAATAATGAGGAAAAATCAAAACTGCCATCACAGAGGCAATAAGACTTTGTGTGAAGCAAATAAACAAAACAAAATGAAGGAAAAAGTTAACCTGGTTCTCAAAAGAGGTTTCAGGAATGTTAGGAGAAAAAGACAGCATTCAAGATGTATAAAGAAATACAGAAGGAGCAGGACAGAGAACTGTACCAGTTAAAGCAAAATTAAGTAGGGAAGGCAGTCAGATTAGCAAGCCCAAACAAAGATAAGGATAGCCAACTCAGTTAAGAAGGATAAAACCTTTTATATGGACATTAGGATGTGAAGAAAGACCAAGGAGGGATAGTGAGGCTTAATAAAGGGAGAGGTTGGGCAGAGGGTGACAGTGAAAAAGCAGGGATACTGAATGAATACTTCTGCCCAGTATTCAAAAAAGAAAAGGAGGGACATACCTAAACCAAACAATAAAATCACTCTGGATAGGAGGATCAATACCAGTCCATTCACAGAAGAAAGGGTCTTGAAGAACTCCTGAAACTGAAGGTGGACAAAGCAGTGGGGACGGCAGGATTCACCCCAGAATTCTAAAAGAACTAAGGGAGAACTAGTGACACCACTGACTATCCTTTTAACAAATCATGGGAGAATGGTGTGGTACCTGAGGGACTGGAGGAGGGTGGATGTGATTCCCTTCAGAAAAGTAGGTGCAAGGCAGAGGCAGGAAACTACAGACCTGTTAGTTTGACCTCAGTGGTAGGGAAAATGATAGAATCACTTGTGAAAGAAAGAAAGAATTGTTGGTATCTAGAGGCCAGTGTGGCATAGGACCCAAGGCTTCATGGATTCACAGCAGAAAGGTCATGTCAGAGGAATCTAATAGATTTTTTGACTGGGCGCCCAAAGTAGTAGAACAGAGAGTGGCTGTGGACATGCCTACCTAGACTTGCAAGGCATTTGACACAGTCCCTCTCAAAGATTAATAAACAAGTTAGCCAGCCTGGGAGTGGGTCCCAGGGTGATAGCCTGGATAAAATTTGGTTGTACAACAGGATGCAGAGGTAATAGTAAAAGAGTCCACTCTGAAGAAGGGGGTTACTAGCAGGGCACATGAGGGTTCAGTACTGGGACGGTCCTCTTTAATGTCTTTAGGTGACATTATAGAGGAACTGGAAGGAAAAGTATGCCTCATTTCAGACAACACAAAGATCTGCAACAGGGTTGATACACAAGGGGATAGAAAGGATAAGAAGGGACTTGGCAAGGCTGGATGTATGGTATAAGGTATGGCAGTTTAGATCCAGTGCAATAGAGTGCAAAGTAATGCACCTGGAAACAAAAACCCAGGGGAAGAGTACACAATGGGGGTACTAAGAAAAACATAAATGTAAAGGGACCTGGGAGTAGTCATATCAGATGACCTAAAGGTAGGCAAGCAATGTGAGAAGGCAGTAAGGAGGTTCGGGAGGATACTGGGATGCATAGGAGAGGCATCACCAATAGAAAACAGGAAGTTGTTATCACTCTGTACAGACAGTTGGTGAGACCCCATCTGGAGAACTACATGCAGTTCTGCAGAACCCATCTCCTAAGGACATAGACAGGATGGAGGCAGTCCAGAGAAGGGCAACTAAAATGGTGCAGAGTCTGCACTAGAAGCCATATGAAGAGTGACTAAGGAGTTTAATATGTATAACCTCAAGGAAAGGAGGAAGAGGGGACATGGTGGAAACTTTAAAGTACCTCAAGGAACCAACAAAGTCCAAGAGGGTAGCATCTTTCAGAAAAGAGATGTGCAAGAACAAGGTAGCACAATTTGAAGATGGGGGACAGCTCAGGCACAACATGAGAAGTATTTTTCATGGAGAGGTTGGTGCATATGGAGCAGCCTTCCTGAGGAGGTCATGGGATCAAAACCAGTTGGGAGTTCAAGAATACATGGGACAGACATAAGGCAATTTGGTGGGGGGTAGGAGGAAGCAGGCTATTGGTTAACTAGGATCTGCAGCAACCAATAGGCAGAAATGGGCAGACTGGGTTGGCCAAGCCATCCTTATCTGCCATCAAAGTCTATGTTTCTATGTAAATGATGGAATAATGGGATTTCTTTGGTGGACCCCTCATTTCCCAAATCCTAGTGACACCCTGGAGTGGATGTGCTGGACAACCTCTTTTCATACAGTGATATGCTGTACAGTTTACATCAAAGAGTCTGGAATACAAGTCTATTATTTCTGCTTACAATTTACTGCAAGACGTTTTGGTAATGAATATTGCTGTACAGAACAAGACATGCATTCTGCAGTAGATAAGAACAACATAGGGATCTGGTGATTTTTGGTCTCTTTCTGCACTATACCATTTACAATTGTACATATGTACAGTATGTGTAGCTGGGTACAAACATAGATACTTAGATGGTATGTGACAGGAAATAAAAATGAACAAAAATATTAAGTCTATGAGCCTGCCCTGTTCCTGGTATTCTCAGCATTTTTTTAGAGTAGGCTGAACTGAATTGTGTTAAAAGTAACATCACACACGTAAAAACAAAAACAAGGTGCATCAGCATGTGGTCTAAAAGCAAAACAAAATGGTTATATTAAACACACTCTGAAAAGAAAATACAGTTAAAAATCTATGTTTTAACCTTGGTCTTCTTCAGGAAATATCTAAAAGAGAAAAAAACAAAGTTAGTGTGTATGTCACACATGTTCATTGACAATCTAATAAATGAACTTGAAAATAAAATGTGACACAGTAATACAGTATTAAGGTTGGAAAGGGACTCTGGGTTCAAATGGTTTGCCATGCCCTCCTGCTCTGAATCAGAGATTAGTAAATTTGCTGTGCAAAATATGTGCAATGTCTACCCATTTTACCACCATGGTACATTGTAATTCACTTTGAAATCAGAAATGTATGTTTGCATTTAATATATTTTAATATGCATCAGCTGGGACAACTTTTTCAAAGGCAGTATTTTATACAGGAGCTCTTAGGATGTAGGTTTTTAAATTGTTTTGCTTTAAGGAGGCGAAGGAAGACCAAGGGAGAATAGTGAGGCTTAATAAAGGGGGAGGGTGGGCAGAGGAGGCTGTGAAAAGGCAGAGATACTAAACAAATATTTTGCTCAGTATTTACAAAGGAAGAGGGGTGTACCTAGAACAAACAGTAGAAACACACTGGATACAGAAGTTGATACCAGCCCATTTACAGAAGAAAGGGTTCTGAAAGAACTCTTAAAACTGAAGGTGGACAAAGCAATGGGGCCTGATGGGATTCATCCCAGAATTCTAAAAGAACTAAGGGTAGAATTAGTGACACCACTGACTACCCTGTTTAACAAATCATGGGAGGATGGGGTGGTACCCGAGGACTGGAGGAGGGCAGATGTGATTCCCTTCACAAAAGTGGGAGCAAGGCAGAAGCGGAAACTACAGACCTGTTAGTTTAACCTCAGTGGTAGGGAAAATGATGGAATCACTTCTGAAGGAAAGAATTGTCAAGTATCTAAAGGCCAGAGGGCACAGGACCCAAGGCAGCATGGATTCACAGCAGGAAGGTCATGCCAGACAAATCTGATAGATTTCTTTGACTGGGTGACCAAAGTAGTAGATCAGGGAGGGGCTGTGGACATGGCCTACCTAGACTTTAGCAAGGCATTTGACACAGTCCCACACAAAAGATTAATATAAAGTTAGCTAGCCTGGGGTGGGTCCCAAGATGACAGCCTGGGTAAAAATTGGCTGGAAAATAAGCACAGAGAGTAATAGTAAATGGAGTCCACTCTGATGAAAGGGGTTACTAGTGGGGGTACCGCGGGAGTTCAGTGTGGACTGAGTCCTCTTCAATGTCTTTATAAGCGACATTGCAGAGGGACTGGAAGAAAATGTCTCTTTGCAGATGACACAAAGATCTGCAACAGAGTTGATGCACAAGGTGGGGTGGAAAGGATGAAAAGGACTTGGCAAGGTTAGAAGAATGGTCAAATGTATGGCAGCTTAGATTCAATGCTAAGAGGTGCAAGGTAATGCACCTGGGAAACAAAAACCCAGGGAAGAGTACACAATGGGGGTGAGATACTAACAACAACAAAAATGGAAAGGACCTGGGGTAGTCATATCAGATGACCTAAAGGTGGGCAAGCAATGTGAGAGGCAGCAATGAGGGCTGGGGATATTGGGATGCATAGGAGAGGCATCACCAGTAGAAAACAGGAAGTTATTATCCTCTGTACAGACAGCTGGTCAGACCCCATCTGGAGTACTGCATGCAGTTCTGGAGACCCAGTCTTTGCAAAGACATAGACAGGATGGAAGCTGTCCAGAGGAGGGCAACTAAAATGGTGCAGGGTCTGCACCAGAAGACATATGAAGAGAGACTAAGAAGCTTAATATGTATAGCCTCGAGGAAAGGAGGGAGAGGGGGACATGATAGAAACTTTCAAGTACCTCAAGGAATCAACAAAGTCAAGAGGTAGCATCTTTCAAAAAAGGGTGTGCAAGAACAAGGGGCACAATTTGAAGATGAGGGGCGGCTCAGAGGTAATTTAAGAGTATTTTTTTCACAGAGAGGTTGTGGATGCATGGAGCGGCCTTCCGGAGGAGGTAAGTGGAGTCAAAAACAGTGGTGGAATTCAAGCATGCATGGGACAGTCATAAGGCAATTCTAGGGATGGGGGTAGAAAAAGTAGGCTGCTGGTTAACTAGGATCTGCAGCTTATCCAGTAGGCAGGGAAATGGGCAGACTGGGTGGGCCAAGCGGTCCTTATCTGCCCGTCAAATTCTATATTTCTATGTTTCTATGTTAAGAAGTAAGGCAAGAGTATTTGCTGAGTACTATATATGATGATGGTATTGACAAATTTTGAAATGAGACATAAGCGATGGGTTTTAGAACATGTCCAGACTTAATAAAGAAAACCCACTGTTGTATTGTAAACAGTACAAAATGGTATTTTATGTTTATTTTATTGTATGGAATTTGGTTTGCCGGGACAAAATCAACTCTCTATGGCATGTTATAAAGTGACATGAGGAATTGATTTAATCTTAGTCTCAGTCACAGAGTGTGCACTATTCAATCCAGAGCATGGGAGCTGCTGTATAAAAAAAAAAAACATATTCTTGCCTTGGAATGGAATGATTTAGTTTAGTGGCCAATTTGAGCCATACCATGTGATGGTCACTGGCCCCAGGTGACCTACCTGGAGATCTGTGACATTTCCTGTTAACCAGTACTAGATCCAGGATAGCACTGTGTCTTGTGGGTTTGTTGTACCAATTGTTTGAGGCCCTCCCCTGCAGGGAATCCACTATGTATCTAGTTCTGGCTGATGTTCCAGCTGGTATTTACCAGTCTGTATCTGGCAATGTCCCAACTATTGCACAATAAATCTTCTGCACTTTGCACTTTTTCAGTACGACTGAGTTAGCACTGTATTTCTTTGTTTTGCTTGAAATGGTTTAATCTGGCTGGCAGAGGGATTCAAAGATGTGTAATTACCCATGATCAAGTAACTAGCTGTTTTATTTTTTCATTTCAAGTGTCATTTTATGAGGGCAATAACACACTCCAGGGTATGCCTTTGTCATAAGATATATGGGCTTCATGAGTAGTTGAGTAAATGGGGAGAACCAAGGCTATAGTTTTGTATTTTATTATTTAAGTAGGAAATAGTTTCATTTAGCCAACACTCGTTTGTGAAGAAGTTCGGCAATATGCAAATATGTAAGTAACAAAATGTACAAGTTATCAATGTAATAGCCAAAACAGTGCAAAACACAATAACATTCAGTTCATAGTCAGAGGAAGTGGGCTGTACTTTTGTCATGGCACATTTTGGAGAAAATCATGGTATTGTTGTAGTCAATTGTCATGGTCAAAATGACAGAAGCTATGGAAATCTTAGCAAAAGCCACAAAATGCTATGGGTGGTCTTACTTAGGGTTAAAAAAAGAAAAGAAAGAAAAGTGTGTGTTCTTGTGCTGGGAAGGGTACTTATCAACTTACTTTTACAAATCAGTAGGAGGAGAGAGCGCTAATTGGGGGTGTGGCTTAGACAATATAAAAGCAGGTGACTCTAATTACAACTTCCTGTTGCTAGCCTTTGGAAGAAAGAAATCCTGCTTGTAGGGCAGAAAGCAGCTAACTAAAAGAAGCTACCATTTTCTTACTAATTTAACACTTCTATCTCAGCAGGAGTCAGTGTCTGTTGAGATTAAACAGACATATACTTTATTAGAAGTAGAAGGGTCTTATTTAGGGTTAAAAAGAAAGAAAGAAAGTCATGTGTGTTCTGTGCTGGAAAGGTACTGTATTAACTTACTTTGCTAAATCAGTAGGAGGAGATAGCTTAATTGGGGTGTGGCTTAGACAATACAAAAGCAGGTGACTCCAATTACAACTTCCTGTTGCTAGCATTTGGAAGACAGAAATCTTGCTTGTAGAGTAGAAAGCAGCTAACTAAAATAAGCTACTATTTTCTTACTAATTTAACACTTCTATCTCAGCAGGAGTCAGTGTTTGTTGAGATTAAGCAGACAGACACTTTATTAGAAGTAGAGGGGTCTTGTAGAAGACTTGGTTTGCTGGCCAAGACCTAGCTTCACCTGTACTCTTTCCTTCTAAGACTGCTTGAAAGGCAGAGTAGAGAAACTTCCAGAGTAAGGAAAAGGATTAAGACTTATTTTGGCTAAACAGATTTACTGTGTGGTGTTTTTTATTTTTTACTCACAGGGATTGCTACTGTTTGTTGCTAACATTTCATTGCTTTATTTTCTCTGTAGCAAAGTGTTTCTTACAGGGTATATCTTCTCTGAAATTATTACAGGTGGTGCTTTACAGGTTTTACAGTTTTATCTAACATTAGGATAAGCTTTCAGGGTTACTGCATTTGTTGTTGACTGATTGTTTCTGCTCTTACCTCATTGTTCTTTCATCCGTGGTTCTTCCTTTTCGGCCGGGAAGAGCCGACCACCACCATCCCCAATCACCCCACTACACTCCTTTTATAG
The DNA here is from genome assembly GCA_016271365.2 of Neoceratodus forsteri. Lineage (NCBI taxonomy): Eukaryota > Metazoa > Chordata > Ceratodontiformes > Ceratodontidae > Neoceratodus > Neoceratodus forsteri. The sequence continues at coordinate 873,396,255 of CM028136.1, forward strand.
GGTACCACAGTTGTGACATTTCCTGTGGCAGAGCAGGAAGGGGTGGATCAGTGGGGCCTCCACAAGGTGAGCTCATTTACAGGAGCACTAGTAATTTAACTTGTTATAACAAGTTAAACAAAACACAATCAAACCATTACTTGCATTTTTTCCCTTTTTTTCCTTCTAATTACTCTGACTAGGTTATAAACCCAGCAACTTATCTGGAATGGATATCATTAACTGCAGGTACTGTGGAACAATTTTCAGAAGGACAATCTTACAGGATTTAGGACACTGTCCTACATGTTGAGCCTATGGAGATCTTAGGGCTCAGCTCCGGGCAGCATGGGCAGGATTGCATGCCTCAAATTTCATATTCAAGAGGAAATACATTATAAGAACCACCCGCCATTTCCCAGCATCCAACAGAAAAACCTCGACATGAAGTAGTTGGTCAGGAGGTTGGACAGGTGGTTAGGAGAAATCCAGGTGCCCCATCACTCTCTGCTCTCCAACATATTACCTCCAAAACCATATAAACACTACAAACAGGTATCGCCTCTATCTCTGAAATCAAGACAAGAGGCAGAAGACACTGCAGAGCAGGACACTGCAACACAGGAGCTAGCACAACAAAACTCACCCAAATCAGGAACCAAAACAAAAAAAGCAAAAAGAAAATCAAAAACTTCTGATCATAGGAGACTCCATGATTCAGGAGTTGATACCCATCTCCAGCCTGGGGTAATGGTCAGATGTCTCCCAGGTACATCAGCATGGAGAGACACTGACCGCATTGCTAAAATTATTCACAAAGCAGGAAAACATTGATGTCCTAGTACACATAGGGACTAATGATCTCATCAGTCGGTCAGTTGTGGAGACCAAGGAACACCTGACCAGGCAGGGTGACAAACTATCATCTATTTCGTCAGGCATCTCCTTCTCTGAGATCCTGCCAGTCTGGGAGGGGAGCAGATGGACGGAAGGTCAGAGAAGGGGAGATAGGGGAGCTAAACACGTGGCTCAAGGGCTGGTGCCAGGAAAAGGACACAGATTTGTAGGGAACTGGCAGCAGTTCTGGGAGTGAAAGTTCTTTAAATTTGATGGACTGCATCTGACTAAGGAGGGAGTCAGTGCATTGGGCAGAAGTCTGACATCTTTGCAGAATATTTAAACTAGCAAATGGGAGGGGTGCAGTACCCATCGTCGAATGGGAAGAACACCCCTCCCCTCAGCTAGTGGTCAAACAGGGATTCAGCATGTTTGCAGTTCATTTGCACCACCAGGTAAGAAAAAGGTCTGTCTCCCATACGATGCACAGGGTAATGCCAAACCTCACCCAACAAATAACACACCAAAATCTGGCCAATGGAAAATCATGTACACAAATGCTCACAGCCTGGGAAATAAGATCCCAGACCTGCAGGCAATAATATCAGAGGCTAAACTGGACATAGTAGCAATTAATGAGGCTGGTTTACCAGTAACCACACTTGTGAGTCTTCAGTACCTGGCTATGTATTGTTCAGAAGAGACTGAGGTGCAAAAGGGGAGGAGGAGTGGCCCTGTATGTCCAATGAAATTATCAAAGCTACAGAAATTCAGAATACACATAAGGAGCCAGAAGAACTGTGGGTCACCCTGGAAACAGGAAATGGGACAGCCATAAGAACTGGGGTTGTCTAAAGGCCCCAGACCAGGGGAGGACATAGACACATTACTGTTAAAGATATACAAACATGACAGCTAAAGGGAGGTTCTGATAATGGGAGACTGCAACATGCGGATACAGATTGGTCAATACCAGCAGGAACATCTGCCAGAACTAGACACATAGTGGATTCCCTGCAGGGGATGGCCTCAAACAACTGGTACAGCAACCCACAAGAGACAGGGCTATCCTAGATCTAGTACTGACTAACAAGGAAGGGATCAGATCTCCAGGTAGAAGGTCACCGGGGCCAGTGTCCATCACGTGGTATGGTTCAATTTGGCTACTACATCTAAATCATCCCATTACAAAGGCAAAAATATGGGACTTCAGAGGAGCTGACTTTGATAAGATGGCCAACAGAGTTAAGCTAGCCCTGGCAAAAGAAACACAGGTGAAGGGGTACAGGCAAAGTGGGCAAGCATTAAGGATGCAATGCTGAAGCAACATCCCATTGTGTTAGACAGAAAAGGAAGTGCAAAGAAGAAGGAAACCACTTTGGTTCTCAAATACAGTAGCAGAAAGGTCAGAGCCAAAAGGCTGGCCTTCAGGAAATACAAGGAACACAGCGGGATGAAGATAGGAGGCCACTAAACTGCCCTAGGGGAAGCAGGAAAGGCAGTAAGGCAGGCAAAGTCCCAAACTCAGGAAACACTAGCAGAACAGTAAAGAAGGTGACAAGACTTTCTATAGATACATTAGTGAAAGGAGAAAGTCAGAGGGGTTGCTAAGCAATGGAGAAAAGGGAGCATGTGAGGAGGAGGACCCTGTAAGGCATCTATCCTAAATAGATGCTTTTGCTCAGTATTTACTGAAGAGAAGGAGGGCAGGGCCCACAACTCAGCATCATGGACACAGGTGGGAGGAGGTGAGCACTACTCACTTCACAAAGAAAGGGTCCTACAGAGCTTGCTAAGCTTAGGGTGGATAAGGCAATGGGACCTGATAGCATACATCCCAGGGTACTTAAGGAACTAAAGGTGGAACTAGCAGAGCCATTAGCAGAACTGTTTAGTGAGTCTCTGAGCACAGGAGAAGTCCCAGAAGACTGGAGAAGGGTCATGTGATCCTGCTCCACAAGAGTGGTAGCAGGGAGGAGGTGGGAACTACAGACCAGTCAGTCTTACCTCAGTAGTGGGCAAGATTATGGAGACACTCCTTAAGGAAAGGATAGTGCAACACCTGGAATCCATAGGGCACAGGATCCAAGACAGCATGGGTTTACAAAGGAAGGTCCTGTCAAACTAATCTCATAGATTTCTTTGACTGGATAACCAGAGTGGTGGACCAAGGAGAGCAGTTGATGTCACCTACCTTGACTTCAGCAAAGCTTTTGACACTGTTGCACACAGAAGATTGATAAATAAGCTGGGTAGGCTCAGGATGGGTCAAGTTGGTCAACTGGGTGGCAAACTGGTTGTCGGTAGAAACAGAGAGTGGTGGTAAATGGTATACAGTCAGAAGAGATGCAAGTCACAAGTGGGGTACCTCAGGGATCAGTCCTGGGGCCAGTCCTCTTCAACATCTTCATTAGTGACCTTGCAGATGGACTAGAGGTAAGGCTTGTCTGTTTGCAGATGACACCAAGATCTGCAACAGAGGTAGATGATCAAGATGGGGTGGGCAGAATGAGAGAGATCTGGATAAACTAGCAAAATGGTTAGAAGAGTGGCAACTGGGATTTAATGCAAAGAGTGCAAAATCATGCACATAGGGAAGAAAACCCTGAAGCCACCTATAGGCTGGGAGGAGTTGCTAGCAGTCACAAGGAAGAAAGAGACTTGGCATCATCATCACTGATGACCTGAAATCATCAAAGCAGACCTCTAAAGCAGTAGGTAAGGCTAGGGGGTGTTAGGGTGTATTAGTAGGAGTATCACAAGTCGTAAGAGGAGTAGTAATCCCTCTTTACAAGACACTGGTTAGGCCCCATCTGGAGTACTGCGTGCAGTATTGGAGGCCACACCTTCACAAGGACATTAACCAAATTGAGGCAGTCCAGAGAAGGGCAACCAAAATGGTGCAGGGCCTGCATCAGAAGACATATGAGGACAGATTAACAGAGCTCAATATGTATACCCTTGAGCAAAGGAGGAGAGAGGTGATATGATCGAGACATTCAAACACCTTAAGGGCATTAACAAGGTGAAAGAGTCTAAGATGTTTAAATATAAGAAAAATAGCAGGACAAGAGGCACAGCAGGAGATTAGAGGGAGCCAATTAAGGGGAATGTGAGGAAATTCTTTTCACAGAAAGGTTGGTGGATGCATGGAATGGCTTACCACAAGAAGTGGTGGCTATGAATACAGTGCAGGGCTTCAAACAGGCATGGGATAGGCATAAGGAGCAATACAAATGACTATGAATAGATAGGCCACTGACAGAGCAAAGGCCGATGGCACATTTATAAGGATAGAAGAAATGGGCAGACTGGATGGGCCTTGCAGTCCTTATCTGCCATCAACTTCTATGTTTCTATGTTATGTTATTAAGGTTAAAAAGAAATGCAAGAAAGTCTGTGTGTTCTGTGCTGGGAAGGTACTGTATCAACTTACTTTGCTAAATCAGTAGGAGGAGAGAAGCTTATTGGGGGTGTGAGCATACAATATAAAAGCAGGTGACTCAATTACAACTTCCAGTTGCTAGCCTTTTTCTTACTAATTGCCCTCCATCCCACCCCTCCACCCACCACCTAAGCCAGTTCTACTTTGTAGCTACTGGATTTGACTGACAACAGGAACTTCCGTTTGGCAGTAGGAGGGAAGGACATAGAGAAACATTAGTTTTGTCAGCCCTAAAGGAAAAAAGTAGCTCGTCCCCAGCTGCTGGTGGTCTGACACTGAGCAAGAAAGAAGGAGGCTACTGAAGAGAATATAGGAAGTTGCTGTCCCAGAACAGGAAGGTAAGAGTTATAAGGAGAGGAGAGATAAGCATACAGAGAAACAGGATAGGGGACACAAAATAAGACATGATAGGGTGGTGCAGTGCAATGGCTGTGGGGCAGCAGTGTTCCAGGAGACATTCTGGAGGCTGCGATGCTGCCTATTTTCAGGCACCTCTCTGGTCTGAGGGAGGAGGTTGCCCTATCCAGGCTGACCTGGCTAATATTCGTGAAACCCCCTCCCTTGCCCAGGGACCACCAGGGCCCAATGCCACTACCTAGAGGGTGGCAAGAAGAGGAGAGGCTGGACCAGGGTGGGCTCAGAGGAAGAAGATGGTGGAAAGAGTTGCATCCCTCCAGCTGTACCTCTCCACAATTCATAGGCTCTTCTGGTGGACAGTGGTTCCTCTATGGAGGCACCTGCAGTGGAGACCAAGGAGGATGCTGGCAACCATCACAAGGAGACCCACAGGAGGGTGGCATGGGACCCACAGGGAAGGAAACAACTCCTGGTGGGGGACTCCAATCATTAGGGGGGTAAGTGGGAGGAAGGAGAGAGGTAAGGTGCCTGCCTGGCACCGCGGCTTGGCGGACAGGAAGCGAATCCTCAGGATCATGGGAGCAGCTGCATGAAGGAGGGAGCTGGATGTCATTGTCCACCTAGGGACAAATGACCTGGCTAGGAATGGGATCAGAGTGGTGCAAGAGGAGTTTGTAGAGTTGAGGAAGGGTCTTAGACAAGTAGCACATATGGTAACCTTCTTGGAGGTGCTGCCTGTCTATGGCAAGGATGATGCTAGATTACTCCTCACCAGGGAATTCAATGAATGGTTGAAAAACTGGTGTGGGGCTCAGGGTTTTGGCTTCATTGGGAACTGGGAGCCACCTGGAGGATGCAGACCTATACTGGTGCGAAGGTCTGCATCTGTCCAGGGGAACCAGGATCCTAGGTGAGAGGTTTAAATGCTTCATTGGCAAGCAATTAAACTAGCCAAGGGGAGGCACTGAAAAGGATCAGGAAATCCCAGCCCCCACAAAACACGGTAATTAGTGAGGTAAACACCAAGGTAGAGAAGTCAGGAGCAGGACATAGGTAAATGTAAAAAGGCAAAGGCAGTAGGACAGGGATGGGGCTAAAGGGTAAGACCATCAAAAGAGGAGAGTGATGAATACCAATGCCCATAGTCTGTGTAACGAACTCCCTGAACTAGTGGTCTTTATGGAAGAGGGTTGCCTGGATATTGTGGGAGTCATAGAAACATGGTACACAGAGAACCATGACTGGGATATCAACATACCAGGATACACAATCTACAGGAGGGACAGGGAGGATAAAAGAGCAGGAGGCATAGCTCTCTATGTAAAGGAAGGGATCAAAGCAACAAAACTAAAGAGTAAACAGGAAGCAGATGAGGCACTCTGGGTCACCCTGGAGACAGAAAATGGCACCACAGTCCACAGGGGTTGTATACAGACCCCCATCTCAGGGGAGGAATGGACAAGGAAATGATAGAAGGCATCCTTTGAATGGCCAAAAAGGGAGATATTGTTGATGGAGGACCTGAATATGCCAGATGTTAACTGGAGCACCTTTGCTGCAGTCACATCCAAGAGCAGGGTCATTCTTGATGCCCTACAAGGGGCATGCCTCAGACAGCTAGTATTGGAACCCACTCGGGAGGAGCAATCTTAGACCTGGTACTCTCAAATGGGAACATAGAAAGAATCTCAGATTTAACAGTGGGTAGCCATCTGGAGAACAAGTGACCACAAAACAGTGTGGTTCACGATAAACACAACCATACAATCAAGCCACACAAAAGCAAGAGTATTGGACTTTAGGAGGGCTGACTTTGGGAAAGTGAGAGAGTGCCTCAGAAAAGCACTAGCAAACAGGCAAGAAGGAGGGTGGAGGAACAATGGGAGTAATCAAAACAGCCATTACAGAGGCAACAAGCCTTTATGTAAACAAATCAACAAAACACAATGAAGGAAAAAAGCTATGGTTCTGAAAAGAGATGACAGGGAAGGTTAAGGAGAAAAGGATAGCATTCAGGAAATATAAGGAAACACAGAAGTAGCAGGACAGAGAACTTTATCAGTTAAAACAGAAAGAGTCAGGAAGGCAGTCAGAATAGCAAAGGCCCAAACTGAGCAAAGGATAGCCAGCTCTGTTAAGAAGGGGATAAGAACTTTTATAGGTACATTAGGGGGAATAAAGATCAAGGAGGGATACTGAAGCTTAATAAAGGGGGGAATGTGGGCAGAGGGTGACAGTGAAAGCAGGGATACTGAACGAATATTTCTGCTCAGTATTCATAAAAGGAAGAGGAGGGAGGTACCTAAACCAAACAAGAGAAACACTCTGAAGATGGGGTCGATACCAGTACATTTACAGAAGAAGGGTTCTGAAAGAACTAATAAAATTGAAGGAGAACAAAGCAATGGGGCCTGATGGGATTCACCCAAGAATTCTAAAAGAACTAAGGGTAGATCTAATGACACAGCTGACTACACTCTTTAGCAAATCATGGGATAATGGGGTGGTACCTGAGGACTGGAGGAGGCGGATATGATTCCACTTCACAAAACTGGGAGAAGGACAGAGGCAGAAAACTATAGACCAGTTAGTTTGACCTCAGTGGTAAGAAAAATGATGGAATCACTTCTGAATGAAAGAATTGTTGAGTACCTAAAGGCCAGTGGGGCACAGGACCCAAGGCAGCATGGATTCATGATGGGAAGGTCATGTCAGACAAATCTAATAGATTTCTTTGACTGGGTGACCAAAGGAGTAGACCAGGGAGGGACTGTGTACATGGCCTACCTAGATTTTAGCAAGGCATTTGATACAGTCCCACACAAAGATTAATACACAAGTTAGCCAGCCTGGGAGTGGGTCCCAAGGTGGTAACCTGGATAAAAATTGGCTAGACAACAGGATGCAAAGGGTAGTAGTAAACAGAGTCCACAGTGAAGAAAGGAGGGTTATTGGCGGGGTACCATGAGGTTCAATACTGGGACTGGTCCTTTTAATGTCTTTATAAGTGACATTGCAGAGGAACTGAAAGGAAAAGTATGTCTCTTTGCAGACAACACAAGATCTGCAACAGGGTTGATACACAAGATAGAGTGGAAAGGATGAAAAGGGACCTGGCAAGATTGGAGGAATGGTCAAATGTAACACAGCTCAGATTAAATGCAAAGAAGTACAAGTAATGCACCTGGGAAACAAAACCCAGGGAAGAGTACACAATGGGGGTAAGATACTGGCAACAGTAAAAATGGAAAGGGACCTGGGGGTATTATATTAGATGAACCAAAGGTGGGCAAGCAATGTGAGAAGGCAGTAAGGAAGGCTGGGGGATACTGGGATGCATAGGGAGAGGCATCAATAGTAGAAAACAGGAAGTTGTTATCCCTCTGTACAGTTGGTGAAACCCCATCTGGAGTACTGTGTGCAGTTCTGGAGACCCCATCTCCGAGAACACAGACAGAGTGGAGGCTGTCCAGAGGAGGCACCAAAATGGTGCAGGATCTGCACCAGAAGACATCTGAAGAAAGACTAAAGGAGCTTAAAATGTATACCCTTGAGGAAAGAAGGGAGAGGGGACATGAAAGAAACTTTCAAGTACCTAAAGGGAATCGACAAAGTCCAAGAGGGTAGCATCTTTCAGAAAAGAGATGTGCAAGAACAAGAGGGCACAATTTGAAGATAGAGAGGGTACAGCTCAGAGGTAATGTGAGGAAGTATTTTTTCAAGGAGGGTTGTGGATGCATGGAACAGCCTCCCTGAGGAGGTCGTGGAGTCAAGAACAGTGGGGAATTCAAGAATGCATGGAACAGACATCAGGCAGTCCTGGTGGGGGTACGTGGAAGTAAGCTGTTGGTTAACTAGGATCTGCAGCTTATCTGTTAGATAGGAAAATGGGCAGACTAGGTGGGCCAAGCGGTCCTTATTTGCAGTCAAATTCTATGTTTCTATGTTTTCTATGTTTCTACATAAGCCATTTTGTTAACAAACTACTGCTATTTCAACATAATTTTGCACAAAACACATCAGCAAAAATTCCAGTGCATAGAAAACTGCATTTTCCCAGTGGCAGGCCACAACCCATTGTGCTCCCTCCTGGGAGGTAGGGTTTGCATCTTGTCCCAGGAAACTCAAACTGGGGATGCCTGGAGGCCAAGTGCTTTGCATATGATGGGTGAAGCACAAAATCATAGGCATGCCATAGTGAATGACAAGCTTTGTGGTGTTGTCATGGAAGATGCTACATATCTTGACATTGTCTATAAAACTGCTAAAGTCAAGGCACTGTCACTGAAAATGACCAAAATCATGGTGTTTTCATAACAAGCATTTGTCAATGCTGAATGTTTGATTGGTGGCAATTAGTGGAAGCGCAGGAGTTAGACGGATGTAGTATAGTAATGGTAGTGAAGTATTGAACTGATGCCAACTCCACCCCACCCTGCAGAGATGGACAGGTATTGGCGTGTGTGCTGCGTCATCACCCATAGCGGTCATAACATTTCACCTCACCCCTACCCTGCAGACAGTGACAAGTGTTGAGGTGTGCCTTGGGGTGTTCGGGCTTTACACTCACCTCATTCCATAAGGAAATATGCTGAAATGGGTGCAGTATAGGAGAATGGTGTGAATTCTGGGGCCAAAAGAGTCCAAGGTGCACCCGATGCCTGTCACTGGCTGCAGGGTGGGGAGTGTGGGTGGAGAATGGCATAGCATTACTGTCAACAATCCCAGGTCACACCCGTGACACCTGTCAGTCCCTACAGGGTAGGGCAGATCCCTGTCGACTCTACAGGTCAGAAACCTTAAGGCCCTGGGCATTTCTTGGTATTTTTACTCTAAGATTTCAACATTGGCTTTTATGACACCACTGCATGAACAGTGACACTATCAGTTGTTAGCTGAAGGTGATTTTGCACAGTGAGTCGCCATTTGGCGCACAGGCACAAAACACATTTTGAACATGATGTGAAAGTGACAGCTCTACTGTTCATGAGGAGGTATTAAAAATGATAATGTTGAAAATCTGGAGTGAAAATATAAAAAAAACTGGTGAAGTCACAGTGTGCATAGAAACTGCAATGCACACGTATGCAATTGTTGGGGATTTTTTCACAAGATTTTTAATGTAGGCATTTTGGGACCTCTGCTCATGAACAGTGTTACTGTGATTTTCTTAATCTGTCCCCAACACTGATTTCCCACAGTGGCCACTATTCTGTGCCAGAAGTGTGAAAACACATTTCGCCAGGATGTGAAAAATGACAGCTGTACTGTTCATAAGGAGGGGTGAAAAAATGGCAATGTTTGAAAATCTGGGTGAAAATATTACAGATCCATGAATTTGCAAGTGTGCATGGAAACTGCACAACACACGCTCATAACACAGTCATTTTGAGAATTTTTTCACCAGATTTGCAATATAGGCTTTTTGAGCCCTCCTCATGAACAGTGACACTGTCGTTTCGTTACTCAGTCCTGAAAGGTGATTCTGCACAGTGACAGCAAATCACCTTTTGGGACTGAATAACAAACGACAGTCACAAAATCATGAGGGGGTCCCAAGAACCCATGTTGGAAATTTGGTGCAAAATTCAAAAAATCACAGTGATATGCACCAAAGTTGAAAAACCCTATTTATGCCACTATACAACTTACCAGCATTTCTTCAGTTCGCGGTCGGCTTTTAAGAGTGCAGATGTGTTCTTGCTCCACTGGAGATCAACACTCTAGCCTCCAGAGGTAAGTATGGGGTGAGGGGGTGTGGGGAGGTGGGGTACGTAGTGGGTGGTCGGCGGGTTGGGGAGGGGCAAGAAGAGTCAACAGGGCTGTTTTTCTTTTGTTACAGTTTTTTTTAAAGATGACATGGGACTTTTGCCACACTGGGGTGGACTCCTAGCGTGGCACCTGGAAGTTTTGGGGGCAATGGAGCCAACTGGTGATTGGGCACCCCATTGGCCATACAGTGTGGAGGGAGCACATGAGAATGTTGGACTTTGCCACGCTAGGCTCCCAGCGTGGCACCTGGATGTTGTTTTTTTTATTGGGGGCACTGGAGCTGACAGAGATTGGGCACCCATTGGACATACAGTGTGCTTGGGGTGGAGTGTACAATGTGCTGAGGATTGGGCACTTGTAGAACACAACAAATGGGGCGTGCACATACAACAACCACTACAGTCAGCGGTGGTGGCGTGAAGGCAATTGTGTACTGCTGATGGCAGGGCAGCATGCAAGTGCTACACATTACCACCGTTGATTGTAACAATCGTTACTTTCAACTGTGTACTGCATCTGAAATTCATTTGTGTGGTACAACTGCCTGCAGAAAGCGCTCATGGCATTGGCAGCGAGGGTGCCACACCTACAAAAACTCATATGATGGCACTATGTTTCTTGCACATGCATGCAAGCAAACATAAAAATAAAAATCATGGCATCCATGACTACCGTGACTTTCATGACAAAGGCACAGTACATTCCTACTTACTGCATAACAAATGTGAACCCTGTTGTGGGTTATTACTTGTATAACTCAGTTAGGCAGCACTAGAAGCATTACACCTAAATGCATGGCTGGCCTTGATTTGCACTTTGAGCACACAAAAAATTACTTTATACTGCAGTACAACAGATTGCATTATTCTGCTGACTCCCAAGATGACATTTGCTGTAACCAGAAATCCCAAAATACCCAGCAGCTGATGTCATAGCTTAGTTGCAGGAGTGAAAGATTCAATAGCCTGCAGTGCATGTAAGAACTTTTATAAGTTCCAATCAGATGTTTGCTGGTCCTGTGGTTCTACTGGGGCCAAGTACACGTACAGTACTCCATGACTTATTACTTAGCCCTTGAAGACAAGCGGGACCAGCAAAGAAAAATCAAAAGCTTGTAAAAACTCTGCAATGCTTTGTGACATCAAGTAAAGTCAAAGTCAAGTCAAAGTTTATTGGTAGGAAAATACTCCATTGAGCAGGCTCATTTACAAGGAGGTCCTGAACAAACAAACAAACAGTAATCACAACATAAGCAAAATATAATACACGAATATTACAGATCAAAAATCAGTAACAAACTACACAAAGTGTAATGGACAACAGTGCAAACAACATCTCTAAGGAAATGCTTAGCAAGTAGCTTGGTAGGAACTGAGGAGGAGCGTGGGAGAGAAAGGTGAAAAAAAGGGAGTGAATAGCAGTGTGATCTTGGACGGTGAGGGTAATTAGACATCAGCTGCTGGGTATTCTGGGATTTCTGGCTACAGCAAATGGGTAGCTTGGAAGTCAGTAGAATTAGCCTGATACAATCTACTATACTGCAGAGTGAAGACAAAAATGTTTTTGCATGCCCACACTCTTAGGTATGGGGTTCTTTGTGCTGACTGTTCCTCTTTAAGCAATAATGCCTGAAAAATCAGACATTTCCTGTGGATTACTGCCTGGCGTTGGGCTGTTGATGGCCTGAGGAGACCTTGAGGTCAGTAACCACAGTCTGAGTGTTAATCCTTGAAATGCCTGCTTGTGAGTTTGTTCATGTGATCCTAATTCTAATCATAGTATCTTTTTTGTTAATGTCTGTTGTTTATACTTTTTTGCTGTTGCACACTGCTGTTCTGTTGGCTGTGTACTGGACTTATTAATTAATGTTATTAATGCCCAGTACGGCAGCCAATGAGAGAACTGTGCACTCATGAATAATTAATAAGATTTAAAATATCTGATGACTACTTAGTCAGTGACTGTAACTGTTCCTTAACAGTCAAGTATCAAAGGTGTTTTAAACCAGATTTCCAAATGGATTTCAATATAACTGTAGTTCAATGTCCTGCGCTGGTATAGTGTTATGCTTGTGCAACTGTTTTAGCTTGGTTTTGGTCATCCACACTCTCTATTCCAGAGGAATTACCACAGTAGGGGTATGAAGGCAAAGAACCCTCGGGTGGGTTCCACCCCTAGAAGTTGCCATGGGATGATTCCATGGCTAAAATTACTATAGGAATCCCCAAAGAAATGTACAGCAAACATAGCCCAAAGAGAATGAGGCAACACAAAAGCATATCTGTAAGCAATAACTGTGATGTAGTAGCAGTAACTGTGCCATGGTAGTAGAGAAGCATAGACAGTTTGAAAATGTAATGAGATGCTCAGTTTGATAATGCAATGAAATGCCCAGGTTTGCGTAGCATGATACTAATGGTTTGCATTGAGAATTAAGGTATTCTCTAAGGAGAGAGGAATGGCGACATCATCCACCTCCATCCAACAGCAGAACCTACCTAAAGAACTAGGGACACTACTATGCTAACTAACAGTTATGACCTGAGGCAATGGAGAGAGAAAACAAAACTATGAGGAGGAAACCTCTGGGGATCCAAGGTCATTTCCCTCAGGCTTGGGATAATTTATTTAGTAAATGCTCCTGCAGCTGCAATTTGGAAAACCAAATTAAAGGGAGGTGAAAATATTCCAATTTAGAGGCTCTCTCAAACCCTCTGGCAGAACACCCGTGGAAGGTTGTGAGAAAACTCTGCAACAATATGTGCATCAAGGCACAGGAGGCAGCAACAACTGCTGAGGCACTCACTGGCCTACCTACCCTAAACTCAAACCAGGTGAACCAGAGGCAGTCCATGGAGAATGCGGTGAAGGTGCCTTGCTAAGGAAAGCACTAAAGTCAATGGCTAACTGTTATAGTGAAACACTAGAGTCAAGGAGGTAACTTTTTCCACCCTTCACCACTAGTGTCAAATTCTATACCAGGAGCTGTTGTCACATAGCAGGCATCTAAAGCCAAGCCTGGGGCAAGGACATTACCAGTTACAGGCCAGGTGAGGAAGAATCCCACACAAGTTAGACACGCTTAAGATGAGGACTAAATGCAGAGTGAGACTGCCAGCTGCAGGAACCCAGCACCAGAATAGAATGGCTGGCATGCCCCAAAATTGATTGAGAGCTGAAAAGCTGGTGAGCTGAATGAGCACAGCTTGCTGAGATCGAAGTGAGCATTGAGTGCTGAGACCTTGCAAGGTCAAATGCAGAATTGAGTGCAGCAGAATCCCAGAGGCTGAAGCCGAGGGGATGGTAGTAGGCATGAAGCAATGATCTGTGTAAGCAATGAGCAATGATAGCATAAGCAAGCGTGGACCTGTACATAGGTCAATAAGCAGTAGTAGTGATAGGTGGACCTGCACGGAGGTCTGCATAACATACTGTATAGCAATGAAACAGCACTGAATTGGGGGCAGCCAGCCAGACATGAATCGCCAAATCAAGGTGACAAATACTCTGAGGATTTCGGTGATGAGACAAGATTTAATAATAAAGCTATATTAACAGCCTCAGTAGGAGCTTAGTTGGCTGACCTCAGAGTCGTAACTGCAATAAAACATGGAGACAATGCTCTGAAAGCAGGTGTAGCCAGGCAGTACAATGAAGCTGCAAGTAGAATGACAGTAGGAATGAACACCACAGTTAGGGTCAGAGTAAACTGTGTCAGGTGAAAAAGAATTGAGTATGCGACATGGAGCAGCTATGGTTAGCTGAAACACACAGACAATGATTGCAGTTGCATTGCAGTAGTTTAAGCATGGTGAGCCCAGTGTAAAAACACAAGCACTGGGTACAATAGTAATTGAGTAAACAGTAGCAGTGGCTGCAGTTGTAGGTAACTAAAAGCAGTAGCATGAACTCTGAGTAGCAGTATGCTAGAAGCTTAGAAACAAAGCCCCAAAAAGACAAAACAAAACACAGCAAAACAGAAACGGAACAAGACCCCAAAACAAGAGACACAAAACATACGGAAGCACACAGCCGGAGAAAGATAGAAACCAGAAGCAGGAAAACAAACACCAAGTCCAGCAGAAACACACAGAACAGCAGGGGGTAGGCCCCAGCCAGCTCAGAGGACAAACCAACAGAGCCTCCAGCTGCAAAGAAAAAGTGCTTCATAATGAGGCTGAGAGGAACTGCTTATATAGCTCAGGAAGTGGGAGTGTCTGGCTGCTTGTTCATTGAACTACAGGCCTAGCCTTCCAATTGCCTGAGTTTTTAAACACTGATTATTGGGAAGGTTATCACAGAAAAAAAAATCTTCCTGATGCCTGCAAGGATGCCTCTAGTGCAAACAAAAGCTATACATGCTGGTAGTGTCCACAGAGTAGAGACTCTGAAGAAAGAAGGATTCATTCATCTGCAAAGCAGGAGTTTGAAAACACAGGCACCCTAACTGTAGATGGCTATAAAAATACAAGCCCAAAGTCTGAAATCATAGGGCATGATTTTCAAAGATTGACACAGGGCTTGTGTAAAGTCCTAGGTCAACCCCATTCCATGGCGCAGCTGCCAAAACTCCTTTGATGCAGCTGCACTAATCAGGCACAGTTGCAACACTTTCCACACTTTACAGTGGCTTGCACCAAATATTTGGCACAAGCCCTGTAAGATGATGTCCACAGCATGCCACATGTTAGCCTGGTGGTGGGGAGCTGTTCTAACTAGCGGCAATTGGTGCAAGGGAGTGAAAATCCGATTGGTGCGAAGAATGCGCAAGCCCCCTGTGCCATATGATCGGTGCACCAGGGCTTCTGCATTCTCTGGCTTTTGAAAATTGAGCCCATAGTGTTTTCAACTACTGTCCCAACCCTCCCCAAAAAAGTTAACCCAATTTCATTTTCCAGAGGAAAATATCTTATTTTGTTTTCCATCTGAAGCAATAACATGTATACCATATATCCCAGATAATATTTTGATTCACTAAAGACATGCTTGAAATTGTAGATAAACTCAAATTGAACTAGGCTGTTTAACACTGTGGTGTTTTGGTGTTGGTCTTCCACAAAGTTCCTTATCTTCTCTTCAGATCTGCCATGCCCAACTCTCACAGCTCTGGCGGACATTGTGCTAGACCATGTGAATGACTGAGATGGGTGCATAAAATAAAATTAGAAGCTGTTTATTCAGCAGCTGAAGATATCTGCACACCATGAGGTTCTACCTTAGACTGAGGGTTTTCCCCAGACTGTCCCTGGAATTACATGGCACTGCCAGACAGAGCAACAATTGGCATTTGGCAAATGCGTGTTCTAAGTGCTCTTAATGGGGTGGTAGCTAACGTTAAGCTCCATGCTTAAATGTGTACTTCACATCATTCCAGGGTCATGAAAGTGAGTACCACTCAGACAAGCAATAATATAACAGTAACAACATAAAATATGAAAATAATGGAAAAACATCAAGCATTGCATGTCACAATTTGACATAAGAGTACTTCACTGCAGGGAGGAAAGGAAAGAATCTGCAGGACTGACAAAGCGTTGCCCCTGTGCAAACCAGTTCATGCCATACAAACTAAGCATTGCACCAAGCACTATTCACAAAGCCCAATTTGCACCCACTAACTGGGTTAGCACAGGGGCAAAGTTGTGAGGGACTGCATAGCGCAAATGGGGGCCTGCATATCCCCACAGTCCCATTCACAAGGATTTTTCCCCATGCAAGGGCCTTTGCAAATGCCCCTGCATGGATACAATACTGCTGACAGAGACCTGGGTATTCCATGCAACCCTAATGGTTGGCAGAGGGAGTGCCATGCCCATAGACCAATACAAATCCCTCTGGTAGTCCAGTGGTCCCCACCCATCCCTGATCTTCCTGTAAAGGGAATCATATAGTTTTTCCTGGTGTCTAGTGTACCCCCACCCACTCACCATGTGAACAATTGCCCCACAACCCTACTGCCTCAACCTGATCCTGCCAGTAACAAGCACAGCCCACCTCTCACCTCCATGGCTGGCCGACTGAGCTCTCAATGAGTACTGCATTGTAGGCCGAATGTGCTCATTGACATTGAAGCTGTCGATGATGGGCTCATTTGCATGGCTGCCTTAATGAATTCGAATATCAGCACCAGCACTATCAACTGCAGGGCCATTTCAAGGCTTATTAGTTGGGGTAGTGCTACTGGGATTAGAGGCAGCAGTATTGGGGTTACTGCTGCCTCTAACTAGCCTTTTTCACAGTTGGATAGCGTCTCCACTATCCATCTGTAATGCACTTTTACTGTCTGGGCACCCACAAAGTGAAATGCAACTTTCTGCACTGCACTTTGCCCTTTTGTGAATCCTGGCCCTGGACTACAATGGTGACCATTCAGAGTAGTACCAGGGGAGGAGGACACCATAGCAGTCTGAAGCTTGATCACAGTGACAAATACCACACTGCAGGAAGGGGTATTCAAATAGAGGGGAAGGGTAGCAGCTAGAGAATACCCAGAACTACAAAATGCAAACATAATGTGAACTGTTGCAGAACAAGAGAAAGAACGTTGCTGTGGAAGAAAAGTTAATGCAGGTCATGCAGTACCATCAGCAAACATGTGCATAGAAACAGGTACCTTAGGACATTTGCTGCAGAAAAGAAATAAGCACCAACAGAATACCATGGGCTCCCAAGAAGGTGGAGGTGTATCAGATTGCTGTTGAAGTGACTGCAGAAATTAACAGAAGTAGCAGAGGAAGAAGTTGAGCTCAGTTGTAAACTATTGATAGTTGTGATGAGCTTGTCAATCATTACTTGTTGCTGCTGGGCACATGTTGCAAGTGCAGCTATTTGTGAGGACTGAGGAATAATGCAGAAGTATAGCAAAAGGCATGGCAGGGAGCTCCAAGTACTGTTTGACTCTGACTTGCTCGGAGCCAGCCATGTTGGCTCTGATCAGATTTTGTTTAAGAAAATGATTGCTGCCAGAATTTGAAAGGAAGGGATTTGGGAAGGGGCAGTGGGTGGGAGACTGTAAGGGGTGTTAGGGAAGGGACAGTAGAACACTGGACCCAGTGGCCATTTTTCACTTCAAGAAGGCTCTAGGACCAGGGACATGACCTCAGGCTGCAAGGAGGAGGTTCTCTACCAACATCAGGAAGTTTTTCTTCCACGGAAAGAGTGGTGGATGCCTGGAACAGCCTGCCCCAAGAGGTTATGGGGATCAGCACTGTGGGGATTCAAGAATGCATAGAATAGACACAAGGGAGCCCTGACTACAAAGGGCAACTAGAGTGTCAAAATAGGTCTAAAACAAATGGGATGGACCTAGCAGTCTCCTTCTGCCATAAACTTCTGTTTTCTATCAAACAAAGGGGCAGAGGACACTACAGAGCAGGACACTGCAGCACAGGAGTTAGCAATACAAAACTCACCCAAAACAGGGACCAAAACAAAAAAGGCAAAAGGAAATCCAAAAACCTTCTGATCATAGGAGACTACATGATTCAGGAGTTGATACCTACCTTTGGCGGGGGTAATGGTCAGATGTCTCCCAGGTATATCAGCATGAAGAGACACTGACAGCATTGCTAAAATCATGCAGGAAGCAGGAGAAAACAATGATGTCCTGGTACACATATTAACGATCTCACCAGTTGATCAGTTGTGGAGACCAAGGGAACACCTGACCAGGCTGGGAAACAAACTGTCATCCATTTCATCCAGCATCTCCTTCTTTGAGATCCTGCCAGTCTGGGAGAGGGGGAAGACAGATGGAAGATCAGAGAAGGGGAGATAGGAGAGCTAAACATGTGGCTCAAGGTCTGGTGCCAGGAAAAATAATACAAATTTGTAGGTAACTGGCAATAGTTTTGGGAGCGAAAGTTCTTAAATTTGATTGACTGCATTTGACTAAGGAGGAGTCAGTGCATTGGGGCAGAAGTTTGATGTCTTTGCAGAATATTTAAACTAACAAATGGAGAGAGGTGTGCAACACCCGATACATTCAACAGAAAGAACACCCCTCCCCTTCAGCTAGTGATCAAACAAGAGTTCAGCATGTTTGTAGTTCATTTACATAGGTTACATATAGGTTACTATAGGCTTTCCAGAGCTCTGTATAGATCAAGGTCCATTATATCTTGCTTGTGTGATTATTATCCCAAGATGTTATTTTTAATTAGATAAGCATCTAGCTGTGTCTTGAAGCTCAGCATACTACCACTAGCCACTACTTCTAATGGAGGATCATTCCAAATTCTTTTATCCTTATAGTAACCCAGTGTTTTCTTTGGTAGTGATGGTACTCACCAGGTAAGAAAAAGGTCCAGCTCCCCATACGATGCACTGGGGAAACGCTGGACCTCACCCAACAACTAACCCACTAAAATCTGGCCAATGAAAATCATGTACACAAATGCCCACAGTCTGGGAATAAGATCCCCAGACCTGGAGGCAAGAATGACAAAGGCTAAACTGGACATAATAGCCATTAGCAAGACATGGTTCACGGTAACCACACTTGAGAGACGTCAGTACCGACCATGTACTGTTGAGAAGAGACCAAATTGCAAAAATGGGGGTGGCCTTTATATCAATGAAAATATCAAAGCTACAAAATTCTGAATACACATAAGGAGCCAGAAGAACTGTGGGTCACCCTGAAACAGGAAATGGGACAGCCATATGAACTGGGGTTGTCTACAGGCCTCCGGACCAGGGAGGACATACAGTAGACACATTACTGTTAGAAGATATACAAAACATGTCAGCTAAAGGGAGGTTCTGATAATGGGAAACTATATAGATACTCCTGCTCAGTAGTTACTGAGGAGAAGGTAGGACAGGGCCCGAGCTCAGCACCATGGACACAGGGGAAGGGAGGTGTACACTAGTCCCTTCACAAAAGAAAAGGGTCCTACAAGAGCTCTCTAAGCTCAGGGTGGACAAAGCAATGGAACCTGATGGAATACATCTCAGGATACTAAAGGAGCTAAGAATGGAACTAGCAGAGCCATTAGCAGAACTGTTTAGTGAGTCTCTGAGCACAGGAGAGGTCTCAGAAGATTGGAGAAGGGTTCATGTGATCCTGCTTCACAAGACTGGCAGCAGGGGTGGCAGAGACCAACAGACCAGTCAGTCTTACCTCAGAGAGTGGGCAAGATTATGGAGACACTTCTTAAGGAAAGGATAGTGCATCCACAGGGCACAGGATCCAAGACAGCATGGGTTTACAACAGGAAGGTCCTGTCAAACTAATCTCATAGATTTCTTTGACTGGGTAACCAGAGTGGTGGACCAAGGGGGTGCAGTGATGTCACCTACCTTGACTTCAGCAAAGCTTTCGATACTGTTCCATAGAAGATTGATTAATAAGCTGGGTAGGCTCAGGTAGGTCAGATGTTAGTCAACTGGGTGGCAAACTGGTTGGTGGGCAGAAAACAGAGTGGTGGTAAATGGTATTCAGTCAGAAGAGATGCAAGTCACAAGTGGGGTACCTCAGGATCAGTCCTGGACCAGTACTCTTCAATATCTTCATCAGTGACATTGCAGATGGACTAAAGGGTAAGGTTTGTCTGTTTGCAGAAGACACCAAGATCTGCAACAGAGTAGAGGATCAAGATGGGGTAGGCAGAATGAGAAGAGATCTGGATAAACTAGCAAAATGGTCAGAAGAGTGGCAACTGGGGTTTAATGCAAAGAATTCCAAGATCATGCACATAGGGAAGAGAAACCCTGAAGCTCCCTATAGGTTGGGAGGAGGTGCTGGCAATCACAAGGGAAGAAAGAGACTTGGGCATCGCCATCACAGATGACCTGAAATCATCCAAGCAGACCTGTAAAGCAGTAGGTAAGTAGAGAAGGATGTTGTGTATTATTAGGATATCACAAGTCATATGAGGGGGTAATAATCCTCTTTACAAGACACTGATTAGACCCCATCTGGAGTACTGCGGCATTACTGAGGCCGCACTACACAAGGACATTAACAAAATGTAGGTAGTCCAGAGAAAGACAACCAAAATGGTGCATGGACTGCATTAGAAAACACATGAGGACAGATTACCGGAGCTCAATATGTATACCCTAGAGCAAAGGAGGGAGAGGTGATATGATCGAAACATTCAACGCCTTAAGGGCATTAACAAGGTGAAAGAGTCTAACATGTTTCAATATAAGAACAAGCATTTGTCAATGCCAAATATTTGCTTGCTGGTATTAGCATTGGAAATGCTGAAGTTAGAGAGATGCAGAATAGGAATGGCAGTGAAGTATTGAACTTCACGCCAACCCCACTTCCACCCTGCAGAGACAGACAGGCATTGGGGCATGCATTCGGTTGTGCCCATAACGTTCATGCCATTTCACTTCACCTATCCTGCAGACACCGACATGTGTTGAGGTGTGCTTTGGGGTGTTCGGCTTTACAGTCACCCCATTCCATAAGGACATACGCTGAAATGGGTGCAGTATAAGAGAACTGGTGAATCCCAAATAACAGTCCAAGATGCACCTCGATGCCTGTCACTAGCTGCAGGGAGGTGAGGTGGGGTGGAATGACATGAACATTACAGTCTGCAATCCAAAGGCACACCCGATGCCTGTCAGTCAGTACAGGGTGGGACATTATGGTTAGAAACCCTAACACCCCAAGCATTTGTTGGCATTTGCATTACAAATTTTCAATATAGCCTTTTGTGACCCCCACCTCATGAAAGCATTTGGGACCTCTTCTCCTGAACAGTGGCACTGTGATTTTGTTAATGTGTCCCGAACTTTGAGTTCTCACAGTGCCAGTCTGCACCAGATGTACGAAAACACAGATAGGGCAGGATGATGAAGAATGACAGCTGTACCATTCATAGGAGGTATGAAGAGATGGCAATATTGAAAATCTGTAGTGAAAAATATTAAAATACTCAAACTTCTGGGCTTAATGCGGAAACTGTGCAATGCATGCACGTAATACAGTCATTTAGTGGAATTCTTTCACCAAATTTTCAACATAGGCATTTTGTGACCTCTGCTCATGAGCAGTGTCACTTTGATTTTCTAATGTGTCCTGAACATTGATATTCCACAGCCGACCGCTGCGCTATTCTGCGCCAGTTGTGTAAATGCATATTTTGGGTGGGATATGAAAAATGACAGCTGTACTGTTCATAAGGAGATCTGAAAAAATACCAGTGTTGAAAATCTGGGTGAAAATATTACAAATGCACGAAATTACGAGGTGCGTGGAAACTGCAGAACGTATCTCCTCATAACACAGTCATTTCATGGACTTTGTCACTAAATTTTCAACATAGGCATTTTAGCACCTCTGGTGAACAGTGTCACTGTGATTTTTTTAATCTGTCCCAAACACTGACTTCCCACAGCTACTGCGCTATTCTGCACTGGAAGCGCAAAAACACATTTCAGCCAGGATGTTAAAAATGATAGCTGTACTGTTCATAAGGTGGTGTGGAAACATGCCAATGTTGAAAATCTGAGGAAAATATTACAAATTTGCAAAAGTTATGAGCGTGCATAGAAACTGTGCAATGCATGCTCATAACACAGTCATTTTATGGACTGTCATCCCCAAATTTTCAACATAGGCATTTTAGGACATTTGCTCATCAACAGTGTCACTGTGATTTTCTTAATTTGTCCTGAACACTGATTTCCACAGTGACCGCGCTATTCCTTGCTGGAAGTGCAAAACACATTTCGGTCAGGATGTGAAAAATGGCAGCTGTACTCTTCATAAGATGGTGTGGAAAATGCCAATGTTGAAAATCTGGAGTGAAAATATTACAAATTCACAAAGTTATGAGCGTGTGTGGAAACTGTGCAATGCTCGCTTGTAAAACAGTAATTTTCTTGATTTTTTCACCAAATTTGCAACATAGGCATTTTAGAGCCCACCTCATGAACACTGGCACTGTCGTTTGTTAATCAATCCCAAAGGTGATTCGCACAGTGACCGTGGGAAATCACTGGGACGCGAATAACGCCATGACAGTGGCTGAATTCATGAGGAGAGGTCCCAATAACCCAATGTTGAAAAATGGTGCCAAAATTCCCCAAATGCGTGAGATATGCACCAAAGTTGAAAAACCCTATTTATGCCATAATACAGCTTACCGCATTTCTTCAGTTCATGGTTGGCTTTGAAGAGTGCAGACAGCGTTCCCAGTCCACTGAAGATTGTTGCACCAGGCTCTGAAGGTACGTATGGAGTGAGGGGGTGTGAGGAGGTAGGGTGCATAGTGAGTGGGTGCCAGTTGGGGGAGGGAACAGCGTGGAACTGTTTCTTTCTTTCAGGAGAAAACAAAACAAAAGAAGTCGTGAGAAGGTTTTTTTTCAGTCTTGCTTTCAGCACACCGGAGTGGGCCCCAGTGTGCCATCTGCCTTTTTGGGTGGGGACTGAAACCGATGGGGATTGGGGCCCCATTGGCAAAGAACGACTATTTAGGGGGGCACGACTAAGGGGATAGGGCACCGGCACACACAACAACAAATGGTGGAGGGGTTACATTATGCCGATGGAAGTGTATTCCCCATCGCAAATTAATTGGGTTAGGGCATGCCGATAGGGGATTGCCCACCCTGTTGGCTTGGCGGGGCTGTGAGCTGGCAGCAAGCCATTGCCATGTTTACAAAAAATGTTACACTAGGCAAGGTACCGCTCCCTCATTGCAGTGGAATGGCTGACACTGCAAAGATGAGGGCGCCTCACTGTAGCGGCAAAATCATTTCAACTTGGTGGCACTTTTTGAAACCAATGTCATCAGCACAGTGTGCCTGCATTGGTCCACCAGTGCCAAGCCCCCAATGCAGTGCCGCCTGGCTGCCTCAGTGCTGCACCTCCACAACCGCTTCTCTTCCTAGAAAGTTGCTGATAATGTTTCTTGCACATGCATGCAAGCAAACATAAAACAGCAGGACAAGAGGACACAGCATGAGATTAGAGGAGGCTGATTAAGGAGTAATGTGAGGAAGTTCTTTTTCACAGAAAGGGTGTTGGATGCATGGAACTGCCTACCTCAGGAAGTGGTGGATTTGAATACAGTGCAGGGCTTCAAACAGGCATGTGATAGGCATAAGTTCAAGTTCAAGCTTATTGCAGGAAAGACTCGGTTGAGCAAGCTCATTCACAAGGAGGTCCTGAGGCACATACACATACAGTTCGCAATTACATAGGAGATATAAAATGTAGAACAACAAAGAAAAAATATATAATACAAGAGGTATGCACAATAGAAGTCCTTATGCTATATATGCAGTACATTCCAGCTTTAACCTTGCCTCAAGTTATGCAACACATTTCAGCTTAATAAGTAGAGGGCCAGTTGGTACCTAGGAAGTTGACTTGGTGTTGGGGCCTAGTAGCACCTACAGATGTCTTTTAATTTAGAGATAGCTAGTGTTTTGTAGGAGAATTGACACGATGCTGGTTAGCTTCAGCATGGCTTGTAGTTGGTTCCAAATGTTTGGGAGGGTGTATGAGACAGCTCTTTGGCCAGCTGTGGTACATGTCCTGTCAACATCTAGTAGGATAAGGTCCGATTTCCTTAGGGAGTAGGCACTATGCGAGATGTGTATGAGAGATTAATAGACAGACATTTTGTGGAGTAGTAATTTGAGGGTCCAAATGCCAGCATGCAGGAGGCATCTGGTGGCAAGAGAGGTCCACCCAACTGCTGCATAAAGATCACAGTGGTGGGTCCTGTACGCAGAGTTAGTAATGAGTGAAGAGCACGTGATAGAGTACGCCCAGTTTAGATAGGCTCAAGGTTGGGGAGGAGATAAAGATAATGTTCGTAGTCAAGGGAAGGAATGTTGCTTGGATAAGTCTTTGCGTTCACGAGAAAAGAGGTCCTATTTCTAAAGAAGAAACCCAAGCATGCTTAAGCCTCTTTGATAGATCCTTGATGTGGTCATTGAAGGAAAGCTTGTTGTCTATCCACATACCTAGTTATTTAAATTTAGGCATGACTTCCAAGGGTTCACCTAGGGAGGTAACTATGAAGTTTTTAGGTGGGGTAGTAGGGCACCGGACAAGGCAAGTCTCGAGAAAATCATTGTCTTGGTTTTTTGGCATTTAAGAGAAGCTTGCATTGATAAGGTTGCTTAACTGGATAAAGTCAGCTTGGAGTGCTTCCTGACTTCAGTTAAGGACTAGCCTAATGTGTACAAAACCATAATCCGCGAAAGAAATGTATGCTAGAATTCTTTATGTGGGAGTCAAGGTCGTTGATGTACAGGGAAAAAGGATTGGTCCTAGGATGGAGCCTTGAGGACTCCTCTGGCAGTTGGAAGGCAGATAGTAGTCCATCAGCTTTGACTTTCTGTATCCTTCCCGTGAGATAACTGTTAAACCACTGTAAGGTAAGTGGAGTGGCACCTATGTAGGCAAGACAGGTGATTAGGAGGTGATGGTCTACAGTGTCAAGGCCTTACTGAGGTCTAGAAAGACTGCACCAGTAACTTCTTGGTGTCCATGGCATGGATCCCGTCATTGGAGACTTTAGCCAAGGCTGAGATGGTACTGTGCTTTGACCTGAAGCCAGATTGGGATGGGTTTAGGAGTGAGTGCGCTTAAGGTGATTTTTTGTTGGTTGTATATAAGTTTTTCCAGCACTTTGGAGAGAATGGACAAGATAGAGATAGGACGGTAGTTGTTTAAGACACAAGGATCTCCTCATTTGAAGAGAGGAAGAACATGGACAGATTTCCAGCAGGATGGAACAGTGGCTGTGGTAATAGAGAAAGTAATAGGTAATAAAGGAGCAATACAGATGAGTATGAATAGATAGGCCATTGACAGAGTAAGGGCCTATGGCACATCATAAGGTAGAAAAATGGGCAGACTGGATGGGCCTTGCTGTCCTTATCTGCCATCAACTTCTATGTTTCTGTGTTTCTTTACAGCCATCCCCTCTAGGTTCAGCACGGTAAGTTCCTATCTCAGGTCAATGGACAGGGTAAACTAGGGATTACAGCTAACAGTCATCCCTATCTAGGTTCAATTACAGGGTTCAGATAAAGGGTTTTCAAGGGTCAATATAAAATCTATATATAGGGAATGGTTATGTAGGGTTATAAGGGCTTTATAAGTACCTCTATGGAGCATACAGCTATGTATGGTTATAAGTTCTTTATAGGTACCCTATAAGGAGGGATTGGAACATTAGAATGTGGAAAGAGGTTTGCTGATAGGCAAGAGGAGGTGGGTATAGCAATGTGTTACAGGGGGTGGGCAGCAGTTTTCTTGAGTATTTTCTGGGAGGTGGGAGGTGTCCTGTCTGTAGAGCCTCAGTCAGCTGAGGTAACAATGATGGCAGCTCAGACCAGAGATAGGAGCATTGGTGGAGGAAGGTATCCTAGAGGGGTGAGGGAGGAGCAGAGGTATTCAGAGAGCATGGCTACAGGTGGGGGAGGGGGTTGAGCCCAGGTTGAGAGTTGAGTCAGTGGGGGAGGATGGAGAGGAATCAAGGCATGTTCCTTGGGTTCTCTCTCCCAGCAGGAAAGGAGACTAGAGAGGGGTGGACATTAGTAAGTGGAATTGGGAGGGCAAGGATGGAGGGGCTGGTGGGAGCACCCAGAGGTGCTGGGTGTTGAATAGATCCCTGCCACTGGTTAGGGGTTGAAGGAAAGCCTTGGGGAAGGGGGAGAGTGAGTATAAGCAGGAGGCAATATAGGTACTGGTGGAATACCATACAGTAGATTGGAGGTAAGGGGGTAGGTAGAGGAAAGGGAAGTGATGTCGGCAGAAAGGAGTGGAGGTAGGCAGAAAGATGTGCAAGGGTGAACAGGCAGGAGGAACGGGAGGTGGCTGTAGGGGTGGGCAGGATAAAGATCAGGCAGGAAAGAAAAGGGGTCAGATGGAATCTTCAGACAGACAGGAGGGAAGAGGGACAGGCAAGGTATGGCAGTGGAGTAAGCATGGGGGATGGGACCCAGAAAGCAGATGAAGAGAGGAGAGTAATGATCTTGGGAGACTCTACAGTTAAGGTAATGAGATGGGGAGCCATGGGGCTGGAATAACTGCAGGAAGGTGCAGTGTATACTATGGATGACTGCTGGGATGATGGGCCCACTGATAGCCTAGAACACAGTAAAGAAGGAAACCCCTCACATTATCATTCTCTTTACAAACAACTTGGCCGCATGTTTGGTGGGTGGTTCAGGGAGGTTCTGGAAGGTGAGGAAACTTTGTAGTGGGACAGTGAGGCCAGTAGCCTTCTCGGAGGTGATACCAGTACTGAGGCTAGCATTACAAGAAAGAAAGGATAGAAGAATTTAATGTCTGGCTCAGGAAGTGGTGTGGGAGGAGAGCTACAGGCTAATTGGCAGTGGGGGTTACTGTGGAGAATAAAGCCTTATGAACTGGATATGCTGCACCTTAGCAAAGAAAGCAATTAGGTGCTGAAACCAGATTTGAGGAATATATAGATAAAATCATAAATTAAACTGATAGAGGGCAGCATGGTTCACAGTACCCTTAATCACCAGTTGGAGAAATCAAACAACCTCCACCCCAATGAGGGCAGAGGAAGGGGTTCAGATTAGAGGCAGAGGGGTGGGGTAGGTCTGGGATCAGGGGCAGGCAGCTCAGGGGACTTGAGTCATGGTAGAAGGTGTGACGCGCCAGCTGGTTATGATTGTTGTATGACATTTGTAATATCAAAATATAGTATGTGAGCCTGTGCTTCCATGGTGGCCCTCCAGGTTTCAATGGAGCTACAGGATATGTTAACTGACCAGCAGATATCTGTAATGTAATTAACTTCCTTGAGAAATTGCATTTTATGGCTATCTGCCAGAGGATGACCGTAATAAACTTTTATGATGTCCTACAGGAACCTATTGATAACAGCAAGGTGTTAAAACATCATAAAACCCTTGATCTCCTTAGGAAAAACATGAACTAGCCACCAGTTCAAAGGAAAGGCTTGATTAAAGACTGTCATAATTTGGGAAATGTCTTTTTCTTTCTGAAGTCACAATATTTAAAATATCTCCCAAGAGGAAATCATGTTTATATTTTTTTTATATTCTAAAAGGAGGAGCTAGATGACTCTATAGAGGTGTGGAGACACAGTTTAAACTAATACCTGTGTCTGAACTGTTTGTGAGATATTCCATCTTGGGACTCTAGAAAGACACAGCTCTCTGATATAACTGCACTTACAGAGGTAATACATTAGATAAAAAGGTCTAAATGTATGATGGTAGGAGTTTTGTTTTGTAGTTTTCCTCGTTTTTTCTTTTAGTGATTGTATGCTCTTTGATATATTGTTCTGTTTATATTTTTCATATTTTTATCATCTTTTAGTGAACTTTTTTTTCAAGATTCTTCCAAGTTCTTTTTGCATGTGATGTATGTGTGGTTAAGTTTGACAGCTGTTCTGAAGGGCTTGATGGTGTTACTAAACTGGGAAAAGGTAAGAATATACCAAGGTCTCTTACAGAATTTTAAGGGTTTATTTTGGAAGCCTGGCTTAGTGCCCCTGGTGAAAGATTGTACCAGAATCCCCAGAGTACGATTCGAGCCTCTATATTGGGTATGCTAGCATAAGGTTCACAATTTGAATCCCCAGAACTTGAGATTAAAGGTGATTCAGACCCAAAAGCAAACAGAAGGTTACCTGACTGTTACCTGTTCACACTATTCACATTATTGCACTCAAGGTTGGCACTGTGAGCAGAGGCTTGACCTGCTGAGTGAATTTGTGACAGAAGGTAGTGTCTATGAATGTTAGGAGCCTAGAGAACAAAATGGCTGAGTTGCAGTCACTGATGGTCGATGGAGAAGTGAACATGACAGCCATCACAGATACATTGGCCATGCCAAATCATGATTGGGACCTTCCCATCCCTGGATATAAACTGTATAAGAGGTCCAGGGGTGGGAAGAGGAGGGGAGTTGCTCTGTACATGAAGGAAGGATAACCTGTACTAGGGATGAGGGGTGGATGGCAGGACAGAAGTGATGTGGGCACTGGTACAATCCAGAGGTAGAAGGCTTAGGATAAGGGTGGTGTACAGGCCACCAAATCATGATGAGGAACACGACAAGGAACTGTGATCCAAAATTGTGAAGATGGCTGGCAGGGGGAGATAATGATTCTGGGAACTTTGATCTTCCTGAATAGATTGAAACCCCAGCTACCACCTGTACCAGGACTTGGGTGCTGTTCGATGCATTCCAGAGTAGGCCTGTGACAAATGTATACTGAGACCACGAAGGAGAGAGCCATACTGACCTGGTTCTTTCTAATGGTGTGACTGTCCAAGAAGTAAAAGTGGAGGAATTGCTTGCAGAAAATGACCATCACATGAGGTGGTAAGACCAAAACAAGTGCCCTAGATTATAAGAGAACAGACTACAGTAGGATGGGAGATTCTGAAAGGACACCATGCTAGGATCAGGAAGGTGATGGAAGTGGACCAGGAATAGGCCATATTCAAGGTGGCACTGTTGGCAGTTACTAACGTGTGTACTAAGCTCACGAGCAAAAAATATATATACCCAAAAGCCTGGCTGGTATGACATGGAGGTAGCTCAGGCAGTAAGGTGTAAGAAATCATCCCTCAAGAAGACAAGCACACCCAAAAGATGATGACAGAGAGGAGTGCTGTACTAACAAGGGAGGCAGGCTGAGTAGCCTGATTGGCTAAGGCCAAAGAAAGCTACAGCTGACAGAGTGTATGAAAATATGGAAAGCTTCTTCCACTGTGTTAGGGAGAAGAGGATTATGAAGGATGGGATAGATTGAGAAGTGATTGGTGGATAGAGGGAAGTGAAGAGAAACAAAGTACTTAACAAGCACTTCTGTTCAGTCTTCTACTAAGTAGAAAGATGGTCCAGTATCTCAAGGAAGGGGGCAATGGGGTGGTGGTGACACAGATAGAGATTGAAGTTGACAGAGTGAGAAAAGGATTAAAGGCCCTGAAGGTACACAAACTCTCAGGTTCATGTAGTGTATTTGAAGGTGTTATGAGTTGGTAGATGTGCTGATGGTCCCTGGCAAACCTGTTTAGCACCTCACTGGAGTCACGGAAAGTACCTCTGGGCAGGAGAACAGTACATGTAGTGATGCTCCATTTTGATAGAACTAAGCACATTTCAACTGTGTAATAGAAGTTTTCAACTGTATTAGCTGGATTGTAATTTCTACTAGTGTTTTAAAGTGCTTACACCTCTTCCATCTCAGTGCTCCTCCTGCAGCCCCCCAATCCAGATCTCTGCCTTGGCGCCAAAAAGTCTAACCACCTTTGTCTTGCTAAACCACTCAAATCTAACCCATCCTAACCTCTATGCTATTTAGGACCTGCTTTTTTTTTTCTCTCCAGCTCCCTGCCCTTGAACAGGGCTGCTTCAGCTCCCATGGTAGGCCGGCACCCAATCAGCCACCGACCGAGACCAGGACGCCCACCCACAGCTCCTTGGAAGGTATGGGACAGCTGAGCCAATTGGAACAGGGCGCCCAGCAAACCTGCTCTGATTGGCCAGGACTTCTGCCCTGCTTCAGCCACCTGCCACTTTTTACAAATAGATTTGATAGAACTAAGCACATTTCAACTGTGTAATAGAAGTTGGCTAGTTTTCCATTAGCAGATTATACAGACCTGCCACTAGAGGGAATCTAGGTCTTTCTACACAAATCACTGTACTCAATCGTGGGCAATATGGCCTGCAGTATCATTCTACTTCTAATCCTGGCAACAATTATGACTCATAAAGCACTGATCCATGCTAAGTCAGAAGTCATCCCAGCCTGGGAACTCACAATCATAGTTCCTGCTGCATCTTCATATTGCTTCCTACCTTAATCTGGCGGGTTTTCATTTTAACTCTCATCCTCTACTCTGGCCCTCCTCCTTCACCAATGTCGCTCGCACTTACCCTGCTAGCCTTGAATGGCCATGTCAGCATCTCCTATGCCCTGGCTAGTATACCTCAATGACTGAACACCACACAAGAACCCATATGAAAAGAGCCCACTTCTACCTGATAAATGCCCCAAGAAAATGTTTCTAATTCTCCTTTTCTGCTCAGCAATGTTGAACTAAATCCAGGTCCCCAACTCAAATCACTTCTACGCCGGAGTTTGCAGCTGCTCTGGGATGAAACTGATGATGGTCAGTATTCTAAGCCTGCTCAAAAACTTGATCATCTTCAAGTTTGACAGCCCACACTGACCCAGATCTGACTATAATTACCAAGTCATGGCTAAAAAGACCAACACTGATCTGCAAATTACTATACTGGGCTTCAAGCTCTTTAGGGCTGATAGGGATTCGAGGGGAGTGGTTGTATCACGCCAAATCAAAATTTGATGTTAGCAGCATTTCCTGTAAACTAAGCCCAAGGAATATGCGATTGTCTTGCTTAAACTTCACAGTCCATCCTCAGAGTGCACCACAATCATTGGTGGCTATAGACCCCGTCAGAGGCACAGAAATTCTTAACATGTTGAAATCATAATTTTGGCCAACATGGAAACAATAATCTTAGGGACTTCAATATGGATTGGCTCACTGCAAATCCCACTCCCTAAAAGCCAACTGTGATGAGCTGGTCTTACACAGATAATAACTGAACCCACAAGAATCAATGCTCTAACTCTGCCAACAGCTCACTCTTAGATGTCATCTTAACTTCAGATCCCCATAAAATCTCACATTCTGCAGTTTTCATAATGACATGAGCGACCACAGTATCGTTGTATATACAAGATTCCAATCTAAAACCCAGCAGCACCCTAAATTCAGAATCAAATGCTCGTTCCATAAATTCAACTCAGTAAACTTCCTAACCTATCTAGCTACGATTAGGTGGCAAGACCTATATCTTACCAAATCTGCTGATGCTGCTGTCTCTGTACTAAATGACAAACTCACCACCCAAATTAACAAGCATGCTCCTCTTATTAAAATGAGGGTGTGGAAAATCTCGCATCCATGGTTCACCCAAGAGCTCAAATCTGCACTTACCAATAGAGACAAGCTATGGGCTAGGGCCAGGCACACAAAGAACCCAGCAGACTGGCAGGCATTTAGAACTGCCAGAAATGCCTGTGTTAAAAGTGTATGTGCTACTAAAGCAAATTTCTACATCTCCACTCTGAAGCAGGCCAAAGGGAACTCCCAAAAATCTGGAAGACACTGAGATCCATTGAAGGCCATCCTGCTGCTTCTTCCTTCCCACCAAGATTCTGGCCAAGGACGGATGGTTGAAAATAAACTGCAACCGAAGAACTTAACCTTCACTTTGCCACTGCCAGGTTGGCATTCAACTCCTCCCCATACGCTAGCCGAGTGAATAGCAACACTAGCCCAGATACTACACATGCTACTCCACCTAATCCCTTCCAGTTGTGCCTGTTTAGCTGCTGAGGAGTCGAAGATAATTTAGCCTTAACACCAAGAAAGTGCAGGGGACGATGGCCTTGAATCATTTTTCTTGCAGTTAGGCTATGTCCAGCTCACAGCTCCCATCCTTCACATCTTCAACCTCTATTACCACAGCCACTGTTCCATCCTGCTGGAAATCTGCCCATATTCTTCCTCTCTTCAAATCAGGAGATCCTTGTGACTTAAACAACTACTGTCCTATCTCTATCTTGCCCGTTCTCTCCAAAGTGCTGGAAAACTTATATACAACCAACTAAAAATCACCTCAGCACACTCATTCCTAAACCCAGCCCAATCTGGCTTCAGGTCAACATCGGTACTATCTGAGCCTTGACTAAAGTCTCTAATGACTGGATCCATGCTATGGACACCAAGAAGGTTACTGGTACAGTCTTTCCAGACTTCAGTAAGGCCTTCGATACTGTAGACCATCACCTCCTAATCACCTGTCTTTCCTACATAGGTGCCACTCCACTTACCTTACAGTGGTTTAACAGTTATCTCACGGGAAGGATACAAAAGTCAAAGCTGATGGCCTACTATCTGCCCCCTTCCAATTACCAGAGGAGTCCTCAAGGCTCCATCCTAGACCAACTTTTTCCTGTACATCAACAACCTTGACTCCACATAAAGAACTCTAGCATACATTTCTTTGCGGACGATACGGTTTTGTACGATCAGGCTCGCCCTTAACTGAAGTCAGGAAAGCACCCAGCTGACTTTATCCAGTTAGAAAGCAACCTTATCAATGCCAAGCTTCTCTAAATGCCAAAAACCAAGATAATGATTTTCTCGAGACTTGCCTTGTCTGGTGCCCTACTCACCCCACCTAAAAACTTCATAGTTACCTCCCTAGGTGAACCCTTGGAAGTTGTACCTAAATTTAAGTAACTAGGTATGTGGATAGACAACAAGCTCTCCTTCAATGACCACATCGAGGATCTATCAAAGACTTGTCCAAGCAACATTCCTTCCCTTGCTTGACTACGGAGACATTAGCTTTATCTCCTCCCAACCTTGAGCCTATCTAAACTGGACGATTTCTATCACCGTGTTTTGCTTCATTACTAACTCATGACAGGACCCACCATCAGGATCTTTATGCAGCAGTTGGGTGATCTTCTTGCCACCAGATGCCTCCTGCATGCTGGCATTTGGGCCTCAAATTACTACTCCACAAACTGCCTGTCTATTTAACATCTCTCATACACATCTCATAGCGCCTGCTCCCTTAAGAAATCTGACCTTATCCTACTAGATGTTCCCAGGACACGTACTACAGCTGGCCAAAGAGCTGTCTCATATGCCTCCCAAACATTTGGAACCAACTACATGCCATGCTGAAACTAACCAGCATTGTATCAATTAACTCCTACAAAACACTAGCTATCTCTAAATTAAACGACATATGTAGGTGCTACTAGGCCCCCAATGCCAAGTCAACTTCCTAGGTACCAACTGGCCCTCTACTTATTAAGCTGAATGTGTTGTATAATTTAGGGCAAGTAAGCTGGAATGTACCGTATATAGCATAAGGACTTCTATTGTGTATACCTCTTGTATTATATATTTTTCTTTGTTCTACATTTTACATCTCCTGTCTATGTAATTGCGAACTGTATGTGTATTTGCCTCAGGCCCTCCTTGTGAATGAGCTTGCTCAACGGAGTCTTTCCTGTAATAAACTTGAACTTGAACTTTAATTTGAAAAGTGGCCAAGGGATGACCCTGGTAACTACAGACCAGTCAGTCTGACATTGACAGTTGTAAACTCACAGAAACCATGCTGAAAGAAAGACTGTTAAACTTTCTGGAAGAAAATGGGCTCCAAGATAAGAGGCAACATGTGTTTGTGTCAGGACAGTCCTTCCAGTTCCAGACTAACCCGACTGATTTCTTTGACTGGGTAATCAGGACAGTGAACAGGGCCAAGCTGTGGACATCCTGTATCTGGATTTCAGGAAGGCTTTTGACTATTTTCCCCACAGGAGATTAATCAGAAAGCTGGAGGACCAGGGGTAGGGGAAATCTGGGTATGCAGATTAAAAACTGGTTGCAGGACAGGAGTCAGAGGGTGGTGGGTTGAGGGAGTTCTCAGAGGCTAAGGCAGACAGTAGTGGGGCCTCTCAGGGCTCTGTGCTCAGTTTGGTGTTGTTAAATATCTTCATCAGTGATATTATAGATAGATAAAGGGTAAAATATGCCTATTTGCAGACAACACAAAATTCTGTAGGAGAGCAGACATGAAGGAGGGAGAGAGAGGAGCTCAGGGAGGACCTGCCTAAGCTAGAGGCATGGTCAGTTATTTAGAAAGTGGTATTCAATGACAAAAATGTCCTTTAATGCCTCTGGGGCAAAGAACCTTGAGACCAAATACCAGCTGGGTGGCATAGGATGAAAAGGACTTGGGAGTGATCACCACGAATGATCTGAAGCACTCAGCACACTGTAAGAAAGCAGCAGCCAAAGCAAATTGGATGCGGACTGTATAGCCAGGGGTATAACTAGCAGGAAAGTGGAGGTCATCTAGGCCACTATACAGATCCCTAGTTCAGCCATACCTACAGTACAGTGTGCAGTAGTGGTGTCCTTACCTAAAGAAGGATATCAACCTGCTGGAAACAGTCCACAAAAGGGCAACCAAAATGATTCAGGGTCAGCAAGGCAGAATATATGAGGACAGACTCAAAGATCTTACCATGTACTACCTAAAAGATATAAGGGAGAGGGTGACTTGATTAAAACCTTGAAGTACCTTAGTGTTCAAAACTGAGAATCTGAGAATCTCTTCAATGTTAATGGGAACAGGATCACTATGTGGCACTGCCTCAAGCTAGTGAGGAGAAGATTCAGAAGAGAAATAAAGTGACACTTTTTCAAGAAAACGGTGGTAGCTAAGTCGAATAAGTTGCCGAAGTAGTCTCCTGAAGACAGTAGACAGCTTCAAAAGAGGTTTGGGCAGAGCAAAGGGAACATTGCATGTAGAGGAGGGGAGTGGGGAAGGAGGGCATCAGTGGGGAGGAGGTGTAGACAATGGGAGGGAGATCACCAATAGACACTGAGGGTCTGTAAACTCAAGCAGATATGATTGACCACAAGGTTTTTTCTGCTGGCTCAATCATATGTTCATATTCTGTAATCCCCACTGTCCAGCTTTGGAAATACCTTATGACTGAAGTGTATAGGATGGAAAAAATAACATCTCAGTTAAATCAGAGGTATAATTTATTTGAAATTTTCTGGAGGCACTGGGTCCTACACATTATGTCTAAACACCCATAGTGTGTTCACTAGCAGTGCTTATTGAACAGTATGTCATCTGCTTTAATGTATCTATTATAAAAACTATTATCTATTAATTGTGATTGTCTGATTTACTGATTTTATGTCAACTGCTTACTGTCTTTACTTGTCAGATGATATGCCTGGTTATAACTGCAGTGTGTACCCATCCCTGACTACAGCTTCTACTGCAGCTTCTTTGTTTATACTGTGTTCTAAACCTTTTAGTAAAAATAAAGTTTAAAAGAAGTCTACAAACACCACTGTGGTAGAAATATTGCTAATTAGAACAACTGTTGAAATACAGCTCATAGGCCTGATATAGTTTCTCCAAAAGTATGAAATATCGTATAAAAACCATGTCTCCTCTGTATAGAGTTTGAATGCAATCCCATCTTCAGTCTGACAAATGAGGTTTACCATTTGAAGTTATGAACCAAAGGGTGACTATAATCAATCACCCCTCTCCTCTGTTGGGGTTCTGAGTGTAATTTATTTGAATTTGCTACAATATCAGCTGCTCGAGAAAAGCTTCTGTTAAATGCAAAGAAAACTAAAGCAATGATGTTTACAAATCAAAGCTCCACCAGCACATCCACTTCAATCATTCTCCCCAGCTATGCACTATACTTGGAGAAAATCTGGAGTATGTAGAAAACTTCAGATACCTAGGTGTGGATTGGCAACAGACTTGACTTCACTCATCATTTAGAAGAACTGTTAAAAGCTTCGCAAAGGTTTGGCCTTCTCTATAGATTAAAACCCTTCCTAAACAGAGACTCAAAGATGAGGTTAGTCCAGGCCATTTTTCTATCAGTTGTTGACTATGCAGACTTCCTTTATAGTCACTGCCCCATCTCCTACCTTCACAAGCTGGATACTTTATATCACAGAGCAATAAGGTTCATTACAGATCTGCCATCTAAAACCCATTATTGCTCTCTTTATGCTGCAGTTGGGTGGGTTCCTTCACCTCAGAAGGAACAGAAATGCAGCACTATGGATTTACAGAGCGTTGTCAAAAAGCTTCCAAAATATATCCTGGACTGCTTCACCCAGACCTCTCCTAGCTCCTATGCCCTAAGAAGCAACAACATCATCCTGCTCAAATTGCCCAAATTTAACACCAGGCTGGGAGGCAGCAATCAGCTATTCTCTAGCTATAGCATGGAACACCCTACAAAAATCCCTAAAACTGTCCAATATCATTCCATTTGCATCCTTTAAACAGCATTGTACAGTCTTCTTCAAAGAGAAATGCAGTTGCTACCGCTAGAGCTAGCATTGTCATCTCACAAATCTCCTTCCAAACCATATATGGCATATTCCTTCCAGACAGACACCCCATTCTATGGCACCAGTAATACCTTCTCCATCCTAGTATTACATTATGTTGAGTGTCTGCCATGTCCCCCCACTGGGATATGTATATATACTGTACATACTGTAAATATTAGCTTAACTTTCCTGTAACCGATTTTATCATGTGAATTTACTGTACATCACTGTGTTTATAAACGTAATTTTCCCTGTATGTATAACTGTCTTATATAAGTGTATGATGTATCTGTTGTGTATCAACTATTGAACCTTGACCTTATCAGGTCCATCTTGTAAATGAGCCTTGCTCAATGATGTTCGCCTGAATAAATAAAGATTTGATGATGATGATGATGATGAAGTCCTGAGTATCACAGATCAGGCTAGAAATATGTCTTACATTGTTTCTACAATGTTTCCAGATCTCACAAGTGTAAGACAGACATATACTATGTACAGGAGTTTCAAACAGATCTGCCCAAGATACATTTCACACTATTTTTAAAGCAGAAATGAGTCAGACCTGTTAGACCATATATTAGATGGCCTAACAGCATTCAAAAACAGACTCAATGGTATCCACTACAGATGCAATTGTGAGTTACATCCATTTGGACACAATTGCATCCATCTTATGCCACAAATTGTGAATTTTTGTCATAAAAGAATGCAATGTCTGAAAATAGGAGCAAGGGTGCCTGTACACAAGAAAATGGACAAAGACATAGCATGCATTGGCATCCACATTCAAGCTTTTGAAAATCCTCCCATATGTTTATATGTCTAGTTAAAGCAGCAGTGCAACAAAAAATGTTCTTCCAAAAAGCTAGTTTCAGCTATAATTCATAAAAATATTAGCATACCTGTCAAATCTATTTTCTAGGTACCTCTATGCTATGCACCATAAATTTGCTTTCTCAGTCCTAACCCTTACCAGGTTTGCAATGGTATTTCTTAGCCAAACATGGCAGTTACCTTATTTCTTGAGAAAAGTAAATTAAACCATTTATACATATTCAATAAATATTCACAATTTGGTATAACTAGAACATTTTACCCCAAAGTAAAATTAGAAGATGCCTGAAATCATTTATAGTAAAAAATCTAGGGCAATTGTTTTGCACAATTTCATTGCACTGCTGCTTGGCAGCGTCTCTTACTGAATAAAAGCATTATCTTGTGCTGTTTGGGCAAGAGGGATATGAAGCTGAGCACATTTGGCAGCCCAGATAGCAAGATCTAATGTTATTTTTCACAAAGCAACAGTGTCAACAAAATACATATAAACATATCATGCGGCACTACAAGATCGTAGAAAAAAAACTTTACTTGGTACTCCATTTTGTGATATGCCTAGCTAGAAATCTTTAGCATTTTACTATTCCTGAAACAAAAAGAGAAAAAAATGTAAGAATAATATCTCAAAAGTATTGTGATGGTGTAAAATCTGGAAATGAGCCTCTGTTTTGTGCCTTCCTTGATAAAATTATGACAAACAAAGAGTGTAGTTGCCGTATTGGTCCTAGTAAGAAAAGATGTAGCAACAAATTATTTGATACCTGTTACTGGACCAACATAGATGTTACAACAAAAGAACAAAGTGCTCTAGCTTTCAAACCAACAAAGTCCTTCTTCAGAAGCTTTATGACAGTTATTAGAAAATCCCATACCATTAACATCCAGATAATGCATAGAAAACAGAAATATTTCTCAATGGTTTAACATATTCATTTGAAACATCACAGAAGATTATGTCAGAGAAGCTAATTAACACCAGTATGCTTTAACTGAAAAGCCCTGAAGGTCAAGGTTATCAAGAAATAGCAACAAGCAGAGTTCTTCTCAGATAAATTATAAAATGCCTCAGTATGTTTCAAGAAAACAGTCTACTGATAACAAAACCTTGGGATACTATTCTCCCTAATTACAAGTAAGATGAACTTACAACTTTTATTGCAAGTATCCTTGTGTTTTAAAGCACACAATCAATGAAAGGCAAAATGCTGAAATAAGGCCTAACTGCAAGTTCAAAACAAGCCCCAAATTAAAATAAACAGAAATGATATATATATATATATATATATATATATATATATATATATATATACACACAGTATATGTGATATAGAAGGTTTAAAGTGAAGTTTACTCAAAGTGAGCAAATGTTTCACACAAAATGTAATACAGAATTTAGCTTGAGGCGTTTTCCCAACTATACTCTCAACTAGTTAATACATTACATAAACTTTAAGGCATTCAGTGTTGTAACATGATTTAATACATGATAATATCAATTGTAAGTGTAAGTGTCAAATACAATAACAAAAACAAAACTACTTGTCAAGGACCCCCAAGAAATTGAGACCAAGAACCTGATATGTACAGTTTTCAGTACAGTGGCAATGTATAACAAACATGTACAGAATCAGTCTAAGGAATCTACATAACACTCATTGGAATAAAACTTCAGCACTCTTCCCTGGGAAAGATAACCGTAAGAATGAGATATACAAGATATGTACAAGAGTGTCCTATACATCATCATTCACATCAATCTTTGCAATATTAACCCAAAGGAATTAAACCCTTCGTGACCCCTGCAAATGAAATGTGTATTCTAATAAGAACAGATTTTAAAATGTTACAGTATGTAATCCAACCACTGACAACTAGTAGAAGGAAATAAATATTCACTATATATGAGAACTAAGAGTACTAGCCTCTGTAACACCATTATATCATCTGCCTGAATAAAAGCCTACCTCAATATCACCATAATAACTACACCACTATACCTACAAAACCACCCAACACCCACATAAAAGTTGCCCCATGCCACAATCCCCACACATACATGTGCACACAGCTCACATATACATGCACATGCACACACACACACACACACACTCAAATGTCCTCACACAGGTTATGTGGGGAGAAAGCAACAACTCTGCACTAGAATGAATTCACACAGGCATTCTATTAATGTGAAGATGACTGACAAACCAGTGTGGTGCAACACTTCTCCCAGGATGGCCACTCAATCTCAAATATGTCTGTGATGGTCTTAAAAGACATCTCAACAGTACACAACAGAGATGGGCTTCTGAAATTAGACTTATTTTACTTCTCAATATGGTGAAGGATGGAATGAACATTGATGTGGGTTATATCACACATTATTCCTCTTAAATGTACAGAGCTTTACTCCAAAGGATGGACATAAATACTTCAGTTCTTCAGCAAGCCTTTGATTTTGTTAGTTTCTGGTTATCTACATGTTGGCTTTCTCCTTAGCACTGTGTGTGTATGTGTGTGTGTTTGTGTGTGTGAATGTGTGCTCTGTGTGTGCACGTGTACTCGCACACATGTATGTGTGGGGGAGTGTGGCATGGGGGCAATTTTATGTGGGTGTTGGGGTGGTTTTTGTAGGTATAGTGGGTGCAGTTATTGTGGTGATATTTAGGTAGGCTTTTATTCAGGCAGATGACATAATGATGTTACAGTGGCTAGGACTCTTAGTTCTCCTATATAGTGAACATTTATTTCCTTCTACTAGTAGTCAGTGGTTAGATTGCATACTGTCACATTTTTAAAATCTTGTTCATATTAAGATGCATATCTCATTTACTTGGGGTTCATGAAAGGTTAAATTCCTTTGGGTTAATATTGCAAAGATTGATGTGAATGATGATGTATTAGGACTCTTGTACATATCTTGTATATCTCATTCCTACTATTTATCTTTCCCAGAGAAGAGAGGGTGCTGGGGATTTTATTTCAATGAGTGTTTGTGTAGATTCCTGAGTCTGATTCTGTACATGTTTGTTATACATTGCCACTGTACTGAAATCCGTACATATCAGGCTCATGGTCTCAATTTCTTGGGAGTCCTTGACAAGTAGTTTTGCTTTTGTATTTTTATTTGGCACTTACACTTACAATTGATATTATCATGCATTAAATCCTGTTACAACACTGAAGGCCTTAAAGTTTATGTAATGTATTAACTGGTTGAGAGTATAGTTGGGAAAACGTCTCAAGCTAAATTCTGTACTACATTTTGTGTGAAACATTTGCTCACTTTGAGTAAACTTCACTTTAAACCCTCTGTATGCCATATATATATATATATAATTTCTGTTTAAGTTTGGGGCTTGTTTAACTTGCAATTAGGCCTCATTTCAGCATTTTGCCTTTCATTGACTGTGTTCTTTAAAACACAAGGACACTTGCAATAAAAGTTGTATTCTCATCTTACACGCATTAGGGAGAATAGTATTCCAAGGTTTTGTTATCGTAGACTGTTTTCTTGAAACATACTGAGGCATTTTAAAGTTTATCTGAGAAGAACCTCTGCTTGTTGCTATTTCTTGATAACCTTTGATCTTCAGGGCTTTTCAGCTAAAAGCATACTGGTATTAATTAGTTCTCTGATGTACTCTTCTGTTATGTTTCAAATAAATATATTAAACCAATGAGAATTATTTCTGTTTTTATGTATTATCTGGCTGTTAATCATATGGGATTTTCTAAATAACTGTCAGAAAGCTTCTGAAGAAGGACTTGGTTTGTCCAAAAGCTAGAGTCCTTGTTATTTTGTTGTAACATCTACAGGTATGTTGGCCCAATAAAAGGTATAAAATCAGTTGCTTCTGGATCTGTTCTTACTAGGACCAATACGGCAACTACACTATTTATTTGTCAACATGGAAGATACTGGAATTCACTGCAGGATATGGCAGTTGCATGACATTAAGAAGAAACTGGCAGAGCTAGGCAGTGACATCTACTTGTTAGCCCAAAGCAAAAGAATAACATTATCCCTAAAGGTCTAACTATTTGGAATCCTTCAAGAAATGCAGATAATTTTATGTATGCTGAACAAGTTTGTCGTAGGACTCTGAGAAATTGAGAAATCACAGAATCCATTACTCATATGCCAAAAGCATTTTTGAAGAAACCGTTTGATGAAATGGTTACCATGCTGGAGATGATGTCTAGTAAGCCTATTCCAGACATCTTGCATGAGATACACATGAACTATCAAAGAACCTTAAGAAAAGCCATGCTCATTAAAACAGGAAGTTAGATACCCTTCAACGTACCATACTTCCTAACAACCATGAAGAAGAGAATACAGTGACTGAACAACTAAGCCACACAGATAGGCACCTTTCAGTTAATTTGTCCGACCACACAATGACTACTGGGGAATTAAATGTAGTTTCTAAGGGCCTCACTTTCTGCTCAACTAAACCACTGGACAGAATACAGTTTTGTTGTGAAATGGAAGAATACTTCTGCGGATTGAGACTAAAAATTATTTTTCATGGCACAGAAGAAACTACAGGCAGTGAAGAAATCACAAACAGCAACGATTTAATGGATAAGAAAAATAAACCATCTGAGTTTACCCCACCCCCAGTGGCCATAATAAGAAACTGGACAAATATATTCATTGCTTTCACAAGAGAGTTATTGGTGAGATTCTTGATAGGTAGAAACTGGCCCATTACAACCTCTCCATTGGAATGGAGGCTATACAAACACTAAAATCGAACCACAACATTGTCATAAAAAGCTGATAAAAGCTCTGCAGTGGAGATATTGAACCAAGAAGGTTATATTAAGGAAGCCAACAGGCAGATAAGTGACCATACCTACTACAAAGTACTGGAAAGTGACCCTACTACAGAATATAAAAGAGAACTATAGGAATTAATTGGATCATTTCCAAACCATGTCAAAGGCAGACTAAATGCACTCATCCCCACTGACCCCAAGCCAGGGAACATTCTACATACTGCCTAAAATACATACATCTGGTAATCCAGGTAGACCCATAGTCTTTGGTAATGGTACCCTGACAGAGGGATATCAGGGTTTGTAGAAGCCATTTTAAA
This sequence comes from Neoceratodus forsteri, assembly GCA_016271365.2. Classification (NCBI taxonomy): domain Eukaryota; kingdom Metazoa; phylum Chordata; order Ceratodontiformes; family Ceratodontidae; genus Neoceratodus; species Neoceratodus forsteri. Next base: position 873,438,546 of record CM028136.1, read on the forward strand.
ACCACTGATTATATAAAGGGATAGTTACATCCGGACACTACACACATCCTGCTTAAACTTTCTAGTTATAAGAACTTACCACTGGATACCCTTTTAGCCAGGATGGATGTAACATCCCTCTATACTAAAATTATGCACACAGATGGTATTTCAACCTGCCTTAAATACCTGTATGAGAAAGAATTGGACCACAGCATCAACCCTGGAGTTGTTGGAAACTTACTAAATTCATTCTGACACATAACAACTTCAACTTCAATGGTAAACATTATGTTTAAACTATGGAAACAGCAATGAGCACCAGGATGGCTCCACAGTATGCTAATCCTTTTATGGCAAATTTGAGGAGGACTTTTTAAGGTACTGTACACATAAACCACTCACTTATTTCCGTTACATTGATGATTTGTTTATCATTTGGTCAGAGAGTACTGACACACTTAAGGATCTTCATCAGGAACTTAATAACCTCCACCCAACCATAAAGCTTTCCCTGAAATATACTGCCACCAGTGTAAATTTTCTGGATACCACTGTCACTATCAAGGATGGAATCCTACATACCTTATTTACAGGAAATCAACAAACAGACAGAGATATTACACAGGAAAAGTAATCACCCAAGCCACACAAATAAATCTGTCATGTATAGTCAAGCATTTCGGTATCATCGCCTCTGTTCAAATGAGGAAGACAGAGTGTAATAGGGTGCTACCTGTTATTAATATACAGACCCGAAATAAAGAATAGTCATATGTGCCAGTTCTTGTCCCACTTGTGTTATTTCTCTCATCCTTTTCTAGCCTCTCATTTTCCTTCTTTTCTTTTCTTGTTTCTTTGTCAGGGTGTCAACCTGACAAAACCTAGCCTTTTCTTTGCTGTCATCTTTACAAAGACCCCTTGCTGTGCAAAATAGTGCTGGAAACACTTGTTTAACTTAAATTGAAGATACTTTTTGTGCAAGGCACATTATTAGTAAAACTCCTGAGTGGGAGTATAAAGAATAAAAGCTCATATTGCACTGAGGAGAATGCCGCAATGAAAGGCATTATGCCCTGAGTAATGAATGAAACCACCTTGCAGTGCGGCAGGTATACAAAAAGCTTCCTGAATCTGACACTACGGGCAATCCCACGTGTCCCCAATATTAAAAGAATTAAAACAGTGTTGTGACAGACCCAGAGAAGTTGTAACTGGGGCTGCCTGTAAATAAAAGCATCCAGTAGGTAGGAAATGGGCAGACTAGGTGGACCAAGCGGTCCTTATCTGCCGTAAAAGTCTATATTTGGGCAAAAAGGGCAAAATAAAAGCCCCGCATGTTAAGGCATGGGATAATATAGAAACTCTCCCATATGTAATGTCATGGCCAATAGGAACTACCCCACAGAGAGTGATGTAATCCCTAGGGCTATAAATAGGCTCACCAATACGGAAGAAGAGTAGAGCTGAGTCAGTTGGTGTGCTGACTGTGAAGGAGAAGGACCTATTTGTGTGCTGATCAAGTCACACAGTTCTTTGTATCAGTGTAGAGGTTTATGCAGGCTTTGGAGATTGAATTTTATAGGTATGTTATTTTAATGAAATGTATGCGTATGACATACTGTATAGTTTTGTGCGCCCAGAGCCTTTGGGATTGGGCGCCTTTTAAATAAAATTGACATTGACATTGACATTTATTACACTGCATTGGCTGAAGCTGAGCTACAGGCTCTGAGGGAAGCAGAGACCTGGGATTTTCTTTGGTTATTGAACTAGCACATTTTGTTTTCCTTTCTGTAAATATTTTGGACTTTTAATAAAATGACAGACACCTTCCAGGATATTTTATGCACCTGATCTCTGCCTATTGTGTCACTTTGTATCCCACCATGCTCACACAGAGACACAGATTTGATGATGTTAAAAACACCTTTATTGAGCAGGGACACTCATCCAGAGAAATTAACAGAGCAGTGGAACATGCAACACAATCAATCAATCAATCAAATTCTTTATTTAGCCAGGCAAACACCATTGAGCAAGCTCATTTACAAGGTGGACCTGCATTACACAAGTCAAGAAACAATGCATTTATATACAGACAAATAGACAGTAGATGCAAGAGTACAACAGTACAGGTAGGCCTGCACTAGAGAGGATAAGTAAAAATACATTTGGGTTCAGGTAAAAGACAGTCGGTAAGGGTATACATAACAATAGGGTAGCAAGTCAGTAAAATTTATACCAGATACAACAACATACATGGTTTAGTATTCCTGTACGGTAAAGGCATTATAGTCCTGTGAAGAGATTAGTTGAAGTGGATGCTACAAGCGAAGAGACATACATAGGCAGTTTAAAAATACCCAGGCGTATCAAGGGGAGAGACATGTGTCAGGAGAAGTGGGCAGCCAGTGGGGGTGTGTCTGAACTCGGATAATACTAGGAGCGAAGGAATGAGATGCTGTGGGTATACAAGGAATAGGTGGGTGATGGAGGGTGAGATTTAGGGTGGTAGCTAAATAAATGGCTCAGGGACAAGTTATGCACTGATACAAGAAGGAAGGAGGTATGTGAAAAGCAGGGAGGATGAGGAAGGGGTGTAAGTAAGCTAGGATCACTGGAAGAGTTGCAGGCTTCTGTAGTACACTGTGCAGTACAGTGGTACACAAGTACCAAGAGAACAACTACTGCAATATAAGGAAAGGACCACTACCAACAGAATACCCTCAGTAGTCACGTATCATCCCAACCTTGAATCTACATAAAATTATTGAGGACTTCCACCCAATAATTAGTGAGGATGAAACCATTAATTGTATTGTAATATATGGATATTTAAAATAATACTACTGAAAAGCATAGAAAAATTTCTGATAATACACGAGTCAACATGATAATAGTATCACTGGCCAGTGATAATACTATCGTTCGAGCTCGTAATACTATCATTTGAGCTCTGAGCGATAGTATTATCACAGAACCTTAAGAGCGCAAACTCAAGACCATAGGCTTCTTCTGGACATCACCAAAGCTGTGCGTGGTGGCGTTCCTAATACCGCACCTCCTGATTGGATGCGGTTTCTGTTGTGGGTGGGCCAATTATTTAAAAAGCATGGCGGGTTTCTCACTTAATGAGAGAAAATTATTCCTTTAATTTAGTACCCAAGCCTTTTCCTACCTATCCTTTATAGCGCTTCAACAAGAAAATAACAAAAGGTAGACAGCCTACCAAACAAAAGGCAGAGGCAAACCAAGCTAGCGGGTGGGCAGGTGAGCGAGTGGGGTGTACATGGCAGGTGAGCCCTCACTGTGGTGGGAACCCTGGCCTCACAGCACCACATAAACGGTTAAAAAAAAATACCTACATCCATATATTACAAAAAAAAAAAAAGGTGAGTGTTCATCACTGAGTAATACCATCTCGAGGTTCTGGGGACAAGAGAACCCTCTTGATGGTATTACTCCCTTTGTAATAGACACCGCCATCTATTATTCTATTTTTTTCAAGAACTACCACTACTATCTTTAAACAGCCACCTAACTTAGCCAACCTGATTATTAGGAGTCAGCCTGAACCAGAACAGAATACCGTGACATCATATGGTACACAACCCTGTCATCAACGCAGTTGTAAGACTTGTAAGCTCATCTGCTAATAAGATTGCGCTTACATCACAAAACAGACACATTCAGGATACAGGGGAATTATAATGTACATCAAGTAATGTTGTCTATTTCATTGAATGCAAGAAATGTCCTTGCATAGGTTATGTGAGGGAGACAAAGCAACAGCTCTGCATGAGAATGAATTCACACAGACATTCTATTAATATGAAGATGATTGACAAACCAGTGGTGCAACACTTCTCCCAGGATGGCCACTCAATCTCAGATATGTCTGTGATGGTCCTAAAGGACATTTCAACATTACACAACAGAGACAGGCTTCTGAAATTAGACTTATTTTACTTCTCAATATGGTGGAGGATGGAATGAACATTGATGTGGGTTGGTCCGGGAGGTTGGCAGGTGGTTAGGAGTAGCAAATCAGGTGCCCCATCACTTGGTGCTCTCCAGCATATCACCTCACAAACAATATAAAAACTACAAACAGGTATCTGCCTCTGTCTCCAAATCAAACAAAGGCAGAGGACACTGCAGAGCAGGACACTGCAGCACAGGAGCTAGCACAATAAAACTTGTCCAAAACAAGAACCAAAACAAAAAAGCAAAAAGAAATCCAAAACTTCTGATCATAGGAGACTCCATGATTGGGGAGTTGATACCTATCTCCAGCCTGGGGTAATGTCAGATGTCTCCCAGGTACATCAGTGTGGAGAGATACTGACTACATTGTTAAAATTGTTCAGGAAGCAGGAGAAAACATTGATGTCCTGGTACACATAGGGATTACCATCTCACCAGCTGGTCAGTTGTGGAGACCAAGGAACACCTGACCAGGCTGGGTGAGAAACTATCATCCATTTCTTCCTGCATCTCCTTCTTTGAGATCCTGCCAGTCTGGGAGAGGGGCAGATGGACGGAAGGTCAGAGAAGGGAGATAGGGGAGCTAAACTTGTGGCTCAAGGGCTGGTACCAGGAAAAAGGACACAGATTTGTAGGAACTGGCAACAGTTTTGGGAGCGAAAGTTCTTTAAATTTGATGGACTGCATCTGACTAAGGAGGAGTCAGTGCATTGGGGCAGAAGTTTGATGTCTTTGCAGAATATTTAAACTACAAAATGGGAGGGTGCAGCACCCCATACATCGAATGGGAAGAACACCCTCCCACTCAGCTAGTGGTCAAACAGGAGTTCAGCATGTTTGTAGTTCATTTGCATCACCAGGTAAGGAAAAAGATCCCTCCTCATGGCCTTTTGGAGAAATGGCAGACCTGGCCAACAACTAACACACCAAAATCTGGCCAATGGAAAATCATGTATAAAATGCTTGCAGTCTTGGGAAACAAGATCCCAGACCCAAAACAATAATAACAGAGGCTAAACTGGACATAGTAGCCTTTAGCGAGACATGGTTTACCAGTAACCATACTTGGGAGACTTCAGTACCTGGCTATATACTGTTCAGAAGAGACACGAGGTGCAAAAGGGGGTAGAGTTGCCCTTTATGCCAATGAAAATATCAAAGCTACAGAAATTCAGAATACACATAAGGAGCCAGAAGAACAGTGGGTCACCCTGGAAAGAGGAAATGGGACAGCCATATGAACTGCGGTATGTGTGGCCTCAGACCAGGGGAGACAAAGACACATTACTGTTAGAAAGTATACAAAACATGACAGCTATAGGGAGGTTCTGATAATGGAGACTTCAACATGCCAGATACAGACTGGCAATACCAGCAGGAACATCTGCCAGAACTAGACACATGGTGGATTCCTTGCAGTGGAGGGCCTCAAACAACAGGTACAACAACCCACAAGACATAGGGCTATCCTAGATCTAGTACTGACTAACATGGAAAGGATCACAGATCTCAAGGTAGGAGGTCACCTCAGGGCCAGTGACCAACACATGATATGGTTCAATTTGGCCACTAGGACTAAATCATCCCATTCAAAGGCAAAAGTATGGGACTTCAGAGGAGTTGACTTTGATAAGATGGCCAACAGAGTTAAGCTAGCACTGGCAAAAAGAAATAAAGGTGAGGGGGTACAGGCAAAATGGGTAAGCATTAAGGATGCAATACTTGAAGCAACATTCTATTGTTTTAGAGAGAAAAGGAAGTGCAAAGAAGAAGGATACCACTTTGGTTCTCAAAACAGTAGCAGAAAAGGTCAGAACCAAAAGGCTGCCCTTCAGGAAATATAAGGGAATGCAGCAGGATGAAGATAGGGAGGTATACCAAACTTCTAAGGGAAGCAGGGAAGGCAGTAAGGCAGACAAAGGCCCAAACTGAGGAAACACTAGCACCAACAGTAAAAGAAGGTGACAAGACTTTCTATAGATACATTAGTGAAAGGAGAACATCTGTAGGGGGGTATTGCTAAGATCAAAGGGATAAGGGGCATGTGAGGAGGTGGACCATGTAAAGCATCTATCCTAATAGATACTTCTCCTCAGTATTTACTGAAGAGAAGGTAGGGCAGGGCCAACAGCTCAGCACCATGGACTCAGGAGGAAAGAAGGTGCGCATTAGTCCTTCACAAAAGAAAGAGTCCTACAAGAGCTTGATAAGCTCTGGGTGGACAAGGCAATGGGACCTGATGGCATACATCCCAGGGTACTAAAGGAGCTAAAGGTGGAACTAGTAGAGTCATTATCAGAACTGTTCAGTGAGTCTCTGAGCACAGAAGAGGTCCCAGAAGACTGGAGAAAGGCTCATGTGATCCTGCTCCACAAGAGTGGTAGCAGGAGGAGGCAGGGAATTACAGACCAGTCACCAGTCAGTCTTACCTCAGTAGTGGGCAAGATTACGGAGGCACTCTTAAGGAAAGGATAGTGCAACACCTGGAATCCATAGGAGCACAGGATCCAAGACAGCATGGGTTTACAAAGGAAGGTCCTGTCAAACTAATCTCATAGATTTCTTTGACTGGGTAACCAGAGTGGTGGACCAAGGGGAACAGTTGATGTTGCCTACCTTGACTTCAGCAAAGCTTTCAATACTGTTCCATATAGAAGATTGATTAATAAGCTGGGTAGGCTCGGGTGGGTCAGAAGTTGGTCAACTGGGTGGCAAACTGGTTGTCGGGCAGAAAACAGAGAGTGGTGGTAAACCATATACAGTCAGAAGAGATGCAAGTCACAGGTGGGGTACCTCAGGGATCAGTCTTGGGGCCAGTCCTCTTCAATATCTTCATCAGTGGCATTGCAGATGGACTGGAGGGTAAGGTTTGTCTGTTTGCAGATGGCACCAAGATCTGCAACAGAATAGAGGATCAAGATGGGGTGGGCAGAATGAGAAGAGATCCGGATAAACTAGCAAAATGGTCAGAAGAGTGGCAACTGGGGTTTAATGCAAAGAAGTGCAAGATCATGCACATAGGGAAGAGAAACCCTGAAGCCACCTATAGGCTGGGAGGGGAGTTGCTGGCAGTCACAAGGGAAGAAATAGACTTGGGAATCTTCATCACCGATGACCTGAAATCATCCAAGCAGACCACTAAAGCAGTAGGTAAGGCTAGGAGGATGTTGGGGTGTATTAGTAGTGGTATCACAAGTCAGAAGAGGGAGGTAATAATCCCTCTTTACAAGACAGTGGTTAGACCTCATCTGGAGTACTGCATGCAGTACTGGAAGCCACACCTTCACAAGGACATTAACCAAACTGAGGCAGACAGAGAAGGGCAACCAAAATGGTGCAGGGACTGCATCAGAAAACATATGAGGACAGATTAACGGAGCTCAATATGTATACCCTAGAGCAAAGAAGGGAGAGAGGTGATATGATCGAAACATTCAAACACCTTAAGGGCATTAACAAGGTGAATGAGTCTAACATGTTTCAATATCAGAAAAATAGCAGGACAAGAGGACACAGCAGGAGATTAGAGGGAGGCCGATTAAGGGTAATGTGAGGAAGTTATTTTCCACAGAAAGGTGGTGGTTATATGGAGCAGCCTACCTCAGAAAGTGGTGGCTATGAATACAGTACAGGGCTTCAAACAGGTATGGGATAGGCATAAGGGAGCAATACATACAGTATGAATAGATTGGCCATTGACAGAGCAAAGGTCGATAGCACATTCATAAGGTAGAAAAGAAATGGGCAGACTGGATGGCCTTGACGGTCCTTATCTGCCCTCATCTTCTATGTTACTATATGACACATTAGTCTGCTTAAACGTACACAGATCTTTACTTCAAAGGATGGACATAAATAATTTAGTTCTTCTGTGGGCCTTTGATCTTGTTAGTTTCTGGTTATCTATGTTGGCTTCTCATCTTAGCACTGTGTGTGTGTGTGTGTGTGTGTGTGTGTGTGTGTGTGCGTGTATGTGCATGTGTATGTGGTGTGTGTGTGTGTGTGTGTGTGTGTGTGTGCGTGTGTGTGTGTGTGTGTGTGTGTGTGTACAGGATCAGTCCAAGGAATCTAAATAAAAGCTCATAAGAATAAAATCCCCAACCCCCTTCCTGTGAAAGATAACCAGTAGGAATGAGATATGTGTGTGTGTGCACGCACACATGTATGTGTGGGGAGTGTGATATGGGGCATTATTATGTCGGTGTTAGGCGTTTTTGTGGGTATGGTGGTGTGGTTATTGTGATATTGAGGTAGGCTTCTATTCAGGCTGATGACATGATGTTACAATGGCTAGGACTCTTAGTTCTCATATATACTGAACATGTACTTCCTTCTACTAGTAGTCAGTGGTTGGATTACATACTGTCATATTTTAAAATCTGTTCATATTATGATGCATATCTCATTTACTTGGGGGTTCATGAAAGGTTAAATTCCTTTGGGTTAATATTGCAAAGATTTATGTGAATGATGATGTATAAGGACTCTTGTACATATATTTCATTCCTACTGGTTATCTTTCACAAGGAAGGGGGTTGGAGGATTTTATTCCTATGAGTTTTTATTTAGATTCCTTGGACTGATTCTCTATGTTTTGTTATACACTGGCACTGTATTGAAATCTGTACATATCAGGCTCATGGTTGCAGTTTCTTGGGGTCCTTGACAAGTAGTTTTGCTTTTTCTTTTTTATTTGGCATAAACTTACAATTGATGTTATCATGTATTAAATCCTGTTACAACACTGAAGGCCTTAAAGTTTATGTAATGTATTAACTGGTTGAGAGTATAGTTGGGAAAATGTCTTAAGTTAAGTTCTATATTACATTTGAGTGAAACATTTGCTCACTTTGAGTAAACTTCACTTTAAACCGTCTGTATGCCACATATATCTATATGTAATAGATAACCCACTCTTAAGTTTGCAGTTGCACTCTGATATCCATGCCTTGGTGTGTGTTGTACAAATGAGGCCGCAGACCAAATCATCAACCACCCAAAGTGCATATATCGAAAACAGCAACACATCTAAGTGGATTTATCTATCTTATAAAATAGCAAGTGATTTGGAGGGGTAAAAGTGCAGATGTGTGGTTGCGCCTGATATACGCACGGTCTCCTGATGGTCTTTTAATTGATGATGATCTTTTTCCTACCCATTTTATAAATATATATGTATTTATATTTTGCTGGTCTGTAGGGCCAGTATACTTAGGTTTCACAGTCACTTCTATGTTAAACCTCAAAGTTTGCACTTTATTAACTTTGTAACCATTTGTCTATTTGCCTGAAATTTTGCATGCACAACCATATATCTCTGGATCTGGAAAGTTTCATTCCAGTTGAATGTATGGTAGTGGAACCATAGGAGCACTCAAAATGCAAAACAATCACCAACTTTTCTGCATTTTTCGTACGCCATAATGGACTTAAGAATCGTTTCATTGGATTCCGATTTGTTTGTCTACATGTGGCCTGGAACTGGTGCCTTTAGAAGATTTAGTGAAAAATATTGCTCTGTTCAAAAGTTATTACATTTTTTCATGTTCCATTATAGCCTATGGGAAAATTTATATGTGCATTGCAAAAACTTTCACAATCACATTTTTGTTGTCGTGCTCACTGAATTTGTTTTCATGCTGCCGCCATCTTGTTTTCAGTTAGCGAGACAAAAAAGTTGTAACTCAAAACATAATGCCCTTTGGTAAACACCAATAGTTGTGTTTACATATTCGACCCTGAGGAACATGACCCTGGCATTAGTTTTTCACCAGCTGGTCTGGAAATATGGTTTCAAACTTGTTGCACCATTTTCTGTTTTCTGATCGCGGTAATATTTTCTGCGCTGCGAAAGCAATCAAGTTAAAAAAAGTAACCTTGACAACATTTTTCTGTGCGCGATATCATTTTCTAATGTGTTGTTTTATTTGTCACTTCATTGTGCCAAGGTGGATTGTGCTTTTGGCATGAAATTTACAGGGTGGCAAACCCTGGTCCCACAGATATTGCCTTTTGGTGGTTTGGTACTAAAACATTTAATGGGCCTATAGTTACAACGCCCAAAGTTGAGACATTTTCCAATAGGAAAACATTGCAGCCTATGATGCCTTTCAAGGCCTGTATCTCAAAAACAGTTTGAGATATGGATTTTCATCACAAACATTCTTAGTTCTCCTTTAGGGGACAGAAGTAGGTTGGAAAGCCATGAATACCATAAATTTTGAATTTTTTTTCTGCCTTGTATGGTTACTGACATATTTGGAAATTAGTATTCCAATGGCTCATTTATATTTGGTATTATACTTGGTATTATACTTGGTTTAAGTTAGACAAAGTAGGCTGAAATCCCATTTAATTGTCTCCCACACCATGTGGGGTTTATAAATCCATAGGCCAGTATTATGCCCTCAAAGTTAGCACCCGATGCTTTTCAGTATCTGTATCTCAGAAATGATGCAAGACACGGATTTTGTCAATTTATTTTGTGTGGAGGTCTCGCTGTCATGATTACAACAGCACTGGAATTTTTCCTAGCTGCTATGGTTCCTGAGATATTGGCAATTTACTGTTACAAGGGTTCCTTGTCCTATAGGGCTGCTGTATGGCTCGTAATTATGTGAGAGTAGGAGTGCAGGTTTGGATGGCCCATGCTCCCTGAACAAATGTCATTATGCACAAATGGGCAGCTTGGTGAGACCCCACGCTCCCACCAACACACACCATTTATTATTTATATTAAACTTTTTAAAAAGTAGGAAATCATTATTTGCAAAAACTTTGTTAATGTATCAGTTAGGGTAGTTTCCACAGTGACAAAAGTATGGAAATTCAGTGTTAGGGTTATGCTTAAAATAATGACAATATACAGTACCAGTATACATATATTCGAGGTAACATCTGTCAGTTCTGTTTATGCTTAATAAGTAGGAGTACAAATAAAATATTGGGGCAGGTGTAGTCAGTGTTTGCAAAACAAGTTGTGGCACAGGACTCATAGAGATATCAACTATATCAGGAATGCAAAAGCAATAGCATAGTATATAAAGTACACAGAGATTTGTGCGGAAGTGCATGGTTCTAGGGTGGCCAGACCAAAGTTACTAGCAGGATTAAGGGCAAGATGACACAAATAGTCCTTCAGGGCCTTGCAGATAATCGAATGGATGGGATAAGTTAGGAGGAAGGGAGTTCCAGTGTGTTGGGGCATGGACTGCAAAGCCAGCTTTCCTGCCTGGTGGAACACCTATGCTCAACAAGAGGCTAGGATTCCATAGACCTTAGAGAGTATGTGTTTGGTGCTATAGATAGTTTGCTAAGGAAAATGAGGAGCCTGTTTGGAGGTTTGTCAAAAGCAGCCAGCAAAAGAGGTTGTTAGCCAGCAGGGTAAGGTCAGCACAGCCCAATGTAGAGGAAGAAGTGGTGTGTGAGCTTTGCAGCGACCAAGGCAAAATGACACAAGTTATTATGTCATATCCCATTTAGAGAGGCAGTTTTGTGTGCATCCAAAAATGCCAGAAGTTCCTATGTGAGTCTTGTCTGGAGAACACCTTGAGCTATAGACTGTCTGGCAGCCGGGGATAGGCAGTGTTTGACCCTAAAAGCCAGGCCCAGCTTTGCATTTACAGAGTTGGAGATTGAGGTGACTTGGGGACAGAAATCCAGGAGGGATCAAACCATACATCCAGATATTTGAAACTACTGGTATGGTCAAGTAAGTATCCATTTTACAGGTGATGACAAGTTTTGAGGCAGTAGTATGGCATTTCAGCTTGAAACCAAGAGCATGGATTTGATCTTTTTACTGTTTAGGATGAACTCGTTTGCTGTTGCAATGGTGAGCAAGTATGAAGGCATCAGAGAGGATTTTGTATGGTGAGGACAGTCTGGTTACTGTAATAACAATGTCATCTGCATATAGCAGAGTGCTGCAGCTGGGACAACATCAGGAACAATTACTTTTGTCCTGTAGAGATTTCTCAACATACAATATGGATAAACTGTGCTCAGATATTTGGTCTGTGAACGGATCCATCCTCCTCACCCAAACAAATGAGGACTTGGCCCTTAGGTTTCTTACTGCTGCTCTGTCCTCTATCTAGGACCAACACTTCCCAACCACCATCCAGAGGGTGAGGGGTGGGAACTTTAAATGGATAACGAAAGCACTCCTTACAAAATGAAACAGCAAAATGCTCTATGGCCAGCCTATAGATCCTTCTCATCCTCCACATCCTGGAACAACTACAGAAGGCTCCTGAACCTCTGTAAGCAAGATCCAAATCTCTCAAGGCTTCCTTCCTTAAAACCCAACAAGCTCACAATCTGAGTGACCCTCATAGGTTCTGTGCCATGGTGAATTCCCTAATTAAGCTGGGTAGCAAGTAGATCCAAATCAACCTGAGCACTATACAGGTGTCCTGACCGATCCCTTTCAGGCTGCAGAAGCTCTGAACCACAAATTCATCAACCTAACTAAGCATCTAGCTAAGCTCCCACCTAAGGATGCAACACCCACCCTTGATGTGATAATGTGGACAAGACTAACACTCCCTACCTACTATTTTAAAGGCCACGTCTGTCACAAAGCTCCATCATCTCCTCAAGACCCTCCTAATTCAGGAAGTGATGGAAGTGATGGTCTTTGCCCTCAGTTCCTTAAACTGCTAGCTGACCTCATTGCAAAGCCCTTTCCACCTTATTTAATTTGTCCTTTTCTTACTCGACTATCCCATCATTATGGAAACAAGCTAGAGTTGTTCACATATTAAAATCAGGTGACATTAAGCTCCTTGAAAATTATAGGCCAGCGTCCATTCTATCCCACTTAAGTAAAATTCTGGAAAACATGTCTTCCAGCAAATGTTTGACCACATCTCAAAGTATAACCTGCTCTCGCCCCAGCAGCATGGCTTTAGAAAGGGACACAGTACCACCACTGCATTGGCCAGTTTCACTAATCATGTGTTAATGAACTCAGATGAAGGTAAGCATACTGGTGCCATCTTCATTGATCTAGCTAAGGCCTTTGATTTAGTTGCAGATAAACTCTGCTCCTACGGCTTCTCAACTGCAACCATTGCATGGTTCTGCAACTACCTCACCAGTAGATCTCAAATGGTCTGTACTGGAGAGCCACATCCAGCACCCTTGGGGTATATAGTGGAGTTCCTCAAGGCTCCATAATAGGACCTATCAGTTCCATGTCATAACGGTGACCACAGAAAGGCAATCACCGTTAGGGTTAGTGTACATCACCGAAAATCAATTTCGATGTACCCTAAGCGCCACAACAAAAGGCGCTGGGGACTTAGGAGTTTCTTTGTATTGTGGGGCTATGCCCTCGTCCCCCTACAAAGATTCTCAACTCCAGGGGGTGCATGTCAGTGGGGTGCAAAACCTTAAAAAGAATTGGGGCTGGGCACAACAAAATATCGTGTGCCCAGACCTGAACCCAGCATCCTCAGATCCCAGCCTGCCACCCACCCACCCACCATGCCACAGGGCCAGCTCAACAACCCACTATGGCATCATGCCTCACAAACCCTCCCTCCCTTCTGCCCTCACTCAGCATGCTCGCTCCTCCCATGTGTGTACATGTAGCGACATTCTGTTTCTTTATCGTGAACCCTCTCCCCCAATCAGGTCAACCTCCCTGGTCAGTAGCCTGTCAACATGCACCGTGATTGAGTCTGATTTTTGAAAGCACTGTCCCGGGGTAGCCTATGTCTGAACTACGGACCTATCCTGCTCTCCCTCTTCATAAACCACATTCTTGGGGATGGCTCACACTGCTGTATGATAATGTATGTGGATGATCTTATCCTTTACAGGGTGACAGGAATCAAGGATTTATTTATTTATGTATTTATGTCTTTTGATAACTTGGTGGGTGCACTGATCTAAAGGACCATTTCAGGCACAACCCTAGCCACAGGATGGCACATTAAGCAATACAGGTGTGGAGAACAACAGTAAATGCAGGCCTCAATATGAGGTGCAGGAAATTACAGAACAAGGGATAATTACATAAAGTGCAATTACATAAGAATACAATGTGTCAAAGAAGGCCAGCATGCAGGTTAAAAATACATAGTCACAGGCCAGGCAGCAGGCTGAAATATAAGTCACAAAACACAGAGACCAAACATAAGTCTCAGATATGATACATAAAGTATAAAATGCATTCACATACACTAATAGTGCACAGGTCAATGAGCAGATTGGAACTCTGAAACTGGTACAACACTTCCCTTAGCAAATAGTGATGGGACTTAGAATAGGGAGGCAACAGCAGAAGCCCTGAAAAGTGGGTGAAGAGGACAGGAGAGGTAGTGGTGAGTGTAGCAAGGATGAGACACTGCTAATAGGTAGGGGGGCAGAGGAGGGGTGCCAGAGATTGCCCAGGAAAGCAGTGGCATTTGGCTTCTGATAATAGCCAGTCTTTGAAATTGCTTTGAAGAAGAGTTGAGGAGGTGGAAGAGTGGGCGATGTAGGAATCTGTTCCATAGGGAGGGGCAGAGACAGAAAGGCTTTACTACCCATGATAGAAGAGATTCGTGGAACTACCGAGGAGGGGGATGGATGATTCGCAGAGGATCCTAACTGCCACTCTGCCCATGAGGAGGGATGAGTACATGGACAGGTGTCCACCTCTCAATATTGTCAACTAAGCAACCAAGGGCATAGTCAAACCGTCCTTGCAGTGGGAGCCAACCAAGTGACTGGTACAATACCCAATGATGGGTAAAGAGGAGGCATGAGAATAAAGTGACATATACTGTTGTAGGCTGAGTTCAGTCTACAGTGCAGAGCTGAGGATACAAGGGAATAGATAGAAGAGCAGTATTCAGGAGCAGTAGAAGGTTTCCTTGTGCAATTGCTAGGCACACCTTATCAGAAAAGGAATTGATTTAGGTGGTAGGCAGCACCCAGCACACAGAATTACTGGCATGGTCGGCAAACATAAGGGAGGGTCAGAGTGACACCTAAGTATTTGAAACTAGGGACATTTTCGGGGGCAGCAGGTATGGGTACAAGGAGGAGGAGTTTGTCTTGGAGATCATTGTGAGGAATGGTTTGGATCCAAATAGCATTACTTTTGTTTTCTTTTTATTTACCAAGAGTCTGTTGGAAAGAAACCAATTGTGGGCAGCACCATAGTTAAGTGTAAGAGCAAAGATCTTTGCAAGAGACTTGTCGCTATGGTAAAGGACAAGGTCATCCTCATACTCCCTATCCAGGGATTTGGGGCTGTCAAAAGTGGTTTTCATTAAGTAGACTACTTGTTAATGCCAAAAGATGAAGGCAATGTTTTGGGGTCCAAATCAAAGCTCACTAAATGTTCTGTAGGGCAAAATAACTCACTGAGCATTTGGCCTCATATGGAAATGAAATATATTTAGATATATTTATAAAAGTATATTTCAGATACATGTTTGATCTTATGTCTGAAGTATATGCAAAATATGTCAAATTCGCCAATTTTGAAATATCTGATTTATTTGCAAAATATATGTGACAGATATATTATAAATATATTTCCATGATATATGTATAATAATACATATATTACAGATACTTTCAGATATATATCAGGCAAAACCATTTTAACATATATGAAATATATCTCAGAAAATCCATCTCTACTATATTGAAAATATATTTTTGCTAACATGTACTTATTGTAGAAATGACAGAATAAAATTACACTTGCATAAAACTATAATAATTTTCAAGAGTACATTAAAACATTAAAAAAAAACAAAATATTTTATTTGCTAGCATAACAAACAGTATACATTTAGTATATTGATGTCAAGTATAAGACATATCCCAGCAATTCTGCAAATTTCTTTTTTGTCTGTCCACTACCCCCATGCCCAGGCTTTCCCAGGTGTGGCCACTGGGGAGCTCCCCTCCCAATGGACACTGTAGGCAAGCCCTAGTTTACCCCCAGATTGGGGCCATGGGGCAGGACCCTCCGGCAGGTGTCTGAGGCAGTGGACTGCAGTGCGAGCGGGTCATCATGCTGGGGTGCTGGCTTTCTTTCTGCTCACTGCACTGGGGGCAGGGACTTGCAATGATGTCTAACATCCATCCCGCTCCCTAATGTACTGGTGCTGGTCACAGTGGTACCCCAGCCTCCACCAGGGGTCTGAAAATGCCAGACACTCTTCCCTCCTCCCCAGAGAGGACAGCAGCCCCCAGGACACTAGATCCCTTCTCACCAGGCTGACCCTCAACTACCAGGTCCATTCCAGAACCTGGGTCATCGTCATCACAAGCAGAAATCTAACCACTGTGCTGGTGGGCGGCCTTGCAAATATCTAAAATAGAGCTGGAAAAATACACAGATATCTGAAATAAGTGCTATACAGTATTTAGGCATATTCAGATATAGTCTACATATTAACAAAATACAGTATAGTTCTTTTCCATATGGGCATAATGTAAAACTATGTTATGAATATATTTTGTGTTGTTTATGTATTTAAATTAAAATGTATAAGTAACTCAGAATATATATGTTGGACAGATTCAAAATTTATGTTTACTATTCCTGACCCAGGTCATGTCATCACAAGCAGAAATATAACCACTGTGCCGGTGGGCCGGCACTTGCAAATATCTAAAATAGAACTGGAAAAATACACAGATATCTGAAATATAGTGATATACAGTATTTAGACATATTCAGATATAGTCTACATATTAACAAAATACAGTATAGTTATTTTCATATGGGTATAATTTAAAACTATGTTATGAATATATTTTTGTGTTGTTTATGTATTTAAAAATGAAAATGTATAAATAACTCAGAATATATATGTTGGACAATTCAAAATATATGTTTACCTAAAATGCAAAATATTAGGAACTACAATAATATGTCTGTACAAATAGGTATTTTGATTTTATTCAAGGACATAACATTGAAAAAACAAAAACTTGAATTTTGAAATAGTATAACAAAAGTATATTTCATATATATATATATATATATATATATATAGGAGAAAAAAGAACCTCAATAGTAAACACTGAGGCAGGGGTTACCCAAAGGGCATTTGGCTGGGAAGCCAAGTTTCAAGAAAATACAAAGTCACATGCCCCCACAATGCATTGGGGGGGCATGTTTAACTGTATATTATATATATATATATATATATATAAAATGGTGAGCACGGTAGTGCTACCATAGTTAAAGCTGAGGAGTCATTTACATGTTAAACCTAAATTGTTGCACCTTAATAACTTTGCAACTGTTTAACGGATGTACCTGAAATTTGGAATACATGATCAAGAACCATAGCTCTTGGGATCTGCCAACTTTGTACTGTTCAGATATACGGCTGGAGTTATTATGCGTGATCTGCGTGCACATTTACACTCTTTTGGAATTCTTTGGTGCGTCTCTAGAGGTCGCATGGTTTGCGTGACCAGTCCGAAATCTTCAGGGAATGTGTGATTGAAGGGGTCCCCAATGTGCCTTTTGAAGATTTCATGAAAAAATATTAAACGGTTCAAAAGTTATTTAAAAACAAGTTCCTTTATAAGTCAATGGGAAAAGTTAACAAAAAGTTTGACAGTGTCTGAAATTCAGTTTTACTTTCACAAATGGCCCTTTCACTGTCACAAATCCACCATTTGTTTTCAGTTGGTCATCAGAAAATGCTTGGCATTTAAATTTGGGACCCTCAGCAACCTAATTCTTTTGTATTCACCTAGTTGGACCATGGGGATGCTAGGCATGTCTTTATTTTGAGTAAAACACCCCAAATATGTTTTCAGATTTCTGGATAAAATCTTTAAGTACTTTCATTGATGTCGAATAGTTGAAAGCTTTCACAAAGTTTGACAGTACTTTTCCAGGCTGTGTGAAAATGACAGCAATTCTTTGGCACCCTGCTGCAAAGAACAGTTTGGTCTTTGGGACTAAAATTTGGGGAAAGTAGCCAACACATCACAGCTGTGCCTTTCAGTGTTTTGGTGAAAAAATATTACGAGCGCAAAGTTACAGCACTCCAAAGTTGACACTTTTCCCATAGGATAACATTCACGGCATCTACTGCATTACAGGAATCCTTTGGCGCCTGCTTCCAAATAACAGTTTGGTCTTTGGGGCTGAAATTTGGAGAGAGAAAGCCAACATCCACAGATGTGCCTTTTACTGGTTTGGTGATAAAATATTGCAGGAGGCGAAAGTTATGGCACTCAGAACTTCTCTTTTTCCCATAGGATAACATTACGGCATTCGCTCGCTTCAGGGCCCATATCTACGAAACAGTGTGAGATATGGACTTTTCATCAAGGGGCTAAGTACAAAAACTAGCCAGGAAAGTTATAAATCATATGACTTTTACATTTTTTTCTACGTTGTATGGTTCCTGAGATATAAGCAATTTAGTATTTCAACTCCTCATTTTCTGCTCCTAGACCCATTATTATGTATACATTCTTTGTACTCACTGTCTTTCTTTATGCAGCTTTTGGGAAAACTAGCCTGTGTGACTTACTACTTATCCTTACTGCTTCTGCTTGCAGTTCCATGTCGTTTCACTTACTGTTCCGTCTTCACGCACCATGTGCGTTACCCTTCGTGTTTACTTGCACTTACGTTGCGTTATTTTAACCATTTCTGTCTACAGTACTGTTTATCTTTCTGTTTTGCTTTGTGTCACCACGCATTACCATTTGTGTTTGTGGGCACTGTGTTACTATGTGACAAGACATTACATGGCAGGAGTCGGGGCCCTTCGCTGCATTACATTCACTATTTCTCATTATACTTCTTAAAAGAAGGAATTAGAGGCAAAAACTCCATTTAATGCATTAGTTAGGGTTGTTCCACAGCAACAAAGAAGGAAATTGATTGTTAGAGATAAAAGCCCATGGACCCCTCACACACCCCAACTGGCATTGGGTGCACATTGGGGTTGTTGGTACTAACTCTACCCCATTCTCCTATACCTCTGCTTCTTCACATCTGATGGGGTGAGAGTTGAGGCTACGATCCCAATGCACACCTCGATGCCAGTTGAGGGTGGGTGGGGGGGTCCATGGGGCTTTCAACCCTAATACCAAATTTCCTCACTTTTGTTACTGTGGAACAACCCTAACTTAATGCATTAAATGGAGTGTTTTGCCATATATATATATATATATATATATATATATATATATATATCATAATTAGGGTTGAGTAGCACTTTTAAGGTTCAAAGGTCAAATTTAGCACCTTAATAACTTTGCCACTGTACAACAGATTTGCCTGAAATTTGGCAAGCTCAGTGAGCAAGGTAGATCTTTGGATCTGCCAAGTTTCGTATTAGTCAGATATAGATGTGGGTTATAAGCAACAACCAATTGCACAATTCGCTTTTTGCGATTTCTTTGCTCTCACCTACAGGTCATACGGTTTGTGCGACCAGTCCAAAACTTCAGGGCATGTCGACCAGGGTCCTGATGTGTCTTTTGAAGATTTTGAAAAGATATTGAACAGTTCAAAAGATATTCAAAAACAAGTTCCATTATAAGTCAATGGGAAAGTTAAAATATTCAACACTTTCTCAAATGCACTTTTTAGTGTCGCAAATGGCCTAGTAATGTCGCAAATCCACCATTTTGTTTTCAGTTGGTGATCAGAAAAATGCTTGGCATTTAAATTTGGGACCATCTGGGACACAATTCTTTGTGTTCACCTAGTCGGACCCGAGGATGCTAGCAATGTCTTTATTTGGGGTTAAACACCCAGAAATATGTTTTCAAATTTCTGGAAACAGTAGTGTTGCAAAGTAGTGTCGTATGCATGACACTTTCACAAATTTTTGAAAATTGCCTCAAATTGCGACACTACTTTTTCAGACTTGGCCAAAATGACAGGATTTCTTTGCCACCCTGCTGTGAAAGAATGGTTTGGTCTTTGGGCTGAAATTTGAGGAAGGCAGCCAGCATCTCACAGATGTGCCTTTTGGTGGTTTGGTAAAAAATATTGCATACTGCCAAGTTACAGTATTCCAAACTTGACATTTTCCCATAAACTAACATGGTGGCATCCGCCCGTGTGTCTTTTGGGGCTCGTGTCTCGAACAGTGCGAGATCACGGAATTTTGAGTCACGACAAGGCATAGCCTATGGCTATGCATTCAACAAAATGCAGGCAGGAAAATCATGAATCATGGGAATTTTTTTTCTACGTTGTATGATTCCTGAGATATAAGCAATTTAGTCTTTCAACAGCTCATTTTCTGCTCTGAGGCCCATTATTATGCATACATTCTTTGTACACACTGTGTTTCTCTATGCAGCTGTTGAGCAAAAACAGGGTGTGTGTGTAAGGTTACTGCTACACTTAGCATTACACTTGCGTTTCCATTCGGTTTGCATTACTGTTCCTGTGTATGCCACCATATGCGTTACGCTTTGCATTCTCGTTTGCTTTCGCACTTGCATTCGCGTTTCCATTTCTCTTCCTTTGACATTCTTTCTGCTGTTAACGTTGATGTTTGCACTTCCAGTTGCTGTGCTGACCGCACACATCACGGTTTGCATTTCTATACAAGCTTGCATTTCCTTTTTGCGTTTCTGTTTACTTTGGCGTTATTGTTGCTGTTACGTTACCATTTACTTTATTACTCGGTATTACTTGGTAAGTGAAAGAACAGAAGAAGGCCAGAGCCCATCGAGACTGTTCCCCACACCATGTAGGACATTATTTATCTATCATCCTCAACTAAACATCTAATTTGTTTTTAAAGACAGTGGCACTAGTTAACTTTACCAATTCTTGTAGCAGGTGTTCCATACAATGGATGCTTTTATTGGAAAAAGATTCCCTTTGCTGGTTTTATAAGTTTTACTTCAAGCTGCTTATTATGCAGTCTCAGAACATGTCTCCTTTTTGAGAGTGTTAGACCACATTTTCCATTAGATCTGGTGAATTTATTAAATTAAAACCATAAGCATATCACCTCTTAATCTGCTAGTTTGAAGAGAATAGACCAATAGCTTTTAATCTCTTCTGATAATCCAAGTTTGTTAATCTTGGAATCATTCTAGTTACTTTCCTTTGAACTTGTTCAAGAATTGTTATGTCTTTTTTTGGTTTGGATTCCAGAAGGGGAGCCATAGTCTGATACGGTCTAATGTATGCCCTATACAATGGAATAAGGCATTGTTCAGTGCAATTAACAAAAGTGTGTTTTATTTGCCTCAAAAGTCTGTTGGTCATGCAAGCAGTTCTAACAAAGTGATCATTTGATGTAAGTTTATTATTAACATATATCCTAAATCTTTTCACAATTTGATGAGTGAAGTGGTAGTCCGTTTATATAATATATCGTTTCTGGATTATTTACACGAAATGCACTACTAAACATTTGTCTTGATTAAACTGCATATGATTTTCATTTGCCCAAAATGTTAATTTTCAAATCCTTCTTTAATGCAGAAATATTTTCTTGATTATTAACCTTGCCCCCAATTTAGTATTTACATTGACAATTGCAGTAACATACCTGTACGCATTACAGGTTGCATTCCATACATACTTGCATTCCATTTCTGATTCCTTTTGGCATTATTCTTCATGTTAACTTTACCACTTGCATTTACAATTGCGGTACCATGCCCGTCACGTGTTCGGTTTGCATTTTCATCTGGCCTTCTGTTCCTATTTCAGTTTCTGTTTCTTTTGGCATTGTTCTTCATGTTAACTTTACCATTTACATTTACGATTGCGGTACCTTGCCTGTGCATATTACGGTTTACGCTTATGTATGGTATGCATTCCGCTTTCTGTTTCTGTTCCTTTGGTGTTCTTTTTGCTGTAACACTTAACATTTGCATTTCAAATACGGTGCCATCACTGTGTGCATTACCAGTTGTGTTTTGTACTGCGCTTGCATCTCCGTATCTCTCACTGTTTGCTTTGGCGTCACTTTGCACTTGCATTTCTCTTCACGGTTGCTTTACCATTTACGTTTGTGTTACCATGTGCATACCTCTTGGTGCTTGCATTTGCGTTGCTGTTCCTGTTACTATCACATCTACTAACAAGACATCACATGGTGGGAGCACATTCTATTCACTATTTATCATCCTCATTCTCAAAAGAAGGAAATTAGAGGCAAAAACTCCATTTAATGCATCAGTTAGGGTTGTTCCACAGCGACAAAGTGAGAAAATTCAGCATTAGGGTTGAAAACCCTAACTCCGCATCCCCCAGCATCACACACGCACACACTGACACACATACACACATGGAAGTAGGGGAGGACCAAGGCAACATGACTAATCACAGACTACCAGCAGCAGGTGACAGAAATAACATACAACTGTCTAAATATACTACAAGACATCTCCATCACCCCAGACCTGGTACTGCATGCTCACTGGAGATCCACAGAAAAACTGGGGCCATGCACACCATGGTACATATCCCTGATTGCAGGTGCACACAAGTTACCACACTTGGGAGTTGCATGGCCTTAGCTAGCAATGCCCCTGCCCCGGCACACCACGTACTGCACCTGAGTGCAGAGCCACAGCAACACTAAAGCCATGGACATCTATGGTATATCTTCCTGACTGCAGGTACACACAGATTAACGCGAGTTAGGAATTGGAGGACCTCCTCCAGGCAATGCCCCACCCCAGACCAGATACTGCATACTGGTGGAGAGCCACAGCATCACTAAGGCCATGGACATCTATGGTATATCTCCTGACTGCAGGTACACAAGTTATCACACTTAGGAATTGGAGGACCTCCACCAGGCAATGCCCCACCCCAAGACCAGGTACTGCATACTGACTGGAGAGCCACAGAAAAAATAAGCCCATGGACATCAACAGTGCAACTTGCTGACTACAGCTGTGCAGAATTTAGCACACTTAGAGTTGCACAGTCTCAGGCAGGCAATGCACCCCATAGAGCAGTTACTGCATCCTGAGTGGACAGCCACAGGATAACAAAGGCCATTGACATCAATGGTACACCTCACTGATTACATGTACACTCCAATTAACACAGTTATGGGTTGCATTACCTCAGCCAGGCAATGCCCCAAGCCCCGAGACCAGGTACTGCATCCTGAGTGGAGACCCACAGCAAAACAGAGGTATGGACATCAATGATATACTGTACCTCACTGATTGCAAGTACACTCAACTTAGCACAGTTATGATTTGCATGGCCTCACACAGGCAATGCCCCCCAACCAGGTACTGCATCCTGAGTGGACAGCCACAGATGACCGTGTGTGTATCAGAGCATGACTGCATGTCTGCTGCTGGCTGTCTGTGATTGGTCATGTTGCCTTGGTCCTCCCCTCTACTTGCATATGTGTGTGTGTGTGTGTGTGTGTGTGTGTGTGTGGTGTTGGGGGGTGAATGCAGAGTTAGGGTTTTCAACCCTAACCTAATTTCCTCACTTTTGTTGCTGGAACAACCCTAACTGATGCATTAAATGGAGTTTTTGCCTCTAATATGCATATATATTAGAGGCAAAATCTCAGTTTAATGCATTAGTTAGGGTTGTTTCACACCAACAAAAGTGAGGAACCGGTGTTAGGGTTAAAGCCCGTCTCTCTGCCTACACCCCAACCGCATCGGGTGACATAGTTGTTGGCCATAACTCTTGCCCCTCACATGTGTAAAGAAGCAGAGGTGTAGTAGAATGGGTGAGTGTTAGGACCAACAACCCTAATCCACACCCCGATGCGCGTTAGGGTGTGGGTATAATGTTATCCTATGAGAAAAAGAGAAGTTTGAAGTGCCATAACTTTGGCTCCCTGTAATATTTTTCACCAAACCACAAAAGGCACATCTGTGGGATGTTGGCTGTGTTCCTCAAATTTCAGCCCAAAAGACCAAACCGTTATTTTGCAGCAGGCGCCAAAGGATTCCTGTGTGCGTTGGACTCCGTAATGTTATCCTATGGAAAAAGTGTCAACTTTGGAGTGCCGT
Source organism: Neoceratodus forsteri (assembly GCA_016271365.2). Taxonomy (NCBI): domain Eukaryota; kingdom Metazoa; phylum Chordata; order Ceratodontiformes; family Ceratodontidae; genus Neoceratodus; species Neoceratodus forsteri. The sequence goes on from CM028136.1 coordinate 873,462,486, forward strand.
AACTTTGCCGCCCTGTAATATTTTTCAATGAACCACTGAAAGGCACATCTGTGAGGTCTGTGTTCCTCAAATTTCAGGCCAAAACACCAAACCGTTCTTTGCAACAGGGTACCAAAGAATTGCTGTCATTTCCACAGCTTAGAAAAGTACTATCAAGTTTGCAAAGCTTTTGCAAATTATCGACAGTGTCGAAGTGCATAGTACTTTGCGTAGTACTTTTTCCAGAAATCTGAAAATATATTTCTGGGGTGTTTTACCCCAAAATAAAGACATGGCTAGCATCCTCAGGGTCCAACTAGGTGAATACAAAAAGAATTAGATTGCTAGGGTCCCAATTTTAAATGCCAAGCATTTTCTGATCACTAACTGAAAACAAAATGGCAGATTTGGAACAGTAAAAGGGCCATTTGCGACAGTAAAACTGCATTTACGACACTGTAGAACTTTTTGTTAACTTTTCCATTGACTTATAATGGGAAATTGTTTTAAACTTTTGAACCGTTTAATATTTTTCACGAAATCTTCAAAGGCAAGTCGGGACTGACCACCACGTTCCCTGAAGATTTTGGACCGATTCGCACTAAACCGTGCAACCTGTCGCACGACGATGAAGATTCCAGAAAAGCATAAGCGCGCAGATCAGATCCCAAAGGCGTATGGGTCTTGATTGTGTATTTCAAATTTCAGACAAATCAGTCAAATAGTTGCAAAGTTATTAAGGTGCAAATTTTGGGTTTAATAAATGGCTCCTCAACCTAACTATAGTGGCACTACCATGCCATATAATATATATATATATATATATATATATATATATATACATATATAGAGAGAGAGAGAGGCATGAATACAGTATTCAAGAGACTCATACCTACTGCACATTGACACCCTGTAACTTTTTGCTGAATTGTTAAAGTGCACATGACACACCTAATTTGTAGTCCCACATTAGAGAGATATTAAACATAACATGAGCCAGTTTGGTTCCACTGTGCTCTTTCAGTTTTATCACAAACATCGATTTACCCTTCAAATAGGGTTCCATTTGTGACATTGCTTCCATTCCCAATTTTAGTATTTAAATACAGCCCTTTCTTGTGCCTTAGAAACCCAACTGTTGTTAATGTGTTATCTAATTACTTCATTTAAGCCTCTCCAAGAACTCCCTGTACAGAATAAAAGTTTTGCCTTTTATTTAATCATTTTATACAACTGTAATGTTCATTACATGTAGTGTCCATCTAGTACCTCATCCTAAGCAGACTGTGCCTTTAATTTGCATGAACTGTGGTCCAAAAGCATTATTGTGTCTGGTGACCTTCTTTTTGTTACTGACATGCTGCCAAAACCTTTCGCATTTATAACTCATTTATTTAGAAAATTCCTTTTCCATGGCGTGCTATTTTTGTGTCCTTTTGTTACCCAACGTTACTATTGGTTTCCTCCACCGCCCAGAATGTTCAGAACCAGAAATGCATGCTGACACCTTCAGTCATCACCCATGGCTCTTTAAAGCTGTGGATCTGGTGGGTCTGTATTCTTTGTACTGCCACCTACATTCTGGACAAGACATGTCCTCCTGAAGTTTGGAGTTATGCACGTTACAGGCACTACAGTGGGCTATTTCTCTCTGCATCTCAGCTGCTCTTTTGTTCCTAGTGTGTCATATGTCTGTAGATTGTAAAGGTACACATTTGCTTTTTGGGAAACACAGAGACATGTAGTCGGACCTTGCCTCATGGTCCCAAGATGCTGAGCTCGGGTATGAAGGGTGGGGTAGGGGCAGAGAGAGTTGATTATAAAGCATTTTAAAGTTGAACAACTGCAGGTTCCCTAGATTAAATGGTTATGCATATTTACCTATTCTATAGACCAAGTCTCTACATGGGATCATTCTGTGTGCCTGGTCCCTGTGGGGGCATTTTGTGTGATCCTATTCTCTATCAGGGGCACCTTTAATGTTACTGCTCTAAATAGTTTGTTCTGTACTAGGCAAAAAAACTGCAGTTTTGGGAGTATATCAATTGGACCTGGTTAGTGCTGGGGCTCATTTTGTATTAGGCATCAGAACACCATATCTACAGTTTGGAGAGTTCTGTAATGAGAAATAAAATACATGTTGTATTGTGGAGTAAATGAATAGGACCTGGTCTCTGCAGGTGCTCAGTTTGTGTAGATCTGATCTCTTTAGGGGCTTATATTGTGTTGGAGGCATCAGAACACCAGAACTACTTTTAAACTACCTGCTTATCTGCTAAACTTGAAAAGAAATCCTGGTTAATATCATATTTATTTTTGTAAAAACACTTCTGTAGAACAGAAGAACGGTCTGCACTCAAACATACTCACAGTACTTATTTATTTTATGTGCAAGTGCATCAAAGCCATTTAGCAGCAGAAAAGCAAATAACAGCAGCAGTAAACAAAGCATTGGGTAATCCACAAATTTCTCAGATCCACAGAAGCCTATAAGATGGCAATTTAAAAAAAACATATTGCACCCACTGGCACAACACTGAGCACCCAAATGCCAGCACAGAACCATTTACATTTCAGCAATATGTTTTGTGATCATTAGGTGTGCCATGTGCTGCATGTTAGGCCAAGAGTCTAGCATGGAACATTAAACCATTACTGAGATTCACTGCAACAGTAAAATGAGCCTAAAGGGCACAAACACCAACAATGGATGTAAAATGACTGTAATTGATGGTAACTGGTTGCAGTCACCAAAACATCAACCCTGTTTATTGTTTTTGTGCAGTTTTAAGCTCATTTGACAGCTGTTGCAGTGTATCTCAGTAACTGGGCTATGTGCCATGGTATGCCTTAAATGGCTTCCATGGTGGTACAAGTGAAGAAATATACTGTTTTTTTCTTACTGGGATGATTGCTGTCAGTGACTGTTAAAGTGTTACCCATTGTTCTGTATTTTTTTTCATTCTGTTTTTTGTGCACTTTTAGCTTACTTTGCTGTTGCAGTGAATCACAGTAATTGTTTGGTGTGCATGTGCTGCATGATAGGCTGAGGGCCTAGCATGGCATATCAAACAATTACTGACATTAACTACAATAGCCGAAGAAACCTAAAACTGCACCCTCCCAAAATGCACTGGTTGCCATATGCACCTGCAGGACCATGCTGAGGACACAGTGAGTGATGGTACCATGGAGGGGTCCATTTGACAACAGGAAGGGGCTGTGTCTTCAGTTGTGGCTGTGATCTGTGGGATGGCATCATTAGTAACAGGGATACTTGTGTATATGTAATAGACAGACCGGGTGAGATTCAATCCATACTATATTGTAACATAAAACATTTGTGAATATCTTAAGTTAATATAATGTTGTGACTACAGTACAATTTTCAAAATGTTCAAAAATGTTATACCGAATATCCATAGTATGACAATCATTTTTTTGGTTAAACATCAGCAATAAAATTGTAATAACTTTTGGTATGACTTAGTATGATACTGATACTACTGTTCTGGTGTCCATGTTACTCATGTTGCTTCTTGTGTTGTGTCTGTGTTACTCGCCTGACGTCCTGTGTAGTCTGAGTTACTTATGTGACATCCTGTGGAAAAAACCCTTGTAAATAAATTATAATTCACTTTCTGAAAATTAAGTAATTTCTGTCTTTTCCTATGAGGGTAGTATAGCTGTGCAAAAACAACGGATAGAAAATCAAGGACATGAATGTGATAGCCAAACTTAAACATGTCCAGATTTGGGCATACTGTGATCAGTAAACATATTGTGGTATAATTACCAACAAGTTAAGTTTATGATAAAAACTGAAAAGTTAGATATTATGCTACCTAAATAGATACCATAGACATAGTAATATCAAAAATATATGTTTGATAATATGACAAATTTGCTATCAAGGACACGATGTTACTCACATTACGTTGCCCTTGTGGGAACTTTTAATCCCATTTTTAGCACCTCTGAACTACAAACTATCTTTATGTTGGGGACTGAAATACTACCACATGCACCCAATGTAAATATGATATGGTTATGACAATTTGCCCAAATAAATTTTGGAACCTGATTGTCACACTTTGTCTCTCGAGTAGCATATTGGTACCTATATATAAAAGATGCTTCCCAGATATGATACATCTTGGATTATTCTGCAAATATCTAGAATATATTGAAATATATCTGAAAAGTGTGAATGTATCTGACATATATTTGAAACATATTTGAGAATACAAGGATGTATTTCAGATATTAAAAAATATAGATCTTTTCCATATGGAGCCCGAAATGGGTCCTCCCTTAAACAAGTAACTACTTTCAAATTCATGGAGGTCAGGCTTGATCCTCCTTAATCTCACATCTGGCATGTGGTCAAGTGAGTACATGAGAATCTGGGAGCTGCTTCCACCTAAAACTCCTCATGACCCTGAAGTGCATCTGGCCATTGTGCAAAGCACAGTTCTATCCTTCTGGATTACTTCTGTCCCATTTTTACCCAGACTGCAAACTGGTACCTCCCACAACTCAATACCATATTTAACTGCATCTGCAGGTTTGTCACTCTGGCCCTGTTCAACACCCACCACTGCTTCCTTTACTCAATGCTTAGCTGGACATCTCTGCAGGCCTGCTGCGACTACCTAATGGGTACCTTTATCAAAAAGTTCCTTTGTGATGGGGTTAGCTTCCTAAAACAAGGCTCCTCAGAATACAAACTGGCTCACATGTGCTGAGGTCCTCTCTCATTGCCTCCTTGATCATCCCCAGACTGCTACCAAGATGGGTCAGAGAGTCTTCTCCTTTACTGCCCTCAAGCTCTGGAATAGCTTACTGGACACATTTCACTCACTAGGTACTTATGACCTCTTTAAATCCCATTTTAAAATGGCCTCTTGACCACCAAGACTTGTACATGCTCTTCCTGACATGGAGGGGGTCCCTGTTGCTCCATCTGCCTCACTTGGCTTGAAGCAAGTTATCCAACTAACTAGTATTCATTGCTGACTTTTCCTGATTTCTGTCTCTGCTTTGGTCTCTATTTGTATGAACTGTTCATATACTATGCCTGACTTGACTGTATGTACCACAACCACTCATATGCTGATTCCAGTATATTGCATGTTGAACGAATTGTATTGTATTGTATGTGCCATCTAGATGGCCAGGTCATTCCTGAAAGGTTACATGTCAATATGTCCTGGTTAATCTTTGACAACTCACACTATACTATTAGCTTCCACGTCACTTGCCCCTGTACAAATTATTCCCTGACAATTCACTCCCAGTATAAATTTAATAAATAAACTCCAGAGGGCACAATTCAGGAACAAATTGAGCAGGAGCAAATTGACGCTTGAGCTAATAGTCCAATGTGAGTTGTCATGGAGTGTATTGACCAAGACAATCTGATGTGTCACCTTCCTGAAAACAACTCTACAGTGGATTGAAAATTAAGAAGCACAAAAGGGGGCATAGTAAAAGATATGAATATAACCTTAATGAGCCAATAAGTATACCTATCTGGTTATCAAATAAATAAAAATATAAAACTAAAACAGTAAAAGGACTCTGTCATCCCCCATCATCCTCAAACTGTCCCTAGTTTCACATTTTATGATTGTTCACCTTTTGTTGAGACTGCTGATATAGCTAATAGTGTGATTCTAGTTCCTCGTTTCTTTTTAAAAGTGAAAAAATAGACCGCCTGCCTTCCTTAATCAATTGCAACTCTATCTTTCCTGGACATGAGAACACCCCACACAGTCTAGACAACACTCATGCTGAAGCAGGAGAAGAGGTGGCTATTTCAACATGAATAGCTGCACTGTTTGGGGTGTTCCTAATGTTCAGGAAGCATTCAATAAGAGTAGATCAAGGATTTGAAACAAAACAAGGTTGTTTATAATTACACTGTAACCCCTACAGATTTTGGGGCTTACCTGTAGCCCATAGCTCCCATTCGGTTCACCTTCAGACACCTCCAGACTGCCTGCATTTTTTTCTGTCCCCAATCCTTTCTGTGCCCCTGTAGCCCCGTGCCACAGCCCCAATGTTAATCCAGCCCTGTGGGGCTCCAAGTCTCCAGCCACACCTCCCACTGCTAATGTGGCACCCTCAGTGCCTTGGAGATCACACCTGTGAAATTGGCACCTTTGATCTCCCGACTGCTTACCTTGCGTCTAGCAGGAGAGAGTTTAGTGGTCCCAGTGTCCCCACCTGCTAAGTGGGACACGGTGACAACTCCAGGGGCCCTGAGATCCTGCTTAATTAATAATTTAAGAGATCCACAAGGTGTGCAGATCAGGGCTCATGAATATTAATAAGCCCAGAGCCCCAATCTATATGAATATTAATGAGGGTGTTTCTGCTCTTGGGAAGCTTTATTTCGCAATCGCCAAAAAGAGAAAGCAAATGTATAATAAATTAATGTACTTGCTGTGTGTGTTTGGGGACAAATACTTGAAGGGGACACTGTTGAAAAGGCGAAAAGTGTTTATAACAAATAATGGTTTAAATCCTGGCTGCACCAGTATTATTGGGACTTAGGTAAAATAGCCTGCCTGCTGCAAGTGGTCTAAAAATATTAGCAGCAATGACAGGCTAAAGACTGATGCAAATAACTAAATCTAGGCAGCGACTGCAAGGACACGCTTAGGGACTACTGAACTATGGGGCATTTGGGCAAATATTTTATTTATTCTGGCTGCACCAGGACTTTATTTGGGACTGTATAAATTCTGCTTAACGGACTGTGTGTTCAGCAACCATTACAAAATAGCCACAGCCAATTGGAAAGCTAGGATATTAAAACCAGGACTTGTGGGACATTAGCCAAAGCTCATGGAAACTACCAAGTGCTCATGGGAAACTGCAGGAACCTAATTTCAGGCACCAAAACAGTATACCAACTGTGCATCGAGGAGACTTCATGAATAATTCATTTTCTTGAGTAACAAGCCTTCCAGTCAATCCGAGGCTAAGCAACCAATAGTTCCAGTCAAGTGGAGCCTCAGGAGATCCCCATAAAACACTGTTTTCAGCAGAATTAGAGATTTGGTGGGAGCCCCCACAGGGTGGGGCTCAGGCCTAACCATGCAACTGGACCTGGTGATCCAGTATAAGCCCCTCCATCCAGGAGGGGTTTTGACTTCTTTTCAGTAAAGTTAAACTAATTTAGTTAAATGCAGAATCTGCTGGCCTGGGGGTTGTCAGAATGTGCTCCAGGTGCCAGCCCTCCCTTCCACTTTGGGGTATGATGTGGACCTGCAACTGACATCAATCCAGCTGTGAGAGAGCTGATCCTGCCTCAGTGATGAGAGAACTGAAGACATCAGGACCTTCATTAAACAGATCCTATCGTGAGGAGCCTAAGTGAGTACTCTTGTACCCTTGGGTGAAAGAAAGAAGAAAATTGCTTGTTGGGGCTGCCAATGCCCTTAGTGGCTGTTGCTGTTTGAGACTGTTCTTTGGGCCTGCACCTTGCATCTGCTGTGCCTAAGTCTTGCCCAGTGCAGGTGGACCTAACTGCCCTAACTGCCCCAGTGAGTCCAAATAAATGTGTAAATGTGCTGATGTGTATCTGCTCAGAGCCTACAGGACTTGAAGGGGTACTCAGATCAGGGGCTCACCTGACTTTGCCTGGGAGGATCAGTATTTGCTAAACAGTTTGGTCAAGATGTCCAGTGGAGCTGCAAACTTCAGTCAGGTGCCACAAATGGGACTGAGACCTCATTTCTAATCAGGTTTGACTACTTTAACCTGGAAATGACTGCTTGACCACCTAAGTGTTCATAGTTCATAGTTCATAAGTAATTTTCAAGTTCTGAAAACAATTTGTCCTTAATGAACTTGCCACCTGTCTGCTCTGTTGGTGGTACATATACTTTTTATTTCCCATATATTCGTCCAACTTATATTAACAACTTCCATAGTCTCACTGTCAACTACATGTATAGGTAATCCATTCCAGCTTTTAATTACTCTTTGAGTAAAGAAGTCCATACGTTTTTAGTTGTATTTATATCACCTTTTAACCAGTAATTATGGGATTGAGTTTTTTTTTATTTTGTTCTCACATCTTTTAATTCCTATGTTCTCCATTAGCTCCTTGTCTCTGGTTGCTTTAAAAACTAAACATAGGCCCCTCTTAACTGTCTATATTCAATAGAGTATAGCCCCAAGTTCTGTAGTCTATTACCATATGCCATGTTATGTTGACCTTTTATTTTTTGTTATTCTTCTTTGTACTCCTTCCTTTAATTTCTTACTCCGTACATTTATTGCTGCTGAGAACTGGGAGCAATATTCCATATGTGGATGCACTAGACTAGTATAGAGGGAAGTATGAGCTCTCTAGCTCTACTTTTCATATTAGCCAAAATGCATCCCAAATTTTTTGACATTTTTTAACTGTTTTTTAATATGCCCATCCATAGTTAATGTGTCTGTTATAATTACTCCCAGATCCCTTTCCTCAGTAGTTGTCTCCAATATTTGATCATATAACTTATATTCATAATTTGGATTCTTGGCACCAAGTGCATTACTTTATATTTAGATATATTAAACATAATTTTGTTTGTTTTAGTCCAATCTAGGAGTTTATCCAAGTTCTCTTGTAATTTTGACCATCTGAATGGTTTTGTACCAGACCCTAGTTTGCAGTCATCTAGTATGTATTAACCAAGTGTTATTTTTGTTTGAAGTGTATTAACAAGTATATTAAATAATGTGGGCCCAGGACAGATCCTGGGGACCCCACTAGTCACTTTCCCTCATTCAGATTGTTATCCCTTCACTATCACCCTCTGTTTTATTTCCTTCAACTGTGATGTGATCCATTCTATTATGTTTGTCTCTAATTTTACTTGGTATAGTGGTTCAATCAGCTTTTTGTGATACCTTGTCAAAAGCTTTAGCAAAATCTAGGTATATTTGCATCCACTGGTACTCCTTTTCCAAGGCCTCACTCACAGGTTCAAAAATTAATCAGATTAGTGAGGCATGACTTGCCCTTAGTGAAACCATGTTGTGAGATATCAATTATCTGCTCCTTATTCAAATGGACTAATATCCTACATTGAATAACTCTTTCCAGTATCTTTCCTGAAACTGATGTCAAACTTATCGGTCTGTAATTTTAGCCTCAGTTCTTGCTCCAGATTTATGTATAGGTGTTATATTTGCTTGTCCCCATTCAGGTATTGTTTTCCATTTTTTAATGAAGTATTATAAAGGTATGTAATTGGTCCCACTAATTCCTGTATCAGTTCCTGCAAACATTTAGCATTCATGCCGTCTAGTCTAGCAAAAGTATTTGATTTCAGCCCTTCACTATATCTATAATTTCCTTTTCTTTAATGGGAATATATTCATTTTGTGTTAATATATCTCTGTTTGCCAGTGTTTCTTTTGGTTTGAAAACATACAAAAATATTCATTAAGTTCAGATGCTATTTCTTTTTCAACTGTGATCGTTTTATTCACTGTTACTATATGCCCTTTGCTTTTTGCTTCCCTTTTAAGGTTTCTATATAATTAAAACATTGTTTTTATTATCATTTATTTTATTTGCAATATCCCATTCAGTGCTATGTTTGGCCATCCTAATTGTTTTTTTAGTTGTTTAATACATTGTTTTAGTCTTGTATTTATGACACCAGATGGTTTCTTCTTCAGTTTGCTAAACAACCTTCTCTTCCTTTTAGTAATTTTTCTATTGACCTATTCCACCAAGGAGGATGTCTTTGTTGTTTGCATACTTTATAATCTCTGGTACCCATTGATCAATACAGTATTCAGATGTTGTTTGAAAATATCCCAGACATTTGCTAAATCATTATTCAGAAAGTCAGTTTTCCAATCCCAATTTGAAAATGTTCCCTGATTTTATTATAGTTTGCCTTCAATAATTTTAACCACTGTTTTTCCTTTTGTCTGTGGTTTATATTCATTATATAAAATTCTAATACTTCATGATCACTATCCCTAGTGGCACTTGTAATCTGATATTATATATATTTTCACTACAATTAGTTAAAATTAAGTCTAGAATATTATTACCCTAGTGGGCTCTGTTACTAGTTGGTCTAGATTATTATTTATAGTAAAATTTATAAATGTATTATCCACATGGTTACTACTGTCCAATCATTTCAATTAATGTTTGGGAAATTAAAATCCCCATTATAATAGTATTATCCCTATAGTCTTGCTGTTCCAGGTGTTTAATAAATTGTTCTGTTGCTTCAATATTAAGTCCTGGTGACCTGTAACATAATCCTAAAGTGAGATATTTAATGTTGAACTTGATCTTTACCCAGATTATTGCAATGTCTTCCTCAGTTTTTTATTTCATATGCTTTTAAGTTGTCTTTTATGTAGAATACCACTCCACCACCCTTCGATCTTTCCTATTTTTATATATTTTTGTATAGCATTTTACATCTGTCCCCCAGTCAATATCGTTGAACCAGGATTCAGCTACTCCACATATATCTATACTATTATTGTATAGCAAGTCGGCAAATTCATCAAGCTTGTTCCTTAGATTTCTTGCATTTGTTAATGTTATTTTTAATTTTAAGTTCCTTTCTTTTTATATCCTATTTCTGTCTTTATTTTTGGACACAATAATTGTTAGGCCTGTAGGTTTTGGTTCTTTAGTGGTGCCATATTTGCCCATCTCACCCCATACATCTAGTTTAAAGAGCTCGGTATGTGTTTAATCAGATGTTTCCTAGTAATCTACTTCCTCTTCTACTAAGGTACAGCCCATCCCAGCTATATAGCTCATTCCGCCCATCAAATTCCTCCCAGTGAGTAATACATTTTATATCCTGATGTAGACACCACTTTCTTAACCAATTATTAATCTGTGTACTTTTCCTCTGTTGGAGACTACTTGCTTTGGGTATCAAGTATTTCTGACAGTATAATTTCACTTCCTAACTCAATAAACTTATTTGTCCATGCTATATAATCCTGTTTTAATTTTGTAATAGTAAAAGTATGCTCATGTAAATGCAAAGAAACAGGGCCCACCTAGATTTGGGAAAAGCACCCACAGATTTATGTACAAAAGGACCAGGGTGGCCATCCTGGCACACTTGGTTGAAGAAATTACCCTGCTTTAAGTGTTGTAAATGTTGTTAAAGTATACATGTGAGTAGCTAATGAGCCACAAGGAATGAAGACATGTTTCCTTGCAGCTCCTACCTCTAAAGTTTAAAATCTAACTAAAATCCACAGCATCTGATCATTAAATTGCCTTATTTCGATAGAACTGGTGGCAGAACTGATCATGGATGAATATTTGGCTCAAAATTCTGGAAAGACACCACATTCTTCTATGAAAAATGCAAAAAAGACCACCGTGCTACAGTCTGAGTCTCTGGATCTGATCTCACTCTCTGCAGCGAGATGGCCTCACTGGGCTGTGAAGTGACAGCACCAGTTCTGGAGGCATTGGAATCATGGCTGACTAAAATGTATCAGAAGTTAGCTTCTGGCTACAATTAATTGTCGAACAGACAGCTGCACAAGCCACACTAATTACTGAGGTGGAAGATAGAATCTCTCATTTGGAAGATATTGTGGATCTGCTCCCTGGGAGGCTCTCGGCACTAGAAAGAACTTCACTGAATTTAAAAGATTACCAAGAAAACTACCACCACTGCCTCAACTTCTGACTGTGAGGTCTGCCAGAGGGTAAAGAAGGAGCCCATGCTCTGAATTTTGGTCTGTAATGCTCCCGGCCTTATTGTGGCTGAAAACCAAGGGCAGTAAATTCAAACTAGAGCGCACTTATAGGGCTGTTGTTCGGAGACCCCTGAAGGCTAGCCACCTCTGAAATTATATTTCACCTTCACAATTTCCAGGAACAAGAAACTGTGTTAAATGCCTATTGGAAGATTAAAGAGCTCAGATAGGGGGACCTGCCTGTTTATATCGCAGGACTACTTTAATAATCTCTTAAAGAAATGGCAAGCTTTCAATCAAGTTATGAGTCAACCCATAAGCTCGAATTGAGAATGTTTTGGTCTATCCTGCTGTTCTGAAAATTAAGTATGAGGATGCTATTTACCTTTTGGGACACAGAGATGGTGGCCTCATTTGTTGAAGGCTGAAAGAGCAAGGTGGGAAGCCAATTGGGACAGTGGTGGAGCTTCTCTGGGTAGGGAGACCTGCATCACTATTCTGCCTGCTCTAGCTTTTATTTCTCTCTTCATTTGGAAATGTCACAGGCTGAGGACTGACTGCCTGCTTCAGTATACTGAACTCCATCCCTGTGTGGCCCCTTTTCCTGCTTTGGGCTGCCAGTTGTAACCTGAGAGGTTTATTTATTTAGTTTTGTTGATCAGGTAAGACAAATTCTGCCTCTTTTCAGCCATGACCCAGGGAGGGGATACAGATGAATGCCACTGACTTTGAACCAGATTAAGTTGTTGGTGGTATTTTTAGTGAATGAGGGAAATTTGGCCAGGGCACTGGGAAACTCCCTACTCGCCAGTAGGGGAATTGTTGGCTTGAGAATGGCCACTCTGAGTGTGACTCAGGAGGAGATGGACATCTCTGAGGTAGGGAGCTGACATCCTCCCAATGCTCAGTCTGCCAGAGGTCGTGGGAGAAGTAGAAATTTTATTGGATCTAAAAATGAAGACGGTGCTACTGAGATTTTCATCTCCACAGAAGATTTAAGCAAATTATTTCTGTCCAGAATAAATATCTGAAAAGAATTTGGAAACTCCAACTGAGTCTGAACAGGCTTTGTTAGAACTGATGGCTGCAGAAAACAAAAGACACTTACTGAACCAAGAGTGTTTCAAGCGCAACTCACTACAATTCAAGCTGGAAAAGCTGCTGTCAAAACTCCGGCCCACTTGTCAGGCAAGTCCTTCTCAAGTATGATGCAGGAGCATCAAAGAATGCCACTGGGCGGGTGAGTCACGCAATGCAGTTTTCCCTGCAATTTCTTCTTCTAAAGGTTTACTGCCTACAGTTTTGGCTGGCAGTAGTAGCGCTGAGGTAAGTGTGCGTGAGAGCGAGTGAAGTTAAGAAAGGGAAAAATGCCAAATGATATTGGACTGTTTTCTGTAGTTTCGGTCAGTCAAACTGAAAAACAGGCAGAAAAATGTCAAATGCCATATAAGCTCGAGTTGCTGCAGATACAAGTGAGCTTAAATCTAGCACTGAAACATTATCCAAAACAACGGGGTTTGTGTTTTAAACATAAACCCTCGGACTCTGACATGCTTGTGCGAATCCCAAAGGAACCAACTTGTTTACCAAATTAATTAATTCTACACAGGAGGCACCTCTGTTTTCATTCTCTGCAAGGGGCCCCAATATTAAAACTGGAGTAAGAGGACATTAAAGAAAAAAAATGTCCTAACATTGGCGAAAAGGAATATGACCTACCACCTGTACCATAAGATTTTCAGGAGGCAATACCTCAAACCAATCAAAACTGTACTGAAGCTCAGTCGACATCAGCTGCTATACAGGCAGCTTTTACTGTTCAGCCCCTTAATTTTCCCCTTTGAAACATGGTCACTGCAGAAAGCATTGAGTGAAGCGGTGGGAAAAATTGCCCAGTGAAGCCTGGTTGCCAGACCCTGACTGGGACCCCAAGCTAGCCTTTACAGGCCTCTACAGAATGGTGCTCAACCATACCAATGCAGGTACTTGCATCTCAACACAGACCTCAGTCTCAAGAACAGATGGAGCCTCAAAACCTGATCCCTGAAGGTTCAGTTTCAAAACAATCTCTAAAATACTATCTGGTACCCCCAAAACTTGCAGAGCTTTCCACTGACCCAAAGAATTCTGATATTCCCAAGGACTGCCTCCCTGATGCAGAGGGAAAACCAGAGATTATCTCTGCCAAACAGACCTTTGCTTTCTAATTTATTTAACAAAATAAGGAAGGAAGCTGCTCCAGAGAACCCCATCAGAATTCATTATAAAGGTGGTTTGGACACTAAACCAGATAGACATTATGTTGGGAGATTGTTACTAAAAGACTCTCTTCATTTTTCCCCAAAGAGTTTTTCACCTTCATTAATATCTCTGGTGAGACAATTTCGATGTGACTTTCGCTCTTCATATGTGTTGGATCTGTTTGGGAAAGGTATAATCAGGTAAAGTTCTTCCCCATATGGACCCACTTTTGGTAATTCCTTTAACCAAGCCTCTCACCAAGTTCGTAACGATTATGTTTCAGAATGAGGTGGTCCATGTGGAGGACATTACTTAGCGTTATTCCAGAAATGTGATGTCCTCAGTGCCCCAAAAGATATTTTAGATACAGAGTTATTCTGGACAGGAGGCTGGAAATATAAAGTTAAACTACAACAATCTGACTCTTGGATAGACCATATTTCAAATTATTTTTGCTAGGAAAGGATGGGGGTATGTTTTTATGTAGGCCATCCCCAAGCATGCTATAAATGTGGCTCGGACTCATTTCTCCAGCTTCTGTTACAAGCTGCGGTGTGACAACTGTGACAAAACTGGTCATATAACCCACCAGTGTGCCAATCACACTAAATGTGGCCTCTGTGAAGAGATTGGCCATGTTTTGCAGAATGTCCTTGAGCTGCAAAAATAAAGCCACTTGCATTAGTCTGGAGTTATTGATCCAACAAAAGCACAAGATTCTGCTACTGCTACAGAATCATACCCACAAGAAGCCCTCCATCCCCACCCCCACTGCCCCTCTATCAAAGTCTAAGAGGAACCCACTGAAATGATTATGTTAAATGAAACACCTGTACAATAAGAACCCACCCCAAAATGTTCAACCCTGCAGAAGCCCTAGTCCCTGTTTGCTACAAGGACCCAAAAGGATGGGGTGGGAAAAGCTTTGATAAGCACCCTTCCTCTCCTCCTTACCAAGGAGAAGATCCTTCAGAATATAAAATCTAGATCCCCTACCCTCCATGGATTTTGAATCAGAAAACTCCTATGCTGCATTGTCCACCAACTGGGGACTCAGAAAAGGCAGGGGATTCAGACCTGCAACCACCTGAGAAAAATAATCCTGCCCAAAATCAGGAGTTAGTGGGTTATAAAGGAAAAAGAAAAAAGAAAAAAAATCCTAACTTGTAACATCTGGTTATGCCTGCCTTAGATGTGGGGTCTCTCAATGTACATAGTTTATTGAATGTAACAAAGAGACAAGTTGTTTTTAATTATGTTCATGAAGCCAAAACTGATATTTGTTTTGTGCAAAAATTATGGATGTTTTCTAGTGACCGAGCAAGGTTTTTCCAAGGGGAGTGGCTGTGGGGACTGTCCTACTGGCCCTTCAGCCCTGACAATGTGGATGGCATTGGCATAATTTTTAACTCCTACTGTTTTACTCTAACCAAACTGGTAGACCTTATCCGGGTAGGGTTTTGATTCTGGATGGGTTATGGTCCACAGTCAAGGCAGATAGAGTAGCTTTGCTAACTGCTGTGCAACCCTTTCTTGTTACCTCTTATAAGATTTTTCTCTGTAGGGATTTTAACTGTGACATCAAATCTAAGATTTCCAAGCACCAAGGGAGTAATAAAACAGTTCTACTGTGATTCTAATACTCTGCTGAAAGTGATAGAAACAATGGATTTATTAGATTGTAGCAAGTTTCATACACAAGGGCGGAGTATACTTTTAAGAGAAGCAAATTACATCCATAATAGACCATATATTTATCTGTAGAATTTACCTGCTGTCAAATTTAGGACAGTACTGGTGGAATTTTCTGACCATTTACTGTTGGAAATTTCATTTCAAAACGCTAAGGAATCTCAGAAAAAAAACTAGATGGAAACTGAATTCTTCAATTTTTCTGACCCTTTAGTGAGAGCTCGGATTTTGGAACTACTGTAGGCCAAGACTTCTGTAAGTTTTTATATACTGATCTAGGGAGTGATGGTCTGATTCAATGGCGATTTCAAATTATGGTTTCAAAATTTGATATACTAAAAGGCTCAGCTGTCTGATGAAGGAACACAAAAGTTCTGAAACATTACAAGTATAAAAGAAATAAAGAGCCAATATTGAAATGGATATTGATGATGGAGACCAGGGTTAAGTGGAAATGTTTGTTGAACTGTGTATTGGTTTCCATTTTCCACTCCCCACCATTCTTTCTGAGAACTAAAAGGATTATTAACAAAGGGAACCTCAGGAGACACAAGGTGGTTGAGGTGTTCAAATATCTGGTAAACTATAGGAGAATGGTAAATTCTTGAAATATTTGCAACCTAGGCAGCAACTACAAAATATATACTCCTTTCTTATACCTCCAGGTATGATTACTCAGCACAAATTGAACAAAAGAAGATGAAATTATATCAATATGATAGAGCCAACACCATTACAATGATTTTGCAATATGGGACCCACAAGTCTCCAATTGGGGACCCATTTGAAGCATCAAAATAAATAAAGATTCCTCATCAATGCATATTCAAGAAGACCCAGAAGGGGTCAGTACTGACACTACTGAAGGACTCCATAAAATAATAAGAGTTTCATCCAATCACGTGCTCTATCCCCACCCCACAGATGTTGGCTATCCATTCTCTTCTACAAGAAATTAACATTCCTCAACATCCAGAAGAAATGCAGGAAATGACTATGCCTATTAGAGCCACAGAAATTGAACAAGTGATCAAGTCGCTAAAATCTGGGATCTCACCTGGATCCAATGGTTTACCATATGAATTCTATAAACATTTTCAAAAGTGCTGTCAGTATGTCTAGAAACAGTTTTAGGTATTTTTTCATTCTAAAAGCTATTCCCTCTTCTTTTACGAAAGGATTATTAATTTTCTTTTCAAATCCTGTGACAAGAAACAAATTCAGAATTGGAGACCCATCACCATTTTGAACTCAGACTTTAAAATTGTCCACCAAATTCTAAATAATAGATTAAAACATTATGCTAGTCTAGTCATTTCCCAACAACAATTCTGTGGGGTGCCAAATAGGAAAATTCAGCATGCCCTGAGATCAGAGATTTGATAGATCATCTCTCCCTTCAGGAAAACAGGGCTGTATAGTTTTTGTTGACCTGTAAAGCATTTGATAGAGTTTATCATCCCTTTCTATTTGCAACATTAGAGGTTTGTGGAATACTCCTGAACTCATTAACTGGTTATAGCTATTTTACTCTTCAGCCACAGTTCTTCCAGTAATCAAAACCAAGTTACAAAGGGTTTACAGATAGTGACAGGAGTGAGGCAAGGGTGCTCCTTAGCCCCCTTTTATATATATTTTCATTGGATCCATTCATTAGGAAACTAAATGACATGCCAAGATGGCAAGGGATCTTGGGATAAGGAATGAGTGTTGGCTTACAACTCAGGCTTATGCAAATGATATCTGTTCATTTTTCAGAGTGTCACCAGTTAGGGGTTTCTTACAAGAAATGGATGCCTACTCAAAACTCTTCAATTCAAAGTTAAACATAAATAAATGTAAGGGTCTATTTGTGGATTCAGGCTCTCCTACCCCCACAGATAGAGGCATTGATATCTCTTCACAGCCCTTAAAATTTTAGGAATTACCTTCAGTCCTCAGAATATGACCCTCGCTAATGGGAGACCACTTTACAGAAGGTAGAACTTAAAATTCAGAGATGGAAACATTGGAAAGTGTCAAATTAAAAAGAATTCATACTATAAAACAGTTTATTATCTCGGGCATCCTCTATACAGCCATGATTCCCCTCCCCGTTCAGCTTGAAACAAAATTGTACAGCAATTTTTTCCAGATGTTATGGGCAGTAAGCTCAATCATATCAAAAGATGCTACATGTATCTTTTGAAAGAAAAAAGAAGGCTTGGGGATGGTTGATCCAGTGGTATTTATTCACACCCTTATTATCTCCCAAACAGTTAAATGTGGCCTAGCACTTTCAGACTCATTTCAGCATAAATGGGTACTAAATGACCTTGTCAGATATTTTAAAGCATGGACAACAGTTCCTCTGAAAGTATCTAGTCATTCACACTAGGATTCATATTAGGAGGTTCAAGAAATTCAGAAGGATAATATCCCATAGTGTGCTTCTCCTGTATAACAGGTTAATGATCCCATAACAAATTTCTAATTAAGTGTTTATCTAGTTTTAGTTTGAATGTATCAAAGTTATTACTATCTTCAAAATATTTCTTGGAAGAGAATTCCATATGGAGATAATTCTTTGAGTAAAAACACTTCTTAGGAGTCCTCTAGGATTTGTAAGCATGAGTTGGAATTTATAGCTTCTGAGGTTTGTTTCTCTTTGGTTAATTTTAAATCCCAGTTCAATAAGGGGCCTTTCCCAATGATTTTAAACCTAAGTAACAGATCACCAATTAATCTTCTAAATTCTAAGGGAATAATTTTAATTCCTTAATCTTTTGTCGTATGTCATATGATGGAGACCATCCACCATTTTGGTGACTTTCCTCTGCACACTTTCCAATCTATTGATGGTATAATACAGGCTCTATTGCTGGAAGAAATCAACCTTTTATACAACCTATAAGCTTAGTAGCTTTCTTGGCTACTTCTGTGCAATGATTACTAAACTTAAGACCATTGCTAAAGAGGACCCAAGGTCTCTTTCATTGCTAACACATTTTATTCATTTACCATCCATATAATAGTCATTGCATGTGTTAGTTTTGCTTGGTGCATGATAACACATTTTTCTGAGTTAAATTTCACGCCATGTATCCTGGCCCATCTATTCAATTTTAAGAGGTCATCTCTCAGTTTATGAGACCCATCCACTGTACTAATACTAGTTTGGTGTCATCAGCAAACTTAATTGCAAAACCATCTAAATCCAATTTAGATCAGAAATAAAGTTGGAAAACAAGTAGGTCCCAAAAGCGGAACCCTGTGGGACTCCACTAGTAACATAT
Organism: Neoceratodus forsteri; assembly: GCA_016271365.2. Classification (NCBI taxonomy): domain Eukaryota; kingdom Metazoa; phylum Chordata; order Ceratodontiformes; family Ceratodontidae; genus Neoceratodus; species Neoceratodus forsteri. Next base: position 873,481,388 of record CM028136.1, read on the forward strand.
GCCTTATCTGAACAATGACCTCATATTCTATCTGTTCCCTATCTCCCAGCCATTCTTCAATCCAGGTGATGTGTCATATTAAATTGTACCCTTTTCATACTTCGATCAAGAAATCATGGGGACTTTGTCAAAAGTCTTACAAAGATCAAGATAGGCAACTTCCACTGGCTTATGGTTCTCCAGAAGCTCACTAACTCTTTCATAAAAACAAGGTTTACAGTCAGACAAGACCTACAGTATGTGTTTTAAAACCATGTTGTGAATTGTCCAACAAGTTTTGGACACCATTTCAATATCCAACCTGTCTTTAATTATAGACTCAAGTGTCTTTCCTAAAATGCAGGTTAAACTAATAGGTCTATAATAACTGAGGAGATTTTCTCCCATAGAAACCCAATTATAATTTGCCTTTATAACCCGTGGTTTATAACAGTGAACAAGTTCTGGGTTTCCCTCATTCCACCTATGCAAAGCTTCTGCTTTCTCTGAATCACCGCTCTCTATCCACTGTCAGCAGCACAGCGGTAAGTAAATAAATAAAAAAAAAGAACTTGCCAGTCACCTCTTCACCAATTCTTCCACAGGTTCTTAAACATTTACTAAAGAAAAATAAGGCAAGTTGTCAGCACAACAGCCATGGACAGTGGACCATGCTTCATGTCAACCAGACAGTAGCTGAACACTGATGTATTTTATTTTATATCATTGCTGTGGTGAGAAAACACACCTAGCAATTATATAAAATAAAATATAGTGGTGTGTAAAACTCGATTTTACACATACCCTCATTGTGGGATGCATTTATGAACCTCTCGGGCTTCACCCTCGGGGTTTATGTAGCATCCCGCGACTGTATATAAGATTTTGTTATACACACCACCCCATACTTTATTCTCTATATAATTCATGGTATTACTACGATCACCTTTTTTAATATATCGGTACTACCACAGCTTGGCACCACTCATTTGGAACTTCACCCAGACTACAAAGGCTTATTAAATAGAATGTACAGAGGTTCCACCAGCTACACTTTCCAGATCATTTAAAATCATCTGCTCAGAAAATTTACAGATGGCGACTATCAAACCAACAAATATGACAGGAGACTGGGCTAAAGCTATATAAAGAAGTTTAGCTACAATATATCCTAAGGAACCAGTTTTAAAAACTGTCCACATCTCAGAACAATTTAGTTTTCAACCAGTTAAAAATAATAGAATCCTCCCCAGATGTGGGAAATGTTATGGTTGTCGGTATATGGGCAATTAAACACCGAGAAATTGCAAGCACGAAGCCATGGAAGAAAAGACTGTCCATATTATTCTTGCATCAATATGGAGGAGACTGTGGAGCATTTTTATTTTCTTGTTCATATGCTAAGCCCTTATAGAATTCCTTGTGGTTAAATAGAACATGGATTGGCTGAGAAAGTTAAACTATGACTCTTTTATTTTGGGACAGTATTCCCAGTTGAAGACAAATTAGCATAAGGATACACTAGTTGTCGTTTTGTGCTGTTTGAAATTTTTCCTATGGCAGGCTAGGTGCCACTGGGTGCTATACCAAGGATAATGTCTTATGACACTGTAAGCATTTTTATTCAACAAGACATGGGCAATATGTATATGAAAGATATGGAATTACACATGTCACAGAAAGCATTTAGGTGGTAGAGGGAGTTTCTCTGTTTATTAAGTTTAAATAAAGCATAAACAAAAGGATTTGTGTGTAATCTAAGGTATTGCTTGTAAATACTCTCGTAAAAATGTTCTTCCTTTTTCTTTTATTCTGATTTTGAGTTTATTTCTTTGATGTACAAATTATGTGTTACCTATTGAATGTTTTCTAGTTGATTTTGACAAAAACTCCCTAGTCTTTTGAGAAGTGTCATGGGATCTTTAATACCCACCTGGACTACCACCAGAACAGGCAGATGGGACCTCAGTTGAATGCCTCATCCAAAGCGGCATCTCAGAGTGCAACACCCCTCATGTTACACTACAGTGTCAGTATTAGGATTAAACCCAAGTGCCTGGTGTGGGGATAGAACCCATAGTCTTCTGATGCCCTGGCCCCAGAGGGTGAGTGTGCTACCTGCTGAGCCACTGACATTGACTATGTATACTTTTTTTGGACTGTATGGGGAGAGTGTTCCGTACTGCTGGGGACCAGAGGGCAAGATCAGGCATAGTGATGGAGAGGCACTCGGAGGATGTGCTGTCATCTTCTTTGTTGTTATTGCTGTGCCTGCTTCATCAGAAGAATCATTTCTGAACAAACTCTGCATCAGGAAGGGTCCTGTAAATATGCTATACTTCCAACGACAAAGGGAAGCCAGGGAGGGAAGTGGGCAGTGGGCAAAGTGCATGAGGTTTAGATTTTGTGCCACCTTATCCACACCTGTCTACCTGGTCCCTCCCTGACTGTCTGATCTAATGCTGAGGGTGAATATGGCTACTGCCAGCTAGTAAAATTATATTTCTGTGCTGTTGAAGAAACTGTTAATTCACCTTCGGTTTGAATAAGGGTATGAGGTGGGGAGGGTGGAGCAAGCCGGGAGGATGGTGGGGTGAAGGTTGTTACAGTCGGAGGTGGGTGGTCAGAGGTCAGCGCACAGGGCAGATTAGAGATATATATTAAGGCTGTTTTAATATAGTTACAGGACTAAAGCAGGGAGTTTCCTTTCTGGGTAGAAGTTTTAATGTTAGACAAGTTTCTATTAATCTGTTGTGTTGGCTTGTCCGTGGTAGATCTGGGTGGGCTGGAGGACCCTCTCAGACCTGTCACGGGTCATCACATCTTATGATATGGGGATACAAAATGGAAACTAAACTGGGGGTTAAAATTCTGCTGCACTGGGTGCTTACTGACTCCTGAGTTATGAACTCTCTCCTCCCTCTTTTTTTTGATTATGCTAGTTGGTGATAGTATAAGGTGTAGGTCTTGGGAATATATAATGCTCTGTTCACTGGATGTGGAGGAGCACCCTTTTTATTACCTTCGGTTTGACAGAGTTTGGAGCCCTGATAGTAAGAGGTAGCTCAGAATATAGTGATGAATGTAGTGATAGACAGGGTGGAAGAGGACAAATGTTTGTCCTGGTCGGGTTAGTGATCTTCCCTTGTGCAGATTGGAAGTGAATGCTGTAGATTTGTTATAAAGTTTATTATAATAATTTGGAAGGGGTGGGGTGATATATGTCTACTTTGATGAGGATTTGCGGTTCTTTACCTGAATAGCGAGAGCTTAGTTTGCTGTTGTATGTGGAAAGCTGGGAGAGGGAGTAAGGGGATGGATATTTTTTGTTACGATGGTTAACTGGTTTAAATTTACTTATTTGTATTCTACTTTTATCTAATGGTATGGTTCACTGTTCTAAAGTTTATTCTATCCTGTATTCTATGCTGGAATACTTCTGGCATGATGGGTCCAAAAGCGATGGATTATGCTGAAGCACAGTGGTGTATTTGGGTTTGGATTACTATCATCAGATTTATGGTGGGATGGCAGGAGTATAAACCACTAGCTTTCACATATGGCTGCTAGTAAAACATAACCATAATTTCTTGGAATGTGAGAGGCTTCTTCTCCCGATAAAACACACCAGCTTGTTTACAGCCTTGAGGGGCAACAGGCGTCAGTCGAGCTTTGTTGCAGAGACACATTTGACACCTAATGAACACCAAAACCTGGTTGGGGATGGGTTGGAGCATGTTCGTCAGTATATATCCCACCTAAGCTGACAATTCAGGGTCTTCCTCCCTCCTCGACTGCATCTACTCCTGTGGGTGAAACACAGAAGTGATTCTACTTGGTGACTTCAATGTCAACTGGCTGGCCCCTGTGCAAGCACCTATAAGGATGCCTTGGCAGCTGCCAACCTGGAACAAATGATACAGTCATCCACCAGGATAAACTACAGGATGGGGACATCCTCTCTCCTGGACTGGGTCCTCACTAATCAATCTGAACGCATCACTAATACTGAAGTACTCCCAGACACCATAAGTGACCATTCTCCAGTCATTTCTCTCTGGTCTAACAAATTCAACAACCCCCACCAAAATTCATTATCAGTAGAATATTTCTACTGGTCGTTTAGATCCATTAAAAATGCACCTGCGATCACTCGACTGGTCTCCAATTGATGATGCTCAGGAAGTGGACTCAACCCTAAGATGCTTTATCAGTATCTTTAGCGGCAGCATGTGATGTCATGCTCTGTACAAGAAACAAAGATTAGGGATCAATAAACCCATGGGTGACTCATGACCTCCTTGAGCGGATGAAATCCCAACCAACGATGGTACCGTGCTAAAGCATCCAACACCATGAGAATATTCAGGCCTACAAATCAGCGTGGAATGCATGCACAAGAGCAATTCACCAGGTGAAAGCCTCCTATTATAGGAATGCCCTTGCAAACATCTGGGAATGGCTGGAGGAAGTTCTGGGACAACCTCTCCGAGTGGTGGAAAAAGACCCAAAGTTTCACCCACAATGCTCAACACTGATGGAACTATCACCCTGGATAAAGTAACCATTGCTAACACTTCAACTCAACATTTTCTGACCCTAGTCACATACTCCCACCTAATTTCTTTGATCCTACACCAACAGTAACCCATCCACCATCCCTCAGGCAGCCCAGCTGCACCCCCATTTATTTTTAAAGGTGATCACTGAAGGGGCTAGCCAGGAAACATATACTCAAAGTATTAGGAAGTCTAGGCATAGTGCTTGGTCCTTGATTTGAAACTCATCACCCTCACCTTTGATGAAGTTCTGCCACCCCTTATGAAAATTCTCAATTGCTCTCTTATGCTCTCATGATTCCCAAGTAAATGGAAGTCTGCTGCGGTGACTCCTATCAAAAAGTGGTGACAAGACTCTCACAGGCAACTACAGGCCTATAACCATCCTACCCCCACTTTCCAAGGCTTTGGAAAGGATAGTTGACTGAACAACTCGTAGACTACCTGGAAAAATATAACCTCAAATGTTCCCAACAACATGGTTTTCAAAAGGTCAGCACCACCACTGCACTACTAGACTTTGCCTCCTTCATCCACCAGGCACTTGACCACAACCAATTGGCAGTGCCACCTTCATTGATCTGACTAAGGCGTTTGATACAGTTAACACTCCCTACTAACTGGACAACTATCACATCTTGGCCTTTCACGGATGCCACTCGCTGGTTCCAAAGGTACCTTAGTGACTGCTCCAGCAGGTGAGAATTGGAGACTCCTTCTCAGCCCCCCTTCAAGTCTGTTGAATTGTACCACAAGGCTCCATCCTTGGCCACCTACTCTTCAACATATTCATGAATGACCTCCTGCTGCTTGCCATAACGAATTATACTCTGTGCAGATGGCGAAAGTCATTTTTCTAACCACTGTGATCAACATCACCTCCAACAACAGCTACAGCATAGTTTCTCAAGTTGAAACCTGGTTCAGGTCCATAAACCCTAAACTACTCAAAAACCAAATCAATGCTGTTTCATGTTACTCACAACAAACAAACTCCAACAACTGTTAATCTACAATAGTGGTGACACTGTGCTGGAACAGGTAGACCAGTTCAAATACCTGGCGTGACCCTCAACTCCACTCTTTCATGCCTCCACGCATATAAATAACATTGCTAAAGCCATAAATACCCACATAGGGCTGCGATATGAAGCATAGGCATTGTTTGACAGATGAAGCATTAAAACTTGCCATACAGATCTCAGTCACCTCTTTAATTGACTATGGCCTCATAGTTTATGGATCAGGTACTGACACTGCCCTCAGTGTATGGTCATACCCTAAACAAACCCTCATCTCCTCATCACAGCCTCTAGACTCACACACACATGCTTTCTACAAACAGGCTAACTGGCTACAGCTTCAATGCAGAAATAAATGTATCAGACCTGCTTACTTGCAAAGAGAAAATGCTAGGCCTCCTTTCACCAGGGGTCAGTCTATACTTTCCCACTGTGCCACCCACCTTACCAGGTTCTGGAACACTAGTCTTCACAGTTCTCACTGCTGAACCACTGAATGGCAGTGCTTCTACAAAGATTAGGGCCTCTAACTGGTTCAATATACTTCAGTGGATATCATCAATGCACGAATATCAGTTCCGCTAGCACAAACTCACGACAGGCACTGGGTGGCGGTGCCTTCTGTGACTTCTTACACTTAAATTCCCTACTTGCCTCCTGGGCTGTCCATTACTATGCATTCTCCCCACCCCTCCTTCCCTATTAACTCTTTCAAATATCTCATGTCATCCACCTCAGCCTCCTCCCTTGCTCCCCAGACTCATACCTCCCCTCTCCAGTCCCTCTCACATCTTGTCCCTCCCCATTACCCCTACACACTAGCTCTCATATTCTCTCTCTCTCTTTCTCTACAAGCCTTCCTTAACTCCCTTTTAGTCCTCATTTCTCTCCTTTCTCCTGCTTGGCCATCCTAAATCTTCTCTCCTTCCCCACCATCCTATTACCCCTTACATCTCCCAACCCATCTCCCTCCTTCCATCACCATCTACTCCTCTCTTTCACCACCTACCTTATCCCTCTAATCCCCCACACCCAGTTCTTGCCTGTCCCTACTACCTTGTCCTCTCACCAACTACCTCTGGCCCTGTCATGCACTTGTCAGATCACTATTTCAATTCTAACTGCCCCAGGCTGTCTTTGTATAATGTCTGGCGATATTGCACCATTGCTTCCATCCATGTTGATCCTGACAAAGCCTTTGGCAGCTCATGCAATCTGTAATGTTTTACCTGTTATTAATTCTGTTGTCTTGTCTTATCTGGTCAAAGCCACTGGCAGCTCATGTACTATAATTGTATTAACTGTTATCTACCTGCCTGTTCTTGTCTATGCTTGTCCATTGTCCATGACGTGGAACCTTTGTAAAAGAGCACTGTATGCTCAAAGGTGTTATCTGAAATTTTCATAAATAAACAAAAGCAAAAATAAATGCTATGCCTCATCCTATACATCTCACAAGCGGGGGTGGCTCTACTGATAAATAAACATCTCCCTTTAAAGTTACCCAAGTGGTGGCTGACCCCAAGGAGGGCAAGTACATTTTGTTAGAGTAGCCTACAGTATATAGAAATCATTACAGTAGCTAGTGTGTATGTGCCTGCAAATTGTAGACCCCACCTTTTACCAAGTATATTAGATATACTGGTCAGGAGCAATTTCAAAAGATTAATCCTGGGGTGCTTCAATGCCACCATAAGCCCTGTGTTAGATCACTCCCAGGGTAGAGGCAGGAGGTAGTGGAGAGGTTTGAAGATAGCTAGAGGGATTTGCTAATGTGGTTTGATAGACAGTTGGAGGTCCAGCTAACCTGGTGCTAAGAATTTACTTTTATTCAAACCCACATAGAACATGGTGTTACATGAGGTCCCTGCACCCTAATTGGTGCCTACAGGTACATGAGACAGCTAGCATTTGGTATATGTTATACTAACATATAGAGCTAAGGGCATCTACCATATAAGAGTAGATGTCAGAATATGTATACACATTATTGTTATACACCTTACTTTCCAATATATACATGTATTTCTTGCTTATAAGATGTTAGGACACCTGTGTCCTTGTAATAATCATGATATATAAGTCGGCATTGCCATCTTCTAATGATTTGTATTACTACACGGCTATATACAAACTATACCTCTTTGTTTCTACAAAATAATAACTATAACAAAACTGTATAATGTTATCTTAACTATGGCGCCACCTCTAATTTAGCCAATAGGCTCCATCTCTGTAACTAAAAATGTTTCTGTCTTACAGTAACCATGGTAATTATCTGAGGTATATAATGTAAAACATTACATCTTCTACCTGGAGACCCCAAATGACACGGAGATTCCTCAAGATATAAAAATGCTTAGCATTGGCTCCCAGTTCCTATTGGTAAAAACTACTTAGAGCAACTGTGATTTTCCTTTTAGTAGTAATAAACAAGCTTTATTACTCTTGTGCAACACGTCTGTAATTCCTTGCATGCCCGTTATTGTCAAGAACCTGAGAGTGAGGTTTAAACCTCTGACAGTGGTCACATCTTGACTATATATATATATCCATCAGGTTGGTCTCTACAGGGTCAAAAAACTACAGCACACCCCATTTTTATTTCAGACCATGCCATGGTTTTGATAGTATGCAGAATGAATGAGCCAGGGAGAACCACCTCCCTGGAAATTCCCAAATTATCTCCTTGGTAATAAGAAATTTATAAAGTATCTTAAGAACCATTGGAAATTTTACCAGGGAAATTAATAAGGGTACTGTGGCCTCAGCTGGGGTTTATCGGGATGCAGGAAAGCATATATCTGTGGGTTTATCATAAACTTTGTTGTACAATATAAAAGATTGCAAGGATAGAGGAAGACCTCGAGCAGAAAGTGAGGGAGGCTGGAGCAAGCTAGCCCAGGCTTTCTGAGGATACATTCAAACAGCTGACAGCAGCGGTAACCCGTGAAGTGGGCACATGAGGAAGGCGCCGTCGATTGTGATGACACTTTCCTTGCGCAATTCACTCATGGCGACCGACAGGTAGGGTGACTGGATGAGGTGGGAAAACTAGGCGACAGGATGTATATCCTCTGCTTTTTCTGAGGTGGGAGCAAGCACGGCAAGCATGGGCTGGGAGGGGTGGAGAGGCTGTAGGGGTGGTGCTGCAGTTGTCAGTAGAGCTGGGGCATGGCATCGGGATTGGACAATGGCTGTGGTGGCTGAGGTACTGGGTTCGGGTCCTGGCGCTGGTCGATTTTATTGCCCCAGCCTGAACCATACCTTTTTATTTTACTACTTTCACCCCACATGCACACACCCTGGGTTGAAATTCTTAAGTAGGGAGTGGGTGAAGCCCCCAGCAGGGGGTGTGTGGTGGGTGCAGCCCCGCACAGAAAGTAGTAAAATATGTCCTGGCACCATTGTGCTGGTGAGCTAGGTTGTCAGAGTGCTGAAAATGTGTTCGCACTCTGTCTGAGCGAAAATAGTGATCGCTTTAGGCATTACGCCATTATTGCATAGACCCAACAGCAGCCCGGGAGCACTTGAATGCCTTTCCATTAAGGAAGCTTTGAATGTCTGTTTTTTTTTGCTAAAAACACATTTTTTGAATGGGGTAATAAGCCCTGCCCTTTGTTAGTACAACTAATTAATGGCAGAAGATTTGCATTTGCATGCTTTGGGGATTAAAAAGTTTCAGGTGATATAACTTGGGAAAACAGCAAATAAAGCATTAATGCAGCAATTTAGATTACAATTTAGTAATAGACGTACAGTATTGTCCACAGATTGCATAATAAGCAAATCAACATAGCCAAAGCCAATACAAATAAAAGATTAAACTTTTTACAGTAAGAGCACCAAGACTCTGGAACACCTTGACTCAAGAACTTGTGGATTCACCTTCTTTTACTACTTTCAAACTAAAGGCTTGATAAATGGCTAGAAGTAAATCTGGACTTAAACTAATGTGCCACATTAATTGTGGGGGACAATCGATAGGCTTCAGCCTTCTTTGTCCATAGACACCAAGTAAACCAAGTAAAGGATAGATTTAGGCAATTTTACCAGTAGTTATATCAAGCAGAATGTAGGGGCTCCTGGGCTAGCCAGATAATTTTTAGATAGTGTGGCGCCCCTCAGTTAACGGAGGAACAGAAGGAACAATTTGGAAAAGAGATCACTAAGGATAAAATTAGAAAGGCTATACACAGCTTAAAGAAAGGGAGGCTAGTGGGCCAGGACAGCGTCCCTCAGAATATTATAAGGTTATGCAAAAGCAGCTAATTGGCCCCTGTGGGAAGTTTTTAGGGAGGTTCAGGGAGGGGTTCTTCCTGCTTCCTGCTATCAGAGGCTCTGGCACCAACATAAATGAGGACATACAGCAGTGATAAAAGCATAATAAAACCTCATTAAAAATATAACAGAATTAAAATTCAGCAAAATAGAGGTTTCAGAAGTCAATCTTATAGGGACTGGCCAAAGCTGAAGATGGTATCAGCAGTCAAAGGCCAGGCTGAAGTGGTGGGCCTTCAGCCTCCCTTTAAACACCTCAATCAAGGGAGCCTCCCAGACTGCAGGTGGAAGTGAGGTTCCACAGGGTTGGCTCAGAGACACCAAAGCATGATCTCCTGAGAACTTGAGCTGAACCCTGGGAACGTCCAGGAGGCCCTTGAGGAGTGGAGGGAGAGGAGCAGAGGACATTGGTGTCAGGAGCTCAGACAGGTAACCCGACCCAAGCCTGTAAAGGGCCTTACAGGTGAGAAGACCCACCTTGAAATGGACCTTCCACCACTGATCGTCAGCCAGTGCAGAGCACGCTGAACTGGGGTCACATGTCTGGACCTCAAAGACCCATCAGTAACCGGGCCACTGCATTCTGCACTAGCTGCAGCCTGTGGAGGGTCCCTCCCATGACTCCAAAGTACAGAGCATTACAGTAGTCAGTCTGGAAGTCACAAAGACATGTACTAGTGTTGGCAGGTCCTCAGGCAAATTAGGTGCTTAATCTGGGGAATGTCCCGTAAGGTAAAACCACTACTGACTACAGCTGACGCCTGATTTTCAAAGGTCAATCTGCAATCAAGGATCACACCCAGATTTCGCACCCCTCAGGAAACCACCAATGGAGTAGACCCCAGAACAAGTCCAGAGTCAATCCCTAGTGGCAACCCATCATGCCTGTGATCATGCTTGATCACCAGCACCTCAGTCTTAGCCGGGCTGAGTCTCACCTAGCTGGAAGCCATCCAGTCATTGATTTTAGCCAGACAGCTGTTATGCATGTCAACCACTCCCGATGTTCTGGATGCAAAGACAAATACAGTTGGGTATCATCTGCATAGCAGTGAAACTCCACACTGTATTGTCAGATGATTTCCTCAGGGCAGCAAGTACTCTCTTAACAACATCGGCAACAAGATTGAACCCTGAGGTATTCTGCAAGACAGAGGCATCGGGAGGAAGAGAAATTCCCGATCACCACCCGCTGCACTCTGTTCAAGAGATAGGACTCAAACCATTCGACGATGGTGCCCGTAAGTCCACAAAACTCACTGAGTCGATCAAGAAGCACAATGTGATCCACAGTGTCAAAGCTGAGGAGAGATCGAGGAGCACAAGAACTGACCTGTCCTCTATCTCTAGCCCTTAGCAGATCATTATGCACTCTCACTAGAGTAGCTTCAGTGCTGTGTCTGGCCTGAAAACCCTGACTGGAATGGCTCTTAGATATCTGAGGACACCAGGCGTTCCTCAAGCTGATGTGCCACCGATTTCTCAACAACTTTGCTAAAACGGCAGGTTGGAGATCAGACAGTAATTCACCAGGATGTCTGGGTCAAGGATGATTTCTTTAGGAGGGGCTTCACCAGTGCTTCCTTCAAACAGCTGGGAAGACCCCCTCTGCCATCGAGCACCTGTAAATCCTGGTGAACACGGGCCAATAGCATTAGCAAATCCATTAAGAAATGCATCAGTGCTGGGTCTAATACAAAATTGTGCTTCACCTCGAGATCACTAGTCACTTCAGACACCTCCACTGGCCTAAACTCCTCCCAGGCAGACTGAGTGCCTCTGAAATTCCCAACTTGATCACTGTGAGGCACAGGCCTCCCTGGCAGAATCCCCAACTGGATGGCCAACACTCTGTCAGAGAAAACAGAGCAAACGCTTCACATAAAGTGGTTGAAAAGCTTTTGCAGCTGGAGACAGGCAGGATGTAACAGCTTTCCATGGTCCGAAACAGCTGAGATGATCTGTTTCTCCCCACAGCAATTCCCTGGACAGAAATGCTGCCTTCTTGCAAGAAATTACCCCTGGTACTCAACATAGTGAGAGCATGAGGCCAACCCTGTCAGCCCCAAGCTGGAGTCTTCCACCAGCAATGCTCCAACTTCCGACCCTGATCTTTACGCCTTGAGATCCCCATCTAACCAATGGGATCTCAAGTGAGAGGATCTGAGTCATATGCAGATTGATGCAATGGCATCTAGAGCATCAATAACCACCCTATTATAGGTGGCCCTGCTTCTCCAGTGCCAATCGCACATGCGTGTCAACCCTAGATAGGTCAGCTATGATAGTCCCTCTGGGTCAACATCCTTTAAGGGCGATAGCTGACCATCTCCACAGGAAGGACTTTTGGGGGCCCCAAAGCTGAACTCCATGGTGCAGTAGTCAGACCAAACAACCTGATCAATCTTGAGGTTGTCAGTCTCAAGACCCAACTGGAGCAGCCAGATTGAGTGTGTGGCCATGTTGATGGGTGGCAGCAGCAATACGCTTGTGACAGGCCCAGTGGATTGCATCAGGTGGAGGAGGTCATAACCAAAATGTGAGGATTCATAGTTGACCCAGGCATTGAAGTCCCCAGGATTAAATACCTGGAGGTCTCCAGCACCTGGTTGATGAAGAAGTTCACTACCTCCTGCAGGAATTCCCCTCCCACCCGGAGGTGGTAAACATGGAGAATCCTGCAACCTGCACCTGCACCCTAGCATCGGTGACACACTCAAAGATCATGCTCCCAACTGGGTGCATCAAGAAGCCAGACTGGATCAAAAGATGGCCACTCCACCACCCTGCGATCCTTCCTTGGACAGTGTGCCACGGTATACCCAGAAGGGATGGCAGCTTCAAAAACAGGGCCTGCATCATCACCAAGTCAGATCTCCATGATACAAACCAGGTCAACAGAAGAAATCAAGTTCACAAAATAGCGGTCTTGTTCCTCATCTACCTGGCATTGCAAAGCACTGCCGAAGATGATTAGAGGATGCAGCCAATCCTCTAGCTATCAATCCACTCGGTCGGTGTGAACCCTGGGTACAGAGACCAAACAAGTTAGGCCTCTCCCTAGGCTCCGTTTACACTCAGCACATCTTCTGCACTGGACAACCTCAATGCTGCTCACCACCTCCTCAGCTGCTCTAGGCACTTGGCAGACAAATGCCTCCTAGTAATACTGACCTCACCGCAGAGCCTCGCTGCGATACCAGAAACTGGGAGGACGGTAAAAGGGTCAAGGTCATGGAGCCAAGAGGCAGTGTAGGTGATATGGGAAGACCATGGCACCAACACATCTCCTAGCTGGTGAGACCAGTCCCAAGAGAGCACTAGAAGATAGTACAAAGTGCAATGACAAAAGAAACACTCAAATTAACAATCACACACACACTATACACCAGCAACCACAAATAAACACAAAGTTGAAATGCAACCCACCAAAATCCCCACCCACAAAATTCCCACCCTCCAGATACTCAACTGCTACCCACAAAACTCCCCTCCCCAAATACACAACTCCCCCACCACCACCACAAACTTCCCCTTACAGGATAGTAAACATCAAATATTAAAAACAAGTCCGTTTTCAGGAGACAGCAATAGCCAGTGTCCCAGAAAGTTATGTATAATCAGAGCTCCATCTGAAGCAAATCCAATGTTCATTTTAAGTTCAATGTTTAAATGGTTTCAGCAGGATCTGAATTCAAGGCAGATACTACCAATGTGGCAAAGACCACAGTCAGCTCTCATCCAACTGGAGAAAATGCCACCAAAACACTGTGCTCTCACCACAGAGTTCAAAGATATTTCAAGTAGATACTGCACTGAAAAAGATTGTAATTCCACAGAGGATACTATTTGGAGGAGACACATTTACTCTGCAGCACAGAATCCAGCTACTCCTCTCACTTGCAACTGGGAGCAGTTTTGCTGGGAAAGCAAGTATGGAAGTGTTGCCATGGAGAGGTCTCTCACTAAGTCAAGTCCTCAATAGCATACCTGTCACACCTCTCACTGATGAGAGGTGACAGTCAAGGTCAAATGTTATTCAAGTGAAAAAAACACTCCTGCACAGGACCAGACAACACATTTCCAAAAACAACTGCCAGAAAGTGCTTTTCCTTGAAGCCACACCTTCAAGTTCCAAACATCACAGCTTTTCCAAATGGACGACAGCCGTCAATGAGCTAAAACACCAATGGCATTAGGAGAACACTCCTGCTCACCTACTAGAGGTAAGCAAACCAGTAAAGTTGAATAGGGATGTTAAAACACTTACAATACTGGATTGCCATGCACGAAGTCCAGTGGGCATTCAGTGGTGTAGCTGAATCCTTGCTTGGAACACAGTGGCCAATCCTCCAAGTAAACTCAGTGACAAAGTTCTTGACCAAGGAAGGACCCTCAAATGTGGATTTCCACATTTGGATTAAAACTCAAACAGTTGCTTAGTCACGTTCACCTCCAGCCTGCAACAATCAGCTGTAATCTTTGTTTCCGCTCACTGTTCTCACTCCTCCAACTCCTATCATCAATACAAATCCAGGGCACTGAAAAAAAACCCTCCTAAAAACAAAAGGCTGGCTCCTCATGCTAGCTCGCTCCAATTCCTGACTATCCTCCTTGCCCTAATCCTATCAGCTATCTAACATACTAATATAAAATTAAAATGTAAAACTCTGGACGAAGTAAACAGCCACAGAGTCACAATGCTACAAATGTATCTCTCAGTCATTTGTGTGGTGCCTAAGCCAGGAAGGACCCACTGGAGTGTTCATCCTACAGGCTAATATCACTTTTAAATTGTGATGTTAAAATCTAGGTGAAAGTGTTGGTGGAGCTCCTGGACTGGGTCCTCCTGAGCTCATCCACCCAAACCAGACTGACTTTGTTCGTGGTTGATATTCCTATCATAATATGTGTAAGTTATCAAATGTGGCTTGGGAAGTGGTGGCACAGCTGTGCTGTCCATGGATGCTGAAAAGGCATTTGACTGTATAGATGGAGATGTTATCATGGATTGGTCTGGAGGATGGCTTCATGGGGATGGTCAGACAATGTAGAGGCCCCTGTAGGTGCAGATTTGATAAATGACTCCCTTACATAGCTTTCCCTTGTTTAGGGGTACATGACAGGGGTGCCCCATTACTCTCCATTACTGTTTGCCCTCACCATAGAGCCATTGGCAGTGGGTATTTGGGATAGTCTTGAAGTTAAAGGGATGGTTTGGTGGTCTGGAAGAGCCCATAAGGTTACCCTCTATGTGGATGATATGATTTTATATATTACGGATCCATCTAGTTCTGTCCCTCCATTGCTGGCTATAATAGATAAATTTGCAGAGTTGCAGGTTATAAGATTAGCCTTGGTAAATCTGAAATTATGCACTGGTGTGAGAGTGGGAACAGGTCCAGGTAGGAGCATGGGGTCCGAGGTGGCTTCTGCTTCCTTTCAGCATTTCAGAATTCATGTGGGTGAGACCTGGGATCTATATTTTGACTTAATTATACCTCACTTATAAAGACAATAGAAACCGAGCTTTGTAGGTGGAAGACTTGCTGATCTCTTTGTTGGGTGTATAAATCTTTTAAAATTAACATTTTCCCAGGGTGCTCTATACCATGCAGATGGTGCATTTAGGCCTTACTGGAGCAGAGCTTAAGAGAATGGAGAAGGCTTTCTCCAGCTTTGTGTGAGAGGCAAACGCCCTGTACCAACGAGATGCCTTCAGGCAGATGTGTCACAGGAAGGAGTGAATGTCTCTGATCTTAAAATTATTATTTAGCATACAGTGCCAGTATATCAGCGATTGAGTGAATAGGCTGGTGGCTGCTGGGTTGATTGACTTGGAGGAGCAGTCTTGCCCCAGTAGGCTCTTGGAATATCTTTCAAGAGGTGGGCGAAGGGCCTACAATAGACTGAATAGTGGTAGCCCTCTGGTTAGTGCAGTATTAGAGAGTTGGGACCAGATTTAGAAGCAGATGGGGTGCATCAAGAGGACGCTGTTACTTCCTGTGGTGGGCAACCCATTTTTCTTCCTGTGATGGATGATGTGGTGCTTGGTTATGGGAAGGGAGGGTTCAAGTGTATGGGAGATCTGTACATGAGGGATCACTTGGCCTCCTTGAAGAAATTAGAGTAGGCCTAGGGTTGCCAAATTAGATTTTTGCAGTTGAGGGCATATGTAAATGAATTAAAAGGCCTCAGACTTACCCATATCGCATTTTGAACATTTGGTTTATGTTTCTAGGAATGATGCAAGAGGGTTAATCATGAAGGCTGCACATTTGGGCAGGAAGGTTTTCTTGGAATATACCCGTAAACTAAGAGTCAATGGGGACAGGACCTGGGAAGGGTTATTCAAGAGGAGGATTGGCAGATGATGCTGCAACTCCATAGAGGATTTTGATTTGTAACAGATCTAAAGAGTCTTTTATAAGTTCATATGTAGGCTACACTACCCCCAGAGGTGGTTCATAAAACTAACCCTGCTGTTGCCCCATTGTGTGGAAGATGCAAAATAAATTAGGGTCTTTCTTCCATTCCTTTTCGGACTGCCGGTCTTGCCGGAGGTTCTGGGAGGCTGCGGTGCAGGAAGTGGGGATCATGATGGGGAAAGCAACTACCAGTTGATCCCCGGTGCTTTTATTTGAAAGTGAAGACCTGGGTCTTGAGGGATGGGGCCTCCTGCCAAGATGGGCTTGGGTGTTGTTGGCCTTAACAAGGCACTGTATTTTAAATACATGGGTTGTGACAATGCCTACAACACCCCAGTGGTGCTCTCTGGCTGTTCAGACCTTGGCTCTAGAGCATTTGTCATATATAATCAGAAACATGGAGGAGGGTTTCTCCAGGTCTGGAGCCTTTCATTGTCTCCTTAACTTCAGGAGGCACAGACCTTTAGAGGGTATGCATTGAGAGATGGGGCCGGAAAGCCAATCTAGTGGATTTTTCTAGTATGTTTCGTCTCTTATGAGATTTAATTTAATTCTTGCCTTTTTAGGATGTATTAATACCATTGTGTATGAACAATGAATAATTTAACTTCTATTTATGAAAATTTCCTGCAGCTAATTTATATTTTATTCAAGGATGTTTAAGATAGTTATGTGTTGGACCCATGTATATAATTCTGATGAATTGTTTATTTTGTCATAGTAAGTTTGATGACTTGCTATTATTGTGTTTGTTAATCTTTTCTTTGTAAATTTCAATAAAAATATTATGCAAAAACAAAAAAAAGTATAAATGTGCTAAATGTACCAGGACTCTCAAAAGTGCTGGATGTTCAAAGTAATAATCGGATTCACAACCCATCTAACCAGCTGGTTACTTCTGACCCTTGTTCAGCCTACAAAATGCAGGCCTCCCTGCCCAAAAACTTTTGGATTAAAGAGATTTTGTACTTTGTAAATCTGGGATGCAATTAGGTGTGAGACCATCTTCTCGTCCTCCCACTCTAGTGAGGCACAGCTTTTATTAACCCAAAATTTGTCAAGAGGTTTTTAAACTTATTTGGTTCCTGTATACCAATCACAGTACTTGGCAATCGATTCCAAAATGCTATGGTACACTTGGTAAAACTTTTCTCTCATTTTTGTATTTGTCATCGGTAATGCATATTGATTGCTATGTGATCTCAAATTTTTATTTCTGTTGTTACAAATTATACCACATTCATTCTTTATGTTAAATCATTGATGATATTATGGAAGAGACAATCACTTTTTCCTCCTAACCTCCAAGGGCATTAGGTTAAGTTCTTCCATTCTATTACTATAAAAGCCTAGAAGACTAGGTTTTATTTTAGTTGCTCATTTTGTACTTCGTTCAATGTGATATATGTCCTATTTATTATATGGTGACCAAAATGGTGATGCATAGTCAAAAGTGGACACACATAGTTTTTATACAGGTTTATTATAGTACACTTGTCCCTTGTTATAAATGATTTCTTAATGATGTTTATAATTTTATTTGCCTTTTGAACCATTGCTCTGATATGAATTCTGTGTTTAAATGAATTATCTATTATTACGCATAAGATCCCTTTCACTTTCCACTGTACACAATTGTATAGAATCAATTGAATAAACAAACTGTGGGTTGTTTTACCAAATGTATTACTGGACATTTGTTATAGTTAAGTTCTATACCGTTTTTTATATACCAACTGGATATTGTGTTAAGGCTATTCTGGAGTGATTAGCCATCAGACACACTAGTCACTTCACTGAATAATTTTGTATCATCAGCAAATTTGATGATATTTATATTTATTCCTTATGTAAATCTGACACAAAGCGATTGAATAGGAATGGTCAAGGACCGATCCTGGGGCACATCACTAGTCACTTCAATCGGTCCTGATAATTCCCTGAACACATACTTAAGACTGTAAATAGTTTTACTACTCTAATGCCTTCAAGTTCAAGTAACAATTGTTTTACATCAGCTGGCCAATGTACAGCTGTACCTCCAACAGGCCTGCAACTTGTAAGAACTTTAAAGTACTGGGTACACAGGCTTAAATTTTGGGATTGTATGGTTCCAATACAAATTCTGGGGAACTGGTACCAGTTGTGGGAAATAATATTGTGTGCCATCTGATTCCATGCAGTTTTAGTTTAGATAGCCAGGGCTCTGGTCATCTGGGTTGGCATAATTCTGATTGTCTTCTGATCTGCAAAACTGTGTATTTACCCAGCTGGAGGGTTTTCATCAGCACAAACGAAAACCGAATGCAATGTAACTATTGTATATACTGCCTGCATAACCTCTACTCCTTTTCCCCCATTCCTAAGCCCTATCCCCATAAATAAATTGTTTGCAAATGATGATGTTATGAGCATATTATTAGGAGCCAGTTGATAATTGTACCAGGTATGGAAATGTGAGGAATTGTCTATTGGGTCATGTGCTGGGGTGGCAAATGGTTACAGTGGGTGGTATAACATCCCAGGTGGTTGTGCCAAGTCCCATACCAGCTCAATTAAAGTAAACTCTGGGTGGAGGCACTGTGTCCTTATAATATCTAGGAAAGAACCAGTTTTAATACAATCTTGGGTACCCATACCCTCAACCTACATCCTAGGTAGTAGGCAGGGGTTGTAACTCTAGGAATAGTGGTTACAACACCATTAGCATCATTCAGTTCTACTCAGAAAGAAAGACAATAAAACAGCCAATAACATTATTGAATTTTAGAGATGGTAAGTGTAACCTCCACTGGCCACTTGTTTAACTAGTAAGCACACCTTCCATACCACATTTCTGTCTAGGGAAAAGAGGGGTGGGGTACAAAGCAATATAAGCACACAAAGTGTGTACAAGACACAAACAGTCTTTACCAAACCTAGGTCCTGAGGAGAGAACTTCAGCTAAGGGCTATGCTAGGTTTGCACTTCTGAAAGGGTACCCAGTAAATCACACAGGAAGCAGTAACTAGATTGTCCATATCAGGCTTGGATTCTAGGAGTGTGGCTTTATTCCAAACAGTTGATACACAAAAGCAAAGATGGACCCCAAGGGTTCATGGAACAAAGCAATGAACACAACATCTGTAGAAAACAGAAATTCAATTTCCATATAGCATAGGACTAGACATCTGGAAATGTGGCACTGGCCATGATGAAACACACAATTTCTTCTTCTAGTGGCACTAGGCAATGACTTAGAACACATTCCTATATGGCATAGGCTTTAAAAGTAGAAAATGTGGCATCTTGCTATGAGGCGCACACTAGGGTTCAAGACTAGCAAACCCACATCTAAGGGTAAACTTCATCTTCAGGCATTGGCCAAATGAACTGAAAAACAGTCACCCTTACAGAACCCAAAGTGTTGAACTGGTCACTCCAGATGGGAGGTTGCCCACCTTTTGCTTCCTTGTCCATACCCAGCCATTCTTTCAGAGTTACATCTCAACAATTAACTAACAGTAGAACTATGCTTCTTCAGAATGTTTGGCACATCCAGCATTAGGAACACTACAAAGTGTAAAATTAAAGTTATGTACAAAGTGTTAAGTCACACCTGGGACTCCACTATTGTCAGCCAACTTTAGGAAATCTTCCTGAGAACAGTCTCAACACAGAACTGGGTGAATAGGTCCCTTTATCATAGTAACACCCCAAGGAAAACAAAGCAAGTACATCTCTCCTGGGAATTCACAGGCAGAATTTACTCACAGTTTGTACACAAAAGATAGCTTCAAATGTCCTGGATCAAACAGAGGATTGCCCTCAGATCCTTGGCAGTCCTCCTCATCCACTAAGGATGAGGACATCAGAACTCTTGAAGATGGTATCCACCACTTCAACAAGACAGGTAAAATATTTTTAGACTAGGGTGAGAAAAAGTAGGCTCTCAGAGCCCACAGCAGCTTCAGTCCTCCAACTGCTCACACTGAACACAGAACTAAGACTACTGAAAATTCTAAAACTCCCCCCACTCACAGCTAGCTATGTGGCTTATGATGCTGTGAGAGTTCTAAATATTCTCCTCTCTGCTCTCAGCTGAGACCAAGCAAGCAGAGAGGGACCAGTTGAAAATCTATTTAACTAGTTATTCACCAGCTGCCTTCCCTATCTAACACTGACACTGATGGGATTCTAGTAAGCCCAGAGAACGAGGGTTACACTAGCAATCATAAAATGTGCGGTTTCAACTAGAAATAATATGATGCAAAAGGGTTGATAGTGTTCTTTTAAAAAAAACAACCTGATTCATGGCCAGCACTTACGGACACTACTACAAGGAAACTGTAGGAGTTCCACTGTTAATGAATAACATTATAGGTAATGACACAAAATGCACACTAGTGGATTGAAGATTAAGAAGCACAAAGGGGAAAATAGTAAAACGTATTAATATAACCTTAATGAGTCAATAAACTCCTGGGGGTTACCAGCACAAAGATGAAGAGTATTTTATTTATTTGGTTTTGTTAAGTACATTAGACAATTAAATGCCTATTTTTAGGTGTGACTCAAATATTGCACTTTACAAACTATTTTTTGCACTTTGATTGTATTGATTGTATTTAGAAACTCTTCTTGTGCTACTGAAGACCTCCTTGAAAATGAACTTGCTCAATGGAGCCTTTTCCGGTGAACTAGATAAACAAAATGAAATAAATTTATTTTACTTCTGTTTACAGTATTACTGTATATTGGGGGTTTGTAGTATTTCAGGTTTGTACGTTATGATCACTGTTGCAGTTCATTCTATTTATCTCAAAACATCTTTTTAGGACTCATCTGGAAATTAGCCATTTCCAAGCCCAGCATGCCTTTGCCAGGCAAAAATTGTAAATAAAAATGAGAGCATGTAGCACTGCTTTGACAGAGTTCAGGACCTCTCCAGTGATATAGTCAACATTTTCTCCTCAACCAAGATGATCTATTGCTAGTGTTTATAGAAATGTGTGTGTGTGTGTCTGTTGGGGCAGGGGTATTTTTGGACACCAAATGGCTGCCGTGTTTATTACATGCAGTTCTAGCATGAAAAGTTAATTACTTTTGATTTGATAAACTTTGTATATTAAAGTGGCATATTTACAAAAGAATTAATATTCTTTTATTTTGTTCTGCTTCATTTAATGTATTGCCTCTGTATTTCAGGGCAAAGAAATAAAAACCAAATTGGGCACCTTGCTCCAGAAGCATGAAACAGCCATTGACCTTATCATCCCTTACCGGGAGAAGTCTGAAAAAGCCAATCAAGGCCCAAAAGTAGGTACAATTGCACGTAAGAAATTTTAAAATTTACATACCCAGCACACTGAAGTCTTACATGTTTCACTTAACTGGCAAAGTGGTCATGAAGTGCAACACTTTACACAATGCACAACTTTGCAAAGCACTGGCATGTTGCCACTGCTTCACTCTTCACAGTAGTACAAAGTCATTTAAAAAATTTGCAGATAAAAGATTTCCCTCCCCTTGTAGAACTCCATCTTACCCTCCTCCCTCTAGCCCTGGCCACTGCAAAGGACCCTGTCTCCCTACCCTAATAAAACCTGATCCTGCCTCCTCTGCCCCAGCAAAATTCTGTCTAGTTGAAAGAGCACCGTCATACCTTCCCTCACATTCACATCCATCCGATTCTCATTCTTCCCCAAGCTCTGAAGCAGTAAATGACAGTAAAGCCCTTGTCCCCCCACATCCTCAAAGCATTAGTCAAGCCTCTCCCCATGCCACCCTTTGTGACAGACTACTAGCAATTATTTCCCTACATCCAGTGCTGGGTAACCAAAACATAGACCCTTCAACACAATGGCTGGCTGTCATCTCACTGAATCAAAGCATGCATGCTCATACTATAGTAAAACCAGCTGATTTTACTACAGCATGCCCACTTTTATTCAGTGGGATGGTGTAACTGAGGTGGTGGGAGTGTTGGTGTACTTCTTTTGTATCCTTTAACAAAGGTGAGGACATGTGGAGGAGGTGGGAAGGGTGCCTCAAGGAGGAGGCATGGGTTTCACTGGCATTTACTGGGTCAGGGCTGGGGAAGAGGGCAGGAACTGGGATGTGTTGAGGATGGGGAGAAGTACTTTATGTGATTGTCTTCCTTCAGTGTGTGTACTGTTTTAAGCAGCGATAATACCTGACAGGGTGGTGGTATTGAGCAATACTGCCAGGGATAATGAGGGCCCCAACGCCACAGGTGGAGGGCCTTATAGCCACTGGAAGGTCTGGTTTGCCTAATACCGTCCACTTTGGAGGGTACTATTGCACTTAGAAAATGGGCTACATGTAAAATTGTTATATGATTACAAAAAAAGTAATGCTATAAAAATGGTTACAGATGATTTTTGTGTTTCTTTTGGTAAAGAGTCCCTATGCTGGTGTGTTAGCCAATAGAGGGCACAGCAATGTAAGTAAACTGAGGCCCAGTTCTCAAAACTCAGCGCAAGACTGTCAATCACTGAGCACGTGCTCTATACAGTACACTCTCATTCAGAGCTCAGTCGGTGGCTGGCCATAGTGGTGAGTGGTGGGCTGTGCCAGTCACCAGCTGAGTTATGGGATGGGGAGCAAGGTAGTAGGGCACTGCAGGGTGGGGGGTCCACTAGACCACCAGGAATATTGGATTTGTATTAATGGGGAATCGGGGCTGGGGTGGTTCACTAGACCATCAGGGATATTTAAAATTGTATTAATGGGGATTGGGGCTGTGGCAGTCCACTAGTCCACCAGGGATATTTTAAAATTATAATGAGAGATCAGGGCTTGGGGCGCCAGACTGTCAGGGATATTATTAGGTACATACAGAAAGGGATCAGGGCTTGGGGCAACACATTGTCACATCCTTTCAGAGGATTTCTAAGTATCATTAGATCAGCCCATGGCTGGTCTAATGATATAGACCTGTACTCTGGGAGGGTTTGAGAATAGCAGGTTAGGGGCTATGGCAGCCTGCATCTGTCACAATCCCCTTGCACCACGCTGCAGACCATTGGAGCAAGGCTGGTGTAAGACCCCTTTAGTGCATGCAGCCTGTGTTTAACAAAGGCTGCTTTGAGAAATAACTCAGGGTGTATTTTTGATGCAAGGTGCCACTTGCATCATGTCTGTTGATGCAGGCACCTTGCGCCAATCTAAAGGCTTTGAGAATCAAGCCCTAGGAGTAGTGAAATCCTGGTGCAACTTCAGCCACTACATCCTCTGTGGGAAAACCAGGAGAGTGTACAGAAGACAAGGTGAGTTGAGCATTGTTGTGGTTTTCACCCGCTCTCCAGAAGAGTGGATAGAAACTCAGAAACATAGAAAAGTGATGGCAGAAGGAGACCAATGGTCCAGCAAGTCTACCCTTGAGATTCTGAGATCCTAGTGATCCTGGGTCCTAGCTGGTAGTTTCCTTGTGGAACCGGTTCTAATGTATTCTTTATCCACCCCTTTTGAATGCAGATATGGTCTTAGCTCCCATCACCTCTGCAGGCTGTCTGTTCCATGGCTCCACCACCATTTCTGAGAAATAATGCTTCCTTAGATCCCTCTTGAATTTTCCACTCCTCAGTTTCCATTCATGCCCCTCATGTTTGTATTGGGGGCCCTGGTGAATATTTCAGTATAGGGCACTGAATTAAAACCCTCATGTACTTAAAGGTTTCTATCATATCCCACCTTTCCCTCCTAGTTTCAAGTGAGTACATGTTTACGCCTCTAGTCACCCCTCGTATGACAGTCTTGTAGCCCTTATGATTTTGGTTGCCCTTCTCAGTATGGTCTCTGTCTTGTCCCTATCCTTTTAAGTTATGGTCTCCAAAACTGTGCACAGTATTCCAAGTGGGATCTCACCATAGATCTGTACAGTGGAAGTATCACCTCCCTATGCCAACTATCAAATCTTCTTGCTATGCATCCTAGCATTGGGTCTGTCCTACTATATGCTGTGTTGCATTGGCTGGTCTGTTTAAGGGTGTCGCTAATGATAATTCCTAGATCTCTTTCCTCCTTTGAGGCACTGAGTTGGACCCGTTTAGCCAATAGGTTGTTCTTGGGTTATTTCTGCCAATATGTATCACTTTACAATTTTGACATTAAATTTCAGCTGCCATGTATTAGACCATTGCTCTAACCTTTTAAAATCTTTTGTAGGACTCTCTGCTTCTTCACTGTCCACCTTTCTCCCTAGTTTGGTGTCATCTGTGAACAGTGCAATCTTGCCCTAGATAACTACTCCTATGTAAGCTAATGAACATATTAAATAGGACTGGGCCTAAGACCGAGCCCTGTGAGACTCCACTCGTCACCTACCCCTCCGACATCTCCCCATTGACTACAATCCTTTGCCTCCTTCTGTCTAACCAGTTCCCCACCAACTCAACGATGCAGCTTGCTGTCCCAAGCACTTCTAGCTTCTTCAGCAAGCGTTTGTCTAGTACTGAATCGAAGGCTTTGCTGAAGTCAAAATAAAGGTGGTCCACTGGTTGGCCACTGTCCACCTCCCTAGTCTCCCAATCAAAGAAGTAACCAGGTTCATCTGGCATGACCTGCCTGCCACAAAACCATGCTGTTTGGCATCCTGTAGGCCATACTTTTCCAAGTATTCCACCAGGTCATGTTTAATCAGGGCCTCCATTTGCTTTCCTGATGTGAGGCTGACCAGTTTGTAGTTACTGGCCTCCTTCCTACTCCACTCTTACCTAGAGGCACCACGTTAGCTGTTTTCCAGTCCTTAGGTACAACTCCCATTTGGAGTGAAAGGTTGAACAGGTGCACTAAGGGGACTGCTAACTCATTTGCTAACTCCTTAATTACCCTTGCATACATCCAGTGCATTCCATCCAGACAGGGAGATTTGTCTATTTTCAACTGTTCTAGCAACTCTCTAACCCTGCCTGCTGTAAAATTGGAGTTCCATTTTGCCACTCCTCTACTGTGTGCTGTGATGCTGCAGTCAGGCATGGGGCCACTGTATTCTTTGGTGAACAGTGAACAGAAGAAGTATTTGTTCAGAACAGTGGCCTTTTGTCTTCTTCTACTATCGTGTCCCCATCTCTGATTCTAACTACCCCATCTCCTTCTTCCTCTTTTCTTGCAAATATCTAAAGAACTGCTTGTTCCTTTCCTTGACACCTTTAGCTATCTGAAATGCTGCCACCTTTGCTTGCTTCACGCTGTCTTGGCCTCCTTGTATGTAGTTAGTTTGTTTGTAATGGTTATCAAGCAACAGTATTTTCTCTGTTTCCACTGTGGGGCATGGACACTGTGGTCTACAGAGTGGAAAGTTGGTCTGAGGATGGGATCGGAAAAGCCTGATAGAGCGGCAGCTGTAGGATGCTACTGTGAGGTATTTTGCCTTTTTAAATTAGACACAAAAGGAAAACAAAAAGGAGGATTCTGTTTGTGGATGTGCATGAGTCCACTCCTGCTGTAGCGTTTAGCACATAACGGTAGTAGTGCTGCAGGTTAGTTGGGGAAAAGTTTTTTTTTAAATGGGAAAACAGTTTAAATGGTTTCTGTGTTCTTTTATGGCTAACTACTGTAGTTTTGTGGTCGTGGTTTGCTCTCAGTTATTGGGGAGATCACCCTCTAAACTGGGGGAAAAATGTGTTAGTAAATTGAAAATCCGAGTGGCACAGTGATACCACTTTGGTACTGTTATCTGCCGGGGTCTACTGGTAGTTAATGTACCCCTGCTATGGTTCTTAGCCAATCGGAGCTCAAAGTATCCAGCCATTTTTAATTATACTTAATTCACTGGGTCTGGGTGGAAAGGGCAGGATTGTGTACTACATAGGGAGGGAGGAAGTTGGGTCCATTTTAGTGATTAGGGATATGGTAGGAGGGTGAAATAGAGTGCTGCAAGGTGGAGGAATAGGACATTTTTTTTTAAAGTAGAGTTTTAAAAATGTTGCAAAGTGTCTCTTTGCTGATGAAGTGCCCTTTTCACCCAATGATATGTAATATGTAGTGGCACTTCATTGGCAAAGTATCACTTACTAACATGTGCAAAGTGTCTCTTTGCTGATGAAGTGCTTTTTCACCCAGTGATATGTAATATGTAGTGGCACTTCATTATGCAAGTATCACTTGTGAAGCCTTTGCCAATGAAGTGCCCACTTTGCCAGGTGAAGAACTATGAAACATCTGGAAAGCGCTTTATTTTCCAGGGCTATCGCCAGAAACTTAATAAGGTCTTGGAGCAATTATTTGTAGCTCTTAGGTAACTTGTCCTGATTTTATAAGTGCCTAATTGTTACCTATCTCAACATTCTCTGGGTGGACTAATCTCCCTACCACCCTGTAGAACAGTTACTACTGGAATTTGCAGCTGGTCCCTAACTGGGTGCCCTATGTGTCTAAATCTATGATCTCAAGGTTTTTTGTGAAGTGTGATACTGTGTAGCATTCTCACAATTACTTTTATGGCAGGCCCTCTGGTCCTTCCCCCATAGTACTGCTGCATCCCTCTCAAATATTGCCCGCAGCAACCAATTAATCTTTTCTAACATGCTGTGCAACAGTACAGATAAGTTGTCCATAACTGGGCTACTTCACCGTCACCTCATTTTGCCACTGGTTCAACACCTTAAGGGCAAGCTGTGCCTTCCAGTAGTGCTGTATACTGTGCCTTTCACATGTTTCCCCTGTGACTGGCATTCCTTCACCTAACACTTGCTGGTGATATTGCTCGAACCCAGTACCTAAGCCCGTGCCAGCCTCAGCTTCAACAAACTAGACCTCTTGCAAAGGCCTAAAGTTTGCTCACTAAACATCTACAGCTTACTTGCAAATAAGGTTGAATTAATGGTCTGGACTGAGAATTACCAACCTGACATCCTCAATTTAACTGAAGCATGGCTTAAACCCTCTACAGATAAGATGGCTTGCTCCCTCCCAGGTTATAATTATATTTGGCTGGACCGACCAGGGACAAAACATGTGTTGGATTACTTGTCTATTATAAATCTTATCTAAATAGCAAGCCTGCCAGTGTGCGGTAGTGCTACCGCTTGCAGTGCTAATGACCCAGAGTTGTGAGCAACCTAGGGAGTCGGAGGGTCAGCCGGGGAGGATTGAACGTCCAGGACAGCTCTCCTCCTCCGTGAGGAGGATGGGGATGAGCTTGGTGCTGGACTGGCCCCTAGTGGAGACTGGGAAAAGACAGCCTGAGCTCTAAGAGGTGGGGAATGTGGCAGACATCAGTGCCCATGCCATGAAGTCACAGCACACCGTCCTCAAGGGAAAAAAGAACAAAAGGTCACAGTCAGCTCTGGATGATCGCCGGCCTCTGCAACCCCACACCCGATGACTCAGGCACCCCGGACTCCAAACCACAGTCAGATCCTGGTAGATTAAGGGATCTCTGTCACCCCTGGCATAGAAGGGCAATGTGGGGACTCTGGGTGAGAGGCAAGCCCTAGGAGAAGTCGGAGTGATGGGGCAGGGAGGACTGGCATGAGCGAGGCTGGCCAGGATAGATGGGAAAAAGAGTAAATAAAAATTAATAAATAAATAAATCTCACCTAAATATCCCTTTGGTTCTGAACACCCATCCAGTGGAGTTAAATGTTGAGTGCTTACACACTATGCTCCTCCTGGGAAATACCAAGAAAATTCACCTTGTAATAACGTGTATAACCCCCACACCCTGTGGCCTCCTAAATGACCCATTTCAACTCCTTTCTCATGTCAGAATTTCTGTGGGATCTAATGAGGTTCTCATCCTGGGGGACCTTAACCTAAATAGGCTGGGCTATAACTGCAGCCTCTTTGATAGCATGCTTTCTGAGCTTGTCTTCACTCAAATCATATCAAACCTGACCAGACTGTCCCTGAAAGGGGGTCCCACATACTTATTAGTGGACCATGACAAATAGGCCTGAAAGAACCCTGTAAGATGGTGTGTTTCCTGATGCCATCTCAGACCACTCTCCAATCTACTGCATCTGGAAAGTTAACCTTCCCAAAGTGTCACCTAAAATCATAAGCCTCCGTGACTACTCAAGTTTGACCCAGGGCTCTTCCTTTCAGGCCTTGCAAACACTGAAGCTGTGGTGCCTAATCAACCTAATGTTGGGGTCCTTCCCGTTTCTGGCCCATAGCCTTAACAATGTTCCTGGACTGCTTCCTCCCTTTTTTTCTTTTCCTCGCCTCTGTTCCCCCCACCCTTCCACATAGGTATTTCCCTGGTATGACTAGGGTTGTGACTTCTACTATTGTTATACTTTATACCATTGCTATTTACTGCATGTAACTTTATTCTGTAAACCACTGTTGTATTGTGTTCTTTTGTTATCTGTATTGCACTGTATGTTACCACTGTTGTATCTCACACTGTAACTATGTCTACCCTCCTTGTGACGAGGTGCATTTGTAAATGAGTCCCTGACTCAAAGGTTGTAAATCAGACTTTCAAAAATAAATAAATAAATAAATAACATAAATAAATAAAACACTGACTGTTCCTGTGTCTACTCCTACCGTCTGTCACCTCTGCCCTGGCTGTATTCACCCAGGCCTTTGTCTCTCTTCAGGAGACTCATGCTCCCTCGATCAGATAGACAGTAAAGGTGCAGCAACAAAATGGCTCCACAGTGGCCTCCTTAAGCTGCTCAAGCAGAGAGCTGGAACTGATACTGTTATAAGGCATCCCAATCCCTGTCTGACCTTCACAAATATAGAAGGCTGCAGAATATTTGCAAGCAAGTCCACACTGTCTAAAGTGTTTTCTACCATGAAGCATTGATCACTTTTGCAAGAGATACTAGGTCTTTCTGGAAAAGTACCAGGGCCTGGTGAAGCTCCTCTAAGCAGTACATCAGTGACATACTGATAGATGAAGTACACTGCAGCAATGCAAAGATAATTGCTGATGGTTTCACCGGCAGTTCAGCCCTTACAACATTCACGTCCCAGTTTTCATCTTCCAGTGAAGAGAACTCCACTAGTAGTTCATGGCCTCTGATCCCTCCTTACAACATTCTCCTTTTACCTCAAGGTTGTGATGGCTAATGCCTTCTTCAAGCTCCTAGCTAGCTCTCTCCATATCAGAGTGCTGACTGTGATGGCCTTGAACCCAAACTATTGAGAATCAGTGCCTCATCATAGTCCCTGTGATCAAGCACATCTTTAACATCTTGCTCGTGTCTGGCACTGTTCCAGACAGTTGGAAGAAAATTATTTATTTATTTGCTTTTGGTAGCGGGTGGGTGCACTAGACATAGAGATGCCTATTTTCAGGCATGACCGGGAGTATACAAGTGAAAATACATGAGCAGTACAATGTGGCCTTAGCACAAAGGAGAGGTAGACAATAGGATAATGTAACAAACAGTATTCGACAAGCAGATTGTTTTAAAGTGTTCAACAAATATTGCCAGTTGCAGCTAGAACAGTAAAGCTGCATAGAACACGTATACAGTAGGTCTATGTTAGAGTTATCAGGAGGGTTCAGACTAACAGTAAGTGCCATCAAGTGACTAAGGTTTTGAGAGAGGAAAGATGGGGTGGGAGACAGGAGAGAGGCGTAAGAGGAGGAAGGCAAATGTGGGAGAGAGCAGGGTAGAAGGTAGAAGTGTGTGTGTAGTGGGCTATGGTGGCTGGAAGCATGTACAGGGTTAGAAGCAGTAGATATCTCTGGTGGAGTTTCTTGAAGTGAGCATGGGTGGGGGCTTGGCGAATAGTTTGTGGGATAGTGTTCAGTACTTAGGTGCCAAGTAGAGAAAGCATGTACCCATGGAGGTTTTGCATCTGGGGGTGGAAAGAGGGGTATAGTCATTTGATCAGAGACCATAGGTGGAGGTTTGGGAGTATAACAGTAAGGAGAGAGATCTAGGTAGACCTGAGCTGTTTTATACCATGTAGTAGAGAGCCAAAGGCTAGATGCTGGTGGGCAGAGGGACTAGGCCATTTTAGGTCAGCATAAAGCTGACAGTGATGTGTGAGCGTGGCGCCCAGAGGCATAGCGCAGATGCTGTTGTAGGTGGTGTCCCATCTGAGAAGTGAGGGTTTAGAAACTCCTAGGTATGTGACTGAGCCATAAGCCAGAGCTGGAAGTAGAAATCCTTGTGCGACAGCAAGCCTGGCGGATGGTGTGAGAGCATAACTATGCGATGGCTCCTCCGATTTTGCATTGATAGATTTACAGGTGGAGGTGATATGAAGGTCAAAGTCCAGGGATTCATCAAGGAGGATGCCCAAGTATTTGAAGAGCTGGTACTTACTACCGTGGAGCTGTTTGCACATGAAATTTGAAAGGACTTACGAGTTGATTTGAGTCTGGCTGGAGAGGCAAAAGCATGGAGTGTGTTTTGCTCGTTAAGTACCAGATAGTTATCACTTAGGCAGGTTTGAATACTGTGGAAGCCTTCTGTTAGGGGAGTGAGTTATATCCATGACATTACTTTCACTATGGTAGATGACAAGATCGTCTGCATACAGTAAGGATGAGCAGTCAGGAGCAGCAGAAGGAGGTGATTTATAAAATGGAGAAAAGTAACGGACCTAGTACAGAGCCTTGAGGAACTCCCATCTGCACAGGAGAAAGATGAGATGTGGCTGAGTTAAAACTACTGCCTGCATTCGGTTGGTTAAGTAGTTGTTGAACCAGTCAACTGTGTCGACAGAGAAACCAAGTGAAGAAAGTTTGGTAAGGAGAAGGGAGTGATTAACCAGGTCAAATGCCTTTGTAAGGTCAATGAATATGGCTCCTGTCAGTAAGCCACCTTCCATAGCAGCGTAAATGTTGTTTGTGAGTTTAGTATAGCTGTGGTAGTGCTATGGCCTTTTGGAAACCATGCTGGGAGCTTGACAGAGGTTATACTTCTGTAAATAATCTGAAGTTTGGGTTGCCACTAGTTTTCAAGTTTTGCCAAGGACAGAAAGAATGGCAATAGGTCGATAATTTGACATTTCTTTAGGATCCCTTTCTTAAGGATGGGAGTTATTCTGCCTATCTTCCAGATATTAGGAACAGTGCCATGACATATCGATAGATTAAAGATTTTTGTTATGGGGAGGCAATGAGGGGGCAGCAATTTTCAGGAGCTTAGGTTCCAGCCCATCAGCACCAGGGCTGGTGCTTTCAGAGATGGAGAGTAACAGTTTTAGGACTTCTTTTGTGGTGATGATCCGAAACCGGAATGGTGGGTGAGGAGGAGGTTGAGTGTCAGGAACTGTTAGTGGGGGACTCGGGGAAGGAGGCTGAGTAGCTTGATAGATCAGAGAAATGACAGTTTAGAGCACTGGCTATAGTCTCGGTATTATTACAATGTATGTTATTTATCCGCATGTCATTTGCAGTGGATAATTTATTGGTACCAAGAAGGGTTTTATAACGGACCAAAACTTCTTAGGGTCTCCAGCAGATTTCATTAGTAGATCCTTACAGAAAGAACTTTCGCTAGTCTAATGTTTCGTTTAGAAATTTCTCCGGGTCCTATAGTAGTTAAAATCTGCTGGGAGTCCGAGGCCTTGAGCAGCGTCCAACTGTTATCCCTAGCCCTTAGTTGGTAGGAGATCTTTAGTGAGCCACTTAGTTTGTGTTCCACGTAGCGGCGAGTGACTCTGGGGGCATGGATGTCCTGTAGGCATCCAAACCTAACCAGGAAGTAGTCAGGGCTGATTGAGAATCTGGGGCAGCAAAGATAGGAGACCAGTCTATCATAGAGAGGTCAAGCAAAAATGTGCCTGATTTAGCTTAGCCAGATTACGGAAGGTAATCAGTTTCGGCAGAGGAGATGGTGGTCTTGCGATCGCCAGATGCAATATATTGGGGAGTGATAAGTTATTGCATCAGTCAGAGTACCAGAAGAGACTATGCTATCAGGATGGTTCATAAGAGCCCAGTCAATTAAGGTACTAGAACGAGGAGGGACAAGAACCCTTAGGGTCAGTGATTAGCTGGTGCAGGTTATGACCATGAACCATTGTGTGAAGGACTGGTTTGATTTACCATCCAATTGATATTTAGGTCCCCAAAATGAGGACCTCATTTCAACCAATGACTGTGTCCACCTCTGATAACAGTTCCTTGAGCCCAGCAGTGCCACCCTTAGGGGATTATAGGCACAGACTATATGCAGTTTCTTAAAACCTAATTGTATGGTAGTATGAATAGCTTCACAATGTGAGATGGTAAGGGAGACATTTAGGTGTAGGGATAGGTGAGTTTTGAAGAGGATTGCAACACCCCTCCCGCTTCGATGTGGATCTATCCTGTCGGAGTATTTTGTAGTTGGGTAGCTTGCACAAGTTATCAGGTGTGGAGGGTTTAGCCAGGTTTCAGAGAGACAAAGGATGTCAGGATTGTGCTGCATGGCCCAGGCCTCTAGTTCTGTTAAATTATGGGGTAGACTCCTAATATTCAGGTGTACAATACACAGCCCATTTAGGTCCTTCAAGCTGTAGCCAGATTGGGCTATGTTATCAACAGGTCCAGGGTTTAGTTCAACATCACCTGCTAATATTAATGATAGTAGGAGCAGGTACCATAGTTTATGATAAGGTAACCAGGTGGGTGGGAGGTAATTGGTGATAGGGGGTTGCATAGTGTATAAGCAACATGGTAGGTGATTTTGCTACCAAGAGAGGAAAGAGTCATAAGGGCCATTTGGATAGAGTGAGTGTATATGAAGAAAAGGTAGGGTGAGGGAGACGCCTCACAAGAGAGTGGATGGCTAAGCCTAAGTAACACAGCAAGTAGTAAGATAGGAAAGACTAGTAGGGCAGTTGCACTGGGATTATTGAACCAGTTTTTATAAAGAAGGATGCCATAGTAATGATGCGGGTTGCTTATGGGGAGGATGAGAACCACAGATAACTGAGAGCCAAGGTGAGAAATAACTAATTTTAAATGAGCTTTCCTATCAAGGGTAGATGCAGGAATGTTTATCAGTGTCCAAGTTTCTAGCGCCCTCTAGTGGCAAGAACGTATAGGCTGCAAATGAGAAAGTGAGGAGATAGTTAAAATCCTCACACATGCAGCCACAATAGGTGGGTAGTAGGCAGCAAACCACCCCTATATAACTAATGCCAGACAAGGGTGGGTGTGGTGGGGTGGGTGGGGAGCAGCAGCGAGTGGCTGCAGGACCAGCACTTATCAACAGGGAGTTTGGGCTGGGGGCCAAGAGATCATGGTGCAGTTGCCATTTGGATCGGGCTGCCTGGGGACACTAACAACAGGTCACTTGCACCTAGAAGCCCGAGATCACGCTAGCTCTAGGCTAGGTAGAGTTCGGTCATCCACAGACTCAGCTGAGAATAGTGCCCTTTTCATTTTCTTTTCATGTTTGGCATGAGACGAAGGTTTCAGAAAAGGCACCAAATTCAAAATGGAGAACAAAGGCAGACAGCTTTGAAACAGTTTGAGAGCGGAGCACACAGCACCACGAAGTACCTCGACTCACTCCTTGGTGTGACAGCGGCCCGGCTTGCTCGAGAACAGGAACCCTCTGATTAGGGCTAGGAAAGAAAAGAGTGCACAGTTTAAATAGGGTTGCAGACAAAGGGAGAGGTGACAGGAGGAGGTGTACAGACAGAGAGCAGACAGAGATTGGTGGGAAGGGGGTGATACAGGGAGCCAGAAACACAGAGTGAAATTAGTCACTATGCAGGCTAGAGTCCTACTAATAATTCATTATGTCAGGAATCTTGTATTAATCTTAAAGCAAGACAAGGTTAGATGCAGAGTACATTGCAGGTGGAGATTACTAGGCAACAGATACCATGCAGTATTAAACTTCTAATGTCCGTTTGCAGATACCATGCAGTATTACACTTCTAATGTCCGTTTGCAGCAGAACAACACAGATTATAGTTAAGCTGCAACATACAATCTCTCTCTTTGTAAATTCAGTTTAATTAATAGATTTTAGGTCCACCGTCAGCCCGGTAGTTCGACAGAACCAGTGGGACTCAACACTTGGCCAGAGACTGATCGGTGTACCAGAAACAGTTTAAATTGCCTAAGATCACAACAAGTAACAATCATATAGTCCCACACTCTTTAGGACTGAGTGCTTATCGACAGAAAGTTTGGGCTGGGGGGCCAAGAGATCGTGGTGCAGCTGCCGTTTGGTCGAGCTGCCTGGGGACACTAACAGGTCACTCACACCTAGGAGCCGAGATCACGCTAGCTCTAGGCTAGGTAGAGTTTGGTCATCCACAGACTCAGCTGAGAATAGCGCCTCTTTTCATTTCATTTCATGTTTGGCAGCGGAGATGAAGGTTTCAGAAAAGGTGCCAAATTCAAAACAGGAGAACAAAGGCAGATGTCTTTGAAACAATTTCAAGCGAACACACAGCATAAATTACCTCGACTCACTCTCGGTGACAATGGCCAGCTTGCTCGGGGCAAGGAACCTTCTGATTAGGGCTCGACTCACTCCTCGGTGATGGCAACGGCCGGCTTGGCTGGGGCAAGGAACCCTCGATTAGGGCTCGACTCACTCCTCGGTGACGGCAACGGCCGGCTTGCTCGGGGCAAGGAACCCTCCGATTAGGGCTCGACTCACTCCTCAGTGATGGCAACGGCCGGCTTGCTCAGGGCAAGGAACCCTCCAATTATCAACCTATCATGACACTCCTGCCCTTTGCTGGCTATTTGAGCATGCTGTAGCTGACCAACTCACTGAACACCTCTGTATCCACAACATCTTAATGCCTGAGTAAGATGGTTTTGGCAAAGACCATGGTACCACCACTGCTCCCATTACTGTGGTCACCAGCATTAAATCTGCCATGGACCAGAGTCAGCTCACAGGGAGCAGTGTCAGTGACTCAGCAGGTAGTACACTTGCCTCTGACGCTGGAAGATCGGAAGGTTGTGGGTTCTATCTCCACACCTGGAATGTGGGATAAATCCCAGTACTGACACTGTAGTGCATCATGAGGGGTGCTGCACTCCTGAGGTGCTATCTTTAGATAAGACATTAAACTGAGGTCCCATCTGCCTGTTCTGGTGGTTATTCAGGTGAACGTTAAAGATCCCATGGCACTTCTCGATAACAGCAGGGAATGTTCCCAATATCCTGGCCAGATTTCCTCCCATTCAATAATAATACCACCAACAGCTTAATCTGGTTCTATAAATCAGTTTGCATCTGTACCACGTATTCCCCTTACCTTTCCCCAGGTCACACCTGGAAACAAGTCTCAGTGTGCCTATCTCGGTCACCAACTTGCAAATAAATAAAGAAATAAATACAATTTTGTTGACCTATCCAAGGCCTTTGATTTGGTTGACCACAGTCTCATGTGTTCCAAACTGCATGACATGGGACTGTTCATGTGATTCTCTTTTCACTGTTTATAAACAGCCTCCCTGCTGTACATGTAGCACCATTGTATGCTGATAACATGGTGCTCCTTCACAATTCAAAGACTGTAAATCTATCAACTCCCACCTAATGGAGAACTTCCACAAAGTGCAAGTCTGGCTTATCCAACACTAGTTAGAAATGAATGTTAAAAGACTCAAATCATGCTTCTTGGGTCAATTGCCAGACTTAGAAACTGCCTCATCCCCTGTCCATCAGGTGCACAGATGGAACCCTTGAGGCTGGTACCATGCTTTAAATACCTTGACATTACACTTACCTGCAGCTTGACTTCTCCTGTCACATCCAGAGTGTTTGTAAGAATGTTAATGCAGGTATCAGCATTTTCATTTTATTTCAAAAATTTTATTTTATCGTTTTCATTTTAAATCAACTTTAAATGTACTTGTCTCTAAGCTATTTAACAACCACATTGAAGAACAAAGGAAATATACAGACAGGATTTTCACATCCTGCATATGCCCAGGTCACAGTTCATCACCTTCAAGCATTTAACATATTCTGCGACTCAGGACCTCAGCAGTTCACCAGTTCCTCTGAATTTGACTATTTTATTTTCATTTAGTGCTTTCTCCTTGGGTAAGAGACAAGGAAGCTAAATTTTACACTTCAGTGGTGGCAGCTTGTGGGTTATCAGTCTATTTCATTTAGTGCCTTCTCCTTGGATAAGACATAAGGAGATATAATTTTATTATTTTGCTGCCAATTGTTAGAATAAGGGGTAGTGGGTATTTTATCCTGTATTGTGGTAGGATAGATTTAACCAATATTTTTAATTTGGTTAATTTTAATGTTGGTTGTAATTTTTATAGTAGAATGTTTTTTACACTTTGGGTGGATATTCAAAGGGGTTAGCATGGCACAACAGTGTTACCATGTAGCAACCCACTATTGATGGAAATATTCAAGGGATGTTGTGCTGCACAAATCCGGCGCACCAGGTGCATGGTATGTGTATGCAGCGCAAGTGCGAGGGGCATGCCCATGCATATGCAGCACATCCTGATATTCAGCCAGGCTGGCACATACCACATTCGTCGCCACTCAGGGGTTGCAAGGGTTGTGCCTGGCGAAACCAGGAGCAAGTCCTGGCCACCCACAGGTGAGCTTCCTATGTGCAAGGTGCAACATGGCAGCCAAATGCTGTGGGTGGCCACCAGACCTCCTGAGACACAGGCTGGGTGCCATGCCCCCATGCCTGATCGTGGGCATAAAATGTATGTAAATACCCTGGTGGTTCAGTGGACCCTACCCGATCACCCGATCATGGGCTGTTGTATAAAATACATTCCCTGGTGGTCCAGTGGACCCGATCCTAGCCCAATCATGGGCAAATGGATATAATAATATATAAATGGTTCATTCACATTTTGGAACTGTGTAGTACAGTACGGTCTGCATGGCCATTGACTCACACAGTGGACCAATGGGAGTACAGCCGTATTGTATGCTGTCAGTCAGCAGGTGGCTGGGCGGCTTTGAGTGGGGAGCTGCCACCTGCGCTGACCGGGAGCAGGGTGGTGGGTCTGAGTGGGTGGGTGGGAGGGGTACTGCTGGCCCACCTGGGCATTTCTTTACAACTAAGCCCATGATCGGGCTGGGGATCAGGTCCACTGGACCACCAGGGAACTATATTAATCATCTGCCTACAATCGGCTGGGATTGGGTCCACTGGACCACCAGGGAATGAATTTCTTTATTTGCCCACATTGGGCAGCATTGCAGGTCTACTGAACCACCAGGGAGATATTTTCATTATGCCTGCGATCAGGCGATGGGGTAGGGTCCACTGGACCACCAGGGATATAGATCTATTATGCCCATGATCAGGCGATGGGGCACATTGCCCACTAAGGGGCAGGGGCATCGGTCCCCGATGGCTGCAGCCTGGCAGGGTGCCAGGTGCAAGTCACCGGGATCGGTGCACTTGCATGCAAATGAGGCCAGAATGACATGTAAATGGTCCCATTTGCACCTTGCATGCATAATGGCCTCATTTGCATGCCCAATGCTGAATATCACGGTTGATGCACCTAGCACACCCGCACTTGTGCTGGCACATCCCCCTGCTCCTCACTTGACACTGCACTGTGTGCAGTGGGGTAACCCAGTGCCATATTCAACAGTGCTGAGCCATGGGCGCAGCACTGTTGGAATCTTTACCCTGAGCCATGCCTGGGCGATCCCAGTTGCGCTAAGCCTCAGGCTTGCACCCTGCCTGGCACAGTCTGAATATCCCACCTTTGTCTTTATCAGTTTGTTAACTATATCTTGTAATGTTAGTCAACAGGATAGGAACAAACCTCAGTGAAGGATGAAGTACATTGTGGTCATGGATTGCTGGGTGGTGAATGTTTAATATGGGACTTTTATGGTGGCAAGCTTGGACAACCAAAGCTATATACTCAATTATAAAAGTTTGGGAAATTTTCTGTTTTGCAAAAACAGTTGTTTTGATAAGCTGAGTACAAAAGAAAGCTATTTTTACACTAGGGTTTTATTCTGGAAAATGATTGTTCTTGTGATACTGATTTCAGGGTCAGTCCATCCCGCTCAGGTCCTCAACACTTATTTATGAAGAGATCATTCCCCAGTCATATGACCTGAGTAGTCTGACACCAAGAAATTCCACTCAAAAGAGTGTCCATTGAAATATATAAAGTCTTTTAGCAAAATGGGAGCAATTCGAGGCTTGGATGGAACAGTACAAATCTGAAATAATAATATTTTCTGAAACTTGGCTAAACAGCAGAATCAATAATAGTGAAATTAATTTGGAAGAATTTAATGTTTACAGGCAGGACAGGGTGGGAAGAATACACTGCTGAAGTGAAGCATCTGTAAGTGTGCTGTTTATCTTTTAAAAAATAAAGCGCTACCTAATTTCTTAAAATGATTTGCACTGTGCAAGTTCTTTTGGTTGGCATCCTTCTAAGAAGAGCAGTGTGGCATCAGTTAATACAGCTGAAGCAGACATTTGACAGTATCTTGTGAAATCTGCAGCTAGCTG
The DNA here is from genome assembly GCA_016271365.2 of Neoceratodus forsteri. Taxonomy (NCBI): domain Eukaryota; kingdom Metazoa; phylum Chordata; order Ceratodontiformes; family Ceratodontidae; genus Neoceratodus; species Neoceratodus forsteri. The sequence goes on from CM028136.1 coordinate 873,520,025, forward strand.
AATATTCTATCAGGAGTCTGTGAAGTGTGTTTTTAAAGCTTGCTTTGTGCTGACTCCAGATACAAAACACACAATCAAGCCTATGGTGCTTTCAGTATAATGTACATATGTACAGTATATAACACAAAGGCCACTGTCAGTTATTTATAATTTATTTAACAGTTAGTTACAACAGAAAATCATTTCCTATCATCTTTAAGCACCAACATGATTGAAATAAAATGGAATGTACTATGCAGAGAAAACTACCAGCAATGATCAGTACTGGGTATTAAAAGGAGATTAAAAGGCATAATGAGGTAAAATAAAACTCTTTTAATATGAACTGCTACTGTTTAACAGCCATGCTATGCTTCACCAGAGTGGTGGGTGATGTTGGGAAACTTCAGTTTATGAAAAATGTATTTATTTACTAGCTTTTATTGATCAGGTGAGTACTGTAGACACAGTTGAGCATATTTTCAGGTATGACCAGGGAGGTTACAAGACAATCTGTACATCAACAACAACAAGCGGGTGTAATGCAATAATACAGTGGAGTATAATGCATTAGAAATGGCTTAAGTAAAGACAGAAATCTTATTGGCTGAGATGGCAGCAAAGCTGGTCAATTATTTTCAATAGTGCCCAGTAAAAATAAGTACCAGCCCAGCTGCCACCTCACAATGTAGCTATCTACCATGCTGCCCAGCTCATGCTTTTCATTGGTTGCAAGTGCCCGTTAAAATTTTAAAATCCTCCATGTTTGTGTCCGCTTAGTGAGAGCTACTGGTCTTTTCCCGCCCCCTCCCCAACACTCTTTCTGTTAGTACCAGCTTAAACTTTATAAAACTTAAAGAACTTAGACTGTCATTATTTCTCAGTCGGAAGAGTGTAAACAGCCGCCTTTGTTTTAAACGGCACCACTCTCCGCCGCGCTTTTCACATAATGCCACGACTGCAAATGCAATGAAGTTATCAGTAGCAGCAGCTTAATCCTACATGTGCAGTTTAAAAGCAGGAAACAAGTAACATAAAACACAGTCTCTTCATGTTACCTAAAAGAAATCATGTACCTCGTAAATCTCCCTTGCAGCAGATATAGATATGACTTGCACTGGGTCAGAGGTCACAAGCTCATCACACAGCTTCCGACTTCCGACCTAAAACAACTTCTGACTTGCCACTGTAACAAAACAAACAAACCACAATCTTGAATAAACGGAGATTAACGTTAAAATATCGCAAAACTGGTACATGTATTTTTTATTATCCACACTCCTTCTTGAGATCGCAATCTACAGTGTGTGTGTGTGTGTGGGGAGGTCAATCCACTAGAATGGCTCTGTCAGGAGCAGGAACATAACTTGGAACAGCCTATGGACTACTTTCTAAAGTAACAATTTTTGTAATACTTTTATGCATTTTTACACTCATTTCCTCTCTTATTTTACACTTCATAAAAATTTACTTAGATGGCCATTTTCTAAGTGCAATAATACCCTCAGGGTGGGCATTATTAGGAAATCCCGGACCTTCCAGGGCTATAAGGCCCTCTGCCTGCGACTGACGGGCCTCATTACGCCCTGGTCGGTCCGGTATTTCCTAATAATGCCCAACCCTGTCGGGTATTATTGCTTAGTATTGCAGTAAGGACTGATGCAGCAGTTTGACAAATGCAACAGTGCATGTTGTGGAACAGAAAGATTAATATACAAATATAAGATACAAAAAATTCATGAAAATTTATGAGCTGGCCATAAGAGCTAATAAGATACAGGCCGGCTCAGGTGCACAGCCAACAAAACTGAGAAAGCAGCAAAAATATATAATCAACTAGCACAGTTTACTTAGAAAGGATAAAAGCGTGTAGACTAGTGCAGTATAAACCATACTGATGGCAGGGTTAAACAGCCTGAGTATCGTTGACACCCAATAGAAATCAGGTGTAGATACAGCTAGAGCTGGTCTTAAGATGAGTAAAGAGAAACTTTTAAATTGAAGGTGGGATGAGGAGCTATGGATTTCAAATGCCAGAGAGTTCCAAAGTTTGTTTGCAGTAGCACTAAGGTCTAATCCCCATGTGGTGGATGTTTTGGGGACAGTGAGAAAGGATTTTCATTGGATATCAGGAGGTAGGACAGGTGGGAGGGCTTGAGCAGGGCCACAGTGGAAGCAAGGGGTACCAGTCCTAATCAAGTTTTCAGTGAAGCAGCCAAGAACAAAGTGTTGACTATTAATGGTGGATAACCAGCCTAGGCAGCTCTAGAAGTCACAGAAATGAGTTGCTTGGTTTAGTGAGAGGGCAAATTGCAAATTTTATTGTAAGTGGTCTCCCACTTGAAAACAACAATTTTGAGGCATTAGTGAAGGATATAGGATCCTAATTGAAGGAGGGAAGAAGGACTCCCCTGGCAAGGGCCAGTGGGCCATGGGCATGAGGCAGTTCTTAAACCGATATGCCAAACCAAGCTTGGCATTATTTAATTTCATTTTTATTTTTATACTTGTTAGCTGATGACCAATTTTGCCCATTTTATAGCTACAAGTTTAAAAAGCCTATAACATAAATGCAATACAATATAGTACAGATCCCCAAAAACACAGTATAAAAATGATGTCAATACTGAATGAAACAAACAAACATTCAGTGCATGTACATTCACTCCTTAACAACAGCCAGTGTTTAAGTTTAGTATTAAGGGTTCTAATGTTTGTACAATTGGCAATTTCATTGGGTATAAAACCATAAAATCTAGTTGCCCTATATAATACTGACTTTGGCCAATCAGTTTAAAAAAAAAATGTTATACAAATATTTACTCGGATCTAGTCCAGTGTGAATTCATAGCTCTGGGAAACAATGATAGGACTGTCTGAGGTAACTGACCTAATGTTCCTTTATGTAACATGGTACCCATCTTTAAATTGGCTTTATTTTCAAGTGATAAACAACCAGCATCCTTTAATAAATTACAGTGATGGGGCCTGTCACAAACTCACTCAGCAGGTCAGGCCTTTACTCCCAAAGTGCCAACCTCTGAGCGCAGTCCTGTGAACAGTGTAACAGACAAGGTAACCCTCTTGTCTGTTTTTGTGAGTTTGGATCAACCTTTGGTCTCCAGTTCTGAGGGATTCAAACTGTTAACCACTTGTTAGCATACCCAATGCACAGGCTCAGAAATATCTATCTTCGGGGGCCAGATATCTTTGCCTATGGGCACCTAACTAGGTGTACAGAGATGTATCCTTTAAAACTTTAATAAAGACCTCAGATTTAATGCTTCTCTTTCCAGTTTGGTACCACCATGCAAGCTTATGTCTATCATCTGCTATAACCATGGACTTTCTTACAAAATAAAAAGAAGTCAAAGACAGACCAAGTAAGTTCTAAAAGAATTTTACTGAAATAGTTAAAAATATGTGAAACACAAAATACAGAGCTCATATGAAAAGACATATAAATCTCTTAAAAAGAAACAAGGTTTAAACAGTGCAAATTCCTACTACAGTACTTAGTCTCTAAATACTTGCTTAAGTGCTCACCGATCTTGCTTGGTCAGAGTCTAGGTAAAAATGTGTGTCTGTGAAACAGAATTATTCCTTAAATAACTGTATTGACTAACCATTTTGGTGAGGTCAGCTAGTTCCTCCTCTGTCAGATTATGTATAAAAATATATATTTTATACAACCACAGGGTGTATTTTCAAAGTATTACATTCTGCAATCCTCATCATAACTCGTGTGTCAAATGACATCTCTTTGATATTTAAACAGTATCCTCTGTCACACAGACACCAAAGCATTTATGATCTCGCAATACATCACAACCTGCTTTTCTTCCTCTGGAAGCATCATAAAATGGATATGCTGAACTCAAGCTTCTTAACCTTATAATTAGCTTCAGGCTTTTCCACGTAACACATTGTCTCTAAAATCTGTCTGTGTATAATCTCACATGCTGTCTCAGCATTTTTTCCTGGCATCCATCCTTCAGCTGAAACCGGGGTGGGGAGTGAGGTTATTCCAAGGGCACTGGCATTTTAACAAGCACTTCAATACCACATTTCTAATATTTTAAGAAATAAAATGATACAGCACTCAGAACATGGCTGCTCACGTCGTACAGTCCTACTTGCAAATTAGTCATAAATCTTAGAGCACTGTTATATGCAACTTTAATTTATCAAACATTTTGTTGCTAGTGGCCGAATACACACTCAACCCATAATCAAAACACTGAATAAAAAAATGTGTCTAATAGTCTACAAGACTCAGGGACAAGATGGGTTTGTACTCTAAACAAAATCCCTAATCTCTAATGAACCAATTTGATAAAATTTTGACATGAAGTTTAAAGGATGGGTTATTATCTAAAACAATCCCCAAATATTTAACTTTCAGCTAATTCAATAGGTTCTCCTTTTAAATATATTATCAAGGATTCCGTTCTCTTTTTGTGTGGTTCAGAAAAGACCATGGCCTTTGTTTTTAGTGTTTAACATCATACACCCTGACAGAAGCCATTCCTGAAAAAGAATTGAAATCCTTTTGTACAGTCCTCAGAGGATCCTCAGACTGTTTCACAGCATTAAAAATGACTACATCATCTGCATATAGGGTCATCTCAGATTCTTTACTAGTAAGAGAGGTAGAATTCATAAATAATAAAAAGAAGAGGGCCCAACATTGAGCCCTGTGGCACCCCACATTTAATCTGCAGAGAATCTGAGATGCTTTCTAAGATTTTTGTTCTGTGTGTTCTGTTACCCAAATAGTTATATAACATCATTCCAAAATGTAATTCCAAAGAGAATCTAACAATAGGCCCTGATCTACAGGTTGAAGGCCTAGGTGAGATCCTAAATACTGCTGTGACACAGTGCTCTTATCAAGGGCACTTTGCACACAACTTGTGAATCTCATCAAGGCCGTCTCCATATTATGCTTTGATCTAAAACCATGTTGTGAACTTGTCATTAAATTATATGTTTCAAATAGTCAATTATTTGATTGAAAATAATCCTCTCTAGAATTTTTGATAAAGGAGCCAGTAAAGAAATCGGACAGTAGTTGAAACACATTCCCTATTGCCAGCTTTAAATATGGGCTTTATGGTTGCAAGTTTCCAATCTTTGGGAAAAACACATTGCACAAAGAGTAATTAAATAAATATGCTATAGGGAGGCCAACTCATTAATTCTCATCTTAATAAGCCTAAACTCTATATCATCAGGACAAATATAGGAACAAGGGTCGATTTTAAAACATAATCTCTAACCAAATCAGGTATGACAATTCAAAAATAAAAATTAAGGTGATTAATATCACTCTTTCTAAGGGGTCAACAATTAGACTTGTTATGTTGAAATTGGTCCTAAACTATCCAAATCACCAAAATAATTATTAAACATCCTAGCCACAATAGAGGGATTGCTAATCAGATAGTTTCCATCAAGCAATGAAATACTACCATCATTTAATTCCCTCCCTAATAGACAGTTTAACTTTTGCCAGGTTTTTGGGATCCCCAGAATTAACTTGGAGAAGGGTTGGCAGTGACCCACGCTACTCCATGAAGGAAATAAATAAAAACATTTTTCCTATACAAATAAAATGTTCAATTGATTACCGGCTTTTCTTTACCTGTATGGTGAATGACCAAGGATGGGGGTGGGGATACAGTTGCCAAATGATATGATAATATAGTCAGGTGTCCATAATAATGAGTGATGAGTAAACTACAGCCCTGGCTCCACTCAAACTGTCCGAGCCTGGATACATTGAATAAAACATGCAGAAATCAAAAGAACCAGCACTGAGAAATGGGGTCTCTTCACAAAGCTTCCATGAAACCGACAAGTCACTGGCAGTTGTTTTTGTACTCTCAGTTACTAGAATACACTGCTGTGGTGAATCGCTTTAAGTGTGTTGTTTATCATTTTAAGAAATAAAACACTATGTTATTTCTTAAGATGGTTGCTCTGTGATGGTTCTTTTGGTTTGTGTGCTTCTAAGAAGAGCAGTATACCATCTGTTACTACAGTTGAAGCAGACAGTTGATGAGTATGGTGTGAAATCTGCAGCTAACAGAATGTTGTATCAGGAGTCTGTGATGTGGGTATTTCAAAACTTGCCACATGCTGACTCTCGATAAAAACACACAGTCAAGCCCATAGTCCTTTCAGTATAATGTGCATATGTATATAACAGTACATTCTAAAGGTTAAAAAAATAAAAACATACCCGAGTCCACTGTCAGTTATTTATAATTTATTTAACAGTTAATTTCAGCAGAAAATCATTTCCTATCTCCTTTAAAGCTACTTTCCAGTTACCTGCAAAATTACTTATGGCATTAGCAGGACATAAGTCTCATACAATTAAAAACAAGAATTGGTTAGTTCCGACAGAGTCTGTTTTAGTAACATTACTGATGCATCTTGGGGTTTAAAGTCTGTGTTCTGCTTTAACTATCATCATGATATTGTCCACCTTTGTAGATAATAAGGAATAGCAAGTGTATGTTTAGCAGATTCAAGAAGTTCTCAGGTTAAAAGAAAAGTCAACACTATTGGATACTGTATTGCTTCAAAGATATGAGCTAATCAGAAGTTACCTATATCTGTGAAGGTGTCCAGTCACAGATACAGACTGCTAGAGTGATATTCTCTGACCTATGTATGAAGGTCAGAAGACAAGCTGCAGTGTTCTGCCCAGCTACAGATGTTGGTTATGGCTACAACATATGTCCTTGTAGAGCACATTACAGTACTCAAGGCATGTAGCAATGAATGTCTGCACCAGTGTTTTCAAATCATAGGGTTCAATAATGGGGCATAACCAGACAGTAGTAAAATCAGCCACCTAACTATAGTTGACACCTAGGATTCCATGGTCAGACTTTAATAACAGACTATTCCCAGGTTGCTGATAGCCCTTTCAAAGAAAATCTGAATACCCTCCAGGCTGGGTGGCCTCTATTGTCTCCACTCAGTGGGAGCACAGAACCAGAAACTATTACTATTCTTATGGTCATAGTGAGTGCAAAGAGGTAAAGTAATTTAAATATAAAGAACCACCAAGCAAATGCTCTGAAGTAATGGTTACTCAGTGAGGCAAAAGATAATAGTCATGTTTCAAAATGCCCTATGCACTGTGCCTATGCACTACATATATCTGAGGTCGTGAGGCAACATTATGTGAATGCTGTGCAGCGGGTCCCACAGTATTCACTAATGGTGCGTTGGCCAGATGCACATTGATCCCCAGCCACGCAGGCAGCGAGCCGGGGCATGTCAGGGCGCGGCCTGCATGCTGCATGATTCGCAAAGGTGCAGAATTGCATGGAGTGCCACACACTGGGTATATGAGTTACAGCAAGAGGGACCCTGTCGTGAACTGCAGCTATGCATACCACTCTAAGATTATGACCATGGCATAACGCTATGATTATAACATGCACATCCACCTGTGCTCCACAACAGTGTCCCACTGTATCATACACTGTTAGTCCATGTCTGGAATATACAAACTACTACAGCATGAGGTAATGTGCACAAACAATCGTTGACACTACATATATGGGGCCCACTATGTACAGATATGGTGCCCATATGATAGATTTCTTTGACTGGGTGACCAAAGGATTAGATCAGGGTGGCACAGTGGATGTGGCCTACCTAGATTTCAGTAGAGCTTTCGACACTGTTCTACATAGGAGGCTAGTAAGCAAGCTGGGTAGCTTAGGAGTGGGTCAGAGGTGATAAACTGGAGAAGAAATTAAGAAATTGGTTAGAGGATAGGCAGCGGAGGTGCAGTGGTAAACAGAGTTCACTCAGAGGAAAGGAGGGTGATCAGTGGGATGCCTCAGGGATCAGTGCTGGGACCAGTCATCTTTAATGTCTTTATAAGTGGCATTGCAGAAGAGCTGGAAGGGAATGTCTGCCTCTTTAGGATGACACCAAAATCTGCAATAAGATGGACACTCCGGGGCAATGGAAAGGATGAGCAGAGACCTGAGAAAACTTGAGGAGTGATCAAGGGTATGACAGCTGGGTTTCAACACAAAAGAGCAAAGTAATGCACTTGGGGCACAGAAACCCAGAGGCAGAGTACAAAATGGGAGGAGGGTGCTTGGCGATCACCAAGCATGAAAGAGACCTTGGAGTAATCATATCGAATGACTACGCTAGGCAGTGTGACAAGGCAGTTGGAAGAGATAGTGGGATACTGAGGTGCATAGGGAGGAATCACCAGCAGAAAGAGGGTGTGGTATTGTCTCTGTATAGACTGCTCAGTAATACCCCACCCAGAGTACTGGGTCCAGTTCTAGAAACCACATCTGCAGAAGGACATAGACAGAGTGGAAGGGGTCCAGAGGAGGGCAAGTAAAATGGTACAGGGTCTGCATCAGAAGTCTTACGAGGAGAGGTTTAAGGACTTAAATATGTGCACCCTGGAAGAGAGGAGTGAGAAGGGAATATGGCAAATATCTTTAAATATCTCACAGGGTATGTTTTCAGAAGAAAAGGCACTCAAGGATAAGGGAGCACGATAAGAAGCTGGAGGGTAGATTCAGGAGCGATCTGAGGAAGTACTTCTTCACAGAAAGAGTGGTGGATTCCTGGAACAGTCTTTCAGTGTAGGTGGTGAGGTGAAAACAATAGTGGGTGTAAGAATGCATGGGATAAGCATAAGGGAGTCTTAGGGAAAGGGAAGGAGGGTGGGTGAATGGGCAAGAAATCAATCAGGATCTGCAGTGATATTGTAGGCAGGGAAAAGTGGGCAGACTAGGTGGGCCAAGCAGTCCTTATCTGCCAACAGATTCTACGTTTCTATGCTTTAGGTCACTAAGCACAGAACCGTATAACTATTGGTATGGCTCTAGTGAGTGTAGAGAAGGGAAGGTACAGTAAATTAAATTACATGGATCACTCTAAAAAGTATTATAGTAAGGGTTACCCAGTGAGTCCAAAATCAATAAAGCCGTGTTTTAAATAATGAAAGAATTAAACATACTGCCCCTTTACACAGAAACAAAGAAACAGAATTTGTTGGAAGATAAGGACCACTTGGCCCGTCTAGTCTGCCTCTTTTTTCCTATCTATTCTGTCACCACAGGCCCTACCTGATCTTCAACCACCTCCTCCTCCCTCTCCTGCTTTGATGCCAATTTTCCTTTATACCTATCCAATGCATGCTTGAAGCACCCCACCGTTTCATCCCAACCACCCCCACTGAAAGATTGTTCCAGGCATCCGCCAGCTTCTCAATGAAGAACTGAAAGATTGTTCCAGGCTTCCACCAACTTCTCAATGAAGAAATACTTCCTCATATCTCCTCTAAATGTCCCATCTCCAGCTTCGCTACATGACCCTGGTTCTTGTACACCTTCTTTTCTGAAAATACTCCTTCCTGTACCTTATTCATCCCCATGAGGTATGTCTCCTTTATCTTTTCCAGGGTGTACATGTTTATTTATCTCAGTCTTTCCTCATCAGACATTTATGCAGCCCTAGAACCATTTTTGTTGCCCTACTTTAGAAGGTCTTTACCCTATATCCTTTCTGAGATGCGGTCTCTACATCTGGGCACAGTACTCCAAGTGTAGTCTCACTAGTGACTGCTACAGAGGCAATATCACCTTGCTCTTTCTGCTGGTGATACCCCTCCCTATGCAAACCAGCTTTTCCTATTGCTTTGTTGCACTGCCTTGTCACCTTAAGGTTACCATTATGATTACCCCTAGGTCCCTTTCCTATTTAGTGATCATCAAAGAACAAAGCCTAGGGTCAGTATAAAGCAAACCCTCTCCAGCTTTGTGGAACTCTTACCACGCTCTCTGCAATAGCTGCAAACAAGAGGCCAAACTCCAAAAGCCTATCTCAAAACCAACAGACAAACCACCTGAGTGATCCCTGTAGATTTTGGTCTTCCATCAACTCCTGTAAATCAGACACCAAGCAGAGTTCCATTGGTGTCCCATGAGAAAGGCAATCGCTAGTGAGTACTTACTGAAGGAAGACTCAGTAACACTGCCTGTTCTCAGGGCTAGCGGAGGGGGTGGCGAATGTGGGCAGTTAACATCCTGTCGCTACATGTATATGCACGCCATGGGGTGAGCATGCCATGACAGGCAGAAGGGGAGGGAGGGTTTGTGAGGGTAAGCGTGATGGTGGGTTGCCAAGCTAGCCATGTGGTGTGGTGAGTCCGTGGCAAGCTATGGTTGGGAGGTGCTGGGTTCGGTGCTGAGCACGTTGAGATTTTCACCAGCTAAATTGACCTTAATTTTTTTGCACCCCGGAGTTGTGAATCTTTAGTAGGGGGGCTGCGAGGCAAAGCCCTCCCATAAACAAAAAAATCAAGTTTCTAGTGCCCTTTTGGCATGCGCCAGAGAGTGTACATCGGTGAAATGATTTTCACCGATGTACAGTTGTTTCTAACGGGCGTATCGCTTCATGATCACAGTTAACACATAAATCCATTCCATTAGTCTGCTTACTAGCCACCTCCTCCATTCAAGATTATGGAAACAGGACAACGTGGTCCCCATTTTCAAATCTGGAGATCCTGTGCTTATGGAGAACTACAGACCTGTTTACATACTGTCACATCTAAGCAAAGCACTAGAAAAGATAGTCTTCCAGCAAATGTCTGACTACATAGATAATAATGGACTAATCTCCCCTACAGCATGATTTCAGGGATGGCTACAGCACCACCACAGCAAAAGCTTGTTTCAATGACTATGTACTCAGATCTGCAGATAAGGGTAGGCTAACCAAAGCCATCTTCATTGACTTTTCCAAAGCTTTTGATCTCGATCAGAAACTCCTCCTTCATAAACTGGCCTCGCCAGTTTCTCTGAGGGACAGCAAACTGGTTTTGTCATTACCTTTCTGGAAGGTCACAAAGTGTATACATTAGTGGTGCTTTTCATCTCCCTTGAGGTTACCAGTGGAGTCCCACAAGGATCCATAGTAGTGATCTCTTATCCCCTTGGAGTTACCAGTGGAATCCCACAAGAATCTATACTGGACCCTATTTTCTACTCCCTATTCATCAACAACCTGCTGCACATAAACCCAGACTGTCGGAAAAGTATATATGCGGATGATCGGATTTTTACAAGAGTGACCCCAGTATCACCTCCTTGTCCCACTCCCTGTCTCATGACTCAAAATGACACATAACTGGTTCTCCACTAACAGATTACTGGTTAACTCTAAGAAACCAAGACTATATTATTTGGTTCCAGTCTAAAGCTCAAAAATCATCTGCATCTATGGTCACTTCCCTCTCAGTCTTGGCACTTGACGGTTCACCTTTGAGCATGTCATGAGTTATAACTATCTAGAGGTCACGTTGGACCCTTCCCTCATGTTTAGTGAACATACAAGTACAACTATCAAGAAAGTGCACCAGCAGGGTGGGGCTTGCTACCGCCTGAAACACTTTCTTACTGGTAGCCAATCATAACAGTATTTAAATGTGAAGTCAAGCAGCACTGGATTATAGTAGATACCAATACTGGTGAACTCACTGTATCCTCCCTCATGCCCCCGGAGTTGGTATATTTAGTAAGGTGGAGTGTGGGGGCACATCACACCGCAAACAGAGAGTTCGCTGATTTTGGCATTTACTATAATCCTGCACTGTTTTGACTCCTCGCCATTCGGGAGTCACTGTTATGACATGGAACCTTCTTCCCCTGAGGCATGTCTGGTGATAGGAAGGACACAATGTTCCTCTCCTGGAGTACTGCTCACCTGTCATGGCACAGACATCATCCAGACCTCACCCATCTAAACATTGCTTATAACTGCATCTTTTGCTTTATTCACTCAGCCCTCTAACCATCCATCACTGCTCACTGTACGCCACACTAGGTTGGCTTTCCCAGGCCCAATGTGCCCTCCAGCTGGGTGCTCTGTACACAAAACCCTTATGGCAGGCTTGATCTCCACCCCTAAATTGGTTCCTCTGTTATAAACAAAGTACCAGGATGATGAGGTCCTCATCTCATCTAAGTGTCCTCGCTCTAACACGAACATGGGACAAAGAGCTTTCTACTGTAGCTCCTATACTTTGAATAGCCTCCTCCTCTGTCCTCATTTTAGGCCCTACCCAGACCTTCAAATCCAGCCTACTTTCTACCATCCTGTCCAGTTTCTATATGCAGTTGTACTCTATAGCATCTGGACACCTACACTACCTCCATTGTTGCTATACCACCATGATGCTCTATCTTATTATCCTGTTCCTAAACTGTAAACCGCAAATGTTATATCTCTGACAGTCTTTGTCTGCATTATGTTTTACTGTGAATCCTTGTACTTTCACTGTATGTAACCTACCATTTCTGTAACTATGTTTATATGCCATCTCTATGGCGCAGGTCATACCTGAAAATGCACACACCGGTCAACAAATAAATAAATAAATAAAAATACCCCCATTCTATACTCTGCCTCAGGGTTTCTGCACCCAAGGTGCATGATTTTGCACTTTTGCTTTTAAAATCCAGCTGCCATACCCTTGACCATTCCTCAAGCTTTTTGAAGTCTCTATTCATTCTCTCAACTCCTCTGGAGTGTTCACCCTATGCAGATCTTGGTGTCATCTGCAAAAAACACCTTCCTTCCAGTTCTTCTGCAGCGTCACTTATAGAGACATTAAAAAATTCTTGACCCAGTACTGAGCCTTGAGGAACCCCAGTGGTTACTATCTTAGAAGACTCTGCAATGCCGGTTCGACAACACTTTCTTCGACCAGCATCACAGCAACGAGATTTATATGCGACCACAAATTACGGTCAACATAAATCCCGATTGTCTCCAGGTCTGTGTTTCTAATCGATGGGCTTCGCCCCAAACACCACATGCGGGTCTGCCCCCAAACTCCCTATTCTTATTATAATCAACTCCGAGTCAGAGTTGATTTGGAGAGGGATGCAGGACGGGAAATAGTGTGCCCCTGTTCCCAGTGCATCAACACAGCAACCTGTTATGAACTGTCGATTGTGTCAATAGCGATGTAGGTCACTGTGTTGGTGTCATGGACCATGTCACATACTATCTTAGAACACTCTAAACAAATTAACCAAGTTAATGGGCTGGCAGTATAGCCTAGAGGTTAGAGTAATGAGCTGTTAATAAGGTTGGTACATCCAGAAGACCAGACCTGGGTTTGAGTCTCACAACCTCCACTTGCATACTGTGTGACTCTGAGCAAGTCACTTAACAGCCCAGTGCTCCCGGTCACCCTCAACACAGGCACTTGTGCCTAGTGGGCCTCACCCAGTTACCAAAGACTAAAATAAAAAAATAAAAAGTTATCAATAAGACTAACAAAGTCATCTGGTCTAGAAACGTAATATAAAATCAAGAGATCCTAAGATTATGATGCCCTGTTTAGCTCATATATGTTAGACTCTATCTTGAATATGCCTCCCAGTTGTGGTACCCATTTAAAAATGAATTTACAGTCAGTTGGAGAAAGTGCAATGAAAATACACAAAATACATAAACAGTTTACATAATATGCCATATGAGTGTAGACTAGCCTCCCTCAACCTAATGACATTAGAAACTCATCATCTCGAGGCAACCTACTTTTCCTGTCTGATATTATTCAGGACCCCATCTGATGTTAGAACTGGGTCTTGAGTTTAAAACAATAACTATGATACCAGGGGCCATCCACTCCAACTCACAGGAAAACATTTTAATTATAACAATAGAAGGTTTTTCTTCACCCTTAGGGTTATAAATCCTGGAACAAGCTGCCATTAGATATAGTCATCAGCAAAACCAAGACTGAATTTAAAAACACCTTGACACTTTTATGCTCTATGAGCACACTAACATATTATTCATTAGCATAGGAACATTCATGGGCATAGCCCCTTTCACTCCTTACCATCCTAGTATGATCCTTAGTATCTCTTCCCCCAAGTGAGTGCCACTAACCACCAGTCTGTCACCTATCTGTCAGCCAGTTACATACCCAGTGTACCACCTTGGTTCCCCAACGTTTCTCAGTTTGTTATGAGCCTCCTATGTGGCATAGTGTCAGAAGCCTTGCTGAAGACTAAGTAGGCCAAGTCTGCAGCTCCTTGATCTATTTCTCTGGTCACCCAGTCAAAGAAACCTATCAGGTTTGTCTGGCATGATCTCCCTCCATGAATCCATGCTGTCTTGGGTCTTCTAACCTGCGGATGCAACCTAATCTACCAGTCTTTCCTTTAGAAGTGCTGCCATTAGTTTTTATGTCAGACTAACTAGGCTGTAGTTACTAGCTTCTTCCTTGCTGCTGCTCTAGGGAATGGGACTACATCTACCCTTCTGCAGTCCTCTGGGATTACCCCGTATCTAGTAGTTATTGAATAAGTCTGTCAGAGGTGCAGCCCGTACCTCCCTGAGCTCTTCAATACATTTGAATGTACCCCATCTGGACCCATAGCTTTGCTGATGCTCAGATTCTGAAGTCTCTTCAGGACCCTTTCCTCTTTAAATGGGCTTATGTCTACTTCCATCACTCTTGTGGTTCTATAATCTATTTGTGGCCCATCCCTTCCCTTCCCTTCTACTGTGAAGATAGAAGTATTTGTTCAAGTTATCTCTACTTTTCTCCTGATCATCCTCTGCACAGTCTCCTCTGCACCCTCAGCCTCACTATTTCACCTCTTGTCTTTCTTTTTCCCTATATACATAAAGAAAGGTTTGTCCCCTTTGTTACCCCTCTGGTTATTCTTGCCTCAGTTTGTGCCTTTGAGACAAACCCACTTGTCTGCATCTCAGCCAGTGCCCCGTCACAGCTGGCTGTTGCAGATCTTCAGCTTGTCTGCCCCTGTGTCCTTGTGCACACTCAACCCTGCACAAAGGTGGCACACCCAAGACACCTGGCCTCTCTGAGCCTAGTCACCAGTACCGCTGGATCAAGCCTAGGCTGACTGCTTGAATCACAGGTGAAGTGTGGGTTCTGTCTTTATCAAACTGCTCACCACTCCCTTCCCTATATCAGAACCCTAGAGATTCTCCTCAGGCTGTACCCTTTTATGTAAAATGCACAGCCAGTCTTAATACTGTGTTAAAGAGCAATTACTTTATTTACACAATATAGTTATACATTGGCCCAAACAGAATAAAGTGCCTACAGGAAAAACATAGAAAAATAAATTGATTTAAGCCATAAACTGCACACATAGCTCTCTGATAGCTAGATTAACTTACAGATGAATCCTTGGAAAAGAAATGGTATTTTGCCTTCAGAGAACTCCAAGCTACTGTACTACTGTGTTCCTTCTTCCCCAATGGAAACACTTGAGTTGGTGTATACTACACATTTCCTTCCGACCCTCTGGGAAAACCAGCACTTACTCTTATAGACCTGCTCCCCAAATCTCCATGGCCCTCTGGCCCATAAAACACGAATGTGTGTGACAAGAAAGAAACTTCAAACAAAAACATTTAAACAGCTGTAAAATGTTATCACATTTCAGCATTCTCAGGAATACATAATCCAATCACTTCCTCCTTCATAAAATAGCCAGCCCACATGAGTGACAATTGAATTTGACCTGGTTGACCTCCCATATTTTCTGGAGTCATTCAGTTCGTCCATTATTGTATGAAACATAACGTTATCACCCCAGAGAAGATTTGTGACCTGTAGGACCTTCACAGATGTAACAACCAGAGATTTGTGAACAGAACCTTAGAAATCAGAGAACCATATTTTAGCAGTCCAGTCAGCTAAACATATTAAAAAATAAGCGCACTCACAGCCTTGGCACCCTTTACCACATTCCCTAGTTCCTCTGTTTTTGCTGGTATACTCTCCTCTACGTCTCCTTGTATCTGCTAAACATTGCCCTATTTGCCCTTACCCTTTTACCCTTTTAGATCCCATTGTCTTAAATTAAAAGGTGAGTCATGTAGGACCAAAAAAGATCAATGGTTCTCTCAAAGAGTAGTGAATCCCTGGAACAAATTACCATCTACAGCAGTAGAGAGTAAGACCATGGATACATTTAAACAACAGTTAGATTCACACATGGGTGATAATAAAGTGAAATATCTTTAGATGACAATTCCACCTTAGGGTGGCGAGCTCCATAAAAGGAATTGCCTCCTGAGCTTGTAGACCACTACACTATGAAACTATGAAACCTTGCTGTTACCTCCCTTGAGAACCACATTGGTCTCTTTTGCTCTTGCCTTTGCTTATCTCATTTGCACAGAGGTTTGTTGGCTTCACTATTCCATCCCTTAATCTGGTCCACTGTCCCTCCACCCAGTCTGGATAGTCCTTCCCCACCAGAGCACATCTGAGGCATTCACCCATTTTATTTTAAATCTACACACCTGAGGTCCATCCTAATGTTAAATCACACTGTCCAGTAATCACTGGTCCCCATGTGGCATCTCATCCTGATGTTTGCAATACTGTCCCATGAAAGCTCTTATGAGTTTTAAACATGCATATGTACAAATTATATTAAGCTGGTACACCAAAAAGTTGCATAAGCATTTCTCAGTGAGTTGCATAAGTTTTACTGAATCCTGAACAAAGCCTTACAAAAGTTGCTGGCTAACAGCTGCAATTCTGTTTTGCATTGGACTGTGACAGAACTGCAGATGCGTTCCAGTTAAGTTGCAAACATTTTCTTATAAAAGTTCTTTTTTTCTTTTTAAACTTTTGATAGTGAGACCAAAGAAGTATTCACTGTTAGATTAAACAAAAGTAATACAGAAAGTAACTGCATTACAATTGCAATGTAGTCCATGCAACAAATATGTAACTACAGTGTAATTACCTTGTTGCATCCAATTAATGATTATTTACATTGAAACAAATGCTTAAAGTGTAACCCAAATACTTATATAAATTACTTCAGGTACATTTACACACACACACACACACTATGATAGTGTCTTCAAGAGGTCATTTGTAATTATCATTACATGAAAAATTATTCAAATGTAAAAATAATAAACTAATAGCTGGGTAGAGGTACTATTGCTATTAGAGACAGCTTTCCAAATCAATTCATTATGCTATATTCAAGCTAGGTCTAGTAAAGGATGTCCAAATTTGGTCAAAGCCCTCTTCTTTGTCATTCAAATAGTATAGTATCTTTTCTTGTCTATAAATGCCTATCATTAAGTTCATCTAGATTTTAATTGGCAGTGGTTTGGGGTCTTCCAATGACATTAGAATACATTTTTCGCAGTAATGAATCCTAGAGAAAATAGTTTTACTTGATCTTTGGTATATACTATGCCACTTTGATACAGTATTGGCCCAGAAGTATTTCTATTGCATTTTGTTTCAACTGTAGTTTGGGATTACTCAATATACTGTAGATGGAATTTCATCCCAAAATAAGTTAATTTGTTACCTGTAAAAACATATTTATACATGAACCTGGATTAGTTTGGCATCCAGGGTATCTGTCACTAACATTATTGTCCATTTTATTTAGCCTGGTTGATGTAAAATAGACTCTATGGAGGATGTTGAATTGAATTTCCTGTGATTTTGATGATTGACATTCTTTTGATGGAACAGCAGTAATGTTCTGCCACAAGGGGCTAGGAATTATAAATGTTGTTCCAGTTTCTTTTTAAATTATTTCATTGGATAGATGATGAGTTTAACAGTAAATTGTACATTGCAGCTATTGGTTTTATAACTGGGTTTTGAGTATTTAAAATCACTAAATTCGATTGTTTTGATGATTAATTGGAAGTTGCAGTGTAGTCCCTCAACTGTAAATATTTAAAACAATTCTTATTGTGGTTAATTTCTTTCAGCTGTGTAAAATATAGCATAGCATTCTAATCCATAACATCCTAAATTTTCTTTATACCTCATTATTTCCATAATACAAATACATTGTACAAGTAGGAGGGCCCAAAATAGAAGTTTTGACATATGGTGGTGAGTGAAGATAGTCTGACAATTGAATAATATCATGATATTTTTTGTAACTGACAGGTAGTTTTGATGTAAAGTAATGTTAAACAAGTTTTATAAGTACCTGTATAGTAGCCCAAGTAAAGAATGCTCTAATGTATGTATATTTACAAAATCATTGCTCAATTATTTTATTTGTTGAATTTTACTTGAAAACCAGTCTTTTATTTGTGTCAATTGAAATGCTAAATAATACAATCTAAAGTTAGGCAATGCCAGTCCTCACATTTTCTTTAGCTATTCATAATTTGTTAAGGCTAAGGCGTGGATTTTGTCTTTCTGTAAACATTTTTGACGTTATCAGTTTTTGGAAAATTGTTCTCTAATTTTAATGGGTGAAAATTGGAAAAAAACAAGACCAGAGGAAGAATATTCATTTTGTGTTATATCTTCTGATAAGCGTTGATGGTAGTTGTTTCCACTTTCTAAAATTTGCTTCAATTTAAGGTTAGTAATTGGAAATAATTTTGTTAAACAGTTGTTGCAAGTCATTGATTACATTAACTCCAAGATATTTAATTTGATCTCTGATCTTACTTTTAAGGTCCATGGGAGATTGTTACTATTCTTCTTCCTCTCAGTATTATGTCAGTATTATCTACATTGACTTTGTATCCTGATGCATGCCCAAATCTTACAATCAGTTTAAAGCAAGATAATTGTGGGTGTGTTATGTATAAAGAGTATTGTCTGCATACAGACTAATTCTGTGCTCTTGCTGATAAAATTTGTCATTAAGCTGAGTGCAAATAAGGGAGGATAGAGTGAGCTAGGATCCTAAAGAGACAGTAGGTCCCAGGCCTAAACAGGGAACTTGGGCAGACTAGACAGACCATTGGTCTTTTCAGCTGTCATTGTCTGTGTCTCCGTGTTTCTATATTTCCATGTAAGGTAGTGCTTCACAGAATACAGTACGATTGGTAGCACACATCCACTGACAGACCAATTTTAAAAAGGGTTGTTTAATCTGCTTTCATTCGCAGTTAGTGTCCCTTTTATTCAGAGTTTTTCCCCATAATACTTTTTATTCATATTTAACTTTTGAAATACAGGCAACATTTGCTTAGTAATACATTCAAAAACACGCTTATAAGAAATATACTTTTACATTAATACACCTGACAAAACTTAAAGTTCTAAACAGTCCACATATTGGAAAATATTTCTGATTTTGATATTTTAGAAATATGCAAAAATAAATTAAGATAACTATTAAGAACATTAACTAACAATATTAACATTCACTACCCTCTGATACCTTTAAACTTATTTTTTACCTCAGTTCTATAAAGGGTGACCATATCTTATGGTATATATCTAGCCTATCCTGCATGAAATAAAATATTCTTCCATTACTGGAAATTAAATCCATTTGATTATACCACTCTATTAATGAGGTGTGAGTGGGTTTTCAGTATCTTAAGATAAGTATTTTGATGCTCAATGAGGCATGACATATCTACAATTTTTGTTGCATACTCAGGCTTATACAGTCAGGGAATATACTGAAAAGAAATATAAATGGGGAATGTGGAATGTGGTATTTGTAACTCTTGAGCACAACTTACAGATTATATCTCAGAGACTATAAAGCTTGGAGCAGTCCCAGAGTGCATGTGCAAGGCTAGCTTCATTGCAGCTACATTTCCAACAACATGACGTATTCATATATCTAAATGCATGCATTTTTTGGGACTTAAACAAAACCTGTGAAAGACTTTGAACTGAGTAAGCCTACCCTGCAGTTCTTTATAGCGTCGGTTTGCCATTTCCTACGCATCTTCCCAGTCTTCCATAGTAAACACCACTGACAAATCCCTCCCAGGACTCTGTGGCCTTACATGTTAAACAAGAAGACCCAATATTACTGGTTAGAAATTTATAGACGACACTAGCACCTCTCTTCAGGAACCCTATTTTAACCAATTGATTCCATTCAGTATTTTGAGTTAGAGTATATCCATCAACAACACACTTTTCCCCAATACCTCTCTTAGGGATAGGTAAAACTGAAAATGATAGTTTGTAGCCCAAACATTTCGGTTTTGAATAAATAAATATTTTAGGGTGCAACAGTCATTTTACTTGCACTTATCCTGCCCCATAGGGATACATTTAATTTGTCCCACCTAGCCAGATCTAATTCTGTGTCTGCTATCACCAGCAAATAGTTGATGTCGAGAATTTTACTCAAAGTAGTCGTGACTTGCAGATCTAGATAAGTAATATTAAATTTAAACCATTCAGAGTCTAGACTGTTCTCTAACTGGATCCTAGTGATTCGGGACAAGTTACTATGTAATGCCTGCATCTTTCCCAGTTAGTTTTAAGCCCTGAGATGCCCCAAATTGTGCAGAACTAATTGAACATTATGATATGACTGAAGGGAGAGCTAAGAGTTAGCAGCAGGTCATCCACAAAAGTGGCAAGCCTGACAGCCTTCATTCTTATATTCCTGTCTATTGTTCTAATTAGTGGTTCAAATGCCAATATAAACAGATCAGGTGACAGTGGGCACCCTTTCCTTATGCCGCATGCTAAGTTAATTTGGGGTGATAGAATGCCATTTGTTATTACCTGAGTTGTTGGCTTTTCATAAAGCATACAGACCCATCTAGTGAACTTTCCCCAATCCAAATTTTACAAGAGTTCTAAACATGTATTTCCATTAAACTGAATCAAAGGCTTTGAGGATATCAAGTGATAGTGCAATAAATGGTTGTTTTGTTTGGTTAACCCACCATATTACGTTAAGGAGTCTGCGAAGCAATCTGCTCCAACCTATTTTAATAATTCTCACCTGTTGAGGACCAACCATTTAGTTATGACATTTTGTGCTCTTCTGGACAGTATTTTAGTTAGTATTTTGTAGTCAGTGTTCATTAGTGATATTGGCCTATAGTTGGTACAGTCTAAAGGGTCTTTATCTTTTTGGTAACAGAGTTGGAAAGGCCTGTTTCAGGGTGGTGGGCTGTGTTCCACTAGTCTCTGCCTCAAAAAGTATTGTGCAGCTGAGAGGCAGGGTATCCATAAATTTGGCATAGAACTCCCTGAAGCCATCTGGCCTGGGTATTTTACCAGTAGGTAGATCTTTAATAGCCTGCTGTACCTCACTTAGAGTAATTCCCTTATCAAACATCTCTTTTCTTGCTGTGAGAGTGCAGGTTGATTGATGCTTGCATAAAACTGCTCTAGCTTTTCTGATTCACGGGTTATATGTGATAAAGGTGAGTCTGAAAGATCGCCTATCACATAGAGTGAACAAACTAGAGCCCATAGTAAAAGGGCAATGCATATTGTATCAACTGTCACAAATAGCGATGGTTGTTATGATACTTACCAAATTCACACAGAAATAATTTTTTATGAGGGCAAGCCCCATGCCCCCCAAGCCCCCTGCAACCCCCAAACTTATATAATCAACTCAGAGGGAGGTGTGGCCCACAGGAAGGTTATTGGATTATAAAAAAAAAGGATTCTGCCTGTAGCCGGACTCGAAGCCAGATCTGCTTGCATTGCAAGTGGTGGTGTACACCACTACGCTATGCAAGCAGCTCAGTGGGAATCAGCCACAAGGATACTATATCCTGTAATAGTGAGTATAGCTCCTTGTTATACTCACTATACAGGATATAACAACATGCATCACTCGCTCTCTTGTAGAGCGCTATTATTGAGTCGTTCAAAGAGCAGCCAATAATCAGACACTCACGTGAGTGCTACTGATTCACCGACATCTTTGTTAGAATAAATGGCACTGTAAAATCTATGGAACTCTCCATTTATATCTTTATTACTTGTAAGAACCTTCCCTTTCACAGATCTAATCCCTGGTATCAGATTCTGTTGCTGCATTTCTTTTAGTCTTGGCGTGAAGTTTACCGCTTTCTCTCCAGCTTCCCAATATTTTTGACAGATTCTAAAAATGGCATATTCTGCCTTTTGGATAGAATTATATTAATTTCCCTTTAATGACCATGATTGGATGAAGGAGGTCCATTTGTGAGGTCTTACCATTTTGGTCCTTTTCTCTACAGACCCTAATGTTTTTCCTTACCCGTGAGTTCCTTTCTCTGTCTTTTTCCTTTTGGAGGAGAAACTTATAATTCTTCCCTGATATAGGCCTTATACTGTATGTCTCCCAGAGGCAAGATAATGTCAAAGAATTCAGTGGTTTGAGTAGGTAACTATTTTAGAAACTCTTTATCCTTCAGGAGACTGGAATTAAGTCTCCAGTGGTGACTTTCCCCGAACCATTCAGCACTAAATCAACCCTACCATAGCATGGTCTGAAATTATAATGCTGTCAGTTTTGATGTTTGAGATAAGGAGATCAATCTGCCTGAGATCAGTATGTAGTCTATTCTGCTGTAGGAAGAGTGTCTACTCAAGAAGAATGAATAATCCCTACCTTGTGGATGCACTAATGTCCAGGAGTCTGTGAGACCTAAATCAGTTAACATCTTCTGGAGTGACAATCTGGCCCTAGTGACTAGTTGTATTGGTTTTGTAGATGATCTATCCAGGCTAGGTTGAGCAGTTCATTAAAATCACCTCCTATAATTAGTTCATATTCTGTGAAACCATTCAGGATGGCTGTCAATGAATTAAAGAAAGCCTCCCAGCCCTCATTTGGTGCATAGAAATTACAGAAAGCAATTCTGTGACCATCCAATGTCCTGACTAGTATTTGGTACCTCACCTCCACATCAGTTAAATGTGATTGTTTGTGAAAGTTCAACCTTCTCTAATAAGAATGGGCATACGCTTCTTAGAAGAAGAAACAACAGCTTTCATACCTGCCCACCATCTCCATAATTTCTCAGCCTCATCTTGCATCAAATGTGTTTCTTGTAAGAAAGCAATGTCCAATCTTTTTTATTGAGGTAGGACAGTACTTTCTTTTAATTGGAGAGCCTAAGCCCTTTACATTCAAGAAATAACAGAGTAGTGCCCCATTTTATTATTATAAGTCTAATTAACCAGGTTTAGAACTAGACTTGTGCTGTAGTTTGCAGTAACCTTCGTTCCAACAGCAACCTTATAGAACACTGGCCAGCAGGATAGGAAATGAAATAAATAGCAACCATTAAATCAGATCACTTAACTTGTACAAAACCCTGCATCTAAAACTAAACTATATTAAAGTTTATCAATAATTAATTATAAATAGAAAGTGGACTTAAAATCTGTTATGTAAAACTAATGCCCAAGAGTCTCTATATCTCATTAATTAAAACAGTAAGACTAGAATAGACTAAGACAAGCATTTGGAATAGGTTGTAAACTATCTGTCTGCTAAAACAAAAATAAAATAATAATAAAGGCAAAGCAAAGAATGAATTAAACACTCAAACAATCAGCGACAGGTTTCAAACATTATAAAGGTTATATAATAGAATCAAGTTTTGAAAACATATTACTAAAATAAGTGAAATACTGTATTGGTACTGCAGGTATAACCTAAAAAATTATATATATACACAATACAACTGGCTAACAAGAGAACAGAAAAAAACCCATGCCAGATCTATAAAGAACATTTCCTTTGTTTCTAGTGGTCCTCCTTCCACCCACACCCAGGCCTGATCTGTACTCAATATTCCCTGGTGTCCAGTGGTCCCTCCCGCAACTGTAACCATGCCCGATCTATGAAAACTTTCCCTGGTGTCTAGTGGTCCTTCCCCCATCTGAGCCTGTGCCCAATCTTTCTTTAATATTCCCTGGTGTCTAGTGGTCCCTCCTCCCACCCAATCCCATGCCTGATCTTTCTGCAATATTCCGGAGGTCCAGTAGTCCCTCCTCCACCCTCACCTGCACCCCTGCCCGATCTGTACTCGATATTCCCTGGTGTCCAGTGGTCCCTCCCCCACCTGCACCCATGCCTGATCTATGAAGAATGTTTCACTGGTGTCTAGTGGCTTCTCCTCCCACCCCATCCTGTGCCTGATCTTTTTAATCTTTCCTGGGGTCTAGTGTTCCCCTATCCAGATCCCTATACAAGAAAATGATACCATTAACTGGTGTCTAGTGGACCCCACATCCCAAACCCCTGCAGGTAGTGCCCCACAACCCCTTCCCCCCATCCCAGCCCCGGCACAGTCCTCCATACTCCTCTATGGCTGGTCACAACTGAACTGTCAAGGAGCCGCGGTACTGTATACATGCTTAATGATTAACAGCTCAGTGAGTGTCAGTCAGTGAGCATGTACTGTACCATACAATACATGCCCCTTGACAGCTCAGTCAGTGGTCATACATGCCAACATCTCCTCCCATCGGGTAATCCTCCCTGGATTCTTCGCCCAAGTGCATGATTTTTTCAATCATCTTTTAATGAGGGAGTAGTACCTGAGGACTGGAGGTTGGCTAATGTAAGCCCCAATATACAAAAAAAGGCTCTAAATCTGAATGCTCCAAATATCATCCCATTAGATTAACCAATATTTTGAGTAAGGTTTAGAATCCATTATTAAAGATCATATTGAAAAGCATATCTAGGAAAAGTTTATATGGACATTAGCCTGCATGGTTTCACAAGGGATGGTCATGTCTAACAAACTTGCTCTCTTTTTGATCCAGTGAGTGCTGCCCTTGATAAAAATCTACCAGTGGATGTATTACATATTGATTTTCAAAAGCTTTTGACACTGTGTCACACCAGGAATTGATTAATACTCTGGAAATAGGCATAGCAAGGGATGTTATTAGATAGATTACAGGATGGCTGGACGACAGAAAAACAGCGTGTGTGTATAAAGGGCCATATGTCCAACTGGTCCTTTTTGCCTAGTGGTGTTCCTCAAGGATTGGTCCTGGGCCCGATCCTATTTAATATCCTTGTATCATCTCTAAACTGTAACTCCAATGCATGGTTAACAAAATTCACTGATGATATGAAGTTGGGAGCAATAATTACTAATGAAGAAGATGCAAAATCCTTCCAGGATAACATCAACAAAATAGCAGAAACAGCAATGGAAAATAAGTTAAGGTTTAATATAGCAAAGTGCAAGGTCATGCATCTGGGGAAAAAGAACCAAGGACATAGATACTATATAAATGGGGTTAATGGTCTCCCAACAGATGCTGAGAAAGATTTAGAATTTAGATTAATAATGATTTGGAGTTTACCAATCACTGTATTACAATGACACAAAAGCGTATGGTGCCTTGACCTGTATAAAAGGAATATAAAAGTAGGAAAGAGAAAATAATTGTCCCTCTCTATGTGTCATTGGTTCATCCACATGTGGAGTATGCTGGGAGTTTTTGGAGCCCTAGGTTGAAGGATGATATTAGGAGAAGGGAGGGGTGCAGAGAAGGGCAGCAAGGATGATAAGGGGATGGAGGATTTGTCGTATGAGGAGAGACTGCGAAAACTTGATCTTTTCTTTCTGCAATATAGGGTTACAGAGATGACATGTGCTTAGTGTACAATGCTTACAAAGATCCAGACATATGGGAATGCATAGGATTGCAAAAGAGATCTAACTTGGTCATTAATCAGGGCCACAAATACCAACTGAAGGGTGAGAATTATAATAAAACCAAAGAGGGCTTGGTCGTCTCAATGTGTGGTGACTCAGTGGAATGCATTACCTGAAGGAGTGGTCTCTTGTGACACTATGAACCAGTTTAAATTAGCACTTGATAAAGCGTAGTGAAGCTAAGCCATACCAGTTAACAATATAAATGTGCAGGAGCAATAATGGCCAAACGGCTGAAGTAATATGAAATAAAGCAGCTCAGTTCTAGTGCTGTGCAAGCTTGGTGTCCATAATTAGTGATCGAAAAGCAGTACTAGCATCCATTGACTCAAAATAATTTATTTATACAGGCATCAATACCTACACCAACCAGGATGTGAAACTGGCAAACTCAAAGACCCTGACTGATTTACGTATGCGCTTCCTCAGGGAGGCGATCCAAGTTGCGCACATCATTTAAATATAGATACCACCATGATTTCAATCAAACACTTGAACCAGCAATTCCTGTGCACTACTTAGTGCCTATAAACCAATTAAATTAATCTAAAAACTAAAATATTTAGAAACTGGAATACATATATCCATGCAATTGCAAGGTTCTGATCTATATAGTGCTAAAGTCAATTGATATAGCAGTCTCTCACAATTTCTAGGTTTATAGATAAATGTGCATATTGTAACTTATTTTAAACATAACCTTCCTAAATCAATTCTTATAGGAGGCTGAACAAGGTTACACATCCTTCATCATCATAAGAAGAAAATATATTGCATCAACATACCTATAGTCTTACCTATAATAAGGAGGTCACGGGTCAATCTAATGACTTGCTCATGCAAGTCAAAATCTTAGTCTTTTCAGTTTTAACAAATTTTAACCTGTGACAGTCCATTAGGTATAAAACTAAAATATATAACAGTTTGAGATCAACTTGTCATAACACATAGCACCAAATAATCATACCATTGTCATTATGCTAAAGTGGATTATCTTGCTGCTGCTGCTGCTGCTATCATTTGTTCATTTCATCTTCAAAAAGCTATGATGGAAATACCGTCATTTAATTCTGGTCTCTCAAGGCTTCTAAGGGTGAAAACCAGAAAGCCTCATGTTCCAACAGTAAATTATCAAATTGCTCCCCACCCCCACCTACTGTGACCCTTTCTATGCCAGAAAACTGAAAATTATGTTCTCCTCTGATGTTATTCAGTTGTACATGTTTTGTCAACGCATTCTTCAAATCTACATTTCTTATAGCTCCAACGTGTTCACCATTCCGAACGCTCAATGCTCTGCTAGTTTTCCTGACATAAAGGCTTTGCAACTACAGGTTGCCAGGTATATGACCCCAGTAGTAGAGCAATTAATAAACTGTTCAATTTTGTATGTTTTGAACCATTTACTGATTCAAATGTATCCGTTTTCTTTATCACTTCACAAAACTTGCAGTATTCACACTTAAATGTCCCCTTTGGTGGAACTGCTCATCAACTTATCTCATAGATTACTTGCTCATTTATACACCATTCTTGGTGGTTCTTGTTTATTTATTTATTTATTTAAGAGATTTACCAGGAAGGCATGCTGGGAGTACGCATCGATTCCAATGCGCCTGGGGAGGGAGTTACAAAGTACAGTAAATACAGTAAATACGCAGGAAACAAAAACATACATACAGTGATTAGGACAAGCAATGGATGAAGCAGTTATAACACAGTTATGCAAGGTACAGGAACTTATTTTTAGTTTACTGCAAAGGTGCAGCCTGAATAAATGGAGAGCCAGATTGGTGCTAACAGTTGGAAGGAGGCGGATTGGGGGTTGGAGCTAAGGGGTGGTAATGAACAGTGCATGGTAGAGTGTGTTTTGAGAAGGGCATTTCGTTGTGGTGTACTTGTGGAGTGTCTAATATCGGCTGCCAGGAATTCCACAATTTGGGCAACCTGAAGCTGAAAGCACCTGGCCAGACGGGTGGATCTGTGAGGCATGTGCAGGAGCCTGGTGTCTATGTTTCTGAGGGCGAGGCAGGTGGGGAGAGGGGCGGTTAGGGAGGAGGACAGGTAGGAGGGAGTGTCTGTAACCAGAATTTAGCAGTGGTTCTAGCGCAGTGGAGCAATCGCGGTTATGTAGAGAGGGAGGTCCAAGGATTGGTAGAGGACACAGTGATGGGTGTTTGGAGGATGGTCCAATGAGAAACGGCAGAAGGAGTTAAAGGGATCTAGCCTGGCTAAGGAAGTGTGGGGGTGGGGCACAGTAGACAACATCGCCATAATCAATAATAAGAGGATCATTTTTTGGACTATTGTCTGTCTGGTTGGTAAGGGTATGCAATTTTGTTCCGTGAGGGCTCCCAACATGGGATGTAATTTTTGTGCAAAGTATCTATATGCGCTGAGAAGTCAAGATATTGATCTAACAGACACCAAGATAGCGATATGAGGTGCAGGCCTCTATAGGTGAGCTATCCAGAGTATAGAACATAGGTGGAGCCGCAAGCCGGGTTAGTTTGGACTGGGAGTCAGAAGGTGAGGAGACTGTTTTGTTTGAGTTTAGGAATAGTTGGTTAGAGATGAACCAATGTTGGATGGAGTCGAAATCCTTCTGTAGGTGGGCTGTCACAGCACTAGTGGCTGGGCCAGAGGCAAACAGTACCGTATCATCAGTACATATGGATAGCCGTTTGTGGGCAGGTAGCAGGCAGGTCATTTAAAAAATAGAGAACAACAGCGGGCCAAGTACAGACCCTGGGGACTCCACTGGTAACAGGGAGAGAGGTGGATCTAGCCGAGCTAATTCGGACTGATTGGGACCTACCTGTCAAGTAAGAGTGGAACCAGTTATTTGCATTGTTAGACAGTCCAGCTTGAGCCAGTTTAGCCAGCAGCAGGGATGGGAGACCGTGTCAAGACTTTCGCCAGGTCGATAAATATGGCTGCTGTTATTTCCCTTTGTCCATGCCCGTAAGGATGGCGTTTGTGGCGCAGGAGGGAGGTGGTGGTGGAGTGATTTTTCTGAAGCCGGCCTGATAGGGGTGAAAATGATACAGTATCTAGATAGTGGTGGAGCTGGGAGAATACAAGGCGCTCTTGGATTTTGGCTAGGATGGGCAGCAGGGATATGGGACGGTAGTTGGATGGGGAGGAGAGGTCCCTCCTTGGGTAGGGGAATCACAAGGCTTGTTTCCGTAGTTGGGACCACCCCAAGTTTAAAAGACAGGTTATAGAGCAATGTTAGCGGGTGGGCTATGGCAGGTGCTGAGAGCAGGAGCATTTTGGAATCAAGTCCGATGGACATTTACCTTGGTTGGGCTGAGTGTCTGCAGTTTCTTAGCACCTGGCCAGGTGTGACTGGGCAGAGAGAAGAAGGAGCCAGGGGGCACAGTGGGGTGAACAATGGGTAGGGGATGAGGATGGGAAGAGGTAGGGAAGAAACAGTGGAGGAGAAATATGAGTTAAACTCGGTGGCTACCAGTCTAGGATCCGTCATGATTTTCCCATCTATTTTGAGAGTGGGAATGGGGGTTGAGCGGTGGGGTAGAAGTGATTTTATTGACTTCCAGAATTGGGTAGGGTGGCTGAAGTTATTTTTGAATGCAAATTGAAAGTAATTAGATTTGGCCTGTATGAGTCTTGTACAGGCGTTTCTTAGCGACCGTAGTGTTGTTGAGCCGTTTGACCACCTGTAGCCTTAAAGAATTTCCAGGCACGGCCTCTGGTAGCAGGCATTCCATGAGGTTAGTTGTTACCCATGGAAGGTGGGCCTCTTACTGGGGATCTTCTGAGTGGAGCATGGAGGTCCCAGATGGCTAGAAAGTTTGTGGAAAAAATTTCAGGGCCTCATCTATGGAGGTGGCCCTAGGGATGAAAGACCAGTCAATGCTGGTGAGATCGTTTAGGAGAGCTGTCAGGTCCAGAGATTTATAAGATCTGATGAAGGCGTGTGGGGTGGGGGGCCATGTGTTGGGAGATTTTGTGCACCATATAACCATATGGTGGTCACTAGGAGTCAGGTAGTAGGCCAGCTTGACAATCCGATGGGGGTGAGTAGTTAGTCCCCAATCCAGGAGTGTGTGTTTGTTGGATTTTGGGTTTAGATGAGTGGGTTCCACCATTAGCTGGGACAAATTTAGGGCATTTATTTGGTTTCGCGATTTGAGGCTGCGCTGCCTAGCCAGTTCAGATTGAAGTCACCAAGGATGTGAGTTCCGCCTTCCGTGTGGGACCTCAGGGTGCCAAGGTGGTCAAGAATGCAACCCAGTGGTGTGTCTGGTGGGCAGTATGACCCTGCTATGTATACTGGGATTGAGTGAGGTAGGGTGATTTTGATTAGGAGGAATCTATAGATTGAATGGGGCCGTTAGGTGGTTGTGGAAAACTGGAGTTTGGAGGAGATATACATGGCAGTGCCACCACCTTTCTTTTTACCCTGTCTGTCTTGGTGGATTAGGGAAACTGGGTATTGAGAATTCTATATCCCTGTTGTGAGGCTTCAGCCAAGATTCAGTGATGATTACAATATCAGGTGAAGGGCAAGAACAGTGGCTTGTAGGGATGCTAATTTGTTTAGGATGCTGCATATGTTTAGGTGGACAATTTTAAAACCTTTAGGGAGGTCCGTACCTGATAGGGGGTTGAACAGTTATGGTTGCAGGTGGTCCTGGGTTGCGTTCAATGTCCCGGCTATAAGGAGGAGGAGAGCCAGGGTGTGCCTTAATAAGCGCATGATCTTTGCTGAGGACCCGCATCACGTAGCGAGGTTGGGAGTTAGTAAGTTGGTCTTTGGGGTTCAGTAGAGGGGATATATAGGGCAGGCTTCTCGGCATGGAATGAGGGAGGAAGGATAGAGGCCCCCAGGGACCAATTATGAGAATGGTACAGGTTGTGGTCCACTAGTGCCGAGGAGGAACGGTGGGGTGGCTTGGTAACTGTAGAGAGAAGGGTACTGAATCAGGTAGAATAGGATAGGATGCAGGTGGAAGGGAAGAGGGTTAGACAGGCAAAATGATTGTTAATGTGAGGAGCTGCATTTTTGTGTTTTTGCACTGTAGTAGATTGAAATCTGCTCTCGGTGGCCACTAGTGGCTGAGTAATATAAGGAGCTAATGGAAAGTGGGCTGATTGGTTTAGGAGACTCACGAGGTCACTGCTATATAAGAGGAGCCCACCAAGGGTGGTGGTGGTGAGGCGTGGGGAGCCTGCAAAGCCTGAGGGCTAGAGCTCCTAGAGCAGCTGCTGTAGGCTGGGACGGCTACCTGGTGCTCCGCTTGTGTTCCATTGTCCGAGGGGAGAATTGGCTGTGGGAAGGCTGAACAGTTCCGCCCTCATGACTGCACTGCAGGAGGGAACACAAAAGGCAGCTTTAAATACAGGTAGGAGGGATCTTATTTCTTCTAAGCAGCACTTTGCAGTTATCCAATGAGAGTCCAACTAAGCACAGTACAGCTCTGCTAACAATTAAATTCATTTGGCTGTACTGCAAGGTTAAACTTCAACCATTAAGTTAAAAGGCTCTAAACCCATCTGGCAGTACTGTAACAATAGGTAAAAATAGAAATTAGGTTTTGGAGGCAGAGTGCTATGAATCAGCACTGCTCCACCGATACAGTTCATAATCACTCTTTCTGCTGGAGGAAAAGGCCAAGTTCGAAAATCTTGTGGCGCAGCTCCCTGAAGCAGCTGCTGTAGGCTGGGATGGCTACCTGGTGCTCCGCTTGTGTTCCGTTGTCCATGGGGAGAATTGGCTGTGGGAGGGCTGAACAGTTCACCTGCGACCGCACTGGTGCTCCGCTTGTACCCAATTAGTCAGGAATGACTCAGTCTGCAACATGCTCCAATGTTTCTCAGTGATTTCTTTTACTTGTACTGCTTTCTTAGTGTATGTACACACAGAATTGATGGCATTAGTACGGGTCCCTGTTTGTTTTTCTATACTGTAATAGCTCTTCCTGTCTTTATTCGAGGCCATATTCCTGGCATGATGTATGCTGTCATCCTATATCCTCTTTCCTTAAATCTCTACCATTTCTTGCGCTCTGATATTATAGCTTTCCATTATGGAACAGTTTCTTCTGATCCTTAAAACTGCACTTGGAATGTTTTCAGTAATATGTCTAGGATGACAGCTTGATGGTAATAACATTGTGTTCCTATCTGTTGCTTTCCTGAATAAATCCATCTGTAATGTTCCCTCTGTTGTCATACTGATTTTCAAATCTAGAAATGTACACTCTCCTGACTACTTTCCACCTTGAATTTCAAGTTAGAATTCGTGTTTTCCAAAAAGCAACGAGACTCCTCAAGCTCCTTTACAGTTCCAGACCAAAAATAACAAAATGTCGTCAATAAAAGCGCTTCCATAAGATAACCTTCTCAAAAAATGGATTAATATGAGGAGATAATACAACAGTTTACGTACCTGGTCAACAAAAGCTAAATAAATAAATCTCTTTCCCAGGCATCTAAACAAATATTAGCATAATTGAGGACAAATGTTGCCTCCATAGCTGTACCCTTTAGCTGTTGGTAAAACCTTTTGAAATGAGAAAACATTGCATTCTAGTACTTTTTAGCACAGTCGACTATAAATTCTTTTTTCAAACTCAAATCAACATTATTTCCCAAACATTCTCTCAATGCATCAAGTCCTTCATTGTGGGAATATTTGTGTATAATGATTCCACATCCAAAGTACACGGTTAAAGTACCTGATACTTCTCTTATGATTCTATGATTTGCACTGAATCTCAGCTGCCACACTCTGGACGCTCCTCCAATTTCCTCATTTTTTCCACCCTCCAGGTATGTCTAGCCTGTTGTAGATCTTAGTGCCATCTACAAAGAGGCACCTTCCTTCTAGCCCCTATGCAATATCGCTTATGAAGATATTGAACAGTACTGGTCCCAGAACTGATCCCTGTGGAACCTCACTGGTCACCCTCTTTTCCTCTTATTTAACTCTGTTTACTGCCACCTCTGTTTTCTATCCCCCCAACCAATTCCTAACACATTTTACTACCTTGTGACCCACTCCCAGGCTATTCAGCTTGCTAAGAAGCATCTTGTGTGGAACTGTGTCAAAGGCCTTGCTGAAGTCCAGGTAGGCTATATCCACCACACCTCCATCCACCTCCTGGTCAACCAGTCAAAGAAATCTATCAGATTTGTTTGACAAGACCTTCCTGCCATGAACCCATGTTGTCTTGGATCCTGAGCTCCACTGGATTCAAGGGGCCCCATATTCAGAGCCAGTTGGATGTGCATGCATAGCGATTGCACTGCATAAATAAGTTTTCAAGACAACCAGTAAGGGTATACTATTTACTGTACATGCTCCAGTACTGACCAGTTGGTGGCTGGCTGTGGCAGGGTGAGAGGAGCTTTGCCAGTTGCGGCACGAGTTGGGATGGGGAGAGCAGGCGGTAGGTCAATGCCTAACAGGGTGGGGGTGGAGGACCACCAACCACTAGGGAATGGGGATCGGGTTTTAATTTCATCTAAACAGTATCGGGGCTCGGGGACTACAGTTCACTATGGAAATGGGGTATTCTTTTCTTTTAACAGTGATTGGGCTGGGGAGGGGGGACACTACACTATAAAATGGGTTTTCTTTTCATTTTAATAAAATAATAAAAACAAGCATTTGTCAATGCTGAATGTTGTCTTGCTGGCATTGGCATTAGTAGTTCAGGAATTAGAAAGATGCATAATAGGAATGGCAGTGAAGTACTGAACTGACTCCAACCCCACCCACCCTGAAGAGACTGACAGGCATTGGGGTATGCCTTTGGGTCATCAGCCATAGCAGCTCATGCCATTTGATTTTGCCCTACCCTGCAGACACTGGACAAGTGCCTCTGTGTGCCTTGGGGTCTTCAGGCCTTACACTCACCCCATTCCATAAGGAAATATGCTGAGATGGGTGCAGTATAGGAGAATGGGGTGGACTTTGGGGCGAAGACTCCAAGGCACACCTCAATTCCTGTCACTGGCTACAGGGTGGGGATGGAGGGAATGGCAAGAGCATTGCAGCTAACAATCCCAAGTCACACCCTGATGCCTGTCAGTCTCTACAGGGTGGGGTGTTATGGTTGAAAACCCTAATGCCCTGGGTGTTTGTTGGTATTTTCACTTCAAATTTTCGACATGATGTTTTGTGGCCCCATCTCATGAACAGTTTGTTAGCAGAAAGGTGATTTGCTGCTTTGTTTCTGCACCATTTAGAGCGTCACAGGTGCAAAAATACATTTTGGGCAGGATGTGAAAAATGACAACTGTACTGTTCATGAGGAGGTATAAAAAATGGCAACGTTGGAAAATCTGGAGTGAAAATATGAAAATTGGTGAAGTCACAAGAGTTTGAAGAAATTGAAAAGAACGCTTGTAACGCAATTATTTTGGGGATTTTTAACCACATTTTCAACATAGGCATTTTGTGACCTCCTCATGAATGATGGCACCGTGATTTTGTTAATCTGTCCTAAAAGTTGATTTCCCACAGCGACCATGCAATTTTAGCCACAGGCATAAAACACATTCAGGCAGGATGTGAAAAATGACAGCTATGCTAACAAGCATTTGTCAACGCCGAATGTTGATTGCGTGTGTGTGTTGTGCATGCTCACTGGCCCCTGTCAGTTGCTCAGTCTGTTTCGTCCGGTGCTGCAGGCTGCTGTTTTGTACTGGGCTCCTGCCTGCATTTGCACCTTGTTCTGCCCACTAAGAATTCTGCAGCTGTCTCGACAGAACTCTGTTGAGGTGGCTCACTCCCCTCTCCACTCGTTCATTCTGTGTCTCCTGGTACTGCAGGCTGCCCTTTTGTACTGGGCTCCTGTCTCTGTTGGTGGCTTTTTCTGCCCACAAGAAATCTGCAGCAGTCCTGGCCACAGGTCTGTTGAGCCTGCTGACTCACTCACTCATTCCATTTCTGCCTGCACTGCAGGGTGGCCTTTGTCACAGGGCTCCTGCCTACGTTGGCACCTTTTCTGCCAACAAAGAAATCCGCAGCAGTCACGACAGAGCTCCACTGAGGTTGCTCACTCCCCTGTGTCACTCACTCATTCTATCTGTCCTGGCGCTGAAGGCTGCCCTTTTGTACTGGGCTCCTGCCTCTGTTGGAACCTTTGTGTGTCCACAAAGAAATCTGCAGCAGTCCGACAAAGCTCCATTTAGCTCGCTCGCTCGCTCCCCTTCTCTCACTCACTCATTCCATTTCTGCCAGTGCTGCAGGCTGCCCTTTTTATTGGACTCCTGCCTGCGTTGCCACCTTCTTCTGTCCACAAAGAATTTGCAGCAGTTACAATAGAGCTCTGTTGAGCTCGCTCACTCCCCTGTCTCACTCACTCATTCTGGGTTCCCCGCCAGTGCAGGCTGTCCATTTGTACTGGGCCCTGCACGCACTGGCACTTTGTCCACAAACAAATCTGCAGCTGTCCTGACAAAGCTCTGTTGAGGTCGCTCAGTCTCCCTGTTTCACACGCTCATTCTGTTTGTCCTGGTGCTGCAAGTGGCCCTTTGTACGGACTCCTGCCTGCATTGGTGCCTTTTCTGCCCACAAACAAATCCATAGCAGTCCCGACAGAGCTCCGTTGAGCTCACTAGGTCCCCCTGTCTCACTTGCTCATACTGTTTCTCCACTGCTGAAGGCTGGCCTTTTGTACTGGGCCCCTGGTTGCACTGATGCCTTTTCTGCCCACAAAGAAATCCAGCAGTCCTGAAAGAAGCTCGTGAATTCAGTCACACCCTCTCTGTCACTCGCTCTCTTGTTCTGTTTCTCCCAGTGCTGCAGGCTGCCCTTTTGTACTGGGCTCTTATGTGCGTTCTTTCTCTGCCCTAAACAAATCACAGCTGTCCCCACAGAGCTCTGTTGAGTGCAGTCCTCCCCTCTCACTCTTTCGATCTTAATGTGTCCCATGCAGCGATTCCCCACAGCGGCCGTGCTATTCTGCGGAGAGTGCAAAACACATTTTAGCCACAATGTGAAAAATGGCAGCTGTACTGTTCATAAGGAGGTGTGGGAAAATGCCACTGTTGAAAATGTGGAGTGAAAATATCACAAAAGTGAGGCGTTACAAGGTGCGTGGAAACAGTTCAACGCGCTTGTAACACAGTCATGTTATGGAGTTTCGTCACCTGATTTTCAACATAGGCATTTTAGGACCTCTGCTCATGAACAGTGCCACTGTCATTTTCTTAATCTGTCCCGAACAGTGATTTCCCACAGCGACCGCGTTATTCTGCACGGAACTGTGAAAACACATTTCGGTCAGGATGTGAAAATGACAGCTGCACAGCTCATAAGGAGGTGTGGGAAAATTCCACTGGTGAAAATGTGGCATGACAATATTACAAATTCTGTAAATTACAAGCGCAGTGTGGAAAGTGTGCAATGCACACTTGTAACACAGTCATTCGATGGGCTTATCACCAAATTTTCAACATAGGCATTTCATGACCTCTGCTCATGAACAGTATCGCTCTCATTTTCTTAATCTGTCCCGGACAGTGATTTCCCACAGCGACCGCTGTATTCTGCGCCGAAGTGCGAAAACACATTTTGGCCAGGATGGGAAAATGACAGCTTTACTGCTCATAAGTAGGTGTGGGAAAATGGCAATGTTGAAATCTGGAGTGAAAATATTATAAATTTTCAAAGTTATGAGTGTAGCGGCAAACTGCACAATGCACGCTTGTAACACAGTCATTTTATGGAGTATCATTACCAAATTTTCAGCATAGCCATTTCAGGACCTCTGCTCATGAACAGTGGCACTGTCATTTTTAATCTGTCCTGAACACTGATTTCCACAGCGACCATGCTAGTCTGCATCGGAAGTGTGAAAACACATTCCGCCAGGATGTGAACAATGACAGCTGTACTGTTCACACGGAGGTGGGACAAAATGCCAATGTTGAAAATCTGGTGTGAAAATATGCAAATTCACGAAGTTATGAGCGTGCGTAGCAACTCGCAGTGCGCTCGTAAAACAGTCTCATTATTTGGATTTTTCCGCAATTTGCAACATAGGCTTTTTGAAGCCCACCTCATAAATACTAGCACTGTCGTTTAGTTAAACGGCCCGAAAGGTGATTCCAAGCAGTGACCAAGAAATCACCTTTCCGGGCTGATTAACACCATGACAGTTCAAGAATTCATGAGGAGGTCCCAAAACCCCATGTTGAAAATTTGGTGGAAAAATTCCCAAAATGCCCGAGATATGCAGTAAAGTTGAAAAACCCTATGTATTACATTATACAGCTTACCAGCATTTCCTTAGTTCGAGGTCGGCTTTGAAGAGTGCAGGCGTGTTCCCGGTCCACCTAAGATCATTTGCGTCCGAGCTCTAAGGTAAGTATGGGGTGAGGGGGTGGGGAGCAGGGCGTGCAGTGGGTGGGGTGCGGGTTGGGTGGGAAGCAGAGGCGAGTGCAGAGAGACGGTTCCTTTCTTCCATGATTAAAAAAAATATATAAATAAACCAGACTTTGCGGGACAGTGTTCTCCACTTGCAGGGCATCTGGCATACTGGGGTGGGCTCCCAGTGTGCCAGCAGAATTTCCTGGACGGGGGCAGCAGTAGCCAGCGGGATTGGGCACCCCATTGGCAAATGGGTGGGCGGGGTATCAGTATGCCGACGAGGATTGGGCACCCCTTCCAGCAACAAAAAGGAGGGGTAACAGAATGCCAACAGGGAGTGAGCCCCTGTCAGCAAAAAAACAAATGGGGAACATTACAGCCAACGAGGATTGGCCACCCGTCGGCAGGAACAAAAGCGGGGCCACAGAATGCCGAGTGGGGTGGCCCCCGTCAGCAACTAAACGTGGGGGTTATATTGTTTATAAACACAGTGGCAAGCCACCGCCATGTTCTACAAACAATCTCAGGGTTTTACATCCCACCCTGCAATGACGGTCGCTCCCTCATTCAAGCGGATGACTGACGCTGCAATGACGAGGTGGTCCGTGATTGCAGTGGCTGATTTTTAGAAAGTTGTGGCGCTGGCTGAACTAGTGTCAGCAGCAGTGTGCCACAGCATTGGGAAGTGGGCAAGCTTTGCATGCTGTGGGGCATTGGTCACAACAGTGCCGCGCCTCCACGACCTGCTTCTCGAGAAACCTGTCGCAACATGTTTCGCGCATCGTGCAATCAACATAAAATGACAATGCTGAAAATCTGGAATGAAAATATAAAAATTGTCAAAGTTATGAGCATCGTGGAAACTGCACAATGCACACTTATAGCATAATCATTGTTTGGAATTTTTCACCGTATTTGCAGCATTGGCTTTTGGATCCCACCTCATGAACAGTGGCATTGTCATTTTGTTAATCAGTCCCAAAGGTGATTCCATGCAGTGACTGCGAAATCACCTTTGGGACCTGTGAACGAGATGACAGTGCATGTGTTCTTGAGGTAGGTGCAGGTTAGGGAGGGTGCAGCGGGATGATGAGAGACTGTTTTTGTTTTTACAGGTAAAAAATAGACTTGGGAAGATTTTCTTTATTACAGATTAAAAATGATTTGGGAACACTGGGGTGGCTTCGGTATACCCACTGAGTTTGGGGGCAGACATGATGCCGACAGGGATTGGGCCCTGTCAGCAAAAGAAAGTGTGTATATCAGCCGACCCGATGGCACTGAGGGTTGAGGCGCTGGACACCACACTCACTCCATGCCAGCGACCCGGTTCAGAAATGAGCTCGGGCTGCCAGAGGTCGACTGGAGGAGAAGGCTTGAGTGTCGATGATGCTCGCCTTCTCTGGGGGAGGTGGGTACTTACACTGGCAGCGGTGACCCCTGGCGGAGGCTGGGGGCGTGACAGCTGCTGAGAGTCACTGGGTGCGATTGGTCAGGGGGGCCTTGGGCCATGAGTCAATCAGCTTTGGGGACATGAACTTGGGGGCAGGACTTTGGGAGCATTGGCGCTTCGCCTTGACACTGGGGGCATGCAAGTCCGCTTACAAAAATCAGAAAAAGCCCCATCGGAGTCGGGTGGATGGAGAGCCGAGTCGGGTCCCAATTTGCCACCTCCTGCCCAGCCAATTGGGTCCTGATAAAATTTGAAGGTTTGGGGTGCCCCTAGCCCGACCCGCAGAGGGGTAAACCGCAACATGATGGAGGATCCCACCAGTGAGCAGGATGGGGTAGGGACAGGCTTAATTGGCTCTCCTGAAGAGGCAACTCTGGAGGGATGGGGAGAATAAATAGTAATTTCAAAGAAAGTGTGTGTTGGGGGTCGGGGGAGCCATGATGCTGACTGGGATTGGGCAACCCGATTGGCAAAGAAAGTGTGTGTGTGTGTGTGTGTGGGGGAGGCCATGATGCTGACTGGGATTGGAGCAACCTGATTGGCAAAAGAGTGTGTGTGTGTGTGTATGGGGGGCCATGATGCTGACTGGGATTGGGCAACCCGATTGGCAAAAGAAAGTGTGTGTGTGTGTGGGGGGGCCATGATGCTGACTGGGATTGGGCAACCCGATTGGCAAAGAAAGTGTGTGTGTGTGTGTGTATGGGGGGGCCATGATGCTGACTGGGATTGGGCAACCGATTGGCAAAGAAAGTGTGTGTGTGTGTGTGTTGGGGGATATGATGCCAATGGGGATTGGGCACCCTGTCAGCAAACAAATTGAACTGGGAGGGGACATGCTGACACAGGGATTGGGCATCCCCGATGTCAGCTTTGTGGGATTATGTGGCAGCGTCAGGAGCCGCTATATTTATTGAAATGTTTCACCAGGAAAGCACGTAATGGAGCCTTGTCATCTGACGCTATGATGGGAAACTGCACCTCCTGGAGTGGCAGATTTCTTTCAACTCCATGGCTCTCTTTGAAACTGCTGTCATTGCCAGCATGCTCACTGATTGCGGCTGAGGATGCATCCACTAAAGCATTCCCTGCATTAGCCACAACACTGACACACCTCTGAAAGTTCTACTACTGCAAGGTTTTGCTTGCACTTGCACATGCACAGGCCAACATAAAAATCTGCATGTGTTTAACTTGATAGGAAGCTTTGTCTTGCAGCAGCTCCATCAACAGCATTTTCTAGGGACAAACACCTAATTTTATTTTGAGTGCACTTTTTACTTTGTTTCAATGAATGCACATGTGATACTAATACAATTAATTATGTATATGCAACCCTTACCGAGTCAAGAGCAGCATCTTGCAACCAGGACTCTAACTTGTACCACAGACAGGGCAACAAACCACAAGTTGGCATAAACAAAGGTACCACTCCTAGCATTAGGGTAAATACCTGACTTGGCATCTAAGAGGTCAGGCGGTCAGAGTGCAAAATAATATTTATATTTACCGAGTTCTGGGAGAGAGGTGCTAGGGCTATGCTTTGTCTCCTATCTGAGGGCCCAAAAACGAGCTCACACTGGGAAGCACAGATGGAATGTCCACTACTAGAAATGGGATTGTATGGAATGGCTTTATTCTGACACAGATGGAAAGCAGAAAGGGTGGTCCCCAAGTTGGTACTGTACATTACAGACAATCAGCAAGCACTTTCTTTTCCCACCACAACACAGTTTGGCTTTCCTAGATTTTTCCTTACAGAACTTTGAACAATCCATCCCTCTTTGCTAGGGACCTTTAGACTTTCTTTCTTCTCTCTTTAGCTAAGTGTCTATTACGTGGGGTTGCCACATTTTAAATTCAAACATTCCTTTTTCTCTCTGAGTGTCTATTACATGGGAGTTCCACACACTTTAAATACATATATTCCTTCTGACATGATGGACTTAGTTAACATCTGCAGGGTAACCTAGTGCCCTTCCGGTAACTAGTTAGCCCTGACTGGAGTTTAAGATGAGTTTCTGCTCACCATGGCTCCAACCAGCCTCTGCCATTCCATCCGGGTTACACTAACAGAACCTTCAACCCCGGATTGCTAAAAGTCTCTACACTTTCATATTCCTTCATTCAGCACACTTTTGTGGTGATATTTTGGGCCTTGACTGGTGTACTGTATCCTTGTCTCTGAGCACATGCACCACCAGATGACTCCTCTGAAACATTCCCATGTAGTTGTACTCAGTTTGTTTGTCTCTTTGTTACAGACATGGATCTTGGAAGAAACACACTTCTCCCTTTTCTGGTAGCTTTCACTGAGACTCACTCTCTCGCTCTCTGATCTGGGCAACAGGACAATCTTCCAGTCCCTCAGGGATTGCCCCTTGGACCCGCTGGATCTTAAAGTCCCATCCACTTCTCACAATAGTGACCCACTGGGTTCTTAGAAATTACAGGTCTCCATCATTTCCTATGGTACTGCTGTTGTCTCACACTGGGGTGAGAAAATGACCAGAGGTCCTTCACCCAGCCTCAGGGCAGGTTGGCAGGCACGTCCGCACTGGGACTCCTCTCTCCACTGCTCCCACACTCAGACTCTCCACTCAGCTGAACTCAGCATTCTAAACTGTTCCCTAGCAGCTGATTCCACTGTGGCTCAGGCTGCTGTGAGAGTTCTAAATGACCTCACTCATTTCTCACTCAGCCTAGCTAGGTAAACAAGCAGAGGTCTGTATAGAGCTTCTAATAAACTCTCATGAGCTGCCCACTACCTTCCTAATCTAACACTGATGGATTCTAGTAACCCCAGGTGACTGGGTGGTTGCATATAATGACCTGCACTACTTAAATGCCTTGTCCTCTTACAAGCCCCAACCCCTGAGGAAGACTCATTTGAGTCAAAGCACTGGAGATAGCTGGTATCATGCCTGCTGTGGACTTTTGGTCTGGCTTTTTATTTTCTGTGAGCAAACGCATTTATTTCCTAAACTGCCAATTGCATTGTGCCTATTGGTCTAGGGTGCAACCATGGACTCTGCTTTATGTTTATAGCCAGGGCTGGCCACCCACTGAGTTGTTGCACCAACCCTGTATCATTGGTTGCAGTACTGCTTTCTGGAACAGGTATCCATTTGGATCCAGTAGGCAATAATGTCTATATGGTTGGGAGAGACATAAAACAGACACTAAGTATGTTACATCAACTGCCTATCCCATTTAGTTCCTTTGTTACTTCCTCAAAAGACTCACAATAAACTGGCAGGTTTTCCACTTATTGAAAACATGTTTAGCAGCTCCAATTTGTTCAGATGTTCCATTATCTGATCTGATATCTACAGTATTTTTCCCTTGATCAAAGTCAGACTTGGGGCACTTCTACACCCCTTTTATGGCTGTAGTGGGTGGAGCCCGCAGACATCTTGGGATCAAAGGGATCAAAAAGGACTCAACAGATTCCAACCAAAGAACAATTTTGGAATTGCAACATAGTCTCCTCCATGGACAGTCTCCTCCTTTGTACGTGAAGTACTCCATTGTCTCCATTCATTGCAGCAGTACCACATACACAGCAGGAAAGAAAAAAAAAGCATGTTCCTCCTCTCAGTCTCTCTTCTCTCTCTCTCTCTCTCTCTCTCTTCCTCCTGTGACCTGTCTCTGCATGCAATAGTCGATACAGCTGCAGCCTTAATGAGAATTCCCGCATGTAGGCCTTAAAAGTGCCCCATAAAATATCCGGTGCAGTGCTTTCTATTGGGTTAGTAGAAAAAGACATCAATCTGGTCCTTCACCAGAGTATGATACCTGTCGTCTTTCAGTAATTGTTCGTTTAATTTCCATCGGGTCTCTTTCTTAGGAATGTTAAGAAATGCCAGATTGCATATCACCAGAGAATGATCAGATATGGGACCAGGTTGAATCGAGGTGGACAGCACCCTGGCAAGAGCACCTGGAAATTAATAAACAGTCAATGCGAGACACGAGCCATGCACTGACAGTGAAAGTATATTCCCTGGAATTAGGGTGCAAAACTCACCATACGTCGCACAGCCTGTACTGATCTAACAAATCCCTAAATGCCCTTTGCCCAGGAGATAATCCTTTCAGCCCGTTACCAGATCTGTCTATGTTAGAGTCCGAGACCAAATTAAAGTCTCCACCCATAACAATGGCAATAGGAAGCATAGGAAAATAGTGGTAATCAGCTTCATAAGAAAGGTGGGTCATCCACATTTGGCCGTCGATGCTACCGAGCAGAAGTAGCATGGCCCAAAGGGTACCCTTAACCAGAATGTACCTGTCTTCTGGGTCTTTGAAAACCTGAATGGGAATAAATGGGACATCTCTATTAACGAGTAACATGACCCTGCAGCTGTTAGCGGACCCGAGGCATTAAACACCTGTCCCTCCTGTTGCCTCCTGAGTTGTAATGCTCGTATCTAGCAATGAGATTCTTACAAAACATTATCTGGGAATGCAAAAGCTCAGGTGTTTAAGCACCTGATATTATAGGTTTTTCCTTACCTCCTTCACATTCCACGTAGCCAGGTTGATATTGCTAGCCATCTGCTATGCAGGTTTTTTATTGCATCTTGTCATGAGCAATCTTCCCAGAGTGAAATTTGCTCTATTGTTTAATAACTCCGGTGGAGGCCAGTGTCTTGTTACATTGTCCTTTGTTTTAAATTAACCACAGACATCTGGCAACCAAAGGAGACACACTTAGGTATGTACAGCATAATTAATAAGTTTTCACATGCATAATCTTTCCATTCATGTTATTGCTAAACATACTGCAGCTAGCTTGGCTTGAGGAAGGGTGAACATGGTCAGGACCCCTTAGCAATTGAGATGCACATGCAGTAAATAAGTCCAGATCACGCTAACTGCTTGCTGAATAAGGAAGGGTTGCAGGAACCAGGGAATGATTACGGGGGGTGATGGTCATCAGAATGGAAAGGGATTTTGGGGTAATCATATTGGATGACCTAATGGTGGCTAAACAATGTACCAAAGCTGTGAGGAGAGCCAGTGGAATGCTGTGGTGCATAGGAGAGGTATTACCTGCAGAAGGAAGGGGTGGTAATGCCACTGTGTAGCTCACTGGTGAAGTCTCATTTGGAATATGGTGTCCAGTTCTGGAAGCCACATTTCTGTCATGCAACTTTAAATCACAAATGGGTTAAATAGTTCTATTTTAGATTTCTATCCTTTTCCCTACTTCTCCCACTGGTTAGCCTTATGAAACACAACCAGAACATATCTTGGCTAGCATGATGAATGCACCTACACAAGCTGCTTCTCAGTCTACAGCACTGTCTTTTAAAATGCTAACTTCTTGTTGAAAATATGGCATAATTTTTCCATCCACGTCATTCCTAGACATACTGCACCTAGCTTGGCTTGAGGAATGGTGAACATGGTCAGGACCCTTAGCAATTGAGATGCATATGAAGCAAGTAAGTCCAGATGTGCTAACTACCCTACAACTGTTAAGTGTCACAGTTTGCATTTTCTTCTTGAAATGGTTACTTTTGCATTTATGTTTGTTTTAAAATATTTAATATTCTGAACATTTGGTTATGTCATGGACCATAACTGATCTTTAGTTTAACCCCCACCCCATCTTCCAACTTGCATAGAAGATAGTGCTTGTGGACAAATCTAATCATTTTGCCACTGTGTCCTGGTGTGTGTGTGTGTGTGTGTGTGTGTGTGTGTGTGTGCTTTTGATTCAATTTCTTGTGTTTTGCATGGAAAACAGTGCTTGAAGACAATCTAATCATTTTGTAGCTGTGCTGTGCTGTGTGTGTGTGTGTGTGTGTGTGTGTGTGTGTGTGTGTTCCTCTGAGGCTGTTCTTGCAACCTAGCAAAGTGACTTCCAGACATAGCAGCAGTACATTGCATAGCAGATATAAAATGTCAATAAGCAGGTCATGCAACAGATGTGCTGAGCAGTTACTGAAGCAAGAAATGTTCAGCTGTCATTTTTACATCCTGTTCAAAATGTGTTTTGCACCTGTGGTGCTAAATGGCACAGTCAGCTGTGCAAAATCTCCTTTCAGCTATCAACTGAAAGTGTCACTGTTCATGTGTTGGGGTCACAAAAGCCATGCTGAAAGCTTGGAGTGAAAATACCTAGAAATTCCCTGGGCATGGGTTTCTGGCCTAATACCCTGCACTGTAAGGACTGACAGGCATCAGGGGTGTGACTTGGGATTGTCAACAGTAATGCTCATGTTATTCCACCCATCCCCACCCTGCAGCCAGTGACAGGTATCGAGGTGTGCCATTGACTCTTCAGCCTCAAAGTTCACTCCATTCTGTTATACTATACCCATTTCAGCATATTTCATTATGGAATAGGGTGAACTTAAAGTTGAAAACCCCAAGGCACACTTTGACTCTTGTCTGTGTCTGCAGGGTTGGGTGAGTGAAATGGCGTGAGCGTTATGGGCAATGACCCAAGGCATACCCAAATGCCTGTCCATGTCTGCAGGGTGGGGTGGAGTTAGGCGTCACTTCAGTACTACACTGCAATTCCTATTCTGTCTGTCTGTCTGTGTCTCTCGCT
Source organism: Neoceratodus forsteri (assembly GCA_016271365.2). Classification (NCBI taxonomy): domain Eukaryota; kingdom Metazoa; phylum Chordata; order Ceratodontiformes; family Ceratodontidae; genus Neoceratodus; species Neoceratodus forsteri. Next base: position 873,564,851 of record CM028136.1, read on the forward strand.
CTCTCTCTATCTATATGTCTATGTAATTATCTATTGTTCTATTAATTGCATGTATCGTTATTTTAACCTATTTCTAAAACAAATCTGCATATCACATTTGCCTGCACTCTGAACACGTACTTATGAAACTGTGCACATTTGTACTCCACTTCTGGGTAGACCTCATACTTTCCTAATATTCCCATTATCACAAGTATAACTACCTTGCCCTTATCAAAGCGACCCCCTCTGAAGTTAATATCACATTTTCTGTAACAGTCCATCATCATTACACCTGACTTCCTGGGTTCCATGTCATTTCAGCTACTGACAAAACAATGAGTGCAATTTCAGCGATGCAATCATAGCAACACACATTTCAGCGACCGGCAACTTCAGCGAGGACTTTTCAGCAAATATAGTCAGATCTTATTTTGCTGCTAATTGTCTTGAGAGCTATACCCCAGCACCATAGAGTCTGCACCCTGAACCCCCTATTTCTAAATTTACATCCTCGAGTCATTCATTGACTTGGAGGATCGCTAAATGTCACAGTTGCTGTAATGCTGCAGTCGCTGTAAATGTAGTCACGATTTTGTCAGCTGTAATTGAGTAGCTGAATTGACATGCTACTGACTTCCTGACACCAACACATTGCTTAAATATAACTTACATCACCTCATGGACAAAAACCCTGTTTCTCAAAAAAAAAAAAGCTGTATAAATAATTCCAAGGCTGAACATATGCCAGTCATTACTTTTTCATGTACTGCCACCTGTACCATCATGGGGATTCAGACATGGTTCCCCTTTGATGCTTTGCATTATTGGGATATGTGCAATTGAGTTTTCTTTCAAATGTGGCTGTCTGGCCAATAGCATCCAGGATAACACGTACATCAGTGGCATTTGCTCTGGGATTCTTTTTGTAAACTTCCTATTCCTTCCATTAAAATGTACACCTCCATATATTTTCCTAATAATGTGTATGCCTTCTTTAGAACAGAAACTAAAACAAATCTTACTACTTACAAATCATTGTGTTGTTTCTCCATACCTCCTTAATTCCACACAACTTCACTAACTTCATTAGGCAGCCGTGGTGGATCTGAACAGATTTTGTTTATAATTGGGCATGACTGTGGGATACAACATTGTATGATTTCTGTATTTAATACAGAATGGTTTATTCTCTCTTTTTTTGCAGGCTCTGCTTACCTTTGCCAAGAATAGAATGTTACCAGCTGTTTAACTAACCTTTCTCTTTCTTTTTGCTGTCTATGGGTCCTGCAGATAACCCCACCCGGCAGAGTGGTGCAGTATGATGAGGAGAGGGGTGGTGGGGCAGGTTGACCTGGAAGGTCATTAGTTTGTTTCAGGGTGCTCATTTAGGGCATGTTTGGTATCAGCTGTCTGCCCCAATCTGTCTCACCCTGCCTGGCTGCCTGACCTAAGCATTTGGCTGGCTCGTAGCTGACCCATGAGCTCAGCCCTTTGACTGCTTCTGTTATCTATTATTTGTCTGCCTATATGGGGCCCTAGAAAGTTCAGGCTGTATGGTTCACTACTATCCACTTCTTCCCAAAATGCCCATCTAAGATCTAGCCCTTTTGTTTAAGGCAATATATAGGTCGGGTGCTGACCATGCCCTAGTGCATTACTGAATAGTGGAACATGCCCCGTATCTTAGTTTGGGTGAACACAGAAGGACGCTGGCACTAAGACCCCTTCTGACTGTACCCTAGCTACTGCAGTCAGGCAAGGGTTACCCTTAGCATGTAATCCATCACCCTTCACATCTATGCCTTACCTTTTTGAAGGGTGCTACTGGGGTAACCACCTTGAAGTGGTCATTACCATTTTAAAGTTTATATACTGCAATTTTTGCTATTGTTCAAACTTGCTGTTGACATTTATTCTGGTTGTTACTCAATTAGACTTAATATTCATAGGTTGTTTTCTCTTTTATGCACCGGACTTGTGGTGTGCAGTAGTGTCTACAAGTAGTGGGAGCAGACTGAACGTTAATCACAATACTTATATAAGATGGCAGATTTACATATAACCATTTATAATGTGAAGGGATTAAACAGTCCAATTAAACATGCTAGATTGCTACAGGAGCTACAGAAATTGAAAACAGATGTGGCTGTTTTGCAAGAGACTCACCTGAACGCACTTGAAAGTGCAAAATTTAAGAGGTCTTGAGTGGGAAAGGTGTATGCATCACATTGTCATCTACATCCACATAAAAGAGGGATAGCAATTTTGGTCAGAAAAATCTGCCACTGAAGGTCTCAGAGGTTCAGTCTGATGCAGAGGGTAATTTTGTTTTGCTCATTGGGGAGTTGGGGCCCACACCTGTACTATCCTCAATTTATATGCTCCAACGAGAGCATTTATGGATCCCCTTTTAACCAAGGTATTGTCTGTTGCAGGAGCAGAACACTCCAGGCATAGTTATTATAGGCAGAGACTTCAATACAACATTATCCCCACAGCTGGATAAGTCGGCTCACACTCCAGGAAAAAGTCCTGGGCATCAATTACCCTAACTAGTGTACTATATGAATATGGACTTCTAGACATATGGAGGTACTTACATCCAACGGTACATGATTACACATACTATTCTCCCAGGCATAATCTCTGTTTGAGACTAGATTTTTCTTAATCCCAACTAACTGGGTATGGGTGGCGAAACAGTAAATATAGGTTCTATCAGTCTCTCAGATCACACACAATCTCTTTAAAACTGGTGCTTGATTCACCATGTCAGAACTGCTCCTGGCATTTAAATGTTAGTCTCCTTAATAAAGAGGAGTTTAAATCCTTAATCAAGGAGGAAATATGACAGTTCCAGCAATTAAACCCTCCAGAGACACATCTCCTGCTATTTACTGGGATGCCCTTAAGCATACATTAAGGGAAAATGATTTTGTGTGCTACCAAGGTAAATAAGGCATAGGTTAAAGCGGCAGCAGGAGCTAGAAAAATAAATTTTGGAGCTGGACAGCCAACATAAGTCTAATTTATCTGTTATAGTTAAACAAAAATTAGAGCAGGCAAGGAAGGCTCTTACTCAACTATTGAACTATAAACTAGCAGGCACCTTAAAGTACACCAGGCAAAGGTTTTATGAGCATGACAACCATGCTGAAAAACTACTGAGAGCCCAATAGTGGAAAGAAGCAGCTAACAGGGCAGTGCTTAACTTGCGACATGGTTCCAATAGGGAAAATCTTGACCTCCCTAAGGAATTATCTCAGTGTTTTGCAGATTTTACAAGTCCTTACGTAGTCAGAGAGGTCCACTCATACAGAGTATTCAAGACTACTTAAAAATTGTTCCTTTCCTTCCCTAACTTGAACACGCCAATTACACTTCAAGAACTTAGAACACAAGTACAGTACAAGCCATGTTAAACTGTTTATCCAATGAGTTGGTTTAGTATTTCTGACTGAATTGCATAAGAGTTGCTGGATCCAGCACAAAGCCTTGCACAAAGTTTCTTGAGAGTTAAAATGCAGTTTGGCATTGCATTGTGACTGAACTGCAGATGCATTCAAATGAGTTACAAAAGCATTTTGTAAATATTTCTCTTGAGCTGGTTAAGCATTGAAAAAAAATGTAATATGGGTTGCCAATGCATTGTCAAATCTGAAAAACAATGCTAAACCGACTCATTGGTGGAAAAGTTTAATGTCTTGTACTGTACAACATTTAAAGAACACCAAAGCTCCGGGTTCAGGTACCCAGCCAAATTTTATAAAGCTTTTCATGCAGACTTGCTCCCTATTTTCCTTGAGGTCACTAACTCCATTTTGCAGGAGGGTGACCCCATCCCTCCTTACTGGAACCAAGCTCAGATCTCAATTCTGTTGAAGCCAGCCAAAGACCCCTGGACATGGGTTCTTATTGGCCCATTTCCATGTTAAATACAGATTTAAAACTTTTCACGGGATCTTGGCCAATACATCGCAGCAAGCCATTCAAGGTCTAATCCACCAGAACCAAACTGGTTTTCTTAAGGAAGACTTCTGCAAGATAACATCAGGCATTTCCTTAACATAATATCTGCCCAGGAGGACAGAAAGCTTTTCAACTACAGTAGCCACAAGTGTCGACACTGAAGAAGCATTTGACAGAGTGGATTGGTGTTTTTTATCTGAAGTTTTGTCCAAATTTAATTTGAGGATAACTTCATTAAAGCTGTAGTGGCACTCTATTCTAAACCTGAAACAACTATAAAGGTACATGTCAGATAGGTTCTCTGGGCTGTGGGATGCACCAGGATTATCCCTCTCCCATTTGCTATTCACCATTTCCCTTGAACCACTAGCTGTCCACATAACAGGACATCCCACCATTCAGGGAGTTAGAGTGGGGCAACAGGAGCATAAAATAGCTCTTTATTCTGATGACAGCCTTCTCTTTTGGGGATCAGTCTGTTCACTCCAGCCCCTTTAATGGTGCAGTCTATGGCCCCTAGCACGCCTGGCATGTTTGCCACCCTTTGGAAGAGCAGCATGGTTTCTGTCCGCTCTGCCTGTGTGCTTGGGAAGTTGAAGTATGCCGAAGCATGTGGCAGCAGAGCAGTGAGAAAGTGGATGAGGAGACAGGATGTGGCAGACTGTGCCAGTGGTGTCACCACTGGCATCTGGAAGGTGCCCGTGGTGATCAGGCACACTGCTGCTGTCACCTTTGTCTCCACCTTCATGGTGTGACTCCTGTGTGTTGGTGCCTATAGGTCATCATGGTGCAGCTCACAGAGCTGTCTCAGCAGTGCCCTGTTGAGTCAATCTCTGTGTCACTCTGCTGTTCAAATGTGACATGGGCTCTGCTGGCATATCACCTATTGGTCCCCTTCCATGTCCACATTGTTGTGCCTACCATCTCCTCACTCCCCTCATGACTGCTGTCATCAGAAATGCAGACCCATCCATGGCTGCTTTGCAGTGCAGTGCTGCTCTGTACCTGTGGGAGGCTTGAACTTAGGCATGCTTTTATATGCCTATCTTTGTGTAACACATCTGCATGATATGCTGCAGATGCACAGCACATTTGGCTGAATATGGAACTACGCGGCACATTAATGGGAATACCCTCTCACATGCACCACATACATTATATTTGCACTCATGCATCCAGTGTTGTGCTGCGCACCCTGTCCTTTCAATGTGGCCCCACAGTGCATCTACTGGTCTGTGCGTGCATCTCGGGTTGCTCCCGCATCTGCTTTTAATATCCTAGCCATAGTCACAAACAACAATAAAAGTACAACAAGTGGTTCCAGAGGACATGCAGTTGAGTCAGGCTCAAAACACTAAAGACAGAACACTTACATAAGGTTTTGAAAATAATCCACTAGATTGTTGTATAAAAAGTCACAGGATATGTATTGAGAGAAATTGAATAAAACAGTTTAATGATTACAACTGCATTGGACTGCAAGGTAGACCACAAAGATCTCTTAAACTGATCCATCTTGGGAGATTCAGCAGTGTATCAGGCAATTTGTTTAGTCAGTTTGAGGCCCTGACAGCAAATGACCACCTGTCCAGCTGAGTACAGTGGAAAGAAGACTTAATTCATTCACACCACAAGAGCTCTTTCAGACTTCCACCACTTGTGTCTTGTATACCCTTAGCACTGCATCCTGGGCCTTTCTAAGCAAAATCAAGTCATAATCAGCATGCCACAAACAAATGCATATACCTCTTGAACCATAAGTGCTACATACAAAGTACAGTGGCAAAGTTGTTCAGTGCAAAACTACCTTTCCAATGGTGCTATGCAATCAATTGTAATCAATTCAATTTTTATTTTATACGAGCTGAAATACCAAACAACTATGTTTTTTCCAGATTTTTCAAAGTACTTAGGTGAGGCTTGAGAGACAAATGTCAGCCATGCACACATACCATAAACAAATGTGAATAATTCCTAAAGTATACGTGATAGACACAAAGTATCAGTGGCAAAGTTGTTCAGCACAAATTTACCTTTCTAATGGCACTGTGCAATCAGTTCTAAGCAATTCAGTTTGTTTAATATTTATGTAAAACCTCTGACTTCCTCAGACATTTCCAGGCCTGAGTGAAAGTCAGCTGAGTAAACGCTCTATAGTCATTATTGGCCTGAGTGGCTATGCTTTCAGATACCACCTACTGGCATATCTAGGCCTGAATGAGTTAAGGGCATTCATGGGCAGGTTCCTGGTGTTATATTGGTTGGAGATAGTGCAAAAGCAGTTTGATAAAGCGTGGGGTGTTAGGCCCAGGAGAACCTTTGGCTATCAAACAGGTCCGGAGCTTTATTCTGCTTGGTAAAGAAGCCAGTTAAAGAGTGTGGAAACAGTTCAAATATGAATGCAGTTATTTACACCAAGTACAAAGTGTCACACCTTATTACAGATCAGTTTTACTCTGTTTAGCACTATGTAACAGGCGGCTGCAGGAAGCTGAGAGGAGAAGAGCTCCAGCTGCCTTAAAGCAAGAAGGTGATTTATTTGAGTACATTGAATTCAATTCATAATTCAGGGGCTTGTGGAAGAGGTAGAAGTCAGTGTTTTGATTCTCTGTTTTGGAGATGTTCTTTACTTAGTGTAACTTTTATTTGCCAGGGAAGTAATCTAGCTGGGAGACTATGTACAGTCATTTGTGACTAAACTGTTTCCTTCTGTGGTAGACACTGAGCAGATTGGTGTTATTTTTTCCCCTTTATGGGCTGATTGTTTGTTTGTTTTTCCATTCTCTAACAAGCAAGAGGCACTAGAGATGAGCTGATTGTTTTTCTCTGTGAGGATCTACCTCCAGATTATCCATCCCACCCACCCCAGGGCTGGGTTTACTTTATAGGGACTTCCAAAAGGCATTTTATCATTTCCTATCTAGACAAGGAAGAAGGGAAAACACAGACAGGGTCAGCATGGATTGTCACCAAGATCTGTGTGGGTACTTCTTGGGAGTGAAAAGCATACTGTTATACTGGGGCAATAGATTTCCTGTGTGTTTGCTGACACAACAGTGTGAATGTGTAAAAAATTGTTTTTACTTGGGGAACTAATACTCAGAAAAGAAGGCAAACAACAGACAGATGAGAGAGGTGCAATGCAGTGGCTGTGGGGCAGCAGTCTTCTGGGAGACATTATGGAGGCTGTGGTGCTGCCTTATCTGCAGACACCTCTCTGGGTTGAGGGCAGAGGTTGCTCATCTCCAGGCAGAGTTGGCTAGGATTAGGAGACTTCTTCCTCACCCAGGGACCACAATGCCACCCCACTGCCTCAAAGGATGCCAGTAAAGAGGGTGGATGGACAACAGTGGGCTCAGGGAGGGTGAGGGAGGTTGGGCAGAGAAACATTCTGCTTGTGGTTCCACTCCACAACTCCTATGCCATTCTAGCAGAGCAAAGCTATCCCATGGGGAATCCACAGTGGTGGATGAGGTAGATCTGGGGAACCTTCATAGTGGAGACCCCAGAGGGAGATAAGGGAACCCAGAGGAAGGAAGCAACTCCTAATTGGTAACTCTGTTATTAGTGGGGTAGACTTGGGGTGGGAAAGGGAGGAGGGAGAGAGGTAAGGTGCCTCCCAGTGCCTTAGCTTGGAGGGATAGGAGGCGAATCCTAAGGATTGCAGGAACAACAGCATGGGAGGAAGGCAGACATCATTGTCCACCTGAGGACAAATAAATTGGCTGACAAGGAGGTTGTGGCAGGTAGAGGAGTTCACAGAGTTGGGAGGGTCTTAGACAGGTGGCACACCTTCTCAGAAGTGCTACCTGTCTATGGCATGGGAGGTACCAGGGTGCTCCACACCATGGGATTCAATGAATGGCTGAAGAACTGATGTAGAGTACAGAGTTTTGGCTTCATTGGGGACTGGGGGCACCTGGAGAGATGCAGGCTTGTACGTGAGGGATGGTTTGCATCTGTCCAAGGAGGGAAAGGGATCCTGAGTGAAAGGTTTGAATGTTTCATTGGCAGGACATTTAAACTACCCAAGGGAGGAGGTGGAACTCAATTGCCCCACCCACAGGTCAGGGTAGCCACACAAGAAGATACTAAGGATGAGGAAACAAAATGGATTGAAACAGGGGTAATGTCAGGGAGGCACTGTGGGAAAGAGGATGGGATGGGAAACAAATAGGGTGAAGCAATAAAACATGGAGGACCATGTGTACAAATGCCTGCAGTTGGGTAACAAGACCTCTGACTTAGAGGCCTTGATGGTGGAGGGAGACCTGGATATTGTGGCAGTCACTTAAACATGGTACATTATACAGAAAGCCATGATTGGGAAGTTAATATACTGGGGTACACTGTCTACAGGAAAGACAGGGAAGGCAAAAGGGAGGAGGGATTGCAATCTACATCAAAGATGGGATCAAGGTGACAGAGATAAAGGAAAGCAGGGAGGAGAGGAGGCACTTTGTGTTACCCTGGAGTCAGGAAATGGCACCACCACTAACACACAGGAGCTATCTACAGACTCCCCATGCAAGGGAGGATACAGATAGGGTCATTGTAGATAACATCCTTAAAATGGCAGAGAATGGGGAAGTGTTGGTGGTAGGGGATCTATATGCCTGATGTTAACTGGAACACCTACAATATGTTGCAGCCACAACCAGGAGCAAAGTCATCCTGGATGCCCTGCAAGGAGTGCCTCATGCAACTAGTGGCGGACCCCATTTGTGAGGTGACAATATTGGACCTTGTGCTCACAAATGGAGACAGAACAATAGATGTATCAGTGGGCAGCCATCTGGGGTCCAGCAGCCATCAAACAGTATGGTTCAGGGTAAAAGCAGTAAAGAATCAAGCCACACAAAGCAAGAGTCCTAGACATCAAGAGGCAGACTTTGCTAAAATGGGAGAAGGCCTCAAGATATCACTGGCAAAGGGTGAGGGAGGGGAGAGCTACAGTAGGAGAACCTCAAGAGAGCCATAGGAGGCAACAAGTCTTTGTGTGAAGCTAGTGAACAAAACCAGAAAGAAAAACCATTATGGTTTCAAAAAGTAACAGGGAAGGTTACAGAGAAAAAACTGACATTCAGAAATTACAAGGAAACACAATGGGAGGAAGACAAGGAAATGTGTCAAACAAAGCAGAGAGTGGGTTAAGCAGTCAGAAGTGTAAAGACACAAACAGAGGAAAGATCACCCAGACAGTGAAGGAGGGGACAAAACCTACTTCAGATGCATAGTGGAAAGAAGAAAGGCCATGGGAGGGATAGTGAAGTTAAGTAAAGGAGAGGGGTGGACAGAGGGGACCTGGAAAAGACTGAGATACGGAATGAATATGTTTGCTCAGTATCCACAAAAGAAGGAGGACCAAAATTAGCAAGTAGACACACACACACACACAGAAGGAGGTGTACCCAGTCCATTCACAGAATAGGGGTACTAAAGGAACTCTTGAAACTGAAGATGGACAAGGCAATAGGGCCAGATGGGATACATCCCAGACTCCTGAAATAATTCAGAGAGGTGCTACTGACACCACTGACAGCCCTATTCAACAAATAGTTGGAGGAGGAGTACTACCAGAGGGACTGGAGGAGGCCGAATGTGATACCCCTTCACAAAAGAGGGAGCAAGATAGAGCGGGACACTCTAGACCAGTCAGTTTGGCCTCAGTGGTTGGCAAGATGATGGAATAAATGTTAAAGAGAGGACTGTAGAATATCTAGAAGCCAGTGGAGCACAAGACCCAAGGCAACATGGATTTACAACAGGAAGATCTTGTCAAACGAATCTGATAGATTACTTTGACTGGGTGACCAGGGTAGTAGATCAGGGAGGGACGATGGACACAGCCTACCTAGATTTTAGCAAGGCATTTGATACAGTCCCATACAAGATATTAGTTAACAAGTTGCAGAAGAACAAACAGGTGGCTAAAACAAAGATAGAGCCAAATGCAAGGTACTCACAAACAAGAGACAGCAGCATGGCTAGGTATCACCACTGAACATCAAAAAACAGCATATCGCAGTCAGGCTATAAGCAAAATTCATTTTATTGCAATACAAATGCCAACACACAGTTACAACTTGCCCTCCGACAGCCAAACGTTTTTCGCGCTAACTCTCATGCTTTCTCAAGGCTGCTTATATGCTGCTTTTGATGTCCAATGGTGATATTTAGCCGTGCTGCTGTTTCCTGTAGTTAACAAGTTGGGCATTCTGGGAGTGGGTCCCAAGGTGGTAAACTGGGTCAGTAATTGGCTTAGCAACAGGACACAGAGGTAGTGGTAAATGGAGTTCAATCTGAAGAAAGGAGGTAACCATCGGTGTGCCTGAGTTTAATGCTGGGCCAGTCCTCTTTAATGTCTTCATAAGTGACATCGCAGAGGGACTTGAAGAAATGTATGCCTCTTTGCAGAAGACACCAAGATCTGCAATAGGGTGGACACTCTGGGGGGTGGAGCAAATGAGGAGACTTAAGCAAGTTGGAGGAGTGGTCAAGAGTGTGGCAGCTCAGATTCAATGCCAAGAAGTGCAACATTATGCACTTAGGGAGCAAAAACCTTGGAAGGAATACACAATGGGAGGGAGGTACTAACAACAACTAAGATGGAACAGGACCTGGAGTAATCATAACAGATGATCTAAAGTAAGCCAAACAATGTGAGAAGGCAGTGAGAAAGACGTGGGATGCTGAGGTGCATAGGGAGAGTATGACCAGTGGAAAACAGGAGGTGATGCTGCTGCTATACAGGCAATTGGTGAGGCATAATCTAGAGTACTGCATGCAGTTCTGGAGACCTCGTCACAAAAAGGACACTGACAGGGTGGAGGCAGTCTAGAGAAGGGCAACAAAATGGTGCAGTGTCTACTCCAGAAACCATACGAAGAGAGATTGAGAGAACTCAATATGTATACTCTGGAGGACAGGGGAGAGGGGTGATATGATAGAGACATTCAAATACCTCAATGGGTTCTACAGAGTTCAAGAGGCATATTTTTCAAAAAGGAGATGGGGAAGAACAAGGTCGCTAATATGAGACTGGAGGGGAAGACTCGGAGGCAACAAGAGGATGTATTTTTTCACAGAAAGGGTGGTCGATGCATGGAACAGACTCCTGGAGGAGGTTGTGGGGAAAAAGTGTTGGTGAATTCAAGAATGCATGGAACAGGCAGAAGGCAACAATAGAAGTAGGATGGAGGAGTTAGGCTGCAGATCAGTAGGATCTGGAGTTTACACAGTAGGTAGGAAATGGGCAAACTAGGTGGGCCAGGTGGTCCTTTTCTGCAGACAAATTCTAGGTTTCTAGGTTTCTATAGACAGGGAGGCTATAATCTATAATTGACAGAATGGAGCTGGATACAAAAAGGCATCTAGCATCCCCAGTGAGATTGTTCTGGTTACAGTACAGGGCACCCAGTCTTCTGTTAACTATGGCCACCAAATTGTCAACATGGGGGCAAAGATAAGGTGTGTCATCCAGAGTTATTCCACAGTATTTGAACATCTCCACCTGTTCAAGGTTTTGTCCCCAGTTGTTTTGGATGACAAGGGTAGATATTTCCTCTTCTGTGGGAAGCTAGAGAACAGTGTTTTTTGTAATTGAGGACTAGTTTGTTGTTGAAGAACCAGCTTTCTAATATCCTGAAGTTACTTTGGACAATGGTGGTGAGGCTTTTAAAGTTAGGGTTTTTGAATAAGCGACAGCATCACCAGCATACAGGAGTACATTAGCTGTCTGACAGGAATCAGGCAGTTGATTTAGGAAGAGGCTAAACAGGAGTGGGCCCTGCAGGACACCACTGGATACTCCCCTAGTGTCAGACAAAGATTTGTCGATCTTCACAAGCTTGTAGTGATTGGTGGGATAGCTGTGGAACATTCAGCTGTGCTCTGTGACAAACTCAGGCCAAGGAGTTTAAGTAGGAGCTTATGGTTGACCAGCTGAAGGCCGTAAGTAAGGTCTATATGCATAGCGTTGACGAGGTCACCATTGTCAAAGGCCTTATGAACACAGATGGTGTCTTCCAACAATACCATGCTGGTGTTGGAGCTTCTAGAAGCCATGCTGCTGCACATGCTGGACACTTTATTTTTAAGATACGTGACAAGTTCGTCAGAAACTATTCCCTCAAGGGCCTTGAATGAGGGAAGAGAATACTTTGTAATTGGTAAGGCCAATGTGGTCTTCGTTCTTGCATAACCATTGTGAAGTTTTACTTCTCAGGGGACTGTGAGTAGTGCAGGAAAGGTTCAACATTCTAGAAATGGGGTGGGAAAGTTCCTCTACTGCCAGGGCAAGAAGTTTTATATCACCTTAATCACTTCCACATCTAGTTTTTCCTAGTACCCTACTGATGCATTTCAAGGTGTCTTTGACTGAAACAGCCTTAAAGTATAATTTACGGTACCTTGACTGAGATCTCACCATCTTGGGAGCTTTAGGATCAGGTTCTCTGCAGGGGCTCTGGGCAGGCTTAGTGGGGATTACAGAACTGCCATCAGTAAAAGCTGTGTTGAAGCAATTGGAAAGTTTGCTGGGATCCAGGATCTCTTGACCTTCCACCATGAGCATTTGAGAAGAGGTTTTAACTCCCTTGCCTAGGAGCTCCAAGATGTTGTCCCAGAATCTTTTGCCACTGCTCCAGTGCCAGGTCTGCTGATCCTTATAGAAGTGAGATATGGGCTGTCTAATCATACTGGTGCACTTACTGTGGCCTTCCTTGTAACTTTGCAGGTAGACAGGGACTCAGTGTCCCTGGCCAGTGCCCACAGATTACCCCTGTCCCTCATGCAGGCAATGAGTTTGGGAGTGATCCATCCAGACAGTGTTCCTCTTGCCTTGCATTTTTAAAGGGTACCCATTTATCACAGGCATGTGAGAGCTCAGAGACAAAGAATTATAGGGTTGGGTCAATATTGGGAATGGCATCTAAGAAGTGCAATCAATTTGGGTTTGCAGATGGGAGAATCTTCCAAATCAATGACAAAGGAATTATTCATTTTGTTTTTATCTAAAAGGGAGAAGCTTGTTATCTGAGTAACTGGAGACCAATCAGTATAGACCAAAAATGCATCTAAAATTCCAGCTAGCAAATTAAAAACATTTCTGAGGCCTGAATTCATAATTTCAGTCCTGAGTCCTGCTCAGTGCCAGGGAGGCATGTTCATCATAATTTAATTTCCTTGAGAGAAACTGTGGAGAAGGGGAATATGTGGCACCTAGAAGGTCACTATAGATTAAACAGAACTGCACTTGCTTTTCTATTCCAAGTCCTAAAGGCCTATGTGATCCCACCATTATTTATTGAATGGTACAACATAGAGTGAACAGATGCCTAAAAATGCAATTACATAGGGGAGTACATCAGGGCTGTCCTCTGAGCCCATATCCTCTGTTTAGGAGAATGGAGACTTATGAGGGTATATAGTAATATATATTTACCACCAATTAAGATAACGGCTTATGCCAATGATATGAGCCTGTTTCTGGACATATCTGATTGGGATTATAACCTCAGGCAGGTGTTAGATTTGTATTAGGTACTATCAGGTTGAAGTAAATTTCTTAACAAGTAAAGAAATAGGGATAGGAAGGCAACAGAACCGTGAAACAACTAGGGATCACTATCACCAAGTCCACCATAAAATCCTGGGAATAATATTTGGAAGGAGTGCAGACATAGGTCTGAAAAAACTGAAATGTCTGCCTCTACTTGGTTTCACTTTATCAGAATCATTTTTCTTTTGGGGTGAATTGGAAACTGTCAAATAAAAAAGAGTACTCCTGATAAAGAATATATTGGTGCCTAGTTTTTATACACAAGTTACATGTACATAATACCCCTGCTCTGAAGCCAAAACTATTTAGTATGTATTTTTTTCCATTTCTTTAGGATATAGACTCAACCCAGTTAAACAGTGAGTTACTTACTAAAGTGTAAAAGTAGAAGTATATACCCAGAGTATCCACTGATTTGAGTGGACAGGTAGCTGAGGACCAGCCACCAGTACTCATTCTTTTCGGTGGTGCTTGGCAATGCCAGGTCAATGAGGAATAAGACCGACAGTTATTACAGATTTCATTTCTTGCTCCTCGCTTGACCTGGCATGCTTACGAAGACTTGACTAGGTGATGATACTGGTCCAGTCTTGGGCGGCAGTGCCAGACGAGTCTCAGTAGTGCACTGCCGAGAAAGGATTGTGGGAGGGAGAGTAGCTATCCTGTTTAGAACTGAGCTGGAAATGATGGTGCATCCTGTGGACACTTCATCCTTTGAGTGCATGTCCATGCATGGAGGTCAGGTGCTGGGTGCAGAATCTCCCTATATATCATTCACCTGGGTGTGAGGGTATTTTCTGCTGGAGATTGTGGAGTTCATCACCGACCAGCTGTTTGAGTAACCAAGGTGGATCATCCTCAGTGATTTCAATGCCTGGGTCGATGATGAACTATCACATTTTGGGCAGGAGGTCCTCCACAACATATTAGATGTTGGCCTAGCACAAGCAGTTGCCGCTGGAACCTACCAGCATGGACATGCATTGGACCTGGTGTTCCACACAGGGCTTGAGGTGGAGAACCTCAGAATTGACCCAATCAGTTGGTCAAATCACTGTGCCATCAGTTTTGAGTTCAGGGCACCCCTCTGTATGCTTCCCCTATGAAGATAGTCAGATACTGCCTTTTGAGAGGTTAAGCCCTGACACTTTTTGGTAGTACTTGACACCTCAGGTATATGGGCTGCTTATGCTGTAGGCTTGGGGAAGCAGTGGCAGCCTATAAAAAGGAGTCATGGTGGCCTGTGACCTGATAGCTCCAGTCCATGTTGGAGGTTATAAATGCATTGGTGGAGATCCAGTGCTCAGGAGAGGAAACTGGCTTAATTACTCACTATAGCATCAAAGGGCAATCTCACATAAAAGGCAGAATTCCTGTCAGAGAGATTGCGGCTGGGAAAAATCGACTATTTCAGCTTTTTGGGCTTTTGATGAGCTATTTCATCAAGCCTGTCTGGAGCCCCTGAAAATGGCTTCATTATCAAAATATTACGAGTTTGCTTGTTTGTTCTTGGACAGGGTGTTCTCCAACTATTATCGTGTGTAGTTTTGTAATCATTAGTATATGTAACTAAATGTGATTAAATGTTGTAAGTATAATCATGATTGTATAATGTAAAATTTGTTTTGTCTTAGAAACATAAGCACTGACAGGACTGTCTTGAAGACACGGTTCAATAACCTTAATGACATGATTTATGCCTGTATAAAAATAAGATTTTATCTATCTATCTATCTATCTATCTATCTATCTATCTATCTATCTATCTGTCTGTCTGTCTGTCTGTCTGTCTGTCTGTCTGTCTGTCTGTCTGTCTGTCTATCTATCTATCTATCTATCTATCTATCTATCTATCTATTCTATCTATCTAGGCTGGGATCTCCTCTTCTGGACAGTTACTGTCCAGCAGTGGGGAGTCAGGATGTCACAGTGGCTGTCAGTGGTTGTGGAGTAAGTTTAAGCCAGTGACGACAAAGAAGGTCATTGGCGTGATCTCGAGCTGTGACCTATCTACTGTGATCTGGACCCAGGCCCAGCTCAGCTCCTAGTGAGGTTGCTGCTCAGTTTGGTCTAGTATTCATTCAGCATTGTCAGATATTCCTTGTTCCTTATTCAAGCAGTGTCAGTGGCTCAGCAGGTAGCACACTCACCTCTGAGGCTGGGTGATCAGAAGGCTCTATCTCCACCCCAGACACTTGGCCTAATATCCCAATACTGACACTGTAATGCAGCATGAGGGGTGCTGTACTCCTGAGGTGCCATCTTTCAGATGAGAAGTTAAACCAAGGTCCCATCTGCCTGTTCTGGTGGTAGTTCAGGTGGATGTTAAAGATCCCATGGCACTTCTCGAAAGAGTTTATTAAAGGAAAAAATCAAACAACACCTCGGTAGTGGGGAAGATCATGGAAGCACCACTGAAGGAGAGATTGGTGGAACATCTGGTTGTCAATGGACTACAGAACCCAAGGCAGCATGGTTTCACCAGGGGAGGTCATGTCAGACCAACCTCGTTGAATTTTTGACTGGGTGACTAGGGAGGTGGATCAGGGAGGGCAGTGGACATGGCCTATCTGGACTTCAGCAAGGCCTTTGACACTGTGCCACATAGAAGACTATTACACAAACTGGGGAATATGGGTGTGGGCAGGACAGTAGTGTGGTGGGTAGGTAACTGGCTGGGTGGCAGGACACAAAGGGTGGTGGTAAATGGCTGTCACTCCACAGAGGGAAGAGTGACCAGTGGGGTACCACAGGGATCAGTGCTGGGACCGGTCCTATTCAACATCTTCATCAGTGACATTAAGCAGGACCTAGAAGGCAGAATTTCACTGTTAGCTGATGACACAAAACTCTGTAAAGTAGACACACCAGAGGTGTAGACAGAATGAAGAAGCACCTGCAAAACTTGAAGAATGGTCAGGGGTTTGGCAGTTGAAATTCAATGCAAAGAAGTGCAAGATAATGCATATGGGGCACAAAAACCCTGGCACAATATATCAGTTGGGGGTGAGGATATAGCATGCACCAAGCAGGAAAGGGATCTTGGGGTTGTCATCTCTGATGACCTCAAGGTAGGGAAACAGTGTGACAAGGCAGCAGGTAAAGCAAATAGGATGCTGGGATGTATAGGCAGGGGCATCACCAGCAGGAAAAGGGAGGTCATAATTCCACTATACAAGACACTAGTGAGGCCCACCTGGAGTACAGTGTACAGTTCTGGAGACCATACCTACATAAGGACATAGACAGGATAGAGAAGGTTCAGAGGAGGGCAACAAAGATGGTGCATGGATTGCATCACAAGTCCTATGAAGACAGGTTGAAGGAACTGAACATGTACTCCCTGGAGGAGAGGAGGGAGAGAGGATATGATAGAGACATACAAGTATCTTACAGGGAGGAACAGGGTGCAGGAAAACACTATTTTAAGCGAAAAAGATGTTCCAGGACTAGAGGGCATGGGATGAAGTTGGAGGAGAACGATTCAGAGGAAACATGAGAAAAAATTTCTTCACAGAACGGGTGGTGGACAAGTGGACACACCCTGCCAGAGGAAGTGGTGGGGCTGAAACAATCACAGGATTTAAGAATGCATGGGATAGACATAAAGGAATTCTGGGCAGGGGTAAGGGGCAACAGACTTCTAGGAAAACAAACTGAACTTACAAGCTCAAATGGGCAGACTGGGTGGGCCATAGGCCCTTATCTGCCAACACTGTCTATGTATCTATGTATAAAATACAAAGCAAAATATCCATTCAGGTCCAAAAGAAACAATTCAAATATCACTGGTGTACAAGAAAAATAAACAAGCAAATCCTCTATAAAATAAAAAGTTTGAAGACATAGTAGAATTAACTTCATTCAAAGAAAAAACAGCAATACCTCTTATATGGGTTTGGACAATAACCACAATTGTCAAAGAGTGTTTTGAAAAATAGGGAATAACAAGAGTTTGTTAGAAGCATAAATAAACTGAGAACATCCATTAATGCATGAAATAGAAAATCATAACATCACAATTGTAATAAAGAGAAGTAACTGAAATAAATAAAACAGGCAATGACCTATAATAAAATGATCTAACAAATATTCAGAGAGTCACATCCCAAAGTATACAGCCCAAACAAGATAGGGAAGCAGTAACCAATTAAGTAATTGGCACATCGAATCAGTGATCCATGGCATATTCTTCCAGTGAGCCTGTAAAACAGCACATGGGAATGATCTAACATCCTTCAAATAAATGTCAGTAATAGCATGCCTAATTTTAGCTGTAAGTTCCATATGTGAAACAGTCTTTTGCTGAAGTGTGAACAGAGATCTGGTATTTCACAGAAACCATTTAATAGTTAACAAAAAATGTAGAGTACTAGCATTCCATCTTGATACTTCCCTTGTATAATGGCCATACATAAAAGCTTCATTCTGTATATTAGCAAACCAGGGGTGTTCCATTCAACAGCCAGTAGGCCCAGGATATAAGAGCAAGTAAAAACAAATGTTGTATTGTTTCCTCTTGTTGAAAACATTGCATCTCATAGGTTTCATAGGTTTTCAGAGTTTATAAAGACTATAGTCCATACACTCGCCATTGATTTATGCATATCCAAGAATATTATTTTTGATCATATATTGATCAATTTGCTTCTTAAAGGATTTCATTGTTCTGCTAACTATTATTTCAATTGGAAGCCTATTCCAGATCTTAACCACTCTCACCGTTAACCAGTACTTTCTTCTGAGGGTTTTAAACCTATCTAATTTAATCTGCAATGGATGAGCTCTAGTGCCATAGGGTTGATCCTTAATACAGATTTAGCTGTTCCTAAAGTGTGAGGTCATTTAGTGCCCTATATATTAAACATAGGTCACCACGCATTCTTCGATATTCCAAGGTATACAGGCCCAAAGCTGTCAGTCTCTGTTCATACTCCTGCCCTGGATCCCAGCTATCCTCTTTGTGGCTCTCCTTTGCACCCTCTTCAGGATCTTTATATGCTTGCCCCTGGTGCCCAAAACTGGACACAGTATTCCATATGAGGCGCACCAAAGATGTGAGTAGGTAAGAGAACTTCTTTATTATTGCTCTTTATGTGTTTATTTATGCAATATTGTATGTTGCTAGCCTTTTTATTATTTGATTGTAATGTGGCCTGAAGCTTAGGTTATTACATATTTTAACTCCCAGGTCACTTTCTTGGTGACAACCTTTAATAATTAATTTCCCAACCTGTACTGATACTGCATATTATTTTTGCCAATATGCATAACTGTACATTTCGTTACATTGAAAGTTAACCCTTGCTTTTGTGCCCATTCTTCCAAGCTGTTTAGGGTGGTCTGGAGAATATTAGCATCTTCTATACCATTTATCACCTTACCCACTCTGGTAACATCGGCAAATTTTGATAGCCATATCTCCAGTGCAGAATGCATAGACCCAATATAAATGCTAAACAGACATGGCCCCAACACGGAGCCCTGTGGGACGCCACTAGTCACTTCAATCCATTCTGAATAGTCTCCCTTTACACAAACCCTCTGCTGTCTTCCGATAAGCCATGACCTAATCCAGTGAATAATATCAGAATGTATCCCCATATTTCTAAGTGCATCAATCAGTTTGTCATGTGGCACTTTATCAAAGGCCTTGGCAGTCCGGGAAAACCACATCCACAGAACTCCCATCGTCCACGGCCTTGTTTACTTTACCATAAAATTCAAGGAGATTTGTCTGACATGATCTGCCCTTTACGAAGCCATGTTATGTATTATCTGTTTTCCAGTTTGCTGTTGAAAGTCCATAATGTAATCTTTAATAATACCCTCCAGTACTTTGACCCAAGACTGAAGTCAGGCTAATTGGCCCATAATTTTCCACATTCTGTGTAGATCCCTTTAGGGACAACCTCTGCCTGTTTCCATGCTTCTGGTACATCTCCCTTTCTTATGGATTGTTGAAACAGACAAGTGATAGGACCTGCCAGTTGATCTGCCAATTCCTTTAATACCCTAGGATGCAATTTATCGGGACCTTGGGCTTTGTTCTGGTTCAGTGACTTTAGTCTTTTTGTACATCACATTCCGTAAGGGTAATAATTGGCTTCCTAGATGCCGTACTAATGTGGGTGTAGTAATTGTAGGATGATTAAAACTGAAGCAAAGTAGTTATTATAGTGTTCTGCCATCACCTGGTTATCCATTATAACAGTTCCATCTTGCTTTCTTAAGGGGCCAATGTTCTTCATATTACCCTTTTATTGTTAATGTAAGATAAAAAGATTTATAATTATCCTTTACCTTGGTAGCCAGTCTATATTCATAATTCTTTTTGCTTGTTCGATGTGTTTTTGGTGACCTTTAGACATTCTTTATATTTTGCCCAACTACCCTCATCCCCACTTAATTTAGCTGTTCTAAACATTCAATTTTTTCTTTATTTCCTTTTTAATTTTTGCTGTTATCCATACAGGAGAGATTTCTTTACTGCATTGTATTTATTTGAGGATGGAACATGAGACTTAACTAGGCCCTGCAGTTTATTTTGTAATTTGTCCCACATTACTGAAAGTGAGGCATCCTTAAATTCGTTCTTCCAGTTCCATTTAGCAAATCCGTTTTCATCCCCAAAATTTGCTCTATCGTACCTACATATGGATGTTTTGCCAAAATTAACACTTATCTGCTGTGTATACTTAAACTTAACTATTAAGTGATCACTAGTACCTAATGGTGGCAAAACTATACAATCCTGTATCTTGTCATTTAAATTATTGAAAATTAGGTCCAAGATGTGATTCCCTCTGGTATTAGATGTTACATACTGTTCTAAGGCAGCTAGATTAATTATTTCCAGATATTGTTCTTCTATGGCTGTATTTACTTGCAATATATTCCAATTTATTCCTGGTAAATTAAAGTCACCTAGTAAAATGACATTGTTTAAATTTGCCATCTGCTTGACAAAGTCAGACAGCATGATGTTCTCCAATGTGGTAAGTGAGGGAGATCTATAAATTACCCCAATATTTAGCCTGATGTTCTGTTTCAAAGAAACTTTAACCCATAATACCTCACAGTTTTCCCATTTGGAGGTATCTAATCCCTCTGATACCATAACCTCGGATATATATAAGGCCACACCCCACCTCTTGTTGATTTTCTGTCATTATGATATAGGGTATAGCCTTGGATGTTCCTATCCAGGTATCTTCTGGTTTCCACCATGTCTCTGTGATTGCACAAATGTGAATATCGTGGGTATATAAGATGACTTGAAGCTCATCCATCTTATTGTTCAAACTTCTTGCATTTAATGAAATAAAGTTGATTATGGATTCTGAATGGCTATTTTTGGTGCTATTTTTTGTGTGGTGTATTGATCTCCCCTTTTTTCAGTTTAAATGTATGTCAATTATCTCTTTCAATTTGTGAAAAATACGCTTTCCTGTTTGTTCAGGTGCAACCCATCCTGGGAAAACAAATGATGCCCCTGAAATCCTGCCAATGAACTATATATTTATTGTCTTCTCTCTGACACCATCGCTTCATCCAACCATTTAGCCTAAGTATTTCTTTTAGTAGTGCTGTATTTGCCTTTGGTACAGGTAGTATTCCAGAAATTATTAAATCGCACCCTGGGTTTTAAGGACTTGCCTACCTCCTCAAAGTCTCTTTGGATCTCTGTAATATTTCTTTTTGCCAACGTTTACACCAACATGGAGGAGTGTGACTGGATGCGATAGTATTTTCAATGAGTCCAGGAAGTAATCTTTTATATCTCAATTCCTGCTCCGAGAGTGTGCTAACCATTGTGTATTCCTTTCTATGTCTACTGATCACAGAATCTGTATATTTTATCATTGAGTCCCCCACTACCAACACATCTTTTGTACCCAAGTTATTTAAACCAGTACTATTACATGTGTTAACTACTTTCTTTCTATCCCATCAGGGGATTTCCTGCTACTTGATGTTTTTGATATATCTGGGGCCTTCTGCTCATGGGGTTTAACTGTTTGGAAGGCACTGTATCTATTGGTGTTAAAAGTTTGATGTGCCCCTATATTTCTCCTACCTTTTTGTTATTTTTACTTTACTTGGAACTAGACTCATTCCTCAGTAGAACTTCTACCAGCTTCCTCATTTTGCTCTGTTTTTGATGAATCACCTATGTATGAATGTAATTCTTCAGAAATACTGTTAGCCATAGTATCAATATACTGTTCAAGTGAGGATATATCAGTTTTCACCTGTATTCTTTGCTTTAATAGAAATCTCAACCTGTAGGGTTGCCAACATACAACATTTTGAACATTTTAAACCCTATCTGCTCTTCCCCTCTGCATACATCTCACACTCCACACACACAACTTCGTATTGAAATACCTGCTTTTAACGTTTTGTTTTGACCAAATATATTATCAACTTTCACAGCTGACACAGCCGACATCGCCGGCCTTTGGCGTGTCTCTCTAAACTTCTCTCTGCTAACCCGCTTGTGTTTCTGGTTGGAATTAACATTGACTTTCTCATGTAGTCCTAACTAGTGAAGATCCCACTTCCTATCTGGAATCCTACTTTCTTTTGCTAAGAGGAGCAATGAGGAAGTGTAAATTACAGGGCACTTTGGGAATGTAACTCCTCTTAAAAAGCTGTCCTGCACCCATTTGTACATGTCTTTTCTACATTTGGTGAGCACCAGGAACTTGTTATTTTCCATTGCTTAAGCTTCTGGAAAGTATCTCTTAAATAGTCAGGGTTTTCTGAAGACTTTTAATAGTAGCAAGTTTCCCTGTTCCATACAAAGAGCCATAGAGAGTAAAGGGCTGTATGTTAGAGAAATCAATCTTGACTTCCAAAAGCTATGAGTGGTCTAAAGTTAGTATATAAAAACTGTAAAGAAAAAAACTATGAGGTTTACCATCCAAAGGCCACCCTGTGAAAGAGAGATATATGGGTACTGCTTGAAAAAATACTCAAAATCCTCATTTCCATTGATTTGAGTGGTGGATAAATCTTACCAATAAATAAAAACAGAAAAAGAAAGGTTTTGATAAGATAAATTATTTTATATTTCCCATACTTCCATGTATTCCACCCTATAACCATATTAAGTCCTTGTTGCAATTTACCCTCCCAATTTAATACAGAATCATGCTCAGACCCATATAAAATACCCAAAATAAGTATTGGATCAAGTGTTACCCAGATCTCATCAATACTTTGTGGTCCTAGGTCACTGTCTCATAGGTCTCATAGGTAGGTAAAGCTAAAAGGACACAAGCCCATAATGGCTTGCCATATATTAATGATAGCCTGTAATAACCTGATCTACCAGATAATCATCCAAACGTGCCTTGAATTCTGGCATAGTCTGACTAGCTACCACCTCTACTGGAAGACTGTTCCATATTTTGGTAACCCTAGTAATGAACCAGAACTTCCTAATTTTGTACAGTAGGTAGAGATCTTTACTTTTGATTTGAGCTAAGGATCCAGGCCCTAGTGTCATATGCCTGGATCCTTAGCTCAAATCCCACGGGCTGGGCCCATAAGTCACCATCTAGTAGTGCTCTGTAAACCATGCACATATTGCCCATGAGTCTTTGAAATTCCAGTGTATAAAGGCCTAGTTCCTGCAGTCTCTGGTAATAACATTGCCCTTCCACACCTGACATCAGCTTGGTTGCTCATCTCTGTACTCATTCGAGAGCATTTATTTTAAATTTCCCCCTGGTGACCAAAACTGGGCACAGTACTCCACAACATGGACAAACCAATGCTTTATACAGGGCATCATCACTTGTCTGTCTCTGCTTTTAATATGCTTATTTATGCAATACAATAACCCACTGGATTTTTTATAGCCTGATTACAATGAGGCTTAAAACTAAGATCACTAGTAATGTGGATACCCAGATCCTTTTCATCTACTACTACTACTTGAAGCTCTACTCCATTAAGGCTATATTTAAAATAACTGTTATTTTCCCCAAGTACATAACCCTGCATTTATCGGTATTAAAGGTGGATTGCTTCATTACTGCCACTGCTCAAGTTCCCTTAAGGATAGTTGTACTAAAATTTCCAACATGGCAAATAGTTTATTGAGGCAAATTAACAAACTTTTATAAACCACTCAGAACAGTGCCTCATCCTCTGTTTAGGGCTTATATTAGACCTTATTCTGACTACGGGTTCCCCTTCTGGAACCCCTGTCTTAAACAAGATATAGCCTGGCTGGAACAGGTGCAGAGGAGAGCCACTAAGATGGTGCCTAGGTTGGCACATCTTGATTATCCTCCAGACTTATGACCACTGGAGTTTTCTCACTTCAAAGCAGAAGAATAAGGGATGATATGCTCTTAATGTACAACTTGATTTAGTCACCTGATCTTATGAGACAATTTGGACTGGCATTTTCTAAGAGAAGATTAGTCCCAAGATTGCACACTATGCAACTTGAGGTTAAGAGCTACAAAACTAATAAAAGGGTAACTTTTTACTCTTAGGGCTCCAAGATTATGGAACTCTCTACCACAAGATTTAATTCAATCTGAAACCATTATTAGCTTTAAAACTAAATTAGACACATGGATCAGGGAAAACTATTAATAAAGACCCACACTGTGTGGGGAACAGTCTCAATGGACTTTGCCTTCTTCTGTTCCATTAAACCAAGTTAGTTGAAAAGTGGTCACATCCTCTTTGGAGTTTATTGTAAAGCCTATACTGGTATCATCAGCAAACTTGGATAGCCATGTTGGAGTTGAAGTTTGCATAGATGAAATATACAGATTAAAACAGACAGTAATTTTGCAGCAGGTTTATCAATTTTCAGATATACACCAGCAGAATTCCCATATTGGTGACAAACTTGAAGGACTTTTGAAGCTGAGTATACATCTTGGACTAAAATACATAAGTCTTCTGCATAGGCTATGGCTACCACGGAGAGTTTTATCAAGTAAAACAATATGATTTAGTAAAACAGAATTATTCAAGGTTCTCAGGAGGGGATGATGCAGAAAGTAAAGAGAAGGGGACTAAGGGGCAACCCTGACTCAAACCTCTGGCTACTCTAGCCATAGCCCCTTTCCAACTGTGAACCATCAGTACCACTACTGCTGTTTTATACAGACACTGTATCCAAGCAATGAATACCTGTGGAATGCCATAATGCTCTAATACAGCCCATAAAAATCATGGCTAACTGAGTCAAATGCCTTTTTCTCATAGATACATAGATACATAGACAGTGTCGGCAGATAAGGGCCTATGGCCCACCAAGTCTGCCCATTTGATCTTGTAAGTTCAGTTTGTTTTCCTAGAAGTTTGTTTCCCTTACCCCTGACCTCTAGAATTCCTTTATGTCTATCCCATGCATTCTTAAATCCCGTAATTGTTTCAGCCCCCACCACTTCCTCTGGCAGGGTGTTCCACTTGTCCACCATCCGTTCTGTGAAGAAATTCTTTCTCATGTTTCCTCTGAATCGTCCTCCCTTCATCTTCATCCCATGCCCTAGTCCGAAACATCTTTTTCGCTTAAAATAGTGTTTTCTGCACTCTGTTTCTCCCTGTAAGATACTTGTATGTCTCTATCATATCCCTCTCTCCTCCTCTCCTTCAGGGAGTACATGTTCTCGCCTAATGAAACAACTTTTCCAGAAACCACTCTTCTCCGTCTGTACTCAAACAATTCCTCACAAAATCAGATGGTTGGTAATACTTGCCTGGTAATGAACAAGATTGAGCTGGTGAAATCAGAAACCCTCTTACCTTCAGTAGTCTAGCATTCAATATTTTAGTAAGGAGTTTGAAGTCAGTATTTAAAGAGAAATTGGCCTCAATTTTGGATGTCACATTTATCTCCTTTCTTGAATAAATAAATAATCTGTCCACAAGTCATTCTAAGAGAATGGGAATGTGTCTGGAGCACATAGGAGTTTGCCAGTTCCACCAGTAATTGGCAGCCAATATATTTATATAATCTATTAGTCAGACCTTCGCCCTGGCGATTTATTATTCACCAAAGAGTTCAGGGCACAGAGGACCTCATCTGGGCTGATATCTTGCACTAATGTGATAGCATGTTTAGCTGTGCATTTGGGATTTTACAGGTTGTATAACAGCTCCTGATAATCAGGTGCTGCCTCTGAAGGCACAGAAAACAGGTGCCGCGATTGTCATCCACCATTTTCCTAATACCAGGAAGATTGGAACATAAAACATTATTCTCGTCCCATAAACTATCCATATGCTTTTGTGTAGCATTCTTACTGCAGAGTTCAAAGGCAAGTAAAACCCTTTTACCCTGTGTGGAAAATCTCTGTTGATTTAATAATTCTGGGCCTGAGTGAGATGAAATTTTACCAAATGTTGAATTTGGACTATAAAATGTTGGCCTGTAATATGGGATAGAGATAGAAGTTTTGCAACTGCACTCTAGTTTGTAAGTACTGATGATATATCTGATTTCTATTGTGCTTACTATACATTTTACCCAGACGTGTTAAATCTGCAATGATGTCTTCCCACCATATGATGGGGTCCTCATAAAGGTCAAACACAGACTTCCTCGCTATAGTAAAATAGTTTAATTCTTGCTTAACATCCACAGAATCCAGTAATGAAGAATTAAATTTCCATGATCCAGGTCCATATGGGGGTACGTTTATGACCTAGTTTGAGACTCAAGATCTTATGGTCAGAAAATTCAGAGATCAACACCTCCGCCTGCTGAACAGCCAAGGTGGTTCTCTATGATTGCTCAGCTGCTCTCTATCTTGTACCACTGCTGGTACCAGGGGTGGAGGGTTAGGAAAGGACCTCTGCTCTTTACTATCAGACTGATTGGGTTGATTGTGTGCTGCTCAAGGACAGGTATGGTATGAGTGACCCTCACGTCACATAAATTGCAAAGTTGCTAATTCTGACAATGCCCACTAGTGTGACCTAAGTCCCCACACAAAGTACATTTCAATTTGTCATACATAGAGCTGATATGTCCAGTATCTCCACATCTGTAATGTACTTTTGGTTGGCCCTGGTAAAACAATACTCCTCTGTCCCTTCCAAGAAAAACTATTCAATAAATGTTGTAAACCTGTTGCAGTGGAATGCAAGACAACCCAAATTTTCCAACCTCCAGTCCAGATCTTGTCCTCATCAAAGATTGCTCTGGATTCCTCCAAACATTACATCGCTGTTTTAACCAATAAAGAAGGTCTGTAACACTGCCCTCATTATGGAAGAGAACAGTTATTGTCCTGTTGGCAGGATTGGTTAATAGAATTGCCTCAAAGGGCGATCACAGAAGTGTTGTTTTCAAATGTTGATAAAGCTCCCAGAATTTCTGCAGACCACTATTTAGCTTGAAGCTAATATCTAAGGTTTATTCCCCAGAAACATGAATGAGAGCATAAATTTCAGCAGCAGTATAATTCATTGATGTCAGCAAAAGTGTTCTAGCCACAAATAGATGGTCCAGGAACATTTCCATGCCTCCTGTAGTCACACAGCATTTTGCCTTTTGGCAGGGTAGATAGGTTCCCAAAAGAAGGAAGCATATGACCTATTGCTTCTGCAGGAGCCTGACTCTTGTTGGCCATTTGCAGATGAAGAATGAGCTCTGGGCTCAGCTGGGGTGGTCTAGCATGGTCTGGAGCAGGCACTCCTCAAGAGGGAAAACACAGGCCTCTCTACGACTGTAGAATGATCAAGAGCTAGAAAATCCAGCTGCGGATTCTGCATAAGTTGCAGGTCCTTGGGGAGATGCAGTGGCTACACATTGATAGGGACAGGACTATCCAGGTCAGTAATTTTTATGTTTTGTGGCTCAGGTGTAGAAGCAACACCAGTGGGCAACATTGATGTTATTGTCCTTAGGTACTCCAGCCACATATACGGGGAAGAACTGGACACCCATTGCCCAGCCTCAGTTTGTTCCCAACCTACTCCCTGTAAAGCTGAGAAGACTGTGTGTCTGAAATAACAAAGTCATTACCCCAAATCGGACCTTCAGATCCTCATTCTGCATGTCACTTTCAGACCGAGCCTTAGTTAAATCAAGTGGATCACCCAAGTTCGCTGTATTGCTGTTAAACATAAATAAAGTAGGAGAATGAGAGGTACTTCTAAAGAGGCACTCAAGCCTCCAATCTGCTGTTGAGTATGCAAGTCAGCGATGCTTCTAACACAGGTTGCGATCCTTCAGGTGCATCAGCGTGAGCAAGGCCTGTTGAGGATTGCTAGGGAGAGGCGCCTTAAAAATTGACATTTTGGGCGTGTTCATAGTCAGGCATACCAAGTAAATAGTTGCAGTTATTTTGACAGAGCAAAAGGCTTGCTCCTCTCGGCACAATTGGTCTTCAACTCCATGGAGGCAGTAGGTCTCAGTGCCTGCAGGACAATAGAGGTCTCTTCTAGTGGTAGTTGATCATCTGGAACAGGGCCAGAGATTTCCATTCCTCGTCCTTGTGCAGTAGCATCTGGCAACTTGGCCCTCCTCCAAAGTATTTGGAGCGTCAAAGAAATTATCCGTTTCAGTAAGGTGTGAAGCAATGGAGGAGACCACCTCCTCTACCTCTCCCACATCCATCTCAGTCAGCGATTCAGTGAAAGTGGCCATCTCACAGGCAAGAGGTTCTTCCTACAGGACAGTAGAGGAATTTCCTGGTGTCCTGGCCAAATTTCCCCATTCACTAAAAATACCACCAACAGCTTAATCTGGTTCAAGGTCAGCTGGCATTCATTTGTATCCCCTCCCCAGGTCGTGCCTGAAAATAGGCAGAATTTGTCTAGTGCACTTACCTGGTCAACAAAAACTAAATAAATAAATAAAATAAAAAGCACGCTGGTGAGGCCTCTTATGAAAAACTGACTTTGGACCCTGATGCCCTAGTCATATTACAGACCAGTCTCTAACCTGCCAATTGCTAGGCAATGTTATTGAGAAGGTGGTGGTGTTGCAGCTTGAGGCTCACCTTGAGACCTTTGATATTTATGAGCCTCCAATCAGGGTTTTGACTGAAATTCAGCACTGAAACCATTTTGGTCAGGGTGCTAAATGATCTGCTCAAGGTGAGGGTTAGAGGAGAGAGATCAATTCTTGTGCCCCTAGATCTCTCCTCTGCATTTGACATTGTTGATCATAGGCTGCATTTGGACCATCTCAGGAATATGTAGGATGCACTGGCACAGTTTTAAGCAGATTTTAGTCCTTCCTTCAAGGCAGATCTCAAAGGGTAGTAATAGGTAGTTTCATAGGTCTGGGACCTGCACTGCAGAGTACCTGAGGGATCGGTCCTGTCTCCTGTCACCCATGCTGTTTTCCGTATACATACTACCCTGTGGCAAGATTATTAGGCAGTATGGAGTCAGGGTTCACTGCTATACAGATGGCACTCAGCTCTGTCTGTCTTTTGCACCTCAGGACCGGTAGCGGTGGATGTGCTGAACAAATGTTTGGTTGAGGTTCAAGGCTGGCTGTCCTCGAGTTGGCTAAGACTCAGTCCCGATAAGACTGAAGTACTGGTGCTAGAGCCGGTAGGAAAGGGTAAAGACAGTGTCAAAGGGATACAGTACTGAACCTTCGGCTTGGTACCTCTCATCTAGACTCTGTCCAACAGGTGAGGAATCTAGGCATCATTCTGGATGAAAGACTGGCACTCAAGCTCAGGTGTCAACAGTTGTTTCGAGTGTTTTTACCATATTAGAAATATCAGCCAGATTCACTCCCTGCAAGTAAGTAAGTAAGTGTAAGGCTTTATTTGTATAGTGGCACCCAATCTCAGGGGCTCTGGGCACCATTTCAATTCACAGCAGTGTACAAACATCATAATAAGTCATATTAATTACTAAAAACAAAATATCTATAAAATTCCAGTTAAAATGATCTTAAAAGTTTTATTAAAAGGTAGGTCTTCAGGACCCCTTGAATACTTCCATCATTGGGGCCTCCTCATGGATCTTGGCAGTGAATTGCAGAAGGTTGGGCTGGCCACCTTGAAGGAATGATCCCCGAGGTTTTCAGCCTGGCCCTCGGAATCGCCTACTGGGTCAAAATGTCATATGCTTAATAACGCATTGACATTATAGCTAACCCTAAACAGAGCTGTCCATGACATCGGATGGTGCAGTACCGTATACTGCTGTACGCGGTATTGCACCATTCACATTCTCAGGCAGAGGATAAGACCTCTGCTGGGAGTAGGTTTCATAGAGCAGCTACCATAGCTCACTGGACTGAGCCACAGCAGCAGGAACCCAGGCACTGCGTCTGGGACCGGGTTTGATTCCCAGACCCAGACATTTTATTTTTGCCACTAATTGTGAGCTCCCTGGGTTGTCCCCCTGGAGTTGAGAATCTTTAGTAGGGGGTTCGAGGCACAGCCCCTGTAAGGGGTGTGTGAGGGCAGAGCCCCACACTGGAAAAAAGAGTTATACTGCATTGCAATATCGTGTTGTATTGGTAGCTATTCTGCCATGCGGCATAATGTCATGCGACATTATGACCCCATGCCTCAGAATCGCCAGGAGGCCCTCAGTGGAGGAGCAGGGGAATATACCAGGATGGCTGGACTTAGGAGGTCAGACAGGTATGCAGAGCCCAGTCCATATAGGGCCTTGTAGGTGAGCAGGCCCATCTTAAAGAGGATCCTCCACCTGACAGGCAGCTAGTGCAGACCCACAGGACCAAGGTCACATGGTAGGACTTTGGTAGGCCCGCCAGCAGCTTGGTCACCACGTCCTGCACTAGCTGCAGTTGGCAGAGGGTCCTCCATTGATTCAGAAGCATAGAGCATTACAGTAGTGTAGCCTGAAAGTCACAAAGCGTGCACCAGTGATGGTAAGACTTGGCAGAATCAGGGTCTAATTCAGGCGACATTCCTGAGATGATAAAACCCACTCTTGACGACAGATTTGGGCTTCAGAGTGAATCTGTCATCAAAAATGATGCCCAAATATTTCACCCTGGGGAGGCCAGCAACAGGGTAGATCCCAGGACCAAACCTGTTACCACTCCGAGGCCTCCTATCCATGATTGACAAGCTCAATCACTAGTACTTCCGTCTTATCAGGATTCAGCCTCAGTCAATTCAAGGACATCCAGTCCTGAATCTCAGCCAGACATTTATTAAACACTTCAATGGCATTTCCAGCTCAGGGGCAAATGACAAATACAGCTGGGTATCATCTGCATAGCAGTAAAACCCAGACTGTATTGTCTAATGAGCTCCCCAGGGCAGCATGTACACTGTGAACAACATCGGTGAGAGGATCAAGCCTTGAGGTACTCCACATGACAGGGGCAGCGAGGAGGAGGAGAAATTCCCATCAATACTCTTTGCTTCCTGTCAGAGAGATAGAGTCAAACCATTTAATGACTGCTCCGGTGAGACCACAAAACACTCTGAGGCAATCCAATAACACAATGTGGTCCACAGTGTCAAATGCTGACAAGAGACTGAGCAGGATGAGAACTGACCATTCTCCTCTATCCCTCACCCTGAGGAGGTCATTCTGCACCTGAACCAGTGCCGTCTCTGTGCTATGCCTGACTCTGAAACTGGACTGGAATGGCTCATAGATGTCAAAGGCTGCAAGGTGCCTCAAGCTGAGGGTCACTACTTTTCAACAATCTTCCTAAAATGGGAAGTTGGAGACAGGTCTATAATTCAACAGGATGTCAGGATCAAGTGATAGTTTCTTCAGAAAGGGCCTCACCAGCACGGTTTAAGGTGCCAGCGAAGCACCGCTTTGAGAGTGAGCACTGGACAATCCTGGTGAACACTGGTCCAATGAACCCCACCCCAGTTGAAAATGCTTTTCCAGCTGTAAACAGACTGGACGTAACAGTCTGTCCACAGTCTGAAATAGCTGAACAGGTCTGTTCTTCCCAGCATCAATCTCCCTGGACAGGAATTCTGTCTTCTTATGGTTGATTGCCCACTGATAATCATTATAATGATTTCTCAGGGCCTGTCTGTCCTCCATGGACTGGGTTCTCCACCAACAATGCTCCAACTTCTGATCCATGGTCTTCATCTCCTTAAGAGCCCCATTGAATCATGGGGGTCCTCAGCGAGAGGACCTGGGTCATATATGGGCTGGTGTGATGGTATCGAGTGCCTTGGTAACAGCCCTATTATAGGCTGTCATCACCTCAACCTTGCCAATCGCATGTGCAGCACTCATGCCAGAAAAATCTACTACCGCCAACAGTCCCTCTGGGGACAATCCCTTAAAGGGTGATGGCGGATGATGATCTCAGGGGGGCAAATGAGAACTCCACCATGCAATGATCAGACAATACAACCTAATGAGTCTTGATGTCAGTAGCATCAAGCCCTAGTGAAATACCAAGTTCAAGGTGTGGTCGTTTTGGTAGGTGCAGAGGTAACTTCTTGTCAGACCCAGAGATGTCATCATCTGGAGGAATTCGTAATCAACTAACAAGGATTCGTCATTGACCCAGGCTTATTCATCATCGATCCAGGCATTAAAATCCACCAGAATTAACCATCTAGGGATTCCAACACCCTATCAGCATATCTCCTTCAAGAAATCTCCACCCCTCCCAGAGGACGATAAATGAGGAGAATCCTGCAACTTGCACCTGGACCCCATGCACTGCCACACATTCAAACAATGAGGTAGATCCAACTGGGTGCACAGAGAAGTTCAGGCTGAATCTAAAACAGATAGCCACTCCCCACCCCATGCTCCTCCTAGGGCAGTGCACTACTGAATACCTGACTGGGACCGACTGCTCCAATACTGGGCCCAATGTCATCCCCCAACCTGGTTTCCATATTACAAGCCAGGTTGATAGAGGAGATCAAGTCCATCATAACAGCGGTCTTGTTCCTCATCGACCTGGCATTGCACAGCATTAGCAGAAGGGGACTAGCAGAGACTGCTGACCCTCTAGCTACCTGCCCACGTGGTCTGGTGGGAGCCCTAAGGAAAGGAAACAAACAAGCCAGACCCCTCTCAAGGCACCATCTCACTCCAGGGCACCCCTATTCCAGACCACCCTGATATCCACCCCCACTATACTAGCAGTACCCCACCACATGTCCCTCCACCCCTCTCTATACCTACCTCCTGGCACCATCTCCATGCAACCACCAGGAGGGAACATCCACAAAGAGGCTGAGGTCATGCAGCAAGGACACAGCATAAGCTATCCAAGGGGGCCTGAGATTTAAACATATTTTCCTATTATTATAAAACCTCCCAAAATTGAAAACTAAAAGGTAAAGAAAGCCAAGTTCCACTCACACATTCACCATTCACCCTAATACAAAACAAGACTCCTTACCACAGACATACCACAGTTACCCACTTACTTAACCCACTATCCCCACCCAAACCCCAGCACCCATCAATACTCTTAAATAAAATACAGCCCTAACCACATAAACCACATAGAGTGGAGAGTCTGATGTTAGATCAGTCTAGAAAATGTGCTGTTTAAATAAGTTCTGTTCCTAATGGAACCAAAATATACAACAGTTTAATTACAGTCAAATTAATGCAACTGTCCCATGCCACAGTTTAACCATCCAGCAGAACTGACTCTTCAGTCACAATTCACACAACCAAGGTGAAAAGTTCAAAGAGGGACTTGAAAGACAGTGCTCACACCACCACCTTACTTAGACAATCTACCACAGTTCATCTGCTAGGGAAGATAAAATGGCAGGAAGAATTCAAAAGTCGTGCTAAATCAATCTCAATCCTTACTGGTTAGTGCTTCCTCACCAGCACCAGTGCAAAATAAGCAGAAGTAGCCTAATTAGTGTTCTTACCTCCCTTTTATCATATAAACTTTCAGGTAATGTGACTAAAAATTGCATAGAAAAATTGGAGCCCTTTATGTTGTAAGGGACTATTTAACTGATAAGACCAGGAGGAACATAGCTATGGCTCATTTGATGCAAATAGTCAGTAGTGGCCATCAGTGTCAGTGGCTCAGTAGGTAGCACACTTGCCTTTGAGGCCGGGAGATCAGAGGGTTGTGGGTTCAGTTCCCACATCTGGCACTTGGTTAATATCCCAGTACTGACACTGTAGTGCATCATGAGAGGGGTGCTGCACTTCTGAGGTGCTGTCTTTAGGATGAGATGTTAAACCAAGGTCCCATCTGCCTGGATTGGTGGTAGTTCAGGTGGATGTTAAAGATCCCATGGCACTTATCGAAAAGAGTAGGGGAATTTCCTGGTGTCCTGGCCAAATTTCCTCATTCACTAAAAATACCACCAACAGCTTAATTTGTTCAAGGTCAGTTGGCATTCATCTGTATCCCTCCCTGGGTCATGCCTGAAAATAGGCAGGATTTGTCTAGTGCACTTACCCGTCAACAAAAGCTAAATAAATAAATATTGGATTACGGAAGTTTGGTCTGGAGTGGTGCCTCAGAGAAAATTAGGCAACAGAGAAATACTTTGTATCATTCAATTTTTAGATTTGACTAAGGCAAGACTCAGAGAACACCACTGCAGTCTGTATAACAGACTGGGATGGTTATCTCTTGAAAACTGGGACAGCTTACAGGTGTCCTGTTTTGTATACAAAACAATTCATAGTACACATTTCAAGCTAATGTACAATTTCTTTCAGCAAAGAACGATCACAAGAACATTGCAGTCTCAAAATTCAATTTTGTTGTCAGTTCCTATTTGTAGAACTGTTAAATATCAAAAATCATTTAAAAAGTGCAATAAAATTTGGAATGATCTGCCTGTCAAATTGCAAAACACTTCAAATATGTATCAATTCAAAACTTTTTAAAGAAACTGCTTTATTTCAAGCCCGTATGCACTTGCACATGATTACGCTTTGCTATAATTTTGTAAATACAATTTTGTTGTTTAACGTAAGTTTTATTTTTGTAATGTCTTGTCTTGTATTGTATTGTATTGTATTGCATTTTTGGCTTTTAGTCTCTATAATTGTGTCATATGTATTGATGTTTGAGAGCCTTTGGACCCTCACCGGGTCAAGACTGTAAAAGGGCCTTGTGGCCCAGTTGCTTTTTACCCAGTTATCAAATAAATGAATGAATGAATGATCACTACAGTCTCAGAATCCTGACACAAATTAGTTCAATAGCTGGAAGGATTTTCAGGGTCTTGACTATCACAGCCAGTGATCTAGTCTGCTCCAAGAAGAGTTAAAATTTGGGTTCTCTGAGGATGTGGTGGCACCCTCACTACCACACCTCATGATTATCCCAAACAATCCCTCCAATGGCCACCGATACACACCAGCAAACCTCCTAATGACACTCCACATTAGTGTTCCTTTCGATGTTCCAGGCACAGATAAACCCAGGCAAGTCTCTGAAAGTGGTCTGGTACTCTAGTCGCAACTGCAGAGTAGGGAAGCCTGGGTCATCCTAGGACAATCACAGTACTCTGACTACCACACCTCCTGGTTAACATGAAAACTCAATGGTTCCCTGAGGACCTGCCTTGGCTGGTATATGCCTTTGTGACATCTTGTCTTGACTAGTGCAATGCCTCTACCTCGGGTCAGTAGAGGTGTGCTGCGAAGGCTGAGATTGATGCAGAACATGGCTGCAAGACTGTTGATGGGCCTTTTCAGGTCAAGTCATATCACTCCTGTGATGCGGGAAGTGCACTGGCTGCCAGTCAAGTGGCACATCTCCTATAAGATAGGTTTGTTAACCTACAGTATAAGGCCCTGCATGGTCTGGGTCCAGGTTACCTGCCTGATCTCTTGTTTCCGTACTGTCCCACTCACTTCCTCCATTCTTCCAGTGAGGGCTTCCTGGTGGTTCCCAAGACTCTATTAAAAACTTCTGGGGACAGAACCTTTGGGATGGCTGGACTGGTAATGTGGCATCACTACTAAGGGATCTGAGAGAGGCCCTTTGGTTGAAATATTTAAAAAGGCCTTAAATCTACCTTTTGATCAGGCGTTAGGCTCTACTGTGGATTTTAACTGAGTTTAATTTATTAATTTATTAGTGATTGTTGAATTTTATTGTTATGTTTATGTTGGGAGGTATAAAATTTGATTGTGCTGATATATTACATTGTAATGGCATCCTGGGCCTCCAGGAAGGGCACCAGAAATAAAGCTACTACTACTAAAAGAGAGAGGTTTGGGGATTGTCAATCCACTAACATTTCTTTCTTTAAGCAAACTTACAGAAACACTGGGTTCCATTACTGACAGAATGGATAGAACCATTGTATTTGGTATGGGTACAAAATATGGGGAGGTTGGTGAAAAGTTTTCTTGGATATATTAGTTCAGCCTTGTCTAAAGTTAGACAATTGAAGCTTTCTGCAGAGGTGGTGAAAACCCAAGAACATAAATGTTGTATAGTTTGGTCCAATCCACTATTTTCTTTGAAGAAAGTAAAATTTAGAGAATGTCCTCAAGATTGGTAAAGGTCTTGACATAATCGCTTAATCCTAGGATTCCTCCTAAGATGTGAGACATACTCTACTTGAGCTGCCATGGAAAGGTTGGGAGTCAAAGACTCCATGAAACACAATATATTTGAAGAAAGATACTGGCCCAGACTCGTTTGAAGTCTGATTCCAAAATGCAAGTACATTTGTATCTGGAATGCTTTTTATACAGTGGAGCTTTGGGATTTCTAGCCCAAACATGGCGTGAGCTTCTGTTTTAAATTCAGCTTATTAAGCATTAATGTTGGGAATTTTTCCTCCAGAATGTGGAAACTACAATAAAAGTACCCTAGCAGTTTTGTTTGCCATTTAGAAATACTGTATATAAGGCAGGCCTTGTTGATCCCTAGTTTCTGCTGGTGGCAGGGCGTGAGAGTCACACTTTATTTCTGGATGCCTATGGAACCTGGCCCGATAAAGTTTTGGCAGGTGGGTCACTATCAGTATGGACACTGGGGACTCCACATCTGTTGGAGTGTAATTTATTTGGTGCCCAAGTTGTTGTCCTCTTGGCTTAAAGTTTATAGTCTTTTTCACACAGAGTGGCCCTCTATACTGGCAAGCATTATGTCTGGGGTATATCCCTCTCCTAATGCCCTCTTTTTCATCAGTTTGTGGCTACATCACCCTACCCTATTGAGAGTGATCATCTGATCACAGCATCACCCCCAGTTTTTCTTTTAATTAATCTGCCCAATTTATCCTCTGTCTGGGTGCCTCAACCCTACCCCGCTTTATATTGAGCAGCCCATGTAACCTGTATGTTTCTAAATTTGCCTGCTTTTCATTCCTCCATCTACATATGGTAGTAGAGCAAATATGTTGTTTACTGTGTTTCTAAATATCAAATATGTTCTGAATTTAGAGTAAAGGTAGCTGATGGTCTTAACTGGCTTTTGAATTGGCTGTTTTGGGATCTGTTTTGTTTTAGTACAGTATGTTTGTATTAGTCTGACCATGGACTACAAACTGGAATAGTGGGCAGCCACCTTCCCAGGCCCATGGTGAAGGTAGGCATGCCTGCCAAGCTACTGCTCTGGGTTCTGACTCACCAAGATTTTGGAGGGAAGCAGTTGGAATCAGCACTGGTACCCTAAATGGGTTCTGGTTGATACCAAAGTTGAGATACCAGAAGCCTGCCCTGTCGACAGATTTTTATAAATTCATATCTCTACTGCAATCTAGCTATTATCAAGGTTTATTGTTAGGATAATATACTGTATATCTACTGTTATTATGAACTTTTCATGCTTTACAGCCTACAGTGTGTTGTCACCTGTGATGTTTGGACTCGAAGAGGGTTTGTTAGGGCCAGAGGAAGCTATCTATCTTTAACATAACGCCACCTTTCCAGTATACTACTTATTCACCCCTATATCCCAATGGCTGACATCACATGTGTGATATGGAATGTCCAAGGAATGAACTCACCTATTAAATGTAAAAGGTACCAATGCACCATCATATGCTAATCCTCTATTTTGCCTTCCTTAAAGAAACTAAGCCCTCCCACTGAAGCTAAGAAACTATGCAGAAACTGGTGGAGTTTGTAGTAGCTGCAAAGCAAAACTCTGCAATTTGCATAGCATGTAGTGTAGTGTGGAAATCTGCAAAGTAAAATTTGTGCAAGTGCGTGAATTTTACTATGTACATTGCGGCACTAGTAGTAGTAGTCTCTTTATTGTTCGATCAAACAAGTGATCATTGCAAGTTTTACAATACAATATTTAAAACAAAAATACATTTATATCAAAACAAGCCACAATAATGGGATAAATAGCATCTACAAGAGAATTATAAAATGTATTAAGAATTGCACATCGTATATCCGACTCAACCTCTTCTTCA
The DNA here is from genome assembly GCA_016271365.2 of Neoceratodus forsteri. Classification (NCBI taxonomy): domain Eukaryota; kingdom Metazoa; phylum Chordata; order Ceratodontiformes; family Ceratodontidae; genus Neoceratodus; species Neoceratodus forsteri. Next base: position 873,602,672 of record CM028136.1, read on the forward strand.
TTTTTAAATCTCTGCATGGGTACCAAGGCTAATAATGGTAGACAATATTCAGCAGTTAATCAGTTTTTGGATTGTATTTACTATACATCAATGTAATACAAAGAATCTTATATTGCGAAAGTGAAAATTATTAATACAAGTTTGCGGTACGTATTTATAATAAACAGAAGAAATACATTAATGTCAAAACAGAACCATTAACGACTGCACATGCACAATGCACTTTGTGGTGAGATTATCTACACAAACTGATACACTTCATCACAAATTCACCACAAAGTGCAAACTGTGTCAATATACATAGTAAAAGTTTCCACAATTGTGGCAGATTGCATAGTGCACACTATGTAAATATTATGCATAGTGTTCAGTGGCTGAATTGCTGTAATTTACATGCAAATTTAACATTTGCAACACTCCTAGGTTTGCAGCATATAGTTGTACCCCACCATTAAAACAGAAATGTTGATCCTCCATCATAAATTGCTTAGAATGGTCATTAGAGAAACAACTCACAGATGCACAGGGCAGTTGTTTACTTAGGACCTCTGGTACTGGGGACTTTAAATGCCCCTAATTATGCTTATCTAGCCTTTTCCCAGGATATTTGACAGACCTTGGGGGATATTACCAGATCAACACTCTAGGCGTACTTGATGGAGATTTCAATTTAACCCTTAAAGAGGACATGCAATGATATCTAACTGGCAGCTGTTTATAATGTTCCCATTTACAGAAATAACCATAATCCTAAATGATTCATATAAAACTGTACCCTGAATAAAAGAGATATGTAAAACTGTATTTTTAGTTTTCTTTTTATGGGCAGCATTCTGTTACACTTCTCTTCATGGAACCAGTGATCTGGAGTTTTAACTATGCCACAGTTTGAGCAAAGAATTCAAGTGTGGTTGTGACAGGACAATAGCTCATGTTTAACATTCTGTACACAAACTGTGACATAGTAAAACTCCAAATTACTGGTTCCATGAAGAGACCACAACAGAATGTTGTCCATAAAAGTACACAATTTAAAACACAGTTTTTCACATCATTGTTTATTAAAGGTATCATTAAATGCAGCTCATTTTGAGGCAAATCTTTCATTTTTCTTATTGGGAACATTGCTAACTGCTGCCAATTAGCACAAATGTCCTGTCCCTTTATTCTCTTCTGAATAGACTAGGGGCTGCATCACAGCCCCATGGCTAGGAATTGGCAAAAGTACAACTCTCATGAAAGACCACTCTCTGGCTGAGATCTGAGGGTCCTTCATAGAAACACAGAAACATAGGATTTGTCAGCAGAAAAGGACTGCTTTGCCCACTCAGTCTGCCCAGATGATCCCTGCCTAGTTTATCTCCAAGACCCTAACTGGTCTCTGGTCACCTTCTCTCCTCCATGCTTGTTTACTAATATTCCCCATGTCTATCCCACACATGTTTGAAGCCCCTATGGTTTGTGCCTCTACCACTTTTGCAGGCAGTCTGTTCCAGGCATCCACCACTATTTCAGTGACGAGGAGTCAGTAAAACGAACTGGTTAAGAGCACTGAGCTGCAAACCTGGGGAACTAGGTTTAAATCCCACAGCCACCACTTGCATACTGTGTGACCATGAGCAAATCATAGAAACAGAAACATGGAAGTTGTTGGCAGACAAGGCCCTCCTGGCCTACCCAGCCTGCCCTATTTTCCTTACCTACAGTGCACCGCAGACCCTACTCTGTGTCTGTTTTGCATCCCGCCTTTGTCTTACTTCTAAGATCCACTTGTGTCTATGCCATGCTTCCTTGAATCCTGTAACCATTTCAGTCCCCACCACCTCTGCTGGAAGGCTGTTCTAAGCATCCACCACCCTTTCCATGAAGAAGTACTTCCTCACATTTCTTCTCAGCCTCCCTCTTCCAGATTCATAGTGTGACCCATTGTCCTGGAGCATTTTTTGCTCTGGAAATGCTTCCTTCCTTTACCTTGTTTATACCTGTGAGGTATTTGAATGTTTCCATTATATCCCTCCTTTCCTCCTTTCTTCTCGGAAGTACATATTTAATTCCATAAACCTTTCTTCCTAGAGCTTCTGATGCAGGCCCTGCACCATTTGGTAGCCCTCTTTTCCTGCCTCTACCTATCTATGTCCTTTCAGAGGTGGTGCCTCTGGAACTGGACACAGTACTTGAGGTGGTGCTCACTAGTGATCTATACAGGGTATTATTACTCCCTCTTTCTGCTGGCTATATCCCTGCCCATGCATCTGAGCATCCTGCTAGCCTTCCTACTGCCTTGTCACACTGCTTAGCTGCCTTCGGTCATCAGAAATGGTTACCTCTCAGGCCCCTTTCCTGTTTTATTACTGCTAGTACTTCTCCTCCCAGTTGGTATGTTGCCCATGGGTTTCTGTGCCCCAAGTGCATGATTTTGCACTTTTTTACTGAAGTCCAGCTGCCAAACCCATGACCATTCCTCCAACTTTTAAAATCTTCTCATTCCTTCCCCCAATGTGTCTATCCTGTTGCAGATTTTTGTGTCATCCGCAAAGAGGCAAATCTTCCCTTCCAGTCCTTCTGCAATGTTGCCTATAAAGACATTGAAGAGGAATGGGCCTAGTACTGACCCTTGTGGCACCTCACTGGTCAGTTTGCTCTCTCCAGAGTGGATGCTATTTACCATCACTCTGTAAATCCTGTTGTCCAGCCAGCTGTCTACGATCTTATTACTTTAGGACCCACTCCCAAGCTTCTTAGTTTTCTCACCAGTCTTCTATGTGGAACGTGTCAAAGGTCTTACTGAAGTCCTGTAGGTTATGTCAACCGCTTTCTCCCTGATCCACTTCCATGATTACCCAGTCAGAGAACTCGATCAGGTTTGTCTGAAATACCGCCCCGTGAACTTATGTTGCCTTGATCCTGAAGACCACTGGAAACAAGGTATTCCTTAATCCTTCCTTTAGTAGTGATTCCATTACTTTGCCCACTGCCAAAGTCAGGCTGACAGGCCTGTAATTTCCAGCTTCCTCTCTGTTTCCATTTCTGTGGAGTGGGACAACAGCAGCCCTCCTTCATCCCCCAGGACCTCACTCGTTTCTAGTGACAGGTTGAACTGGGCTGTCAAAGGTGCAGCCAACTCCTCCTTGAACTCCCTCAGTAACCTGGGGTGCACCCATCTGGTCCCATTGCCTTGCCTACTTTTAATCATAACAATTTCTTAGGACTCTTTCCACTGTAAAAGGGCTAGAGTCCACCTCCTTCACTTAATGTCTTTGTTTTTATTATTGGCTCACTACCTACCCTCCATTGTAAATTCTGAATATGAATACTTGTTTAATATGTCTGCTTTTGACGTGTCCTCCACACATACCCTCCTCCCTTTTCAGCCTTACTATCTCTCCTTGGTGTTTCTCTTGTCTTGTATGTATGATACCATTACACTGTATTGATACCCTGTGGTATTTTTTGCACTTTAAATGTGATATCACTATAACTGTTTACTCATGGGCGCCTATGTTCTATTTGTATAAATACACCTTCTGTGCCTTGGTACCATTATTGCTTTAATCTTGTTCACTCTGACATGTGATGTATTGTATATTTCTTGACACTGTATTTCCATATGCTGTATATCTATGTGTTGTCAACCTCCTGGGTCGTGCCTGAAAATAGTCACTCTTGTGTCTAGTGTACCTACCCGGTCATCAAAATAAATAAATAATAAATTTATGTATCTAAAAATGTCTTGCCACATATTTTACTGATTTGGCTATATTCTCCTCTGTTTGCACTTTGTGCTCCTAACTGCCTTCCTGCCTCCCTTTGTTTCTCCTGATAAGTCACCCTATCCTCCTCCTCCTCTTTCTGTGTTTTTTATACTTTCTAAAAGTCATTTTTTTTGCTCTTACTTTTCCACTACCTCACTAGAAAACCATAGTGGTTTTTTTTTCTCTTGCCCTTGCTAACCTGCCTGACACAGAGATTTGTAGCTTTTCAATACCCTTTTATTTTTGCCCACTTGTCCTCGACTCTCCCTAGTTTCCCTATCCTGCCAGGGTGTCCCTGAGGCATTCTCCTAATTTCTAAATTGACCTCCTGAAGTCCATGACCTCATCCTTGTGTGGTTAGATTGTAAACCCGTTCTTACATTAAACCACACTGTACAATGGTCACTGGTCCCCAGGTGGTCCTCCACTGTGACATCAGCAATATTGTTCCTGTTTGTCATCACCAGGTCCAGCAACACCCCTCATGAAGGGGTTCCATTACAAGTTGCTTTAGAACCGCCTGCAGCTAGTCCAGGATTTCTGTACTCTGGCTGTTGCTGCAGTTGGGAGGCTCCAACCACATCTGATAGATTGAAGTCCCCTACTAATATCACCTCTCCTTGCAAGCCATCCTATGGATTGCTTCCATCATTTTCCCATCCACTACTTCCCTGTGCTGGAGGTCTATAGATCACCCTGTGCAAATAACAGTCTCTTTTAGGTGACCCCCATACCTCCACTCCACCCTCCTCCTTGTATTTCTGTAGCCTTTATGTTGTTCCTTACATAAAGAACTCCTCCTCCCCTTTTCTACCTACCCTGTCCCTTCTGAACAGAACATAACCTGGTATGGCCATGATCCCAGTCCTGGTTTTCACTGCACCAGGTCTCAGTAATGGCAACTAAATCTAGGTCAGTTTCCCTCATGGTGGCCTCTAGGTCTGCAATCTTGTTGATCAGACGATGAGCATTCGCACGCATGGCTTTCCAGAATGTGCTGCCACCCCACCTCCTTTTTCCATTTGCCTTCCCTTATTTCGCCACTGCTTATCTTAACTTCATTCTTTCTTCTACCCCCGACTTCATTATTTTTTTTTTGTTTGTTTTTTTCCTCCGATTCCTGTAGTTGACCTCTTGAGCTTGTGGAGGGGGCAGCTAATGTCTCCTGCCTCATTCCACTTCCCTTGATAGTTTAAATGCTTGCCAATGTAGCATTTAAACCACTCACTGAGGACTAAAGTTTCCTCCTGAATGGATGCAGGCCATCACCTTTGTACAGGCCTTGATCCCACCAGGTGGGGTCTCAGTCCCTAATGAAACCAAAACCTCCCTCCCTCTGCACCATTTGTTCAACCATGCATTGAAGTACCTGGTGCAGAGAATCCTGTCAGACCCCGGTCATAGACAGTTAGCACTTCTGAGAAGGTCATAGATTGTGCTACTGCCTAAAATCCTCCCCAACTCACTGAACTCTTTTCTGCACTGGGGCTATCTCATCCCTAATCAGGTCATTTGTCCCCAGATAGACAAAGTCCCTTAAGTCACTTAACTTCCTGTGCTTCTAGGGCACATATGGAAACAAGCATTGACATAGTGCATCTTTCCTGGCCAAAATTGTAAAATAAATTAAAAGCAGTACTCTCACATCCATCCTAAACTTCCCCTCTAGCTTTACCTTATGCCGCCTGGTCCTGGCACCCTTCTCATTTGAAAGAAACTCTTCTCCTGCACCCTGTTCCCCCCATGAGAAACTTGTAGGTCTCTGTCATGTCCACGCTCATTCTCTCTCTTCAAAGGTGCACAGACTGAGATCCTTCAGTCTCTCTTCACAGGGCTTTGATGCAAACCCTTCACCTTTTAGTTGCCCTTCTCCAGACTGCTTCCACCCAGTCTATGCCCTTTCTGAACTGCTGCCTCCAGAACTGGACAAAATATGGCAGGTGGGGTCACCCAAGTGAGCAATACAGGGCAACACCACTTTTTCCCTGATGGAGATGCCTCCCTACACAATTCCCAGCATCCACTGGCCCTACCCACTGCTTTGTCACACTGCCCTGCCACTTGGAGGTCATCAGATATAATAACCGCAAGGACCTTTTCTTCCATGATGACTGTCAGTACCTTCCCATCCTATACTCAGCTGTTGGGTTCCTATGCCCTAGGTATATGATTTTGTACTTGGCACCGAACCACAGCTGCCATGCCCATGACCACTCCTCGAGTTTCTCAAGGTCCCACATATTCTTTTCTACCCCTTCTGTGTGTCCATCCTATTACACATTTTGGTATAATCTCCAAAAGGCACACCTTTCCTTCCAGTTCCTCTGCAATGTCCCTTAAGAAAACATTAAAGAGGATCAGTACTAGTACTGAGTCCTGCAGTGCCCCGCTGGTTAATCTTCCTCATTAGAGTAAGTGCCATTAACCACACCTTCTGCAGCCTATAATAATAATAATAATACTTTATTGTGCACCTTCAATATCAAGGCAGTATAATAAGATTAATATACAAAATCAACATTATAAAACCAAACAGAATCAGATAAGTGAACAGTACAACCATAAGTTTTTCCCAAAGGAAAGATTTCAAAGCCTGTTTAAAACTCCCACAGTCGCGCACTCCTAATCTGATGGGGTAGAGAATTCCAAAGGGAAGGGGCTGCAAACATAAAAGCACAGGCCCCAGCAGATTTTAAAATCACCCTTGGAATCTCTAGCAACCGATCATCGGCTGAGCAGAGCGATCTCACAGGGTGGTAAGGGATCAGGAGTACTTTCAGGTAATCAGGGCCCAGATCATGCAGGGCTTTAAAAGTCAGTAATCCGACTTTGAAGGTGATCCGCCATTGAATTGGCAGCCAGTGCAGTTCCCACAGCACTGGTGTAATATGAGAAGATCTAGGAGTACCCACCAACACCCATGCTGTGGAATTCTGCACCAGCTGCAAGCGGGATATCAACCACCGGAAGCCCAAAGTAAAGCAAGTTGCAGTAGTCTAGGCGCGAGGTGACAAAGGCATGGATTAAGGTTGGCAGATCACTGGATGGAACAAGGTGTTTGATCCTAGTGACGTTTTAGATGATAGAAAGATAACTTAACCACCGCTGACACCTGGGACCAAGAGTCAACCCTGCATCTAATATCATCCCTAAGTCTCACACCCATTCAGAGACCTGTAGCTTGACATCCCAAAAACAGTCCAGATGGGGAGCCGGTCTCAGGTCCCCTATCCAGGGATCCAGATCAAAACCAACACCTCCATCTTCCCAGAGTTCAACTTCAGCCAACTGGACCTCATCCAGTCCTGGATTTCATTAGGCAGCTTTTAAATACCGAGATAGCTCCTTCCTGGTCGGTGCAAAGGACAGGTATAGCTGATATCATCAGCATAACAATGAAACCTCAGCCCATACCATCTCACAATGTCTCCGAGGGGAAGCATGTGCACCACAAACAACATGGGGACAATATAGAGCCCTAAGGAACTCCTAAAAACAGAGAGATGGGATCAGGGGAAAAAAACTGAACCCACCCTCTGAGTTCTTCCAGTGAGATATGAAGTGAACCATCTGAGAACAATCCCAGAAAGCCCACAAATACATCTCAGGCGCTCAAGTAGGACCCCATGGTCAATGGTGTCAAATGCTGATGACAGATCTAATAGCACAAAATGGACCGTTTTCTCTGGTCTCTTGCCATCAGGAGATCATTAAGACCGAACCAGCTGCAGTCTCGGTACTATGCCTCTTTCAAAACCTGATTGGAGAGGTTCGTAGATGCTATGGATGGTCAAGTGGTTCTCCAGCTGGGCTGCCACTACTTTCTCGATCACTCTTCCCCACAAAGGGAGGTTCGAGATAGGCCTGTAGTTAGCAAGACAGTCTGGGTCCAAAGAAGCTTTCTTCAACAAGGGTGTCACCGCTGCCTCTTTCAAGGAACAGGATATTCACCCGAGTCAAGGGAGCACCAGACAATCTGTGCTAGAACCAGGAGAATGGACTCCCACACCCCAAAATTAGGGGAAGTAGGGCCTGGATCTAAACTATAGCAGGTAGGATGCAACCTTGGACAATCTGCATAACATCCATGATTTCCAGGTCAGTTAAAGTACTCAGGAAAACGCAGGTGGTGACCAAGTCCTGACCAATAGCAACCCGCATAGAATGTGTCGAATGGATCTCTGACCTAATGTCAGCCACCTTATCAGCAAAGAACTGAGCAAGCTCATCACACTGTAATTGTGAAAACACTTACAGAGCTGTAGACAGGCTGTACAATCTGTCCACAGTTCTGAATAGCTGAACTGGTCAATTCTGAGTGGCAGAAATTTCCCGGACAGGAACTTTGCCTTCTTATGAGAAATTTCTGACTGGTAGAATTGATAGTGTTCTAACAGTCTAAGATGGTCGGCATACGGGCCAGATTTCCGCCACAACGTTCTAACCTGTGTCCAAGTCACCACACTCCCTCAAGGCCCCATCAAACCATGGAGCCCAAGGTCAAGGGAGAGAGGACGACACGAACTGAGTAATAGAATCCAGGGCAGAGGTGATGGCATTATTATAAGCCACAACCAATGCCTCTGGATCACTGCAATGCATAGGGAATTGTGATGGGTCAAGGACCGCAGCAAGGTCATTGGAAGAAATATTCCACAAAGGCAGGTACTTGACCATTTCCACTAGGTCAGCCTTCAAGGTAGGGTGCCAAATTGAATCTCTACAGTGTAGTGATCGGACCAGCTGACTGGTTCCACCCCATGTCAGAAGCCTCGATCTCCAGTAGGAAGATCAAATTAAGAGAATGGCCACCTTTATGTGTGGCAGTGTTACCCACCTGTGTTAGGGCCCAGTGAATCCATTGACTGGAGGAAGTGTTGTCCAAATTAGTAGAGTTCATCATTGATCCAGACATTAAAATCTCCCAGGACCATCAGACTGGGAGATTCAAAAGCCATGTCGATGACAAAGTCCGCTACTCCTTAAGGTATTGCTTCCCATCTCCAGGTGGACTGTAGATTAGAGCAATTCGATAGCCCACACCTGCCACAATAGCACATTCAAAAGAGATGGTCTCTCAACTGGAACACTAGTGAGTGCCAATTCGTCTTGAAACACACCGCAACCTTCCCCCATGGTCCAGCCTCGGCAATGTATCACCAGATACCCGGATGGAATTGTGGCCTCAAGTATTGGTCCTGCATTATCATCCAGCCAGGTCTTGGTGATGCAAACCAGATCTGTTGAACCAACAAGATCTGAAATCACAGCAGTCTTGTTCCGACAGATCTAGCATTGCCAACAGCGCCCAGGTTGGACAAAACTCCTGACTGCCCTGGCTACCTGCCCATCACCAATGATGGTGCCCTTGGGTATAGGGACCAGACAAGATGGTCCATGCTCCAGGCTCCACTTTGCCCAGGCGCCTCCTGGGCTTAATCATCCTAATGAGAGTGCCCTGCCTCCGGCCCCACTGTTCACCCCCACCCTTCACCCAGTACCATCAGCCTGGGACACTTAAAAGCCATGTTGACGACTGAAGTCCTGCATTTCCTTAAGGTATTGCTCCCATCTCCAGGTGGACTGTAGATTAGAGCAATTCGATAGCCCACACCCGCCCACAACAGCACATTCAAAGAGATGGTCTCCCAACTGGAACACTAGTGAGTGCCAATTTGTCTTGAAACACAGCGCACTTCCGCTACGGGTCCAACTTCAGACGATGTATCACCGTGATACGTGGCTGGAATTGTGGCCTCAAGCATTGGTCCTGCATTATCATCCAGCCAGGTCTCGTGATGCAAGCCAGATCTGTTGAACCAATAAGATCTGAGATCACAGCAGTCTTGTTCTGGACAGATCTAGCATTGCACAACAGCGCCCAGGTTGGACAAAACTCCTGGGCTGCCCTGGCTACCTGCCCATCACCAATGATGGTGCCTTGGGATGGGGACCAGACAAGATGGTCCACGCTTCAGGCTCCACTTCGCCCAGGGTGTCTCCTGGCTTAATCACCCTAATGAGAGTGCTTCTCCTCCAGCCTCCACTATTCACCTCTCACCCCTTCCCCTTGTGGGCAATACCTAAAGCCTGACAACATTGATAGATAGAAAAACAAAAGAGGGGTATGAAAAGGCAGAGGGAGTGAAGAGCGGAGGCTGAGTAGTGCATGACTGGGGGATAACAGGCAGATACATCTCATAAGTCCACAACCTAGCCCAGCACTCACAACTAAGTAATCTAAAACAGGATATCATACTCCCAAGAATCAACCACTTATGAGATTCAACTCCTGTCACCCAACTAGATACCTAAGGCTACCAAATTACTAACTTAACATAACCTAAATTATACCACAAAAATAATAAAACCCAAAAGGTCACCCTCCAGAGAAGTATCTCACAAATCTCAATGGAGGACAATCAATACAAATCATTAACAGAAGAAAATAACAAAAGCAAATAAACTAAACAAACCAAAGAAAATAAAAGGAAAATAGTTTGATAATCCACTCTGGATTAGTCTCTCACACTTATCTGAAGGAGGGTGAATATACAGGCTGTTACTGAGCCCTCTCACTGCCCGAACTAATTTCCAAAAATAATAAAACTAAATAAAATAAAAACTTAACAACAGGAAAAACTCAGAACTAAAGATGGCATAAAAATAAAAATAAAAATGCTTGCTGTCCAGGAAACACAAGGACTCAAAGATTGAAGACATTAATGTCAATCAGTCATTTTCAGGAGTTCGAGATGCCAGAACAAATATCCGATCAAGTCAAAGATCAAGTCCCAGGTAGTCAGTTTCAGAGATTTAATCCAAAGTTCTCTCAGGGCATACAATTTCTTCAAGCTATAAGTAAGGGAAATATTTCGGAGGATTAATGGCACACCACCACAAACCGCTGGCAGAGCCACCCTCCAACTGACCACCCCGCAGTCTAGGGAGAAGAACAGGACACCTGTCCTCCGGCCGCCCCTCTCCAACCCTGTGGGAGCTAGAAACCCCAAATCCCCAGAATAGCCAACAAATTAGATAAAAACAAAGACAGAGCCCTGAAACAGGTAGTAAATACTGCAAAGACAACACTGGATCGACAAAAGTTAAAGGAATATGGAGCGGTCCTCTCCGAACAGCTCCTTTACCAGGCATCTCAGTTTAATCCTCAGGATATGCCTGTCTGACTGACTGCAGCTTCTCTAGTCCACAGCAGCAAACCTACTTCAACAGTTCCTAGTATCCAGAAAGAGTGACTTCAGGGGTATCTCAACAAGTTCACGATATTCACAATTTCCTCAGTTTACAGACTCTCATCTGATTCAAACAGGCATTCTAGTCCAAGGGGCACAAACAATCACCCCTATAACACTGGGACCATGACTCTCACACGGCCACAGTCCTGTAACAGTCTATCTCAGTCACACGCAGCAACCGACTCTCTCCACCAATATTGGAAAATTAGGCATACAAAACCACCGCGATGCCACATACAATTCTCAGAGTCCACACACCACGACTGCACCGGTTACTACGCCAATGGAGCAAAACCTGAGGAATCCTTCAAAATCCCAACTAGGGATAATGGGCAGAAGCATTTACCGACTAGCTAGCACGACCAACCGGGAATAAGATCAACTATATGCGAGCCCACAATGTCGTCTCAACACACAGCCCCGATTTTCAAGCATATAAACACAGCAGAAAGTATTAAAAATAAATAAAATAAGTTAAAATAAAAACTATAAAACAAAACACTGCAGAGCTAAGTTGACACCTGGCCCAGCGTGGCTACCATCATTCCTATCCATTAACCAGTTGCTTACCCAATTCACCAGTTCAGATCCCACCACTGCCCTCCCTGATCTATTTCCTTGGTCACTCAGTTGAAGAAGTCAATCAAATATGCCCCCATGACTTCATGCTGCCTTTGGTCTTGTAGACCAGTGGATTCTAGATACTTTACCCACCTTTCCTTAACATGGTTTCCATTAATTTCCCCACCACTGATGTGAGGCTAACAGGTGTTTTGCAATCTATGATGTGGAACCTTTGTAAAGAGCTTGAGCACAAAGGTCTTTTCCAAATCACCAAATAAATAAATAAATAAAAATCATTGCTGGCCTCCTCACTGCTTTTGCTGTTATGGAGAGGGACTACATCAGCTCTCCTCCAGTCCTCTGGAACCACACCTGTTTCCAGTGAGCTGTTGAACAAGGCAATCAGTGTGCCAGCTACACACCCCATATTTCTTTAGTACCCTTTGGTGTATCCCATCTAGTCCTATAGCCTTGTCTAGTTTCAGAACTGCAAGCCCCTTCAGGACTTTTTTCTCTAAAATGGACTTGTATCCACCTCCCCATTTGTTCCTGCTGCTCTGTGGTAGTCCTTCCTCCTCCTCCTCCTCCTCTTCCTCCTCTCTACAGTGAAGACTGAGCAAAAGTACCTGTTCAGGATATCTGATTTTCTTGATCATCTTCTGCACAGCCCCCCAAGCAGCTCTCCTCATCCTCTCTATCCTCCCTTTGCTTTTCTCTTCTCACTTATGTACCTGAAGAAAGCCTTATCCCTCTTAACTACTCCTTTGGCTATTGTTTCTCTGTCTGTGTCTTTGCTCCCTCACTGACTTTTCTGCTTCCTTTTTAGGGCTGCAGTTGTGCAGAGTCCTGCAGTTCTTTTATGATCACTGAGTAAAGGACTCACATTCCTTCAATGAACAACATGTTGGATTGTGTCACAGTCGCCCTGTATCTGTGAAGCAGTCCGCCCATGTTGTCCCCACCGATCACAGCACTGCACTATTTCACAGTGCTAGCGGTCAAGGCAGAACATGGCACATTCTGTTGTGTCCAGCATAGTCACCATACTGTACTGTGCTAGCAGATGCACATGCACAGTAGCATTAGGCAGACATCTTGGTCATGGTGGATTGGGCCATGTTCTGCCGTGACTGCTGGCACTTATTTATTTATATATTTTTTAGTATTATAGAAAGTCCCCCACCTGACTCTCCCTCTCAGCACCCACCCAACTCCACCCAGAACATAGAAATGACACTGGGGTGCCCAGTCACCCAGTGTCATGATTAGATCCTCGGTCATTTTATACCCCCCAGAAACATAGAAATGACACTGGGGTGCCTAATCCCCAATTATCATGATCGGTAGTCTTTTTTCCTGACACTGTCCCCAGTGTCACAATTTTCAATCGTCATTTTCTTTCTTTCTTTCTTTCTTTCTTCTTTCTTTCTTTCTTTCTTTCTTCTTCTTCTTTCTTTCTTTCTTCTTTCTTCTACCATTAACTAAAAAAAATGGTCCATCGATGTCTTCCCCACTGTGACACTGGGATGGGTGATACCTGTGACACTGGGATGGGGGTGCTCAATCCCCAGTATCACGATTGGGGATCATCGGTCTCATTTTTTCCTTCACCTATAAAATAAAATGGTCCATTGATGTCTTTTGTAGCGTTCTCCCCCACCCAACCTCCCACTGAGCATTCATCACCCGCACCCCTCAAGCCCTTACTTATCCATCAGGGTCCAACGCCATAATCCTCTCTGGACAGACAATTTTTCACTCTTCAAAGCCAGACTGCGAACTGAAGACACATGTATGCAGTTCAATGTGTTTCAATGGGATTTTGAACTTAGTGCCATAACCTGGGCATTTTACACATTTTGGCCCAAATTTTCAACATATCTTTGTTGGGACCCCACCTCATGAACAATGTTACTGTTGTTAGGCAGATCTGTCCTGAAATGTGATTTCATGGTCCCCATGCGAATTACCTTTTCAGGCAGGAGTTGAAAATGTCTCACCCTTGTTCATGAGGTAGGGTCATAAAAGGTTATGTTGAGAATTTAGTAAAAATATTGAAAATCAAAGTTATGAGCCTACATTGAATTTTATGATTGCAGGCTCATAACCTTGGTACTTTTCAATATTTTTACCCCAAATTTACAACATAGCCATATCTTTACAGTACCTCATGACTGTGATGACTGTCATTTTTCAAATCCTGTCAAAATGTTGTTTTATCTCCAAAGGTGATTTCACAGTCCCTGTGCGAAATCACCTTTCAGCCACTAGTTGAAAAATTTTCTCTGCCTTTGTTCTGGAGGTGGGGTCAGAAGATGGCTATGTTGAAATTTGGTCAACAATATTAAAAACAACCTAATTATGAGCACACATACAATTTTGTGAATGCAGACTTGTAACTTTGGTAATTTTCAATATTTTGACCCCAAATTTACATCATAGCCATATCTTTACAGCACCTCATAAATGTGACTGCTGTCATTTTATAAATCCTGACCAATATGTTTTTACATCCTAAAAGGTGATTCGCAGTCCCTGCATGAAATCACCTTTGGCCAGGAGTTGAACATTTCTCTGTCCTTGTTAATGAGGTGGGGTCATAAGAAGGCTATATTGGAAATTTGGTGTAAAAACATTAAAAAAGTTATGAGACTATGTTGATTTTTGCAAACGTAGGCTTGTAAGTTCAGTAATATTCAATATTTTTACCCAAAATTTCTACTTAGCCATTTCTTTATGACACCTCATGAATGTGACAGCTGTCATTTTTCAACTCCTGCCCAAAATGTGTTTTTGCATCCCCAGAATTAATTCAGGAGTTGAACATTTTGTCTGCCCACCTTTATGAAGCAGGATCACAACAAGGCATGTTAAGAATTGTGTAAAATATTGCAACCAACACATTTATGAGCCTATGTTGCACTTACAATTGCACACTTGTAACTTTGGTAATTTACAATATGTTTACCCCTGCATTCCTCACCTGCAGCCCTATTGGTTCTAGATAGAGTTTGTCTTAATTGGTATGCCTCCCTGTCTTCCTCCCCTGTATTTGCTTATACCTCCTGAAGGCCACCCTTTCTCCTTCAGCACCTTGACTATTTTCTGAAAGAACCCAGCCTTATGGATTACTGTTGCCACTCTGTCAAGCATGGCACCAGCACCTGCCTGAACTACTGGCTCATCTCTTCTAAAATGACTCGTGGGCCACGGGGAGGGACCTGTGGGGAATTAGGGTGTTGGGTCAGAAAATGGTGTAGCTGGAGTCTGAGTCCTCCAAGGGAGGAACCGGGCTGCCTGACAGGCTCAGGTTGTAAAACCTAAATGGAAAATAAATAAAGTGGCTCAGGCAGCACTACAGTCAGTGATCCATTCAACAGTGATATCTGATCATGCACCAGTATTCACTACCTTCCTCTGGGGCCCAAACTCCCACAATCTCTCTTCATGGCTGCTACGCTCCTCCTCTGGGATAAGGAGTTCCTAGAGTGGCTTACTTCAGAGACAAAGGCATTTTTAAGTGCCAGTGACATTGGCTACATCTTGGACAGTACTTTAGGAGGCCAATAAGGCACTACACGAGGTGCCATCATTTCCTATGCTGCAGGTTGCTGTAAAGCTAGGAAACAAAGTCTACTGTTTTTGAAAACCAGCTGAGAGCTAAGGAATTGGCCCTAAACCAATGTCCCCCCACCCGAAATGCAAAAGAGGCTCTCTGAGCAGAAATAGCTGGCCATCACTTACAGCTGGACTCCCTCCTTCGTGGAAGGCTGAGTTGGCTCTCCACATACTGCGCGATAGATACTGCAGGAGGGGAGAAGGCAAATAAGCTGCTCATCTACCCTTAAAGAAGCAGGTGGAGCACTATATTGCTGCTGTTAAGAATAGCAGAGCCACACGCACTAAAAACTGGAGGGTCTAAATGCCACTATGAGAGACTTCTACCAGGAGTTTTGCATGTACCAGGTGCAAACCTCAGCTTGCAGCTGGAGGCCTTTTTATGCGCCCTCATTCCACACCGTCAAGCCTTTCCTTTAACAGGGCTTCCATTAATTTCTATTAATTTCTCCTCCACTGATGTAAGACTGACAACCTGGAAAACTAGAAGCTCCTTATCTTCTGCTGTGATTGAGAGTGCCATTGTTTCTCTCACTGTGGGGAAGGCACCAGAAGAGATTGTCTCCCAAAGTTTCTATCAGCATTGAAGTTGCTACCTTCCCCATCTCCGTAGGGCATATAAGAAATCATACTCAAACACCCCTCCCCATCCCGCCATTATCACAGTGCTACCCATGAAGGAAAGGACCCATCCTCACTGCGAGCTATCAGAGACCAGAAAGGGGGAATATGATATAGACATTCAAGTTCCTGAATGGAATAAACAAAGTGGACTGTGGAGAAGTATTTAGCATGCATAACAACTCAAGGTCATGAGGGCATGAGTGGAAACTGACAGAAGAGAGGTTCAGGAAGGAGAAGAGGAAGCATTATTTTACAGAAAGGGTGGTGGAACCAAACAGTTTACCAGCCGAGGTAATGGGTGTGAAACCATTAATTGTTTCAAGCATGGCTGGACATTGTTAAGGATATAGTATTTGCTCGGATGACAGAAACTGGGAAAACAATAGGGGTGGAAGGAAGGCTAGGACCCTGGATGGACAATAGATCCTTGGGGATCAATAGAGTATCACGGGAAGACTGGGTGATACATCGGTCTATTTGGCACAGGGTCTAAATGCCGAATGGAAAAGAGTGAGGATCAAAAATTGTGCAAGGAATACAGCAAAAATAAAAACAGAGCCTGTCCAAAACACCGAGCACTATAACAGTGCCACAAAAACAAGGTGCTAGGCTATGTGTAGGTATGTATAGCCTCGAGGAAAGGAGGGAGAGGGGAATATGATAGAAACTTTCAAGTACCTCAAGGAATCAACAAAGTCCAAGAGGGTAGCATCTTTCAAAAAAGAGGTGTGCAAGAACAAGGGGTACAATTTGAAGATGGGGGCGGCTTAGAGGGTTGTGGATGCATGGAACTGCCTTCCAGAGGAGGTTGTGGGGTCAAAACAGTGGTTGAATTGAAGATGCATGGACAGTCATAAGGCAATTATGGGTGGGGTAGAAAGAAGTAGGCTGTTGGTTAACTAGGATCTGCAGCTTATCCATTAGGTAGGAAATGGACAGACTGGGTGGGTGAAGCAGTCTTTATCTGCCATCAAATTCTATGTTTCTATATTTCTCCTGGTCTACTACTTTGGTAACCCAGTCAAAGAAATCTATCAGAGTCATCTGACATGACCTTCCCACTTTGAATCCATGCTGTCTTGGGTCCAGTGCCCTGCTGGCCTCTAGGTACTCAACAATTCTTTCCTTCAGAAGTGATCCCATCATTTTCCTACCACTGAGATCAAACTAACAGATCTGTAGTTTCCTGCCTCTGCCCTGCTCCCACTTTAGTGAAGTGGAATCACATCTGCCTCCTCCAGTCCTCTAGGTGCTACCCCATCCTCCCATGATTTGTTAAAGAGGGTAGTCAGTGGTGTCACTAGTTCTACCCTTAGTTCTTTTAGAATTCTGGGGTGAATCCCATCAGGCCCCATTGCTTTGTCCACCTTCAGTTTTAAAAGTTCTTTCAGAACCCTTCCTTCTGTGAATGAACTTGTATCGACCCCCCTATCCAGAGTGTTTCTATTATTTGGTTTAGGTATCTCCTCCTCTTTTTTGTGACTACTAAGCGGAATTGTTCATTCAGTATCCCTGCTTTTTCACTGCCACCCTCTGCCCACATTCCTCCCCTTTATTAAGCCTCAGTATCCCTCTCTTGGTCTTTCTTCACCCCAATATACCTACAAAAGGTTTTATCCCCTTCTTAACAGAATTGTCTGTCTTTTCCTCAGTTTGGGCCTTTGCTATTCTGACTGTCTTCCCTGCCTCCTTCTGCTTTAACTGATATAGTTCTCTGTCCTGCTCCTTCTGTGTTTCCTTATACTTCCTGAATATTATCCTTTTCTCCTTAACCTTCCTTGCCACCTCTTTTGAAAACCATAGTGGCTTTTTCTTCATTTTATTTCGTTGATTTTCAGTACACAAAGGCTTGTTGCCTCTGTGATGGCAGTTTTGATTTTTCCCATTGTTCCTCCACCCCTCCTTCTTACCTGTTTGCTCGTGCTTTTCTGAGGCACTCTCATTTTGCCAAAGTCTACCCTCCTAAAGTTTAATGCCCTTGCTTTTGTATGGCTCAACTCTACAGCTGTGTTTATTGTGAACCACACTGTTTGGTGGTTGCTTGTTCCCAGATGGCTACCCACTTCTAAATCTGAGATCCTCGCCCATCCCAGTTTGAGAGTACCAGGTCTAAGATTGCTCCCTCCGAGTGGGTTCGAACATTAGCTGTCTTAGGCATGCCCCATAGGGAATTGAGAATGACCCTGCTCTTGGATGTGGCTGCAATAAAGGTGCTCCAGTTAACATCTGGCATATTCAGGTCCCCATCAACAATATTTATTTATTTATTTGAATTTTGATAATCGGTGGGCCCACTGAGACATGGGCCTTTTTCAGTGGTAACATATAAAGCAATTAATTAAAATGTGCAAATAAACAGTGGACAATAGACAATTAAAGAATAGACAAAATATTAAATCAAACATCAACGTAACAGAAGAGAACATGAGCAGGAGGGAGAGGGTGGGTGAAGATAGTGCTGGGAGCAGGGTGAGGAGAAAGGGAGAAAAGTGGAAAGGCAGTAGAGGTATCGCAAATTAGTGACAGCTACAAGTAGGAGGAGGAAAGGAGATTTTCTGTAGAGTCTCTTAAAGGGAGGAAGAGAAGTGCAGGAGAATAATTTGTGTGGGAGTTTGTTCTATTTTGAGGTGCAGCAACATGGAAGGATCTGTTGCCTATGAGCAAGCATGATTTGGGAACACTTAATATGGGGAGATGAGAGGATCTAAATGTCCTAGAGAAGTATTTCAGTGAGAGGAGATTGAGAGGATGGGAGGGAAGGAGGATTAGTTTGAAGACAGTACATAGTACTGGGAAATCCGTTTGGCCTCAAAGGATGGCAAATTCAATATGAGGAGAACATCGCAGTGGTGGTGTGCTCGAGAGGGAGTGGGCTGCCAACGGGCCAACTCTGTGATAGGCCTGCTTCAGTTTCATCTGGATAGGTGTCCTGGCCGAGTGAGTGATAGGGCAGCAGAGAAGAGCCCAGGGAGAAGAGTAGTTGAGGCAATGGTCTTTCAAGCACAGGGTGAAAGATAGGGGCAACGCGATATAATAGACTAAGTTTTTGGTTCATTATCTTGATGACATTTGTTGTGTGTGATTCAAGGGATAGATGCACATCCAGAGTCAGTCCCAGATATTTGAAGGAGTGCACTCTTCTAGTGGCTCACTAGAGGAGGTGGAAGGGCTGTGAAGTTATATCAAGGAGATGTGATGGAACAGCATGGTTTTAGTTTTTTTTTAATTCAGGACCAACAGATTCTTCTTCAACCAGTATTCCAACTTCTGAAATCATATTGAAGGTCAGTCTTAATGGAGGAGACATCAGTGTTAGACCTATATAGAATGGCATCATCTGCATATAGCTGACCGAGGCCCCACCTCAGTTCATAGGCAGCTCATTGATGAAGAAGGAGAATAGGAGGGCCCAAGGATTGGCCCATGAGGAACACCATTAGTGATAGGAGATAAGGAGGAGGAACACCAGACCATTTAACACATTGTGACCTCACCGGACAGGTAGTTAGAGAACCAGGTCAGAGAGGTGGAATCAAATCTGAGACAGTGGAACTTTGAGAGGAGGAGGAGGGTGATTAACTAGATCAAAGACCTTTGTAAAGTCAATAAAGATGGCCCCTGTGGCCCATCCAAGATCCATGGCCTGATATAAATTTGAGGTGACCTTCAGAAGGGCAGATTCAGTCCCGTGTGATTTTGAAAGCTATGTTCGTGTTTGATGAGGGCACTGGTTTGCTCGAGAAAAGAGTAGAGTTAGTTGTATATAATTCTTCCTGTATCTTGGTGATAGGACAAAGGATAGATATAGGTCAGTAGTTCCCAAAAGGTTTGTTGGACCAGTTTTATGAACTGGGACAACGATTGTGGTTTTCCATTTGTCGGGATAGATTGGTTAGGGAAGGATCTGTTAATTAACTGTGCAATCGGCCGAGCAAGCACTGGGTCTCCAGTTCTGAGAAATTTAGGTGGCAGAGATTCAAACCCGGAGAACTATCAGGGTTGAGGCCTGAGAGGATTTTGAGGACTTCATAGTTGAGGTGAGTTTTAGTGGAAGAGTGGAAGAGCGGCTTCTAGAGGTGAGTGGAGGAACAGAGAGAGTTGGTAAACCCATTGGTACGATCCTAGGTCGGTGAAGAAATCATTAAAACCGAGGCTATCTCCAGAGGTGAAAATGTTAAATTGCCATTCAGATTCATGGTATGGGGTGTTCTTCCTGTTGCCCTTGAGGAGGGCATTTATTTGAGTCCAAAACTTTTGGGATTGGAGAGACATGAATCTTGTATCGAAAGCATATAGTCCCAGTTTGATTTGTTAGTTTTGGCCTTGCATGTATTCCTTAGTTGGTAGTAGATAATCCAGTCCAGTTGTAGACTGGATTTCTTAAATGACTTCCAAGCTTTGTCCCTGGAGTGCATTAGGTGCCTCAGGTCCCAAGAGAGCCAGGGGAATAAGTACCTTGGCATGCCTCAGTTTGTAGGGGGGTATGAAGTCTGGAATTGCATTAAAGGTAGTAATGAGGTATTCCAGGGCCTGATTTATATTAGGAAGGAGGTGATGGGGACCAACAGACAGAAGCCAGGCTTTGCCGAAAAGCCATGTGGTTGAAATTAGATTGATCCTTGACTTAATAAGTTTAGGAGGTGTGTGTTCGGGAAGTTGTTTTCCAAACACAGAAAGTGGGACAGTGGTCACTGAGTGCATCAGGAAGTGTCCCATGATTTTGATATGGGACTTGATGTTGGTGAGCATCCAATCCAGAAGACTGCAGTTTCAGATTTTTGATTATGCCTGGTTGACTGATCAGTTAGTTGCTTAAGTTTGGCATCCGTGAGAACATCTAGTTATTGGGCATAATTTGGTCCCTTCCAATCAAGATTGAAATCTCCACAGAGTATGGTATCATTAGGGGAGAAAGTTGAGACAGGAGAGGAGGTCTGAAATAGATGCTGAAGCAGTCCTGGGGGCAGGTAAACACATTGTATAGTTAGGCGAAGACCCGACTAACGGTAATTGAGATAAACAACTGCTCAACATTAGGATTGAACCGTACTGTATATCATTAAGCTCACTAACATCCAGCTCAGTCTTGGTGTATATCAGTACACCCCACTTCGCTTGGTAGGTCAATCCCATCTAAAAGAGGAGAAGCCGGGTAGTGAGACCTTATGTGTTAGGACTTGAATATTTTAACCAGGTCTCGTAATACAGAGGACATCTGGCTTGTATTGAAGAGCTCAGGCCTCCAGTTCAGCCATTATACGCCTGATGCTTTGTACATTCATATGGGCAATCATGAGCCCTTTTAAGTTTGACCAGTAAGGGCACGAGGTAAAGAGGTTTTGCTTAGCATTTTGTGGGGCCAGGGTTCAGTTTAATGTCACCTGACAAGAGGAGCAAACATAACCTAGATCGAATAGAGGTGGATGGAGGAAGGGTGACTTATAAAAATGCCTGGTCCGTGAGACTAGCAGGATTGTTTTTGCTATGGGCAAAGGCGAAATACTGAAGGTATGGGGGGCCTGGTTAAAAGGACAGGAGAGGGGTTGTTGGGGGATGAGAGCAGGAGGGTGCCTGGTTAGGGGAAGAAGTAACTTCGCTGGAAGGAAATGGTTCGACTAGAAGGAGATGGGCCATAATGGAACTCAGAAGGAGTAGCTCTGGTCTGGAAGAAACATGGTGACAGACGAGTGGTTGAGGGTTTACTAGCACAAAGAAGCCAATGGATGGAAGCAGGTAGATGGGGTGGAGTTTTAGTGAATTTAATAGATGTCGGGCATGGGTGTGTGGGCTGCAAAATCAAGTAAGAGGACAAGCCCAATTTAAAATGAGCAGCAGTTACAAGAAGTCAGTGCAGACCAGTGAAGAGCTGCTCCCAGTGCCGGAATGTCCAATTAGTGTCCAAAGCAGTCAGAGTGCGCTAATGGGAGCATGGCTTTGGAGCCTTTCACCGGGCAGGAGCCCACCTTGTTTAGATCTTTGGGCAGATGGGCTGGAAAAGGTGACTGTGGCTGGCTGTGCAGGGAGCCACAGTCATAGGTGGTGAGCTTGCTCAAGGCACAGGAACTGGAAAGAGAAGGAGAGATTACAGATACAGCTAGTTATAGTAGAGATCAGGGCTGAGACAGTGGGTGGATGAGAGCAGGACAAAAGATTAGGTGGGATTACACAGGGAGTAGGTGCTAAAGGGCAGAGAGCAAGGGAGAAATCGATGGGGTGTCTGACCTGAGGAACCAGAAAAAGCTACTCAGACAGAGTCAGAACGATGGAGGAGGCAGAGAGTGCGGTGTGTGGGGGGAGGTGAGAAGAAAGAGGATCAGGATCACAGAACATGCAGAAGAGGAGCAATGAGAAACTCAGCACAATACATTACTGGCTAACTACAGAATCAACTAGCTGGGTGCATTAAACATTGTTAAAATTGTAAATCCTATAAACTGTTAAAAAATAGCAAATCACAAAACAAATTACACTGGATGCAAAGCCCTAGACCTCAAGGCAGGCAGTTGAAAAATCAAATAAGAGGACAAGCCCAATTTAGAAATGAGCAGCAGCTAAGTACAGAAGTCAGTGCAGTCCAGTGAAGAACTACTCCCAATGCCAAAATGTCCAATTAACATCTGAAACCAGCCGGGAGTGCGCCAATGGGAGCCATGGCTTGTAGCCTTTCAATCAGGCAGAAGCCTACCTTGTTCAGATCTTTGGGCAGATGGGCTGAAAATGGTGACTGTGGCTGGCTGTGCAGAGAGCCACAGTCGTGAATGGTGAGCTTGCTCAAGGCACAGGAACTTGTTTCAGATCTTAGGGCAGACAGGCTGGAAATGGTGACTGTGGCTGGCTGTCCTGAGGGAGCCACAGTCTTAGATGGTGAGCTTGCTCAAGGCACAGGAACTTGTTCAGCTCTTGGGCAGATGGGCTCGAAGCGGTGACTGTGGCTGGCTGTGCAGGGAGCCACAGTTTAGATTTTGGGCAGATGGCTGGAAACGATGACTGTGGCTGGCTGTGCGGGGAGCCACAGTCATAGATGGTGAGCTTGCTGAAGGCACAGGAACTTGTTCAGCTCTTTGGGCTCTTAGTTCTGTTGCTTTGATTGCTTCCCTTATGTAGAGGGCTCCTCCTCCTCTTTTACCCTCCCTGTCCCTCCTGTAGAGGAGCAACTGGTGACTCTAAACAGAGCTATACTGCAAGCAACAAACCTTTTCATTAGGCTATCTAGCAAAACCAAGAGGAAAAGACCACTATGGTTCTCTCTAGGAAAGTGGTGATGAAGGTTAAGGCAAAAAGTTTGCATTCAGGAGGTATAAAGAGACACAGAGAGAGAGAACGGGAAATATATCAGGTAAAGCAGAGGGACAGGTAAAGCAGTCAGTGTGCAAAGGCCCAAGCAGGAGAAAATAGACCAGGCAGTTAAGGAAGGGATAAAGCATTCTTCAGGCATGTAAGTGAAAGGTAAAACCCAATGGAGGGATTGTAAGACTAAGGAAGGAAGGTATGTGTGGAGGGAGACCAGGACAAAGCAGACATCCTACAAAAATATTTTTGCTCAATATTTACAGTAGAAGGAGAAGGAGAGGACCACAGGTAAGTGACAGGAGCATCAATGGAAGGAGGTGGATACCAGTCCATTTACAGAGGAGTGTCCTAAGAAACTTGCAAAATTGAAATGGACAAGGCAATGGGAACAGACAGGGTACATCCAAGGATTTTGAGGGAGTTTAGAAAGGTGTTGGCAGCACCACTGACAGTCCTTTTCAACCACTTGCTGGAGATGGGAATGGTTCTAGAGGACTGGAGAAGAGCTGATTTAGTCCTACTTCGCAAAAGTTGGAGCAGAGAAAAGTTGGAAACTACAGGCCAGTTAGTCTGACTTCAGTGGTGGGGAAATTAATGGAGTTGCTGCAGAAAGGATCATGGAATATCTTGAATCCAGTGGCTTACAGGATCCAAGGCAGCATGGATTCACTGAGGGAGGTTATGTCAAACAAATCTGGTAGATTTCTTTGACTGGGTGACCAGGAAATAGATCAGGGTGGAGCAGTGCATGTGGCCTACCTGGATTTCAGTAAGGCTTTGACACAGTTCCACATAGGAGACTCGTACACAAGCTGCCCAGCCTGAGAGTGGGTCCTAAGGTGCTAAAATGGGTAGCAAACTGGTTGAGGAGAGGTGACAGAGGGTGGTGGCAAATGGAGTTCACTCTGAGGAGGGAGAGTAACTAGTGGATCAGTGCTGGGGCCTGTCCTCTTTAATATCTTTATTAGTGACATTGTAGAGTGGTTAGAAGGAAGGTACTGTATGCCTTTTGTGGACAACACAAGATGTTCAAGTTCAAGTTCAAGTTTATTGTAGGAAAACCCATTGAGCAAGATCATTCACAAGGAGGTCCTTTGACACAGACATGTAGTTACAGATTGCATAATCAAAAAAACAGTACAAATTCAGGTACAGAATTATGGGCAAGCATTAACATGTTGTATAAAAATGATAATGACATAGGAAAATACAAGTAGGGTGGCCCGCCGTGCAGCAGTTGGATTTCTGCTATGACGCCAGCGACCCGGGTTCAGGAACGACTTGGGTCGCCAGAGGGCCGGCCTGGGGAGAAGGATCAAGCATCCTATGACTGCTCTCCTTCTCCTGGGAGGGTGCAGGATGCCACTGGTGCAAAGGGGACTCCTGGTGGAAGCTGGGAGTGCTGCAAGCATACAGCGACAACAAGGTAGCTAGGGGCGGACGGACGCTGGCGTTATTGCATCGCCCACCCCCTGTGAGGGAGAAAACCGAGCGTGCTCCTCTCTGCCTATATGGGTGCCCTCCTCATGTAATTGGCTTCCCCAGGCCGACTCCTGCCCTATCCCGTTGTTTGTGGCACCTTAAGGGGTGGGTGCCATGTCTCCTCCTGGGGGGTAATCCAGGGGTCCTGAGTAGATGGTTCATATGGGGATGCTGCAGCAGAGGAGTCTGTGACTGGGCAGATAGCCAACAGAGAGAGAGGTAAGGCAAAAAGAATAAACAGAAAAGAAAAATACAAGTACAGAAAAAAGATACAATGTGCAACAGGGTTGACACTCGTGGAGGGGGAAATGAAGACAGAGATCTAAGCAGGCTTGAGGAGTGGTCAAGAGGTGAAACTAAGATTCAATACTAAGAAGTGCAAAATCATGCACTTAGGGCACAGAAATCCAGGGATGGAGTACATGATGGAGACATAGTACTGGTGACCACCAGAGAGGAATGAGACCTGGGGTAATCATATCTGAGGACCTAAAACTGTCAAAGCAGTATGACAAAGCAGTCAGGCGAGCCAGTAAGATGTTAGGGCACAAGGAGGGGTATCATCAGCAGAAAGAAGGTGGTGGTGATACCACTGTACAAAACATTGGTGAGACTACATCTAGAATATTGTGTCCAGGTCTGGAGGCCAAATTTCAGGAAGGATATAGATAGAGTAGATGCAGTCAAGGAGGGCAACTAAAATGGTGCAAGGTCTGCACCATAAGTCCTATGAGGAGTGGCTTAGGACCTTAATATGTACACACCTTGAAGCAAGGAGGAAAGGGGGTATGATAGGCACTTGTAAATACCTTAAGGGTATCAATAAGGTACAGGAAGGCAGCATTTTCAGAGGAATAAATGTTCAAGAACAAGAGGTCTTGATATGAAGCCGAGCAGGGTAGTCTCAGGGAAATGTGAGAAAGTATCACTGAAAAGGTGGTGGATGTATGGAACAATCTCCCAGCAGAAGTGGTGAGGGCAAAATGGTAACGACATTCAAAAATGCATGGGATAAGCATAAGAGAACCCTGGTGAATAAGAAGGTGGGATAAAGCCAGAGATCAAGTAGGGTCTGTGGTGTTACAGTGTGTTAAGGCAGACTAGGTGGGCCATGCCATACTTATCTGCTGTCACTTTCCATGTTTCTATGATTCAAGGCTACTGGTGAGGCCACACCTGCAGTACAGCCCATACCTTGAAAAGGACATAAAACTGCTAGACAGTCCAGAGAAGGGCTATCAAGATTATCAGGGCCAGCAGGGTAGGACATTCAAGAGAGGCTGGAAGCCCTGAACATGCATTCCCTAAAGAAGAGGCGAGAGAGAGATAGAGGAGACATGACTGAGACCTTCAGTTCCATATGATAATGGCGATTGCAGAATAGCGATCATTGTTTGGGCAAGTGGACATCGTCGAAAATTAATTTTAGATATGTACACTTGTGGCGATTGCAAAAGATCTATTTTTTTATTTTATGCAGACCAACCCGTACTAACAGATTCTCAACTCGGGGTGCATGTTGAGGGGTGCAAAACTTAAAAAAAAAAATCCCAGTGCAACAACACGATAGTCCCCAGAACTGAACCCGCACCCTCCCAACCTGCCACATACCCACCATGCCACACGGCCAGCTCAGCAGCACACCGCCGCACTACACCCCACAAACCCTCCCTCCCCTTCCACCTGTTGCACAGCATGGTCCCCCCCAATGTGTGTATACATAGTGACATCCCATCGCTATATTTGCCTACCCCCATATCGTCGCTACCCTGTCAGGTAGCCCTGTGCACAGGTGACGGATTGAGTTGCCCTTTTGAAAGCACTCAATCGTGGTCGCCTTTGTACATGGGATACCAGACCTTCAAGTATTTGAAAGGAATAAATAGGTGAACAAGGAGGGTCTCTTCAATCTCAGTGGGAATCAAAACAAACAGGGACACTGTTTCAAGTTGGGGGGTTTAGGAAAGAGGCTAGGAGGCACTTTTCATGGAGAGGTGGTGGTGGACTGGAATGGAGTTCCTGAAGAACACTCATTGAAAATAGAGGGCAGTGTCAAAAGGGATTGGATACAGTTAAGGGAAACTAAGAGTCAAGGGGTGGATGGAGAGGTTGGGCTGGTTGGGGGCAGGGTTAGTAGCAGATGCTAAGGACTCTGCAGTTTCAGAAGACTCGATAGACCTTATTGCCTTATTCTGCTGGCTTTGTTGTATGTTCATATGGAAATACCCTGGTCAGACTGAACCCTGTCATCATTCAGGGGCTACCAGGGTTTTTTCTCATTGATTTTGTCGTCCTTCCTCCCTGGTGAAAATGTGTGTCTATGTCAGCCATGCACAGCCACAGTGCCCCCCATGTGGCAGGAGCAAGCTCCCTGGGCCAGCTGCAGGGGTAACTGTCATGGCAACTTCTGCTAATACTTTCCCCAGCCGAGATGCACTGCTGAGTGGCAGCTGTCTCGGCTGTGGCCTGCTTCCTGATGTGACTTCCTGGTTTGCTTTTGAACTCCGTCAACAGGACGCACTGCAATGCACTGACGTTAGGCCACTGGAGCAGCCTGAGGTTCCATTTTCTGTTTGTTATTCCCGTACTGGAAACTCCAGGAACCTATCTCCTCAGGATAGTTTATAGCACAGTACTATATAGCTTCTTGCTGTTTCACTTTTAGTTTCTTTACCACTGTCATACCTGGATGGCACACCACCTTCCACCAACCAGACTACAGGCCCTTGACCAGATTCCCCATCCCTCTTACAATTGAATCCTAAGAATTACAATTGTGCTAACTCCATTTCTCCCTTCTGACTGCCTCCTTCCAACAGGCTCCTCCTGTGCTGGACAAAGCAACACCACTAGCCTTCTTTTGCACAGATGAGGCCTCAGCTCCTGGTGTTGGTGCATGCTCTATGTCTTCAACTTGGACATTGTAGGACACAATTCTTTCTGGTGATTCTAAGAGTTGAAACTTGTTCCTAGTAACACTCTTCCTGGGATCTGGGTCTGCTTCTTCTCATCCAGCCTTCACTACCCATCCCTTGTTGCATTTAAATTTTGGTTGAAATGAAAATTAGCTACTTAGTTCCCCATAATGGTGCTTCTGACTTCATGAGGAAACAAACCACTCAAAAATAAATGAGGGTGAGTGACTGCCTTGCTGGCCTTTATGTTGTTTTTCTCACTTGCCTTTAAATTATAACAATACAGCTACCCAAATTAGCTTCTTAATCCACTAATTTATAAAAATAAATTCAGAACACTACTTGCCTATCATTCTGTGAGAGTGGCTCAGTTGGTAACACATCCATCTCTGGACCAGAAGGTCATGGGTTTTGTCCCACACTGGGATTGGGCTCATACCTAAACTGTTGGCACCCAAGTGCAGTATTAGGGATTCTGTACTGTTGGGGTGTGCTGTCCTTCAGATGAGATGTCAAACCGAGGTCCCTTCTACCCATCCTGGTGCTGTTCTGGTGGGTGTCCAGTGGAAGTAAAGAATGCAAGGCACTCTTCACAAAGAGTAGGGGAATTTTTATTAAGACTTCAAAATTCAAATAATACTACAAACAGGTTAACTTCACCTCAATATAAAATATAAATCAAAAGAAAATATTTCACAAATCAATTAACTTTGAAACATACCCCTTCCTCCCCCACTATCCCAAAGAGGGAATTTTTTCTTCCCCATACATGAAAGACAATTATAATGTAATACATGTTTTCATTGGATAGAAATCAAACAAATCATTATGGAAAATAAATAAGTATGAATGCATACTACCCCCACCCTCCATTTCAGACTAGGAACATTTTCCTGACTTTCAAAGCTCAAATAAAAATACAAATATGTTAAAGTCACATCAAAACTAATATCTAAACCATAATACACATAAGGCATCAAATACATATTTATCCATATCCCCTACCCACTCTCTCACTACTTAACTTCAAATTCACATCATATTAATTAACAAACCAAATGACTGGCAGTATAGCCTAGAGGTTAGAGTAACAAGCTATGAATAAGCTGAGTACATCTAACAGACCACACCTTGATTTGATTCTCACAACTTCCACTTGCTTACTCGTGACTCTGAAAAGTCACTTAACTGCCCAGTGCTCCCAGGTCACCACTGAAAACAGGCACTTGTGCCTAGTGGACCTTACCTCATTACCAAAGACTAAAAAATGAAAACCAACAGGTATTTTCTGCATACCCAATTCCTTCACCTAGTCTTTTCCCTTCTAACTCTTCAACCCCATTGTTCCAATATAATAATAATAATAATAATAATAAAACGTTATTTATATC
This sequence comes from Neoceratodus forsteri, assembly GCA_016271365.2. Classification (NCBI taxonomy): domain Eukaryota; kingdom Metazoa; phylum Chordata; order Ceratodontiformes; family Ceratodontidae; genus Neoceratodus; species Neoceratodus forsteri. The sequence goes on from CM028136.1 coordinate 873,631,564, forward strand.
GCACCTTTCTAAATTCAAGGCACCTTACAATATCAACAATTACAATAACTAAAACCAATACATAATAATCTGAGCTCCTAAAATCAACAATCTTCTTTCACCTTAAATAGGTCTTCAAGGTCTTTTAAATTCCTCCAAAAAGCCATTTGTAATTATCTAGTAGAATACAACCTACAATTCTCTCCTCTGTCTCTTTTACATTATAATGCAATCTTAAATTGTAAAACACCCCTTCTTTTTAACACAGTCCAAACAAGTAGTATTCTTCCACTAATTCTGATATACTGTACTTGTTGTAGTACTTTATTTCTTTGCTGTTTTTGAAGCTCTTTAATGGTTTTATGTATAGTCCAGAATAATTCTTCCAGTGTAATTATTTGTTTTTTAATGTTAATTTACACCTAGTATGTCAAATGTGGCATTTAAAACAGAGCAAGATTAGGTGTATAATACTTATTTCATACTTTCTCCATATTGTTGGTAATATCCCTAAAATAAGACATCTGAGTAGGTAATGTAAAAGGGAATTTTGCCATTTAAAATAAACTACTGTCCAAAATGTATATATGTATATATATATATATATATATATATATATATAGACATTCTAAAAATAGATGCTCAATGGTTTGAAGTCTATCCTGACATAACTCTACCCTAGGACACATTCTTTCACTCAACTTTTGTGTTTTAAGTTGTTTTAATGTTAAGTCTTTTGTGACTACACAACCATAGGACATCCCACATATATGTGCAGGTACAGTGCTGTGACATCATTTTCCCAATTTGTAAAATTTCAGTTTCTGTTCTACAGCCAAACAATGGTTTTTCAAAAAGAAATTTGATGTCATTTGAGCACACATTTCATTCCTTGTTATTTTCAAATGAACTGCTTGGGAATCACCCACAATTTCAGTTTCTCAAAAAATACTGTAAATAACAAGGTAACCCATCTAAAGGTTTCTGTTTTGGGATCGCTTTCTCCTTATCCAAGCCTGCTACCCAGGGCTGGACTTGATCTAACACCCAAGGTGACCAGATTTTGCTCCTATGTTGTAGTAGTGGTTTTATATTTGTATAGAGGAACATACAAAAGAAAAAAAACAGTTGGGTTCATCATCCCCAGCCCCTCTTTATTAATAGGTAGATATGTGATGTCTCATTTTATAGGGTTCAATCTACTCCCAAATACTTTGAAAGAAAGTACTATAAACTGTCATCTCTAGTCATTTTGGTGGGGGGAATACTGTGCATAAATGTAGAAACATACTGATCAACTAGGTTTTTTACCATATATACTATATTTTTCTTTGACATACACCATGTATTCCATTTACTTACTGTCCCTTTGGCCTCTTTAAGGAGACAATCCCAACTGTAGTAGCCCATGTCACCCTGCCCAAAGTAGATCCCTAATATTTTACAGCAAGTGTTCTGAATTGAAATACCCATAATCTCTTCCTGTTCTGGTAACTCCACCCCAATAGTTACGCACTTACTTTTTCAAAGTTGATTTCAGCTCCTGTTCATTTTGTGAAGTCTAACAATGGTTGCACCCATGTAGAGTGCTAATTATTGAGTGCTGCACTTTTGAGTGACTCAATAATAGCTGTCTATAAGACAGCGGAGTGGTGCAATACGTTGTTATATCCTGTATAGCGAGTATAGCAAGGAGCTGTACTCACTATTGCAGGATATAGCATCCTTTGTGGCCAATTCCTGCTGAGCTGCTTTGCATAGTGTAGTGGTGTACACCACTGCCTGTAATGCAAGCAGACCTGGGTTCAGGCCCGGCTATAGGTAGAATAATTTTTTTCACAATCAATAACTTGCCCCATAGTCCACACCCCACTCAGAGTTGATTATTTAAGTTAGGGCAGTGCAGGGGTACAGCCCCCACAACAGGGGGCATGGGCATGCCCTCACATGAAACATGATTTCTGTGTGTTTTGTGTTGTAGTGACCGTCATATTTGGCGATGGTCAGACAATATCCATTGCCCTTTTCACCATGGGCTCAGGTTTGTTCACTCTATGACCTATTAGTCTGACATCTGTCCTGGGAAAATTCTGGAGAGCATAGTTATAGAGTCTGTCCTGGAAGAATTCTGGAGAGCATAGTAAAAGTACATATTGGGGAAGTGATGTAGACTGACGCTACCCAGCATGGATTTGTGAAGGCAAAATCATGCCTGACTAATTTGCTGGACTTTATGGCTGAGTTAGTAAGGCTTTGGACAATGGTGAGGCTGTGGCTGTCATCTTTCTTGATTTCTCCAAGGCCTTCGATAAAGTTAATCATTTTATCATGGAGAACTTATTCACGCCATTATTGACATGGGTTTGGGTGGTAATATTACAAGATGGGTGGAGTCATGGCTGACTGGCAGAACTCAGCAAGTCTGTATTAAGGGATTTACCCAGCTGGGAGCAAGTGATTAGTGGGGCCCTCAGGGATCGTGTTAGCCCTGCCTCTTTCACATCTACATTTCATCACTTAATACTAGCTGGAGTTTGTTAACTAAGTTTGCAGATGATACATGCATTGGTCATACAGTAAATAACTTAGTAGACATTAAAACCCTTCAGTACACTCTGGGTGAATTAGAAAGCTAGGCAAATCTAAAGAAGCTTACGCTCATTGATAAATGCACGGTCATGCATTTTGGGAAGGAAAATCCACAAGCAAACTATATGCTGGGTGGCAGAGTACTGGATGATGTCGAAGATGAACGTGATTTGAGAGTAGGGTCAAAAATGACTTGAGTTCTAATTTGCATTGTCAACAAGTAATCTGGAAAGCAAGTGGCATACTTCACTGTATAAACAAACATATAAAAGCAGAAGTAGTGAGATTTTACTGCCACTATATTCCTTCTTAGTTAGGCCTCACTTGGAGTATTGTGCCCAGTTCTGGGCTCCCAGCAATAAGGGTTCTATAAATGCCCTACAGAAAATTCAGAGGAAAGCAACTAGAAGGATGGATGAAGTAAAGGCATGGATTCTGAATATAGATTAAACAAACTTGACTCTACAGTCTGGAATTTCATAGAATGAGGGGACCTGTATATAGAACCTTGCATAATGACCTATTATGGGAACAATTGGGCCTGGTACTCAGGGAAACAGTTTATGGCACCGGCACATCCGCTACAGCTAATGACCAAATGTTGTAAGACAAGAAAAAGAAGTTATTGGTTCTCAGTGAGAGTTTCTAGAACATGGAACAAATTGCCAATAGAGGTGGTTGCCAGTGAGACTATGGATATTTTCAAGGGTCTTTGGATGTATACTTGAGTGATAGCTCCATTAAGGGGTATACTTAATCTTTGCAGTAATATGGACATTAGTCTTCAAAGCTCTGTAAAACTGATGAACCTATGAACCTCTGTGATAGGCAGTCTTTCAGACTCACATTCATCCTCTAACAAGACTGCTTCTGTGAGGCCAGTGGCACTGAGGATTGAGGCGCTGGACGCCTCACCTCACGCCGCCAGTGACCTGGGCTCAGGAATGAGCTTGGGTTGTCAGGGGTTGGCAGGGAGGAATAGGATTGAGTGTTGGGAGACAGCCTCTCAGTTCTGGGGTGGGTTGGGGACTTTTCACCATGCTGCGCCCACCCTGGGGATGCCCAGAGGTACTGAAAGCAACAGTGTAACTGGGGGGACCACGGCAGACATCTGTACATATGTGTGTGGACTTCATTGCATGTCTGGTTCCCTATGGGGAGAAGAACAGGGAAAATATGGCAGCATGCTTCGCAGCAGCTTGATGGCCACAGCTCCACTGGCCAATGATGCCTGGAGGCATGTGCCAGTACCCGGTTTCCTCACTGGGCATGGGGGCTATAGGGGCCCCTTTCACAGGTGTAGCTGCATCTGCCAGCTGGGCATGGAGCTTCAGGGTTGGCAGCAGAGTGGAGCAGTGGCTGGATTGGAAGCAGGGACTGTGGCTGCAAGAGAAAAATGTTAATGATTAAAAAAAAACACTGCTTCTGCTGCTCCGGCTGGAGTAAGGTCTGCTAAATGAGACACAAATCATCAGCAAGTGCAATTGTTTTAATTTCCACATCCTCACTGGAAACTGAAATACCTCTAATTCTATCTTCGCTGTTTAATTTGCATATCAGGTTCTAAAGCCCAAATGTATTTGGGCTTAATGAGCATCCTTGTCTGACTCTGGTTACTGTACCTCAACTCTCACATCTATTTATATATAGAGCTGCTAACCCGTTATTGTAACATGTTTTACCCATTGAATAAAATCTCCGGAAACCATATTTTCTCATCTACTTCCAAAGACGTGAATGTGCCACTTTGTCAAATGCTTTAGCCTGATCTAGGCTGAAGAAGGAAACCTGACACTTCCTCTGTGTTGTCCTTTTCCATTATTTCTTTGATTAAGACTAAACCATCTGTGATTGATCTTCTTGAAACAGTGCAAAACTGTAAAGGGTGCATAATGTCTTCTAGAACAATGGCAAGTGTATTGCTAAGTATTTTGTTAGAATTTTGCAGTCTAAATTTAATGTAATAGGCCTCCAATTTTAAGGAGTTCCTTTTCTCCATAGTTATGTAATATAGTTAGTAAGCCTTTGTACATATTATCATGTAATTTTTGTTGTGCTAAACAATAATTAAACATTTGTACCAGTTCTTTTGACAGACCTTGAAAATGTGTTTATATAATTCATTTGGCAATTCATCTTGCCCCTGGAGCCATTCCTGCTGTAAATTTGTTATTACATGATATAATTGTGAAACTGTAATAGAAGCCCTCGAAGATATAAAAATGTTCTGGGATTTTTTCCAATTCACACTCTGCTAGCCATTCATTAATTCCCCTCTGTTAAGTTCTGGTTTTCTAAACATCTCAGAGATGTAGCTTGTTTCTTTCGTGACACCTGGAGCAATTAGAGCTGGAAGGTGACCATTTTGGCTAATTTTACTGGTGTGTAATATAGATTATGTAGGATATGGTATTGGGTAAGTCGCAGTCTATCTTGAGAAATGTATGTATATCACTCACTGGTATGTATATAAATCTTGCCAGACTCTTGGCCATTCAATGGTTGTTCCTGGTAGTGGAGATGACCAGATTTTGGAACCAAGTACAGGAGCAGTATATCCAATGGAGAGTATACGTTGTATAAGAGGGATACGCAGTGGTTTGGAAGATAGATCATTGAGGCTTCATTGTTGAAGTTTAGATTCTGTGTAAGCAATACCAAATATTTGTCCTAGTAGGTGTCTTAATTGAAAGATCTTAAAGGAATGAGAGGCATTTAGGCAAAATTTATGTCTGATTTCTGAAAAGGAGAGAAGAGACGGAGGAATAGAGATCTGTTACTCTAGCATTAAGCAGTGGAGGTAACCAGGTATGTGTGAGATAAGTGCCACCTATTTTAATATTGGGATTAAAGAGGAGAGTTTGTGCAAAGTCTTGACGTGGCAAAGTTTGTAAGAGGAGCAAAACTGAGTCCAAGTTTTCAGGAGGTCCCCATTACTGAGTGGCTGATTGCATCCAGCAATTTCTTCAGTGGAATATAGTAAATGGCAGGTGAAAGCAGGTGATGCTGCTATAACATCTGGGTTTCTAATTGTAGCCAAATAGGAGGAGCTTCATCTAAAGGGGTCCATAAGCCATTTCCCAATCCTAGAGAAGTGGTCCACCCAAGTAAAGAAGACAATTTGGGAGGTGGATACCCCTGATGTTCTAGGAGACTCAGTTTGATAAAAGGATTTTCTGTTGTTTATGTAGCCATATAAAGGCTGAGATGAGAGAGTGTACCTTTTGGAAGAAAAATAGTGGGAGCCATTTGTTCAGATATGTATTGATAGTAAAGTCTAGGCAAAACGTTCATTTTAACTATGTTTATGCATCCAAAGAGATAGTGGAAGAGCTTTCCATCTTTGAAGATCGAGGTAAAGGATTGCCACTAGATCATCGAGATTGAGTTTCGGTCAGAAGAGAATCTGTAGTTAGCTGAATGCCCAGATATTTAAGTGAATGAGGAGACTATTTGAGATCAAAGCTAATGAAGTCAGCTTTGTGAGTGAAATGGTTTAGGGAAGAGTTCTGATTTGTTCTATTAAGTTTATTATTGATAAGGAGCTAAACTGTGATATTACTTCTAATACGTGTCTCAGGATTTAGCAGGATTCTCTAAATGGAGGAGGATATCATCTGCATATGCAGAGAGGGTGAGATTTTAATTGAGTATTGAACCCTGAATTTTGGGGGACGGGTTTGATATGGTGAATGAAAGGTTCTAAATACAGATTAAATAGGAAAGGTGAGGGGTAGTCCTGTCTTGTACCTGAGCAAAGGGAAGTGAGAAGTGAATACTCCATTGCAATGGATCTTTGTGGAAGGGATGAGTATATGGCCTGAATCCACTGGATAAAGAGGGAGGGAGGCCCATCTACTTAATGTCAGCCAGAGGAAGTCCCAGTCCACTCTATTGAAAGTCTTCTCGACATCCAAAGAGAGATGAGGCCATCGTGGTTTGAGATAATCTTGCAGCATTGAAAAAATGGGAAAGTTTCCAAAGGTGATCTGCGAGGATCTACCAGGGACAAATCCCACCTGTTCCATCCAGGCTTAGGAGTTGAGACCATACTTTACTAATATGTAGAGCTAAGATTTTAGTTAAGATCTTGATATCACAATTTAAGAGGAGATCGATGATAGTTCTCTGGGAGTAGGTGGGATTACTTGATATTACTTGGTATTTTGAGGCATAAGAAGGCAGATTGCCCATCAAGAATGCCCCCCACAATTCTGTAGAACATCAAGAGTTAAATGATATTTAACCAGAGGTCTAGGTTAGCTTTAAATATTTCAAAATGATCACTGTTTACAATATAGTCTGGTAATTTATTCCAAATTCGTGGTCCCTTATTGTAAAAAATGTAATCTTTATTAGTTATTGCTTTTGTATTTCAATTTGTCTAGAATGTAGTCTAGGTACAAGCTTTCTAACTGCTAATTTGATCCCACATTGTTCCATTAATGTAGGTTTTGTAGGATTTTATAAAGAAACAAGAAATCTCCCTATACCTTCTTGTCTGTAAGGAATGTAATTTTAGTTTTTCTAATCTATCAGGATAGCATAGTTTGCCAAATGGGGACCATCATTGTTGCCTCCTCTGAATACCTTCCACCTCTCTATGTCCCCATGAGACAAGGATTGCAGAATGGTGACCCATAATCTTGTGTGTGGTCTAATATAAGTCCTGTAAAGGGAATAATACAGTGTTCTGATCTGGAGACATAGGTTCAGTCAATTTTTCTAAGAAGTCCATTAGAGATTTTAACCCTTTTTTTTACAATGGTCAGTAGAAGAAAGATTGGTATTAACTGTAATCCCAAGATCTTTTCAGTACTTTCAAGTCTCAATAAAAACATTATTTAGTGTATAGGACTGAAGTGGATTATTCTTACCAAAGTGCAGTACAGTACACTTTCCAATGTTAAAATCCATTTAATTGATTTCTGCCCAAGCCTCGATTTCTGATAGGTCTTTAGTAATTGATTTCTTTTGCCAAATGAATCCACTTTCCTCCCAGTTTGGTATCATCAGCAAATTTAGATAAAAGGTGTTAGAGCTGTCCTTCATATCTGAAATGAATAAATTAAATAAAGTTGGGCCAAGGATGGAGTCTGTGGGACCCCACTTGTTACCTTGCAGATACCTGATAAGGTTCCATTAATTTTACGTGTTGTATTCTGTTTGTTAACCAGAAGTCTATCCATTTAATTAAATGTGTAGACATCCCTGAATGTAGAAGTTTGTCAATCAATTTTGTATGGACTTCCGATCAAAGGCTTTACTACAGTCTAAGAGAATAACATCCATTGAGTACTAATGTCAATCCCTAGATTAATATGATTATAAAAAGCAATGAGGTTTGAAGTTGTCAGTAGTTCTGTTTAAATCCATGCTGAGTTGGGTCACTAAAATTTAAGTTTTGAAGTTCAATTTCAATTATTTTTTTATGATTCTTTCTAAAATTTGCATGGTAGGAAAGTTAAACTAATGGGAAGATAATTTTCTGGGCTGATCGCTGCCCTTTTTAAAATAGGTGTTACATGGGCTAACAACCAATCACTAGACACTGCAGAATCCTTAAGAGATTTGTTAAAATAATAGTTAGGGATACAAATTGTATCAGCAGTTTCTGACAAAACCTGGCACTGATTCCATCAGGTCCAGGACTTCCTTTTATTAAGTGTTTTAAAATGTCCTTTGATTAATTGTTATACAGTGGTTGGGTTTGTTAGCTATTCTTACTGTATGGCATGGATGCATAGCTTTATGTGAAAAAATAGAACAAAAATAGTCATTCAGTTTATCAGCTGTTTCTTTATCTGCTGTTACTGGTTGATCATTTATTATTAACAGTCCTACTTGCCTGGTATTACCTTTTTTTATTTAAGTAGGAAAATAAAAATTTGTGTCCATCTTTTGTGTAGCTATCCTAAATTCAAAACTTAGTTTAACTTTTAAATATTGCTTTTTTACTTTTTTACAGTAGCTCTATAAAGTAGTAAAATGTTGTTATTATTTGGGATTTTTGTCGGGTTTTAATAGAAGAGATATAGTAGCTTCTAATAAAGTAGGATCTAAGGGCTTAGCTGTGAGCATATATTGATATAGTTTGAGCAAGTATGGAGCCAGCTCCTTAACAAAGACTTTGTAAAATTAGCAGGAAACCATCCGGACCTGGGGCTTTGTCAAGGGTTAAGTCCTTAATTGTTGCTATCACTTCTTCTAGAGTGATAGGAAAATCAAGAAAGTTGAGGTGTTCGGTAAGGAGGGCGAGACAAGGAATCCAAATAAGAATCTATCCTGTGGGTAGCAATGGGTGTGGGTTTTCCCCATAGGGGAGTGATAAAGTTCTCAAATATTTGAGCAATGTCTCTGGTTTGGTTTTAATAGCTCCATCTGTAACCTGAAGGAAAGGTATTAGTCTAGAGCTTTCCATCTTATGGAGCCGAAGAGCTAGGAGTTTACCCGGCTTTCTCCATGATCTATATAAGTGGATTTAATATTGCATTCACTGCCTTTTCTCTTAAGAGATCTGTATATTTATCCTGAAGTCTAAAGCTCAGTTATGGAGTCCAAACTTGCTGAGGATGAGAGAGAAAGCTTGGCACTCTTATTTGGGTTAATAGAGATAAGGTTTCTTTTTCTCTCATTTTCTTTCTTCTGGCGGCTAATTTTATAAAATCTCCACAAAGATAGCATTTAAGTGTACACCTTAACAAATCATCTATTTGAGTCATACCTATATTTGTAGCTAGAAAAGTTTGAATGGAGTTTTAATTTTAGAGATGATAGATTTGTCTTTTAAAAGTTGCATGTTCAGCCTCCATGATCTATCTTTAGGATCATCGGGAAGGAGATAATGTCACCCATGCCAGCGAATGATCAGAGAGTATTATAGGCTCAATGCCTGTTTGATGTAAACCAGTTAAGGGATACTAAGTAAGATATAATCTAATCTGGACCAGGATTGGTGTACATTAGAGCAAAAGGAAAACATTTGATGTGACGGATTGAGTAAATGCCATGGATCACAGAGCCTAGTGTATCCTGTGTGTGGGATCATTCCAATTGCCCCTAGTATTAAGGAGATGGGAAGTAATGGAGCAATTTTACTTGCAAGTTCCATAAAAATGATGGATCGTCTCTGGGGTCCATATAGAGCCTAAACAATCGTAGGTGCCCAAGAGGGTAACTTTAACCAGAATATATCTGCCAGGGGAACAGTTATTGAATTTGCCTGAATGGAATCATATTTTGGTTAAAATGACTGCCCTCTACTTGATGAGGAGACCCCACAGCGAAAACTTGGGAAATCCCCATTCTTTGTAGCCAAGTCCTCTTTAATCAACAGATGTGTTTCCTGTAGTAGGATTATGTCTGCCTTAAGTAGGGCACAGTGTTTCAGTACTTGATATCTCTTTGTAGGTTCCCTAATCCTCTGACATTCCAGGTCACAATTTTGCAGTTGTTAATAGCCATACCAAATAATAAACCCCATCATTTATCGAGCAGAAGAATCATGAGGGAAACAGAAATAGTCCATCTGCCACACTTCCACCCCTACCCACCTCCCTCATCTCTGAGCCCCACAACAAGATTCAGCTTACAAATTTATAAAATAAAGATGATTAAAGTGAAGGGAGACCATTCCCAAGTACACCAAGCAAAGCAGTAATTTTGGCCCTCCTCTCTCCCTATTGCCCTGAAAGTATGGTTTCCATTCTTTGAGATGGTTTTGTTTTCAAAGTTTAGGACTAGAACCAAACAAAGGGAGCCAGAGAGAATATACGACAGTCAGCCCTCTAAACATCCCCCATAACCTCAACAACTATATACAGTAGCCCCTTGAAAAAAAATTAGCTTTTAGAATACCTGACACACAGGTCAAGTCAAGTCAAGTCATGTTTATTTATAAAGCACCTTTCAAAATCAAGGCGCTGTACAAAAATAAATAGAACAGGAAAATCCAAACACTAAACAACCATAACTACAAAGAATAAGCCAAGGTAAAAGATATGTCTTTAAAGCAATTTTAAAACTGTCAACAGTCGGGCATTCTCTTAACCAGCGAGGTAGAGAATTTCACAGGGTTGGCCGAAAAGGCAAAGGCATTAGATCCTGATAGCTTCAAACGAACCCTGGGAATTCTAGCAACCCTCACTGGCGGAGCGGAGAGGATGGAGGGGCAATAGGGAACCAGAAGATCTTTCAGGTAACGGGTCCCTGATCGTGTAGGGCTTTAAAGGTTAGTAAACCAACCTTAAAAGGTGATCCTCCACAACAGGCAGCCAGTGCAGTTTGCAAAGCACAGACGAATATGACTGGTTCTAAGAGTCCCAGTCAAAGCCTGGCTGCAGCATTCTGCACCAGCTGAAGGCAGTGGATATCAACCCCTGGTAGCCCTAGGTAGAGGGAATTGCAGTAGTCCAGACGGGTGGTAACAAAGGCGTGGACCAAAGTTGGAAGGTCCTCCGGGAATCAGATGTTTCACCCGGCAATATTCCTCAGATGGTAAAAGAGGATTTGACAACAGCTGACACTTGTGATTTCAGGGTCAGACCATCATCAAAAATAACGCCCAGATTTCAGCACCTGTCGAGAGCTAGAGAGCGGTACACCACCAAGTAATAAATCCATGGCTGTCCAACACCCAAACCCCCCACCAGGATGACCTGGATCCAACGAATACCTCAGTCTTATCCGGATTAAGTCTTAACCAGCTCGAACTCATCCAAATTCTGATCTCATCCAGGCAGTTATTAAATGCGGAGAGTGCATCACTCTGATCGGGGAGAAAGGACAGGTACAGCTGAGTATCATCTGCATAGCAGTGAAAACTCAGACTGTATCTCCTGATGATTCTCCCAATGGCAGCATATACACTGCAAACAACATGGGAGCTAAAATGGAGCCCTGTGGTACTTCCACACGGTAGGGAGAAGGTGTCAGAGGAATAAATTCCGTGACAACTCTCTGAGACCTACCAGTGAGGTAAGAACGAAACCACTTGTGGACTGTACCAGACAGCCCACAAAACCCAAGAGTCGCTCCAGTAGCACCCCATGGTCTACAGTGTCAAATGCAGCAGAAAGATCAAGAAGGACCAGAATGGTACAAGCCTTCGATCTCTGGCCATTAGGAGGTCGCTCAATACCCGAACAAGGGCAGTCTCAGTACTGTGCCTTTTCCTGAAGCCAGACTGAGAGTATCATAGACATTATGAGAAGTAAGATGATCATCCAATTGCAATGCAACTGCTTTTTCAATAACCTTACCAACAAATGGCAGGTTAGAGATAGGCTGGTAGTTAGCTAGACAGTCTGGGTCCAAGGAGGATTTTTTAGAGTGGTCGAACCACTGCCTCCTTAAGGGGTCAGGAAAAACCTCTCCAAGGATTTCCAGACAATGTCAGCAAGGATTGGATAGATAACTTCTACACAACCTACTAACAGCAGTGTAGGACCCGGATCCAAACTACAACTAGTTGGTCACATTGTTTGGATGATCTTCACAATGTCCACGAATTCCGGGTGGTGAAAATCTAACCAGACAGGCCGAGGATTAGATACCACCAGTCGCCCACCACAGTCCCCGGAGGAGAGGTCGGACCAATGCCGGACCTGATGCTGGCAACCTTATCTGCAAAGAAGCGGCGAACTCCTCGCATCTAAGCTGAGAAAGCTCTCTAGGCTGAAGACAGACTGGATTGCACAGTCTGTCCACAGTCCGAAAGCTGAGCCAGTCGATTCTTTGCAGCAGAAATCTCTCTGGACAGGAATTCTGCCTTCTTACAGTGATTTCTGATTGGTAGCCATCATAATGGCTAGCAATCTAAGCCTGTCAGCATCAAGGCCCGATTTCCGCCAGGCTCTCTCCAGCCTTGCCTACTCGTTAATTCCTTCAAGGGGCCATCAAACCATGGACTCCTTGGACGGATGGTGAGAGGCCGAACACTAACAGGAGCAATTTTGTCCAGAGCATCTCCCACAGCCTTATTATAGGCAGATACAAGACCATCTGGACTCATGCATTCACCCGACAAACTTGATAGATCCAGCACCGCCATTAGGTCATCGGGGCCAATACCCCTTAAAGGGCGGTATTGGACCATCTCCGTAGGGGAAGACCTATTAGAGGGCCCTGAAACTGAACCTTATGGTGTAATGGTCCAACCAACTGACTGGTTCCACCCCAGGTCAGTGATCTCCATACCCAAGAGAAAGACCAGATCTAATGAATGACCCCTATGGGTAGAGTGGTAACAACCTGTGTCAGGCCCAGTGTATTCATCAACTGGAGGAGATTTTGACCAAAATGAGAGGTTCATTGTCGACCCAGGCGTTGAAAGCGCCCAGAAGTATTAATCTGGGAAACCTCAACACCAGGTCGACAATGAAAGTCTGCAATCTCCTGTAGGAATTCGCCTCCGCCACCTGGTGGACGTGAGACGAGGAGAATCCCACAACCTGCACCTCACCCAGGATATATTCAAAAGATCTGGTGTTCCCAATGTCACATCCACAAGGCCCAGTTCAGATTTAAACATAATGGCCACACCTCTCGCCCTACAATCCAGCCTTGGACGGTGTATCACCGAGAACCCAGCTGGAGTTGCCAAGGCCAATATAGGGCCAGGATTTTCATCCAGCCAGGTCTCGGTGATGCAAGTCAGATCAGATGTCCCAGCAAGATCAGCTATGATAGCTGCCTTGTTTTTATAGATCTGGCATTGCACAACACCGCCAAGGCAGGATGGGATGTCGGGAAGACCTCGGCACCTGTCCGATATCTTCGGGATCTTGGTATGGGGACAGGATAAGAGCAACCTCTATCCTGACCCCATTTCACCCCAGGACATCTTCTGGACCCTAAAACCCCAATCCACCCTCCCTCTCCTGTCCCCCACAAGGCCCAGCTTCCACCTTCGTCCTCGCCTCTTCAGAATGCCCAACGCGCGACACCTAAAATAGGTGTCGGATGACAATGGTGGGCACTCAAATGGACGAAGTTCCCTGAGCCTAGTGGGGAATAGTGCCCAACCATCATTGATTAAATAAGCAAAAATAAACCTAAAAATATCAAACCTATAATAACACACAATAACACACTCTCCTCTCTCTCACTGAGGGAGGGCAAGTAAAACAAAGTAAACTAACATAAACCAAAATAAACCCCAACTCAAAAACCAAAGCAATAAAATAAAATAAGAATCCAATGATCTAAAGCACAATAAAATAGCTTATTAATTATTAAACAGATTTGTTTAAACAGTGCAGCACCTCTCACGCAGCACTGCTAAAGATGTTATATAATCTCCCAATACCAACTCTCACATGGCAGGAGTCAAATAAATAAATCAGATTTGTAATAAAATTAAAATAAATAAATATACATCACTCTCACCACCTTTAGTCCAAGAGTTAATAAAAGCCAGAGAAAACAGTTCTCCGATCCATAAAATAAAATCCAGACAAGGTCAAAGAGTTCTCAGCAGAGAAATCAAATATGTTCAAACGAACAAACAAGGAACCCAAAAGATGTCCGACAGATCTTCCAGTGGCTGCTCTTCAAACGCCAACAATTCTGACAGTTAATTATCCAAGGCAGCAGAATACTTCAGGAGGCAGAAATATGTTTCTGCAGGAGTATTACCTCAATCAGTCAACAACCTGCTGCAAAGCTGTCTCACAAGTCGGCCCAAACAGCTGACCCCGAGGCAGCTGTGAAGAGGCCCTAGTCCCTGTAGCCCCTGGAAGCACCCAGGGCAACTCCTGCCCGGTTGGAGACCAATAAATGGACAACACTCCCACAAATTAAAACAAATCTCCTATTGTTGCAGTTTATAGGTGACAGGCAACCGCAGCACAAATTAAGGGAACCCCTGTACCACAATAAATCAAATTATGATTCTGCACAGTCCTTAACTGAAGCTTGATCCTCCAAAATGTTCAAGAATCCCCAAACACAGTTGAGCACTCCAGTTCCAGTTCAGTTCCAGACCAAACTTCCTCAGCAGAAAAGCAAAACAGCACAACCAACCAGAAAGAATGGCACAAAATCCTCTCCGCTACTCTCCGACTTCTCAGTCCACCACACTGCGGCCGGGTAAGCGGTCAGGCGGACGCCAAGGCTCGCTGGGGGGCAGCACCGACAAGTAGAGTCCTCGCAACTCAGAGGTGCTTCAACCATCGCAACTACTGTGGAGCAAACAGAAATCCTCTCCGCAACTCCCCGACTCCACAGCCTAGCACATTGCAGATGGAAACATGGCATATACAACAGCATCGAAAAAGCCGAGAAAAGCTGCACGGAACTCGCAAACTGAAACTCGATACTGGACCCTGGTCTAACTCACTTCTTCAACCCTAATCTAGTCTGTAAGCATACAAATTAAAAATAAACGTGAACATGAAGTGCAATAACAACAAACAAGGAAGCAAATGGAGCTAGTGCTCAGACTGGCTCAGCTCAGCCGTCAGGTCCCAGTAGGAAGACGATCCCATACCACTCCTAGCCACAAATCCCAAAAATAGGATACTTACACATGGGTGCTCTGGCAGATTTATGTTGAACAGAAAAATGCAGCCAAAGAAACCAAGATCACCCATATCTTTTATAGTGTATGTGTAGGAGCAGAACCCCCATAAACTAGCTTGTTATACAGTTAACCCTGCTTACTCGAGCCAGGCACCCCACCCACCCTCACATCATCTTCAGAATTATATGTCTTTAGTAGCACCTTACTATTTGTTATGAATAGGCAGTAATATACACTGAACAATTTAGGCATTCTGTAGGTGCATTACTCTCTCAGGCATATTAGCACCTGTTCCTCGTATCTCCTGCATATGTCTCACCTATTACACAGGGTTTCCTCTCTCTTGATAGCTGCTGGAAGCATATCAAATCAATGTCCCCTAAATCAGGTTTAAATTCCAGCTATAAGGTAACTTGAGATGAGGAAATACGATCCCCACCCCCAAATTCAAAACTACATGATAGCAGCTAGAAAGGAAAATAGCAAATCATCGTGACCTGCTGCAACTGACTGCTATTAAACACAAAGAAATTAAAGCTTCATTTTAGAGCCCAGTTCTGGCCATTCTAATGAGGTAAGAGGGATAGGGGATAACTAAAAGTAGCGGACCATTTTCGGTCCCTGATAAAAAAAATAATCCCTTTACTCTCTCCCAGATTGATCAGTTCCTCCTCAAAGAAAAAATTAAGCCATGCTGAAAGCTGCCCTCTGTGTTGAAAAGCTGTCACTGCAACCGCAAGATCTGGCCTTTCCAAAAGTTTATCCCAGGCCTGGGTTTCTGAAAATTTGTAGGTGGTTAAGAGAGCCTTCTTCTCCCATTGAATTCCATACTGCACTAATTACAGGTAAAGAAATCAGTCATTCTTAAACAGATCTGGAATCTTGATCTTTAAATCAGTCATCGCCAGAGGGTGAGTTGTAGGATAGCCATGATCCAGATACTGAAACTTGTAGTTTGGCAGGATACAGCATTTTAAAAGGAATGCTTGCACAATGATTTTGGTGACAATGGCATGAAAGGCTGTTCACTTCTGGTGCATTTCATATGGTAGATCCTGTGTAAAACGAAGCTTATTGCCTTCCCACATTATTGCTTGCTGCTCTTTATTTTGTTCAGTACATGTTTTCGCTCCAGGTAACTCCAGAATTTTAAGATTAAGGGCCTTGGGAGAGATTCAGGTTGTGGATGAGGCCGTGAGTGAGACATGGGCTCTCTTATTTGGTAATTGTTCCCAGAGGAGAAGAGCCCACTATCTTCAGTAAAGCTTCTGGACAAAAGCTATGACATTGGGGTTCTCTTCGTTTCAGGGAGACCCATTATCAGAATGTTGTTCCTCCTGCTCCTACCTTCTAAATCGTCAGTTTTTAATTGTAATTTATGTATTTGCTGCCGACGCTAAGTTATTTCTGATTGACTTTGTCCTACCAGCTCCAACGAGAGGATTTGGCTTCAGTGTCCCATTCTTTTATATAAGTCTGTCATGTCATTCCTAAGAGACTTAAGTTCGTGAGATATTTCCAGCAAAGTTTCTCTGAAGGGTAGCAGTTCCTGCAAAACAATCTTCAGTAAGTGGAACTGACTGTACAGTAGTTAGGCTTTTGAGTTGGAGGCTCCCCTTGAGGTCTGACCTTTTGGGTAGCTTTACAGATGAGGAAGGAGGTATATGTTTAAGCTGGGCCATCTTCATATCTGCATCCATTGTGGAAGAAATTCTCTCAATAACGATGAAAGTTGCAGTGATATCTGATGCTGGAGATGCTCTCTCTTCGTATTTTGTATTTTTGATGAGATTCCAGGTGAAATCTAGTTGTAAAATTCGATGATGTGAGGCTGGGGTTAGGTCCTCTGTAACCCTGCTGCCACTAGGTTGCCTGCATCATGTGACTTCCTGAACTGTTTTTTCTAACAGTTCTTGAACTAGCCTGGTTTTCCTGGATTCCAGTTGACTGGGAGCTGTTAATCACAGTTCTGGTGCTCCTATTTGTCAGTTTAGGCACCAACTTGTAAAACTACAAGAACTACAGCTTCTCCCACAAGGCACTTGACCTAATGACCCTCAAGGTCCCCTGTGTCCCAATTGGTCCAAATTCTTGGAAGTCCTGGACCAAACATGGTGGCTCCCATTTCAATGAACAAGCTGCAATAAGGCAGGTTAAACAAGCACTCTAATTTAAATATAGCAACAGACTAGAAATAAATATTTACAGTACTAGCTAAAGCTCCCTCTGCTTTACTATTGACAGCAGAATGGAGCAGTTTAGAATGATACCTGGCCTGTCATGAGCTTTGAAACACTTTGACTGAGCCCAGGATGTTAACTGTATACACACACTATCCATAGTCTCAAAGGGACAGGTGCGGAGACACATTTATGGCACTCTCCATGAAATTAACAGGACAGCAACAAATAATCAGGGATTTACTATCTCTGCAGGACCTCTGCCTGGCAGTGGGCATGGCGGATCCCAGAAAGACACTTAAGGTAGGCCCCCAAATTGGTGGGGGGCTACATAAATAAATAATAAGTGGTGTAAATGGTGTTTGAGATAAATGCTCTGGTCCCCGAAAATCAACTCTTTCTTACTTCCACGCCTGCCCTGAGCCCCTCAACTTCACAGAGTAGTCCCTAAATCTTGCCACAATGGATCAAAGCCATGCCTTCTGATCAGTTGGTTTTGGCACCAGCGAGTGATGCGCCCTCTCCAGCTCCAGATTTGTATTGTTCACCCAACTGATGAGTTCCAACAGAAATGATGAGGTAAAGTCCTCCATATCTCTGTGCCCTCAGGTACTCCATGTAATTGGATGTTATTATGTCATGATCTCTGCTCCAGATCTTCCATTTTTGCTGTCAGGGCCTTCTCTGTTTGATAAAGGTAAAGCATTGCAGAGTTATGATGGTCTGCTTGCTCAATGACGGTAGTTTGACACTCCTCCAGGCCTTTGGTACATGTCCCCAAGTCCTGTAGCTCTCTCTGTATCTCTACTATATCACTGCATTGAACGCAAGGTACTACCTATTTTGTGCATTTTAGTTTCCATGAGGTAATAGCACAGCTCACCTCCTCCTCCTCGAGATTGCTCAACCTCTTGTTGGACTCTGACTCCATTAGGTTTGGGTCCACCATGTTGTCTTTCAGCAGTCTGTTTGACATTCTTTTGGGCTGCAGACTATCTAAACTGAATTCCTTAAGTCACTGCTTAGCCACCATCCTTATCTTTGCTACTCTGGTGTCCAGTTTGAAACTTTTAGCTTTTAACTGAGGTTTAATTATGATATAGGTAAAGTGAGGAACAGAGCTAACCAAGCTAGCTGCTCATTCCTCAATGACCTCGCTTGAAAGTCATGAAGAAAGTATTGAACTCAGTGGCCACCTACAGGGGTCAGAAATAGTGGCATTTTTTCCCTTGAGGACTGGGATGGAGGACTGGGCTGTGGGGAGTACAAGGTGTGGACGACCTTCCAGAACTTGGAGGGGTGGCTAATGCTGTTTTGAAAGGTAGAGGAAAAGTACTCAGCTTTAGCTAGCCAAGTAGCTCTGGTGCAGGCATTTTGAGGGGCTAAGGTATCTGAGTAAGTCTTCAGGGGAGCCTGAGGACTGGACTTGTGAGCCTTTCAGTGAGATCCTGTGCACTTAGGTAGGCCAGCAGTTTGGCTCAGATCCAGAGGAGATGGGAGCCTCTGACAGTGGTTTTCCTGTGGGGGGTCAATCCCAAATGGACAGGAATTTGGACTTGAAATAATCTCAGGCAGAATCAACAGTACTGGAGGTGGAGATGGGTGGCCAGTCAGTTGCAGCCAAGTCCTCATTGAGGAAGACAAGTCCAAAAACCTGAAGGGCCAGATCAGGAGGAGTTTGGGATGGGCTTTAGCAGGAATTGTATGAACTCTGTAGACCATGTGGTGATTACTGAGGGTGTCTGGAGAGTACCAGCAGCACTAATGTGGGAAGTGAGTGCCCAGTCCAGAAGGGTATGCTTGAGGATTTATGGTTGTATCGGTGGGGTCAGAGATCAGTTGTGTGAGATTAAGGCACGTGGTGTCATTGTAAATTTTGGTGGGAGAAGGAGAACCAGTTTAAATTAAAGTCCCCAAGGATGAGCATCCACCTGAAGAAGCATGGGTAGAGATAGAGGTGAGGAGATTGGTGATAGAGGAGGAGGAGGAGGAGGGAGGCCTGGGCAGCAGTAGATGTCTGCTAAAAGGGTGGGGGAGAATGGGAGGAGAGTTTTAGCGGTAATGGTTTGTAGGTGGATGGGAAGAGATAGAGAGTAGGGGTGATCTGAATGGTGAAGGAAAGGTAAATGGCAATACCCCTCTGCTGGTGTGATCCTGCTGGGTGAGGAGTGCCCAGGGATGGAGATGGAGTTATCCTGAATTTTAGGGAGAGCCATGATTCCGAGATAATTAACATCCCATTGAAAGTTAACCACTAATGGTTGCAGGAGATCAACCTGGAAAGGAGGCTCCTGATGTTGAGGTGTGCCACGCTCAACCCCTTGGAAAGGTAGGAGTGGAGGAGAAGGCAAGGCCAGATTGGGCTCAGTATCTCTGCCTCCAATAGCAGCAACAAGATAAGTAGCTTGACAGGAACATAAATCTGTCTGCATGGCAGAAGGGAGGGACAGTATGAATGAGAGAGAGGGCAAATGGTGGGAAGCAGGGACCTAAGAGAAGTAAGATGGAGGCAGGGTGAAGGAAGTGAGAAGGACCAGACAGCCAGGGGAATGTGAGAGAGTAGGGAGGAGGAGGAGGGAAATGTGGGAGGAGAAGGGGTTTGGAGAAGGAGCGTGGGGGAGGTAGTAGGTGGAAGGGAAGTAAGGGTAAGCAGGAAGGTGAGGAGGAAGGGTAATAAGAAACATGTTGGAGGAATGGGAGACAGTGGATAAGGTATGAAGGAGAGAAGATATAGAGGATACAATCTATACAAACAGGACCACTGTAATAGAGAGGAGGGGCAGCACTGTAACGTAAAGAAAACTATACAGGCAGTTAATATGGAAATACCATGGCGAGGAGGTGGAGGCAGAACAAATATGGGTCCCAGTTAATTATTTAAACAAAGTAAAATTCAGATAGGAGTGTGTTACAGGTCTCCGACTCTATCTACTGAGGAAAACAGGTGTTTCATGGAGGTCTTAGAAGGATTAGAACTGGGAAGTAGATTATTAGTTGTGAGTGACTTTAACCTTCCAAACTAAACAAACTGGTGAATTATTTATGTATTTATTTATTGAAATGTTTCATCAGGAAGGTACACTGAGCGACAAGTCACTTATCTCCCAGTGCTACCTGGGGAAGGGTACAATAGGAGTGAGACATTAAACTTTCAAGTTACAAGATCAACATTAGCATACAGTTTTAAGGCAGGTGTACAAGCACTGTTACAACAGTGTTGCGCATAATAGGTAGAAAGAGGACAATAATAAGTGCCGGGTTAATAAATAAACAAGTGTTTACTTGAAAGAAAAGGGGAAAGGAGAGGGAAGGGTGAGGTGGGGGCGGGTAGAGTCATGTTCAAATTACATTCCAAATTACAAGATCAACATTAACATACAGTTGTCAGGCAGATGTTACAAACAGTGTTAAAACAGTGTTGCACATACTATGTAAAAAGAGTGGACAATAATAAGTGTCAGGTTAATAAGTAAACAAGTGCTTACATGAAAGAAAAGGGGAAAGGAGAGAAGGGTGAGGTGGGGAGGAGAAGAGTCGTGTCCCTGGAGATCCCTTCAGGATGCGAGGAATCCTGCAAGGGACTGGGGGACCAGACAGAAGGAAAGGCAGTGTCCCAGAGAGATCCTTCAGGATGTGGGGAACCCTGCAAGGGAGCTATGGGGCTAGACAGAAAGGGAGATAAGTCTGTAGGGTTTAAAGAGGAAGGAGAAAGAGAAGGAGGAGGTGTGACTTAAATGCTAGGAAGGGAAATATGACCTAACCCAAGAGAAGACCTTTAAGATGCAGTGTACCCTGTCAGGGGTTGGAGACGGTCAGTGATAGGGATTTAGAGAGTGATAGGAAAGTGAGACAGTGAGAACTGAACCCTTAAGGGAGAGAATCACACCTTTGGAGGGGATGGGGCCTAATCAATAGTCCATCAGGATGCATGGACCCATGGGGACATTCAGGGTCCCTTACATTCTGTGAGAGATCAAGAGAGGCCAGTAAGTTGGAGCAATTTTGGGGAAGGAGAGAGCTAGAAATTTGGGGTGGGTGCTCAGGGTAAAATGAAGGTGACGGTAGAGGTGTAGGGTTTATCCATGGCTTAGAGGAGGAATTAGGGAGGGACATGACAGAGCAGCTAGGTGCAAGGTAAATATTGAGGCACAGCTGATGAAGTAGACAGGATGAGTGCCAGATTTGAGGGAAGGAATTACAGATGTTTGGGGTGGGTGAGTAACCGGATTGGCCAATTATAGTGGATCTGTGGGGACTACCAGGTGTGAAGTCGGTTGATCTAGGGGATGGGAGGATGGGGGATTGTTATAAAGGAGGAGGAGGTGAGGTAGGAAGGAGCTCACCCAACCAGTGCTTGTGGTGAATTTAGCACAATGGGAGAGCTTGTATTTGCAAGAGAGGGAAGGATAGGGCACAATAAAAATCACAGTGGTGGTGGGGGGCATCCAGGGTAAAGTGGCAGAAGGAATTGAAGAGGTGTCCAGTCTGGCCAGGAGGACTTAGGACAGCACCACAGACTATGTCACAGTAGTCAAAAATGGGCAGTATCATCTTCTAAAAAAGTTCATGCCTAGCCATAGGAGGGATGCAACTACGGTTCCTGAACAGGGCATCAAGCTTGGGGCGCAGTTTTTCCAGATGGTGTTAATATGTCCAAAGAAGTTTAGGTGTTGGTTCAACCAAACACCTAAGTATGTGAAGAAGGATGTGTCCTCAAGTAAAGTCCCATCAGGGTGTGGAAAGTGGGTAGGAGGAAGCCTAAAGAGTCTTTGCCTACTGCCAAAGGTCATGGAGACAGTCTTCTTGGCATTGAGGAAAAGTTGATGGTTAGCAAACCAGAGCTGAACCTTGTCAAAGTCTTGTTGTAGACTGGTTGTAACCTCAGCAGGACAGGAGTAAGATGCATACAGGACTGTATCATTGGCATACATATGTATAGGGGAGGAAGGAGACAAACAGAGGGAAGGTCATTTAAGAAGCTGGAGAATAGGAGGGGCCTAATACAGATCCCTGGGGATGCCAGTGCTAATCAGGAGGGAGGGGAAGTGGAGTCCAAGATCTTAACTGATTGGATTCTGCCAATAAGGAAGGCCTTGAACCAGTTTGTGGCAGAGGGAGATAGGCCAGCTGCCAGGTGTGAGTTGAGGAGAGGAATGAGAGACAGCGTTGAAGGCCTTCGCCAGGTCGACAAAAATGGCAGAGGATATCGGCCATTGTCCATCCTGGTTAAGATGGAGTCTGTGAGTCATAGAGAGAAGTGGTGGACGAGTGGTTTTCCTGAAACCAGAATGGAAAGGGGTGAAAAGGAGATGCCAGATAAAAAGAGGTGAGTTGGGAGAAGACAATGTGTTCTTGAAGCCTGGCAAGGGTAGGGAGGAGAGAAATGGGCGATAGTTGCCAGGCAATGAGGGTCACCCCTTTGGATAGAGGGAGGACCACTGTATGTTTTCATGAAGAGGGACAGAAGCAGTAGAGAATGAGAGATTTAGGATTATTGAGAGGGGTAGGCAATGGCCGGCGTGGAGAGGAGAGGAGCTTTTAGGTCAAGAGCATCAGTGGAGGCACCTTTAGAGGGTTGATGATGAGGAGGGCACTTAAGGTATCATTTGGGGTTACAGTAGCAAAAAGAAGGGAGGGAGGAGGGTGGAGGGAGCACAACGGTAGGGGTGGGAGGGTGATGGATAGGAGGAGAGGGAATTCAGTAGGTCAATGGGCAGGAGATATAGTAGGAGTTAAATCTGCAGCTGCAGCTGGTGGGTCGGACACTAGCGATCTATTTACTAAGTACCGGTGTGGTGGGCAAGACGAGGGGGTAAATAGGGTGTGGCTCACCTTCCAGAACTTTGATTGAGAATTTATGTTGGTGATGAAGGCAGATTTGAAATACTCGGACTTGGCTAACCTTGTAGCCCTGGTGCAAGCATTTTGAGCATGCGTAGTTCGTGAGGTCTCTAGGATGCTGTGTTGCTTTATGATGCTTCCAGGTTCGATCTCTAGCCCTGAGGCAGGACAGAAGTTCAGGGGTTATCCAAGGAAGTGGTTACCTCTGACTCTGGTTTGTTTGAGCAGGGCAAAGGGGTTCAAGTTTACAAGAAAGATTTCTTTAAAGCAGGCAAGGGCCTTATCAACTGAGGGAAGGAGGGTAGAGGGACCAGTCAGAAGTGACAGGGTTACTCAGGAGAGGTTCAATGTCAGGAGACTTGTAAGAGCATAGTTGTATGGTTTTGTGGTGATTTAGTTCTGTGGACTTTCCTAACTATAAATATTGGGTTATGGTAACTGAGAGCATCGGGAGGATGCCAGTGGTGATGACACGTGGGGGTGGGAGGTAAGGGCCCAGTCAAGTAGGGAGTGTTGTTGTGTCTTCTGGTTTGGGTGGTAGGGTTCAGAGATCAGTTGGGAGAGGTTTAGAGCTCCAATATTGTTTTAGTTTTGGTAGTTTTAGGTGACAACCAAAATATACCAAGTCGCTTAGGATGAATAATTCCCAGAGCGAGCAAGGGAAGTGATGAAGGTTAGGAGGTCTAGTGCTACGAAGGATGGACATTTGGGTGGTAAATGCTGGCTACTAAGATTGGGAGAGTGAAGGGAGGGTCACATGCATAGCAAGGGCATCATGGGTCTCAGGATTTCAGGATGTAGATGATGGAGTTTTGGATGGAGGCTAGGACATAATGGCTACACCACCACCTGTGCCAGGACGGTGTTGCCTTAGCAGTGAGTAGTCAGGAATGGAAACCGAGTGGTCAGGAATAGTGCTCTTTAGCCAAGTTTCTGAGATGATTAGAATGTCTGGTTTTAGAGTGTGTACCATGGTCTGAATCTGGTCTATTCCTTGCAACAAGCTGCTGGTGTTTAGATGTAGGATCTTAAGGCCTTTGGGAGGGCTGAGAGAAGAGAGCAGGGGAGGTAGTAGAGAGGAAGCACCAGAGAAGCTGGGGCAATAGGGCTTGGGTTAGGGTGGATATCCCCAGCAGAGAGCAAGAGGAGAGTGAATATGAGAAAGTGGAGCTTAGGGCAGTTTGAAGGGGCTGGCAAGGAGGTTGGGAGTTTTGAGGAGAAGGGAGTGGAAGAGTGAGGAAGAAGAAGGTGGAGAACCGAGTAAAAGTGGACACTGTCATCAAAGCAGCATGAGAAATAGCAGTACAGTAAGACCATATTTCAAATGGGGGAGGAAGTGGTAGCATGGATGTGGGTAGGGGAATGGAGTTAGTTACTGATGGGGTGGGAGAGTTATTAGGAATAGATGAGTAGTGAGCAAGTGGATGGTAGAGAGGGACATGAGCAGAACGAGGGGAGAAAGAGGAGATTAGGGGATGCATTGGTCATAAAGGCAGAGGAAATTAGTGAACAATTGATTTATTAACAGGAGGAATTTGTAAGCAGGGAGCATGGAGGGGCTGGTCAGATGGTGGGGTAGCTGTAGTTTAGAAAGGTATTTATATGAACAACAGGCAGGCATCGCTTAATTAAAGATTGTGTCTCTCTAGTGGTAGTGCAGTATAACTTGCTAATGGGAAAATGGACAGTTTTCTACAACAGGCTATTAAGTTTAACAGCTAACATTTGTATTAAATTTAAATTAAATCAAAAGCATATTGCAGCAACTCAAACAGTTATCTAACACAGTCTACTAAGGCTGTCAGCTAACATTTGTAATTAATCTAAACTTAAAGCATCAATAATGGTGCACAGTACAGAATAAAATCTATTTTTAGGCAAACTTTTCAAATTAGAAAGTACAAAGATTACAGGAGCACCTGGCGCTGCAAGTTCAGTTATACAGGAGAGCCTAGCACTGCATATACAGAAAACAGAGTTAGTAGGAGCGTAGCGCAAGAAATATAAGTAGAGCTGAGTCTAATTGAGAAGTAAAAGGGCCCATAGCAGCCAAAGGAGGACTTGAAACAGCCATAGAAGGACCAATCAAATCACAAGTCGAGTGGTCCAAGTGCTGGCAAAGCATACTGAGCAGCAGCTGGGGAGCAGGCAGATTACGAGGAGGATGTGGCTGGCCAAGGGCAGTGTCAGAGCCACAATCTCGGTGGAGGAGCCTGCTCAAGGCTTGAGCTGAGCAGCAGCTGGGAGCGGGCAGATTGGTAAGGAGGATGCAGCCGGCCAAGGGCACTGCCAGAGCCACAATTTCAGCAGAGGAGCCTGTTCAAGGCTCGAGTTGGAATTTGTCTTGATAAGAACTGGTTGAGATTACATGTGTTGAATCTGGAGCAGTATGCCAAATTTAGCACAAGGGCTGAAAATATGCTTGATCTAGTATTTAACAATAAGGAGAGGAAATCTCTAACTGCGTAATAAGAGAATCCTAGAGGGTACTGATCATAATGTGGTACAGTTCAACATAAAGACAAACTGGGTACCCCAAATATATGTGACTAAAGTAAAACAGAAATGAAGACTTTTTTGAAAGAAAGGAACTTTGCTAAGGACCTTGAAAGTTGTACACTGAAACAAATGTGGAATAAGCTGTACCCAAATCAGGTTATGGTATAAGTATGTACATACCTGAACGACACAAGTATACTAATCAGGGCAAAATCCCTTGTGGTTTAATAAGAAAATAATGAAATTAATTAGGATGAAAGAAGGGCATATAAGAAAGCTAAAAGAAAACGAACACCTGAAACATGGCTGATATATAAAAACAGTGTAACGGAATGTAAAAAGTACATTGAAAAAACTAAGAGGGAGGATTGAAACTAGCCACCAAAAGCCAGGATAATAAAAAATCCTTCTGTAATTATATTAAGTCTGTAAAATGGGCAACAACAGATAGGACCCTAAAGGTAGGAGGCAGTCAGATAACTGAGGGTAAACATACAACAGATATTTTTAACAACTTGTTTTTTGAGTGTTTATTAACGAATGAAAAAATCTTGATAAAGTGGATTCAGACACAAATAATATTACGTTGTCAGAAAAAGATGTCAAAAGGAAACTTGAGGGATGAAAACTGATAAATCCCATGGGCCAGATGGCCACATTCTAAACTCTTAAAGGAGTTAGTAAATGAGCTAGCTAGATCCATTGCCAACATTTTTAATAATTCAGTACAAGAAGGTAGGGTCTTATCTGCATGGAAGGAGGTTAATATTACCCCTATTTTAAAAGGGATCCAGAGCAGATTATAAGAACTATAGACCTGTTAGCTTAATGTTGGTACTTGGCAAAATAATGGAGGGACTCATTAAAGAAGAAATTGACAGACACATGTTGAATGTTGACCTATATCACATAGCATGGTTTTAAGGTTGCAAGATTATGTCAGGTGAACCTTTTCAATTCTTTGAACCAATAAGTATGGTCCTAGATACTGGACTACCAGTAAACATTGTGTATCTGGATTATGCAAAGGCTTTTGACACAATGCCTTACAAGGAATTAATCAATAGGCTATTGAAATAAAATGTAATAGTAATATAATAAAGTGGATTATATCCTGGACGAGAGAAAACAGAGAGTCTGTATTAGGGACAGTACTCTGATTGGGGCATTGTGAGTAGTGGAGTGTTGCAGTGATCAGTTTTGGGGCCTACATTGTTCAATATATACAGAATAATATATGGGTGGGTGTGTGTGTAACCAGAATTTTACACACACCGAGGTATGGATGCTACATAAACCCTGAGGGTGAAGACCGTGGGGTTTATAAAACCATCCTGACACTGAGAGGTGTGAAAAATTCTGGTTTTACACACTCATCCATGTATTATTTTATTTAATTGCTAGTCCTTAGCTTTTGTTTTTTCACACTGCCAATTTCGGTATTGGGAACAGCCGCAGTGTGGCTTACCATATCACACTTAGTACTGCCTTCCTCGATCTTGCTCTCTCACTCTCTTTCTTTCTGTAACCTCCCCATAACTTTTTACTGGTAGCTCCTTCGAAGGGACTATATATATATATATATATATATATATATATATTACCAAATTTGCAACATGGGCTTTTTGAGACTCACTCAATGAACAGTGGCACTGTTAGTTTGTTAACTGGTCCCAAAGGTGATCTTCGGACCAAGTAACAAAATGACAGTGACACTGTCCATGAGGTGGTATCCTGGCACTCCCAAGGTGAAAATTTTGGGGCCAAAATTAAAAAAAACTGGCTGATTTATCAATTTAAGTTGAAACCCCACTGAATGCCATTATAGAACACATACCTTTGATTCTTCAGTTTGTGGTTATGCTTTGAAGAGCGTCCTGGTCCAGATGAGATAACAGCGCCAACCTCCAGAGGTAAGTATGGAGTAAGGGGGTGTGGGAGGTGAGTGCTCAGTGGGAGAGTGGGGATGGTGGAGAGGGACTGGGGCGATGATGAGGGACCGTTTTCTTTTACAGTTCAGTTTAAAAGAAAAAAACACATTGGGGAAGGTTTTTATTTACAGGAAAAAAGAAATGTAAGCATATGGACACACTAGGGTGAGCTCCCAGTATGCCACATGAGTTGGAGGGGTGGGTACATGATGCAATATGGGGACTGGGCACCACAATATCAGTGGGGAAGAAAAAAACATTTGGGCCCACTGGGGTGGGCTCCCAGTGTGCTCACATCGGTGGGGAGCACGTAGCTTGACAGGGGATTGGGCACCCGATGTTGGTGTGGGGCAAATAAGTACATTTGGGCAACACTAGGTGGGCCCCAATGTGCCACATAAGTTGGAGTGGGGGCTACATAATGCCAACATGAGAATTTGGGACCCCGGCAAGTGGTGGCTGACGGGAGGACAGCAGCAGGGAGGGTTTTTCTGCTGGTGGTGATGCAACTGTGCATGCGATACTGCATGAAGGCGGGAATGGCATTTCGCCATTCACAACATGATGATGCCAGCTGAACTGTGCATGCTCATGAGTAGCACAGGCACAATTAATGCATGCACGCAGAAGTAACAGCTGAAATAGTGCGGCTGTTATTCTGAAGCGGCCGATCGTGGCGGAGGATTTCAAGCTCTGTTGGTCATTCGAAGGATACTTCCAAATGTCCAATGGAAGGTTCCACAATCGGCCATTTTTAGAGATACCATTCAATCCCAACAGAGCTGTAGACTCCCCAGAGCCCTAAAATGGTTTGGACTTTTGGGCTGAAATTTTCAGGATACAAAGGATTTGCCCCAGCGATGTGCCTTTAGCTGGTTTAGTAGAAAATGTTACTGTGCAGCAGAGTTATAACTCTTTGAAGTTTTGAATTTCCCATAGGGTAACATTGTGATGGTTGGGGTACTTTTCAGATGCTATATCTCAAAAACGCTTTGAGATATAGCTTCAGTGTTGTGGGTAGTTTAGTACACCTTTGGTGTACTAACTTGTTTTGCATGTTACCAGGCCCTGTTTCAAACTGTTGGTGAATTGTAATGAATGGCGGGCACATGTTACTTATACTGTGGCATGCATTATCAACATGGCAGCAGTACTGCTTTGCAGTGCACAGTGGTACCACAACACACTATGCACTGACGGGAACACAGGACCCCCCCACACACACACACACACAAGGGACAATTACAACAGGCATGGATAGGAGCACAAGGCTTGGAGGCCCTGTTCCCCAATGCTCACTATGGACTGATGGGAGCACAGGGCCCAGAGGACCCTATGCTCCCACATGGAAATGAGGGACAAGTACAATAGGCATATATGAGAGCACAGGCCCTACCACCACAATGGATCGATGGAGTGCAGGACCCAGAGGTTCCTGCACTTGCATATTGAAATGAGGGACAATTACAAGAGACATAGATTGGAGCACAGGGCCCAGAGGACCCTGTGCTCCTACCGCTACTATGGACTGATTAGAGTGCAGGCCCAGAGGGGCCCTGCTTCCATAATCAAATAAGGCTACAATTATACTTTCTCAAAAGTAAGGAATTAATTGCAAAAACAGGCATGGGGTGTGTTTTGAGGTTGTGAACCCTAATGCTCACCCCATTCTCCAATGTTGTACCCATCTTACCTTAATTACTCATGGAATGGGTGAGCATTAGGTTCACAACCCCAAAACACACCCCTCATGCCCGTTCCTGCATGTACAGTGGGGGTGGGGTCTTAGGCGTGGGAGCCTAAGGTTGTATTTCCTACTTTTGATGCTTCAACCCTAATTGTGAATTAACAAAGATTTTGCAATGGCTATATATATATAATACTGTATATATATATGTGTGTGTATATATATACAGGTGTGTGTATATATATATATATATATATATATATATATTTACAATTCAGACCTCTTTTGAGCATGAGAGAAATGAACAGCGTGGTGCTTGGTATTGGCAAAATGGAGCCACCATGTTGGCCAAGATGGTCCACCTGCCACAGACAGTGTAATGGTTTCTGAAGCATCAGTTTGATTGAAAGCAATGATTACAACCACCCGGTTGTAGCGCAAAATATCAACTGGGTGGTTGTAACATGATTTAAATGTCTGGTTATCCGGACATAAAACTAAGGACCAGTAATTACATATATATATTAACTGTGCAGTGTGCAACAAATGCTTGATATTGGTTTGTTGACGATATTAAGATTGGCGCCATTGTTGAAAATGACAATGCAATCAAGCAGTTCCAAAGTGAAATCACCAAATTGGAAATAAAGGCCAAGACAAATAAGCTCTTATTTAACATAGAGAAGTGTAAAGTGATGCACTTTGGAATAAGAAGTAAAAAAGCCAAATATTTTCGAAATGGGAAAGAATTGAGGGACTAATGAGGAAAAAGACTCGTATCAAAATAACAATCAGACTTTGGAAAACACTGCAGAGAAGTAGTAAAAAGCAAATGGTATTTTGGGTTGCATGAACAGAAATATTAGAAGTATGGACAGAGAGGTTGATGTTCCTCTGTTCGCTAGTGAGGCCCCATCTTGAGTACTGTGTTCAGTTTTGGTGCCGCACACAAGAGCTAGTATAGAACTATTAGAGAACATTAGAGAAGGGCTACCAAAAGAGTATCAAATATTTCAAACTTGTCACATGAACAGAGACTGACTTAGTTAAATATATACTCCCTTAAGTTACAGGAGACTGGGGGGTGATTTATGTTTGGTTTATAGGCATTAAGGGAAGCTGATCTATGGAATTGGAAATTAAACTGATAGAAAAACCTCATGTGGTAACAAAGGATGTCAAATATTGTATCCTATTATTATATTGCTGTAACTGATGGTTATTCCTACATTTGTAACCAATGCAATTTCTTTTACAATGTACTGTACATTGCAAACTAATAAAATAAAGTTAAAAAATAAACTGATAGCGAAACAAGATATCATAAATATCAGTTAAAAGGGCTATTTAGATCTAATTAAAGAGGGATGGATAAACCAGAAGGTAGTGACCATCTGAATAGCCTCCCTAATCAGTGGTTAACAGCACAACCATTGACTCCTTTAAACAAGCATTTGTCAATGCCGAACGCTCACTTGCAGGTATTTGCAGTGGTGTTTGCACGTATGGTGCTTTACCCTAATGCCCTGTGCGATTGCTGGTATTTGCACAATAAATTTTCAGCATGACCTTTTGTTACCCCCATTGTGCGCCAAGCATAAGGAAACATGTTTTGGGCAGGATGTGAAAATGACAGCTGTACTGCTCATAAGGAGGTGTGGTAAAATGGCAATGTTGAAAATCTGGAGTAAATATTGAAAATTCACAAACCTACGAGTGTGCGTGGGAACTGTGCAATGCACGCTTGTAAAACAGTCATTGTTGGGAATTTGTTCACCAAATTTTCAACATAGCCATTTTAAGACCTCTGCTAATGAACAGTGTCACTGTGATTTTCTTACTGTGTCCCATACATTGATTTGCACACCGACTGTGCCATTGTGCACAACATGGGCGGAAACACGCTTTGGGCAGGATGTGAAAATGACAGCTGTACTGCTCATAAGGAGGTGTGGTAAAATGGCAATGTTGAAAATCTGGAGTGGAAATATTGAAAATTCGCAAACCCTGACGTGCGTGAGGAACTGTGCAACGACGCCGTAAAAACAGTCATTTTAGAATTTTTTCACCAACTTTTCAACATTGCCATTTTAAAACTCCTGCTAATGAACAGTGTCACAGTGATTTTCTTACTGTGTCCCATACTTTGATTTCAGACACCAACTGTGCCATTGTGCACAACATGGGCGGAAACACGCTTTGGGCAGGATGTGAAAATGACAGCTGTACTGCTCATAAGGAGGTGTGGTAAAATGGCAATGTTGAAAATCTGGAGTGAAAATATTGAAAATTCGAACTCACGAAAGCGTGTGTAGAACTGCACAACGCAAGCTCGTAAACAGTCATTTTAGGAATTTGTTCATCAAATTTCAACATAGCCATTTTAAGACCTCTGCTAATGAACAGTGTCATGGTGATTTTCTTAATGTGTCCCATACATTGATTTCAGACACCGACCGTGCCATTGTGTGCTACATGTACGGAAACACATTTTGGGCAGGATGTGAAAATGACAGCTGTACTGCTCATAAGGAGGTGTGGTAAAATGGCAATGTTGAAAATCTGGAGTGAAAATATTGAAATTTGTGAACTTACGAGCCTGCATAGGAACTGCATAGCATGCAGCTCATAAAACAGTCATTTTGGAATTTTTGCCAATTTCAACAGGTTTTTGACCCTCTCATGAATGATGTCATTGTCATGGTGTTATTCAGGCCCGGCGTGATTTCGCGACAGTGACCGCGCAGTGACTGCTAAATCACCTTCGGCCCAATAACAGTGACACCATTCATGAGATGGGGTCCCAAAATCCCATGTTGAAAATTTGGTGCAAAATTCCAAAAATGCCTGAGATATGCAATAAAGTTGAAAACCCCATCTAGCCCATTATCCAGCTTACCGGCATTTCCTCAGTTCACGGTCGGCTTTGAAGGGTGTAGATGTGTTCCCGTCCACCGAAGATCGTCGCCCACACTCCGGAGGGAAGTATGGGGTGGGGGGTGCGGGAGGCCGGTGCGCGTGTGGGTGCGGGTTGGGGCTGGGAGACTACGTGGGACAGTTTTTCCTTTTCAGGTTGAAAAAAAGAGACGCTGGATGTTTGCCACACTGGGGTGGGCTCCCAGCATGGCACCAAAGCTTTGGGGGCATTTGGGGACGTGGAGCCGATGGGGATTGGGCACCCCGCAGCAGACGATGCGGGACATTTGCCACGCTGGGGTGGGCTCCTCAGCGTAGCACTAAAGCTTGGGGGCGTGAGGTTTGATTAGCGTTAGTATGACAGCGGTGGTTTTTAAGTGAAGACCACCGCTGTCACAGCCACTGTTCCTGCAACCCAATGGTGCAGGATCACGCACGCCTGCTCAACAGAGCAGTGGATTGAAAGGAGAGGCACACCTCCAGCGTGCTACTCTCCAAATGTTCCTTGCGCATGCGCCAAGCAAATGTAAAAAGCATTGAATGAGTTTGTAGGAATAAAACTAAAGGGTACTTACACGAAGAAATAGCAAGTCACCTAGGTTATTGCTAACAGACTCGAATATACAGTATCCTATGAAAACAAGAAAAGTCTCTTGATACAGAATGAAGTCTTACACATGTAGTATAGAACACCAACTCAGCTAAAATACACAGGACTATTGCAACATGATTTATGTTGTATTGTACTCAGTTAGAGGTGATCTGGCCCACATCCTGTGGCACTGTTCAGCAATTCTCCACTTTGGCATATAGGACATGGACAGTGTAGTAAGGTGCTGGTAAGGGCCTCCCACTATCCCCATCACTTTACCCTTTTGAGATCCCTCCAGGTGTTCCCATCTGGCCATCCTGTTTTCATTGGCTCACTGTAGTGGGTTGAGGTCAAACATATCATTCTGCACCAATGGAGGATGCAAGACATGCCTATTATTTCAGAATGGTGCAGGATGTCACAACACTGCCCATCCTGCTAGAATATCAGCAGTTTTAAGGGCACACTGTCCTGATTTAAAACAAAATCGGACACCCTGCTTGGATTCTATGATATGTCAAGTAACACCTCCACATAGATGAGACATGGGAACGATCAGCAGCGACTACCATGAGGGTCTGTGCCCACATCCACCCTCTCCCACCTTTTATGTGTTTCCTATCTAATTTCATCCTTATATCAACCCTCCCCTTTCAGATCCTGTAGTGTTGTCTGTTTCCCTGACATGATTGCTGAAAGGTTTACGCTATGGTATGAGATATCCAATTATGGACATTTGAATACCATAAGGGCAAGAACGCATGTTCATCATGCACTGTGAACTCCATATGGCACTGCGTGAACATAATTTTGAAAAACAAAGGATGAGGGTTTGTGAGAGGTGATAATTTGTTGCTCCACTACATTTTTGGAGTTTGATGTATTTTGCTATTAGGAGGGTGTACTCTGGTTGATTGCACTGTATTATCGGTATAGAGATGTTTTATCTTTCTTTTCTTGTTGTGTTTTACATTTTGTTTATTTCAGATGTAAATAGTACATAAAGTGATGTTTATCTCATTTATATGTTATACTTTATTTTCATAAAAGATTCTTCTACTCTTCATCAATAAGTGCCATTGTATCTTTAAGTTCCAACTGTACAGTTACAAGAGATGGGCAGAAAGGGTCTCAGTATAGCATGTCATCTGTGGATGGCTCTTCACCAGTGTGGCATCTTCATTAAATAATAGTGCAACAACACTGCAAAGTCAGCTATTTATATTTATCCAAGTACATGGTGTGGGGATAGACCCACGACCTACTGATCTTCCAGGCCCAGAAGTAAGTGAGCTCCCTACTAAGCCACTGACAGTAACAGAGATGACTAGTGGTAGCCATGAGACTAGACCTGGCCACCTGAGGAGGGCTAGAGGTTTTGTTTTCATCCTTCATTTTAGGCCAAATAATGAATAACAAAGTCAATTTTCTTTCTGTACATTGTGGCAATTCTGGACATAAGTCATTTTTGGAATCTTAAAGGAAAGTCCCTCAACTTTTTTTCTGTATTCCTATGTAGTTTTTAGGCATGACTAATGATTCCTCTCTTATACCACCTTAGTTGCATCCTAAGGAAAACTGCATTTTTTTCAAACTCAAGCAGACTTTAAACAGAAAACAGTAGGGAACTTAAGTTTGCTGACCAGCGCAAGACAAGAACACAGCACAGCACAGAAGACATACAACAGAACTGACTAGAGTAGCACTCTGCTGGCTTGTGCATTAATGCATCATTAACTACAGTGATGCCTACATGAGCTAGGTCATGACCTTGCAATGGTGTCAGACTAGTTTTCACACCAGGGCAGAACACAGTGAAGCAACTTCATCTGAATTTAAATTAGGATGAAATTAGGGTGGACAAAGAGAGGCAACCATTGTTCATGCCTACAGACTACACATACTGTATATACAGAGAATAGGTTGAGGATTTTACCATTAGCTTTCCAGAAGATAGGTCTTCATGGGTACTTTGGCCAACTACAGTCGTGGAAATACAGCTTCACTTTTGTCTGCATCATAGTGATATTTTCAGAAACATACTATCCCAAGATATCCAGGAAAACCACAAAATGTTCCTCTGAAACAGTGAATTAAAAATCTTGCAAATGTTCCATGTTTGTAGCCTGCACTGGATTGCCTATGTTATGGTCAGCAACTTAATTTTCAGATTTTTTAAACTGAATTTTATGTTTCCTGTCTCACAAACAAGAGGAGCTTGTGCTCAATGCCAACATGTGTATTTAAGGTTGCGCAAATGACACCATTAGACCATCATTTTGCTTTTAGTAGAACAATTAATTCCAAACCATGACAAACAAAACACTGCATTTGGCTGTTCTGGTTCCTTTCAAAGCAGCTCAGGTTTTCCACATTGTCTTAATCAAACTCTGATTAGGGCCTTAGCAAACAACTGTACCACCATAATCAGCAAATCTACTTAGAAGAATCTAGTTGTTATGGAAAAAGAACAACAGAGCACAGCATAATTAATCATCAGAAGCCCCAACACAAACACTTTTAACTCTATCATTCCACGGAAATTAGCTGCAAACAGGTTTTCTTATCTGACATAATCTGCCATAATCACTAACTTCTGCCTTTTGCCTGGAACAGCATGTACTTATTATTATTTTTTTATCTCTTTCTCTCATCTTTTTCTGTTTGCACTGCTCCCATTTCCTATAGACGCTGGCAATAAACTTGGTGCTTTCTCCTGCTGGAGTTGTTATTACCCCCGGACCATACTTTAATTACAATAGTTAGTTATTGATTTATTTTAAATATTTGTCCCGGAGTGCAATCTGAGCTGACATCAACTATTTTCCAGATGCATCCTTGGGGAAAGGAAGTTGGGAGCATAATACAGCCAAAATACAATTGAGTATATATTTGTCAACTGTACAAAATTACTTAGCGACTGTACAAAGTATATAATTGGTTCAGATACTAACTGCACAAATATTAAACAAATAGGTTTCTAATAGGGTGTGCATACCCCAAATTGTATTTACCTAATAGCATGGATAGTGGGCTTCCCAAAATTCAAACATTCAGTATCCCCCATTTTTCACCCCACCTCACTGTTCCCTTTGTCCATATTAAACAAATCAAAAACAAAACACATTCCTCTTCATTCTTAGCACCAAACCCACCCTTGTCACCTTCCTTTAGCACCAAACCCACCCTTCTCTCCCCCAGATCAGGTGAAGCAGGTGCAGGCCATGAAGACAGACAAAGGCAGCCATAGCCTTACAGAAATAATTATATGAAATGCTTTCATGCTGCACACATAAAACTACCCAAGTGATATGCATGTTGCAAGTATGATTTAAATTTTAAACTTGAACTGATTGCATGCATACGGCATGCATGCAGCAAACAAATATGGAAACCATGATTTTATGTTAAATTGGTAAGATTGCATGCATGTGGCATGCCTGCAAAAAGTAAGTGGTCACTGATAACTACACACATAAAAGTTAAGTGATTTGGGCAGAATCACACCATACACAACTTGGGGTTACGAGATTCACCCAGGTCTTCATGCCTCCAAGTCTCCTGGCTTGCAGTTCATTGCCTTTAACCACTAAGCCATACTGTCTGCACACATAAGGATTTGCCTGTACTAACACATACTTTATCTGAATGCATCTATGCATGTGGCATGCTTGTAGCCATTGTTATGCTTTTCGTTTTCTTCTCTCCCTCATCACATTTTCACAGTTGAACTGTAGCACACATAGCAATGGAAACACATATGGTTTTTCCCACCCAATACACAAACCAATCCACAAAACCACTAATTACTTCTGTCTGGCCTGTTCTCCTACTATTTTCTCTCCATAGTTTTCAATGCTTCCACATAAACAGACTTTAAGATGCAAATACAAAAGTATCAACAACCTGACACACACCACATGGCCAGTCCCCCAATGCAAACACACTGTAACAGGTATGGCCATGCTGCTACAGACAACCCATCAAGTATACATATAAGTAAAAGTCTCTTACTTGAATACTAGGAGACAGAGGCAGGATTCTTTAAGAGACGATGTCCATGGGTCAAGTGTTAAGGTGACTTCTGAAATGAATGGAGTTATTTTCATTACTATTTATATATTATGATGGTGAGTTGTAGAATAATGAAGGCAACTGTTCTACTAACAAGGCCCTGTTAATTGAGTAGTGGCCTTCATTAATCACCAACTCTCTATTAATAATGTATAAAATAGTAATAAAAATACCCCATTCATTTCATGGTGCACACCCCTGCAGTCTCCTTTGTCACAATGTGCCTGAGCATGGGGATGTGGAGGTCAACTTCACGGGAGGAGGCATAAGTCTGACTATAGTGGGGCTCCAATAGTCTGTGCATACCATACCACTCAACTGTCCATGAATGCAAGAGATGACTCTAGAATGTCTGTAACATCTCTAAAAGGTACAACTTATTTGGTTTGACTGAAAAGTGATATGCAAATCATAAAATTGAAATGTATAAGATTCATCTGTACATACCCTGAGCAGTGCATCAGATTTGGGCTTAAACCCACTCATTTACTAACAATTTTTTCCTGGCTGAAGTTTTGCCCCAAAAAAACCTTGTTCCAATTTTTCTCCCGACTCCATTCCAGTCAATATCCATCCCATATGGGTCATGAAGCCACTCATAAGTGAAGAAACTTGAAAACACATCAATATTTCAGTTTTCATCCTTCCCCAATCCGCTGTAAAAAAATTATTTACTTCTACTTACTCGACCATATGGTCAGAACCTGTAGCCTGGCATAGTGTGCCACCAGTCCAGTTTTCAGTCTGCTTCCTCCCCTTCCACCAGAAGCTGGATGCTAGTACCATCACAGGTCCCCAATGTGGTCCGCGACCAAGTCACCTCACCAACCAAACTCATCCTACCTGGGTTGCTTGCTTCTTGCTTGGTTGTTGCTGTGGCTGCTGCCACACTGTACTGATCAAGGCCTATGAAGGCCAACCACACTGCTGTCACCACTGCTGCTAAGCCTAGCTTGCTGCCATGGGGATCTGTGCTGTTTTTTTGCAAGGCGAGCCTAGTAGAGTAGCCTAGTCTTGTGTTAGCTTCTAGCACACCATCTGCCCCTTCTGTCACCAGTTGAGATGGAGACTCACTAAGAGTAGAACAGCACAAATATGCTGCCACAACATTGCTATTGAGAGTTCAGTGCTCACTGACTCCTCCAAGCTGTAGTGTTCAGTCTGTCTAGTCTCTGGTGGGAAAGTCAGTGCCGCACTTGCAAGGCTCATGTGCTCTTTCTTGCTGGAGCTCATCCACATCACATGTGATTGTGCCACCACTAATAGCTGGAGAGAGTGGACAACACAATACAGATACAGTAGAGTCTGAAGAGTACCTGCAGCATCAGCACTCATAGGCCAGGTGGGCACTTATAGTGCAAAGATTAAATCTAAATTTAAAGCCATTATTGCCACACCATAAGAACAACCTAGGCACCATCGTGGGGGGCAACTGCCTCCTCTGCCCTACCTAAATGGCACCTCGCTTAATGATAGAAATTCATTCTCAGGTGCTAATGCAATGGTTTCACTGTGTTCTGAGGTACATTATCTCCATGTTTCATGATGTGTCCTGATCATCATGGTGGGTTAGTGTCCCTCATTTGAGTGTCCGTGTCCCTCATTTCAGTGACAAACTGTGAGGTATGGTGCATGCTTTTAAAACCCTACTCAGCACAAAGATTGCGGAGCATGGCCATAGTGTATATGCTCAATACAGAATGACAAAGGGAAAGTAAGTTAGATGAAACAGTCAGAGAAACACATTTGTAGCACTAAGTATCTATAGGGATTTGCATGGTCCAAAACAAAAGGATAGGCACAACACAGAGGCCCCTCTTCATACATCTGGAATGGGAGATGTTGACTGGCTATATCCTAGGCATTTAATGCAGTAAGCAAACAATACTTTACAGATTAGAGGCAATTTAATGACAAAAATCAAAAGCCATTAAACAACTTGCAAAAGGATCAGCATTAAATAGTTTACCAAATTTTATGGGAATTCAAATAAAATGTATTTTAATGACTCAAATTGCTAGCAGTAGTATAGAAATAGAAACTGATATATTTTTAGATGAGATTTGCAGCAGCTTAGCTGCGCTATATATGGCAAGTATGCAGCCCGTGAACCTGATATGATGTTTGAATGATGTTCACACCAGCTTAATTGCTTCACTCATGTCAAGTGTGCAACACTCAGACCTGATGTAATTTTTAGATGTTCACTTGGCTTACCTGCTGCACTCATATCAAACTTGCAGCATGTGAACCTGATTTGCTTTTTAGACCTGTTTCGCTTTAGGATCACGTAGTATGCAACTGCACGCAAACACTGCACACTAAGCATGTGGCATGTATGTTACATGTACACAGTACACCCATATTTCTGTAAGGGTGTTGAATTTCAGATGCAGTCATCCTGCATATAAAATATTTTTCAAAGGTTTTACCAGAAAATTCATACTAAGCTGGTAACAGCTCATTTTCAGATGTATCCTGGAGGAGGGAAGGGAGGAGGAAAGTGGGCAATAAAATAAGGTAAAGAACCTCAGCGAGCAAGCACTGAGAATGATATGCTGCAATAAGGTGCAATAAGATGTAATAGGTGTAATAAGTAAGGTGCAATAAGTACAATAGATTTACAGTTGTGGGGACTTCCAGTTCTGGTGTGAGCCCATGTACAGTAGATGTGGCTTTTCAGAGCTCCTCCTCAGCCAGCAATCAAATTTCGACAGCCTTCCGTCAGACAACCAAAATGCTGAGGAAGAGAAAATCAATGCCATAGTAATGGCAGCAAAGTAGAAATAAAACATTTTATGATGGATCCAACCCAGCAAAGAAACTTGGTCAGAGCCATGGGTGGCCTACATTACAGCCAAGCATCTATCTGTGCTGCCATACTGATTCCACCAATGAGAAAGAAGAAGAGCCACAGTTTACAATTATGTCAAAAGAAAACTGTTCTGAGAACTAAAGCATCTTGACACAACCATGAATTGCATGGAAAGTCCCCTAGCCAATCCAAACAAATGGTCCAAGAAGTTTAAGGAGATCTACTGGCAAAGTTAACCTGGCCACTGAGCATACATTGTGGCTCGATCCTCCGATCTTTCCCATAGTCCTGATATTTATTTTGCTGAAAAATACCTTAATGCTCATAAAATTGAATTGCCATTGGGATGCAGACAGCATTTTGTTATAAAGGTAAAGCCCACCATCGATCACACTGGCAAAACGCAATATGATGATATGGTTTTGCTCATTCCAGTGTGTTGCCTTTATGTACGGAGATATAAAATCTCCATGTTTTCCATGCCTGATGTTATTTTTACAAAATATGTCTATATGCCACGTGAGCCAGCACTCACTCACAGCTGGTATCGATCTGGTGTACCACCGATAATACTACACATAGCACTTTTGTAATCAAGCCACCCCAAGCAGTTGAAGACAACAAATGGCAGAGGACAGCTACTTGAATTCCATGGGACAGTTCCTGTTAAAATACCCTAGATCTTTTCTTGTCATGCCCTCCAGTTGGAGCCTAATCTTGACCCTCCAGGCCAGCCTTTATAGCAGATACAGTGATTGTTCATGGTACCATCCTCTCCTCCAAAGGCCACAAAGGATGACCCTGCATCTTTGCCCTGAACAAACTGTAGGTATAATTTCTCTCCTCACTTTAGGCGGTCACCCACAGTTTTATAAAATGAGCTCTGGGGTGAGATGGGCAGTAGTGCCTAATGGCCCCAGGCAGTGTGGAGGACGGCTTTTGCTACTCCTCTTTGAGAACTTATAACTCTGGACACTGAGACACTAAACAGGGCTGAAGGACATGCTATTTACTTGATCTACTGCATTGAAGATCAGCTCTGCAGGGAGGGAGGATGTAGGTTAAGCACTGCATACTCGGAAACTGCTGGACAGCAGAAGCACTGAACATAAAAGATGATAGACTAAATTATCATGATGGACTGCTCTCTGAGCACTGTCACGAGTATCTCTTTGTTTGTGCATACATTGTAAGTGGGGTATGGCCACAAACCTGTCTTACTAGAAAGACTGGATAAATGCTAATCATACATAACCTGGGATAACTGAATCGGTCATGGGGAAGGGAGGAGAAGTGTTTGAGGGAGGCACTGTCAATGTTACTGCATCATCTGCACGGGTGTTGCAGGTTACAGTCGAGGGGAACCTGAGAGAACACCTGGCTACAGTTCTCATGACATCTTTGGGTTTAGCACTGCCAACCCACAGTGCAGACCATTTTGCCCCCATGTGGCACCTGTACATAGCTGTCACTGGTTAATTGGCCTGATATGGAAGCCCCGAGCCAAGTGAGAGGGCATCCAGCTTGCTGCACTTATCTTGAAGTGCTAATTTGCTGTAAATAGCTTTTATTGGTTGTTTCAAATTGTGTGGTGGTTAAATATTGTTATTTCTCTCTGGTGAATGTTTGCATGAGGAGGGAATGGAAGATCTTTATTTAAACATGGGGATCTGAAATTTATAACTCATAATGTTAAAAGGCTGTACAGCCCTACTAAGTGCAGCAGAGTTTTGCAGGAACTGGGGTGGAAGGAAACCACACTGGCACAGCCCCAAGAAACTTGGGTTGGGCAGAACATGGGAAACTTAAATGCAAGTGGGTGGGAGGGGATTGTGCACCTTGACCTACACTGAGCACATAAACAGGCAAGAAGTAGCAATATTGATCAGATAGGATGCCACCTTGGTGATCCAGGAGGTGATTCTGGATGACAGTGTCTGGAGTATAAAAACAGAAGGGAGCTATAGAAGGGC
The DNA here is from genome assembly GCA_016271365.2 of Neoceratodus forsteri. Lineage (NCBI taxonomy): Eukaryota > Metazoa > Chordata > Ceratodontiformes > Ceratodontidae > Neoceratodus > Neoceratodus forsteri. The sequence goes on from CM028136.1 coordinate 873,673,163, forward strand.
CTACTGTACCTTACTGAGTTTGTATGCTCCCAGACAGGATATGGAGCAGGTTGAGTTCATTTGGAAGCATCTCCTGGACACAGTACATGAATGTGGCAGACTTTATAGCGTAGAAACATAGCAACATAGAATTTGATGGCAGATAAGGACCGCGGGCCACCTAATCTGCTCATTTCCCTACCTGATGGATAAGCTGCAGATTCTAGTTAATCAACAGCTTACTTCCTCCTGCCCCCACTAGAATTGCCTTATGCCTGCCCCATGCATTCTTGAATTCTCCCACTGTTCCTGACTCCACAACCTCCTCAGGAAGGCTGTTCCATGCACCACAACTCTCTCTGTGAAAAATACTTTCTAACATTACCTCTGAGCTGTCCCCCTCTATCTTCAAATTAGCCCCTTGTTCTTGCACATCTCTTCTTCTGAAAGATGATACCCTCTTGTACCTTGTTAATTCCCTTGAGATACTTGAAAGTTTCTATCATGTCTCCTCTCCTCCTTTCCTCAAGGGTATACATATTAAGCTGCTTTAGTCTCTCGTATGTCTTCTGGTGCAGACCTTGCACCATTTTGGTTGCCCTTCTCTGAACAGCCTCCACTCTGTCTATGTCTTTGTGGAGATGGGATCACCAGAATTGCACGCAGTGCTCCAGATGGGATCTCACTAACTGTCCATAGAGAGGATAACAACTTCCTGTTTTCTACTGTTGATGCCTCTCCTATGCATCCCAGTATCTCCCCAGCCCTCTTTACTGCCTTCTCACATTGCTTGTCCACCTTTAGGTCATCTGATATAATTAATCCTAGGTCTCTTTCAATTTTGTTGTTGTTATTAACAGCCCCCATTGTGTACTCTTCCCTGGGTTTTCATTTCCAGATGCATTACCTTGCACTTCTTTGCACTGAATCTGAGCTGCCACGTATTTGACCATTCCTCCAACCTTGCCAAGTCCCTTTTCATTCTTTCCACCCCACCTTGTGTATCAACCCTGTTGCAGATCTTTGTGTCATCTGCAAAGAGGCATACCTTTCCTTCCAGGTGCTCTCCAATGTCACTTATAAAGATATTAAAGAGGACCGGTCCCAGTACCAACCCCTGGGTTCCCGCTAGTTACCCTCCTTTCTTCACTGTGGACTCTGTTTACTATTACCTTTTGTATCCTGTTGTCCAGCCAGTTTTTATCCAAGCTACCACCTTCAGACCTACTCCAAGGCTGGCTAACTTGTATATTAATCTTTGTGTGAGACTGTGTCAAATGCCTTGCTAAAATCTAGGTAGGCCATATCCACAGCCCTCCTGGTCTACTACTTTGGTCATCCAGTCAAAGAAATCTATTAGGTTCATCTGACATCACCTTCCTGCTGTGAAACCATGCTGTCTTGGGTCCTGTGCCCCACTGGCCTCTAGGTACTCAACAATTCTTTCCATCAGAAGTGATTCCATCATTTTCCCTACCACTGAAGTCAAACTAACTGGTCTGTAGTTTTCTGCCTCTGCCCTGCTCCCACTTTTGTGAAGTGGAATCACATTTGCCCTCCTCCAGTCCTCAGGTACCACTCCAGCCTCCCATGATTTGCTAAAGAGAGTAGTCAGTGGTGTTACTAGTTCTACCCTCAGTTCTTTTCGTATTCTTAGGTGAATCCATCAGGCCCCATTGCTTTGTCCACCTCAGTTTCAAGAGTTCTTCAAAACCCTTTCTTCTGTGAATGGACTGGTATCAACCCCTATTCAGAGTTTCTCCTTGTTTGGTTTAGGCACCTCCTCCTCATCTGTTGTGAATACTGACCAGAATATTCGTTCAGTATCCCTGCTTTTTACTGTCACCCTCTGCCCACATTCCTCCTTTAATAAGTCTCTGTATCCCTCCATTGGTCTTTCTTAGCTCCCTAATGTACCTATAAAGGTTTTATCCCCTTCTTAACAAAGTTGGCTATCTTTTCATCAGTTTGTGCCTTTGCTATTCTGACTGCCTTCCCTGCCTCCTTCTGCTTTAACTGATAAAAGTTCTCTGTCCTACTCCTTCTGTGTTTCCTTATATTTCCTGAATGCTATCCTTTTCTCCTTAACCATCCCCTGCCACCTATTTGAGAACCATAGTTTGTTTTTTCCTTCATTTTGTTTTATTGATTTGCTTCACACAAAGGCTTGTTGCCTCTGCAATGGCTGTTTTGATTATTTCCATTGTTCTTCCACCGTCCTTCTTGCCCATTTTGCTAGTGCTTTTCTAGGCACTCCCACATTTTGCCAAAGTCAGCCTTCCTAAAGTCCGATACTCTTGTTTTTGTATGGCTTGACTCTATGGCTGTGTTGTTTGAACCACACTCTTTGGTGGTCACTTGTTCCCAGATGGATACCCACTTCTAAATCTGAAATCCTTTCTCCTTCCCCATTTGAGAGTACCAGGTCTAAGATTGCTCCTCCCGAGTGGGTTCCAACATTAGCTGTCTGAGGCATGCCCCTGTAGGGCATCAAGAATGTCCCTGCTCTTGGATGTGCCTGCAGCAAAGTACTCCAGTTAACATCTGGCATATTCAGGTCCCCATCAACAATATCTCCCTTTTTCTGCCATTTTAAGGATGCCTTCTATCATTTCCTTGTCCATTTATCCCTGAGATGGGGTCTGTACACAACCCCATGTGGATTGTGGTGCCATTTCCTGTCTCCAGGGTGACCCATAGTGACTCATCAACTTCCTGTTTACTCTTTGGTTCTGTTGCTTTAATCCCTTCCCTTATATAGAGAGCTAATCCTCCTCCTCTTTTACCCACCCTGTCCCTCCATAGACTGTGTATCCTGGTATGTTGACTTCCGACTCATGGTTTTCTGTGTACCATGTTTCAGTGACTGCCACAATATCCAGGCATCCCTCTTCCATTAAAGCCACTAGTTCAGGAGCTTGTTGCACAGACTACGGCATTGGTACTCATCACCTTCCATTTATTTTTATGGCCTTACCCTTTAGCCCCATCCCTGTCCTTAACACCTTTTTCTGCATTTATCCAGTCCTGCTCCCTACTGACTTCTCTGCCTTGGTGTTTACCTCTCTAACTACTGCACTTTGTTGGGGAGGTTGGGTTTCCCTGCTCCTTTTCAGTGCCTCTCCCTTGGCTGGTTTTAACGCTTGCCAATGAAGCATTTAAACCTGTCACCTGGGTCCTGGATCCCTCCTGGACAGATGCAGACCATCATGCCAGTATCAGCCTGCATCCCTCCAGGTGGCTCCCCAGTCCCCAATGAAGCCAAAACCCTGAGTTCCACACCAGTTTTTCAACCATTCATTGAATCCCATGGTGCAGAATACCCTAGCATCAACCTTGCCATAGACAGGCAGCACCTCCAAGAAGGTTACTGTACATGCTACTTGTCTAAGGCCCTCCCCAACTCCACAAACTCCTCTTGCACCACTCTGATCCCATCCACAGCCAGGTCATTTGTCCCTAGGTGGACAATGACATCCAGCTCCCTCCCTCGTGCAGCTGCTCCTGAATCCTGAGGATTCGCTTCCTGTCCCTCAAGCGTGCCAGGCAGGCACCTACCTCCTATCCCTTCCCTCCCCTCATCTACCCCTAATGATTGAGTCCCCCATCAGGAGTTGTTTCCTTCCCCTGTGGGGTCTCATGCCACCCTCCTGTGGGTCTTCTTTGTGGAGGTTCCCAGCATCCTCCTTGGTCTCCACTGCAGGTGCCTCCATAGAGGAAACCACCTTTGCCAGAACAGCATATGAATTGTTGAGAGCTACAACTGAGGGGATGCACCTCTGTTCCACCACCCCTCCATCTCTGAGCCCACCTTGGTCTAACCCCTCTTTCTTGGCAACCTCTGAGGTAACGATGGTGGCCCTGGTGGTCCCTGGGTGGAGGAAGAGTTTCATGAATCCTAACCAGGTCAACCTGGAGACAGGCAACCTCCTCCCTTAGACCAGAGAGGTGCCTGAAAACAGGGCAGCATTGCAGCCTCCAGAATGTCTCCGGAACACTGCTGCAACAAAGCCATTGCACTGCACCACTCCCATCTTGACTTATTTTGTCCCCTCCTGTTGCTCTGTATGCTTATTGTCTCCTCCTCTATATTTTTTACACTTACTTTCCTACTGCCTATGTGCCCTTATAACTCTCACTGTTCCAGTTCTGGGACAGGAACTTCCTGTAGTCTTCAGTAGTCTCCTTCCTCCGTGCTTGATTCAGACCCCCGCTGCCAGGGGATAAAGAGTTTTTGTTTGTTTTTTGAGGTTCCTTCAAGGTTGCTGAAACTAGTGTGTCTCAGTGATCCTTTCCTTCCTACTGCTAAACAGGAAGTTCCTTTTGTCAGTCAAATTCAGTGGCTATAAAACTAGAACTGGCTTTCAGTGGGAGGGTGGAGGGGTGGGAAGCAGGAAACTAGTAAAAATCCTGTAATTCTGGACTTCTGTTTCTTGCTCTGCAACCAGTTCTCTTCTGCCAGAAACAGCTGGAAGCTATAATTGGAGACAGCTGCTTTTGTACACCTAAGCTGCTAAGCTACACCCCAATTAGATTCAGTCTCTGCTCTCAGTAAATTAGGTGATACTGCCCCTTCCTCAGAAAAACACTTTTTTTACTTAAATGAGACCCCTTCTTCTAATAAAGCATCTGTTTGCTTAATACAAACAGGTACTACTCCTGCTGAGACAGAAGTTATTAATTAGTAAAAATCTGTAGTTCTGGACTTCTGTTTCTTGCTCTGCAACCAGTTCTCTTCTGCCAGAAACAGCCAGAAGCTGTAATTGGAGACAGCTGCTTTTGTTCACCTAATCTGCTAAACCACAACCCAATTAGATTCACTCTCTGCTGTCAGTAAATTAAGGGATTAAGCATCAGGGAGATCTCAACTGTACATTATTCCCATGGTTAGACAGGTCCGATAATTGGGCAGCCCAAAGAGACCAAGCAAGGTTCACACTCAAGAAGCTGCTGCATGAGCTGGGACATGTGGAGATATATAAACCCCAGGGTGTGGGATACATTGGCATACATTTTATTCCAATCCCCATAAACTACACACATGGCTGGACTACCTCTTGGTCTCCCAGGACTGGTTGCATACCATTATTTCCTCATGCATTGCCTCTATCACTGTGTCTGACCATGCATCGATTCTGATGGACCTGAAGGTACTGCCACTCATTAAGGCCCCTAGCTGGAGACGTGTGTCCCTGCTGAATAGACAGGACATTCAAAGCCTGGGAAGGGCACGGTTGTGGACTATTTAATCTACAACAAGGTAGAAGATACCCCATGGGGCCCTGGTGGGATGGCTTAAAAGCTACAGTTACAGGGGAATTGTCATCTATGTCTCTAACTTAAAAACAGAAAGAGGGAAACAGTGCTTAGAACTGGAACAGAAAAATATGCAACATAGAATGTGAACATGAGATTTCCTTAGATGATAAACATAAGCAGGAGACTGAACTGAGAAAAAACTCTGGACACTTTTAGAGCATAAAATAGAAAGTGAAATAAGATGTGCTAGAAAAAGATTCTATGAGGCTGGCAGCAAAGCAAGACACTGCTAACATAGCAAATCATAAAGACCATAGCTAGCAGGTCAGTACCTTTGGCTAAGAAAGACGGCTACCAGTGTATAGTATGGAAATGCATCCTCAGCACATAGTACACCAGTATGCAATATATTACAAAGAACTGTATACTGGTTCAGAGGTACAGGATAGGCTGATTAAACAGGACAATTTTTTAATAATCTGGGGCTCCCTGCCCTGTCAGAAGAGGCACAGGTGAGTATAGATAGGCTTGTCACTCAGGAGGAGATACACAATACAATCCAGAAAGAAACACAATTGCACATACCTCAATAATGCAAAGCATCACATGAAGCATATAGCAACTCCCATGAAGGAATTTGGACTGGCTCAACTTTAAGCAGAATTGCATGGTTCCAGTAGGTCTCACAATGCAGCCAATAAAGACTGAGAACAGCAGACATAGCCAAGTGTTTCAGTCTTCTTAGGACTCATCAGTGTGCCGATCTTTATCTCAGCCCAGAGGGTAAGCCAGCCTTAGGAGGGTCATATGTTTTTTTTCCTAAAAGTGAAAAAACTACTAGTACTAGGCCTGTTTGTACTCTGCAAGCAAGCAGTCACAGGTGCACATGAAAAGGTGCATTTACACTACCTTGACTGATGCATTGTGGTATCCTCCATTTTCACACCGCTTCATCTACAGCACTCTGGACTCTCATTTTCACAGCTGGTGCTGTGCATTGTTGCAGGGTCAGTCCACGATTCAGACTGAACTTCCTGCACTGCCGCCACATTTTCACCCATCGTGGTGGGGGGAACCTCTGGAATAGTAGTCACTTTTCCTGGACTGGGTTACTGTTTCATTTTTCATACCTGTGCAGTTTGGATATGTGTGCATATATCATAATTGTGTGTGTGGTGGGGAGGGTAAATGGTACTGTCAAATTACTGTTTTGCTAAGCAGACTGCTGGTAATATATTTTAGTACTTTTCAAGAAAAGAACTTGGGATGGGAAGTCATGTGATGGCTGCCTGATCAGACGCTTCTAGATCGGGTCCCGCCTCCTTATGCTCTATCCACCTCCTATTTTCACTAAATACAAATCTTAAAATATCTGAAAACCAGCAAAACTAGCATTTAAGAACCCCAGGAGTAAAGCAACTCAGTCACTGAGCAAGAAACTAGCTGCTATGGGCAGAAATGCAGGACAGTTTACCTCGCACACACAACCCTACCACACCGAGCAAAGAGAACGCCTCCAAGCATGCCAAAGCAATTCCACAGTGAGCACACACAACTCAACATCACAGGCCACAATTATAGAAAAAAAATTCACGAGGGCCTAAATCCTCTGAAAACCACCCTGAATTCTTTGGCTGCAGATGTACAAACTATTTGTAACTGCTTAGCAGCCCTTGCTCAATGTACAGGAGATAATGAGGTGTGAATCTCTTCCTTGGATGACTGGGCAGAATAGAACCAGAGGTGACTCAACTACGCCAACACCTGAAGACAATGGAAACAAAATGGAAGTTCTTAAAGGATGTTCCAGGAGGAACAATCTTGTAATAATGGGGTTACCTGAAGGAGGAAGGCTTATTGGCTATATCCTTCGTGCAAAATTCTGTCTCAAAATAGCAGGACCCTCTCTAATAGACCAGTATACATTGTGGAGAGAGCCCATAGATCACTGTGCCCCATTTCCCTCACGGTGCACCATTGGCTCAACCAGGAGGTCATTACTTATACAGAATGTCTAAATTAAATATTATTCAACTGAAGGGTAGAGAGAACAAGTGCCAATATTAGAAATCATCCAAGGTCTTATATTAAAAGATGGAGCAAATTGGAAACTGTGTTGCTGATTAATAAATAAATAATAAACATGTACCTTAGTAAATAAAGATATAGGGAATGTAGTCCCACCCTGTACTTTTTGCCTAAACTGGGTATTCTCAATATACCAGACTGGGTATAAGAATATAGTATAGTATTATTGCTAAGGAGTCCCCAACTTTCTATTCTTGACTCCAGTACCAACCCTTTTCCTTTCATCAGGTCTCCAGGGGAGGGAGGGGGTAGGAAGGGGAAGGAGGGATAATGTGGATTGTGTTATGTCACGTTATGTCTTTTCTGTTTTATTGTCCTATTTTATATGACATGTCAACATAACTCAGTTATATATATCTGTATTGAGTGACCCCGATCATTACAAGTACAGGGATTCTACTGCTCCTCATATGCTACTGTAAGAAGAAGTATGTTAATGTGTATTTTTGTCTCTGTCGTATATGTGAGAATATACCAATAAAATAAACGAAATAAAAAAAAAAAAGAAAAGGACTTACACAGGCCATGTCATGGAAATGAGTTTATTTATGAATTATCTTTCTTCAGTTTTACAGCATGTTCCTGCTAGAAACATGGATCTTTAAAAATAAATTGATATTAAAACAAAATGTATATAAACTCTAAGGTTGGATCAGTTAATGTTCATTTCAGCAGTATCTAGATACGATATATTTCACTTGCCATACCTCATTTATTTGCAGATATGTGCCTATATTTGTCAGATTAGCAGGAGAGTTATAATTCTGCTGAAAACTGTTTTTTTACTTTCAAATGGTGCAATTTGATGTGAGGTATTGCAGTACTGCAGTGGTGCAGGTAAAGCAGCATGTTTACGCACTTCCAAAAATGCCTGCATTGGTACTGTGTTCTCACCAAAACAGGAAAAGCTCTGCACCACAATAGAGCATCTTGCAGTACTCCAGCAGGGGTTTACACTACCACATTTGCGCCAGGGCAACTCATCTAGACCACTGGCAGTGGTACAGCTCCAGCAGTGTAAACACATCTAAAAGAACAGAGTTTGACAGTTTTCTTTTGTGCATTTTTGTCTGCAAGCAATCCATCACAGGTGCACATAAAATCCCAGTTTGTTTTCCCATGTTCTTATTACTTGCCAAGTGTTCAGTAATAATTAAAATACATTGTTTTTATTGACTTTTTGTGATACATTCAGCAGTTTAATGGAGTACTTTTTCTATAGAGCTTTCTTCTCCTGTTTCAGTGGTATCTGGCGGCACCCACTGACCTGCCCCATCACCAACCTTGTTCTCACAGCCTTATAGGTTATCTACAATAGTTATCCAGCCCATGAAAATTATGTGTGCATAACCACTAGCTAGCCATGCCAGTCATGCAACAGCCTGCTATTTTGCTTCAAAGTCCTGGTTTTCTCCATGCGGTGCAGTATACAAGGATAATCAGCTATAGCCAGCTTGGGGTGGGGTTAGAAGTGGACAAGAGTGGGTAGGGCAGTTTTATGAGTAAGGTACTGGTCGGAAAACATAATGATGTAGTATTGGTAATAACTTGTATACTGTGTGACCCTGAGCAAAGCAAGTCATGTCATCACCATGTGATCCTTATTTATTTATTTATTTTTAATTAATTATTTATTCATTCATTCATTCATTCTTTGATAACCAGGTAGGGACAATAGGGACACTAGGCACAAGTGCATGTTTCAGAGGTGGCCTGGGAGCACTGGGTCGGTTAGGTGACTTGCTGAGAGTCTACAGTATGCAGGTGGAGGCTGTGACAATCAAACTCAGGTCTGCTGGATGTACAGCTCATTCACAGCTTGTTACTCCAACCATTTGGCTATACTGCCAGCCCCAATCTCTGACCTTGGGACAGACATGAAACTAGTTTTAGCTCAGTGTGCCCTTCCTGGATGAAAATCATAAAATTAATTTAAAAGGGCAGACTGCTGGTGGACAGACAGACAGGTTGGTTAGAACTTCTTCTGTTGTGCAAATTCTACATTTTTGTATTTCTAACACAGGGCAGGGCAAGTGGTTAAAATTTGCTATCACCTGATATCTATTGCTCAGATTCTTGAGCTCTCTCTCTCTCTCTCTCTTTTCTATTGCAGAGTGTTCTTAGATTTGGTTCTATTTCAATATGCTACAGCTTTAGGTTTGCCTTCCCAATAATGTTGGGCTACCACATCAATTCTGATCCAGGCCAGAACTATACAGCAAAAGAATCTGTCATAATCCATGTGATCTGTACCTGCAAGAATAAAAGAAGAACATAGATACATAGACAGTGTCGGCAGATAAGGGCCTATGGCCCACCCAGTCTGCCCATTTGCGCTTGTAAGTTCAGTTTGTTTTCCTAGAAGTCTGTTGCCCTCACCCCTGACCTCCAGAATTCCTTTATGTCTATCCCATGCATTCTTAAACCCCGTGATTGTTTCAGCCCCCACCACTTCCTCTTGACAGGGTGTTCCACTTGTCCACCACCCGTTCTGTGAAGAAATTCTTTCTCATGTTTCCTCTGAATCGTCTTCCTCCAACTTCATCCCATGCCCTCTTGTCCTGGAACATCTTTTTCGCTAAAAATAGTGTTTTCCTGCACCCTGTTCCTCCCTGTAAGACACTTGTATGTCTCTATCATCCCCTCTCTCCTCCTCTCCTCCAGGAGTACATGTTCAGTTCCTTCAACCTGTCTTCATAGGACTTGTGATGCAATCCATGCACCATCTTTGTTGCCCTCCTCTGAACCTTCTGTACCCTGTCTATGTCCTTACATAGGTATGGTCTCCAGAACTGTACACTGTACCCCAGGTGGGGCCTCACTAGTGTCTTGTATAGTGGAATTATGACCTCCCTTTTCCTGCTGGTGATGCCCTGCCTATACATCCCAGCATCCTATTTGCTTTACCTGCTGCCTTGTCACACTGTTTCCTACCTTGAGGTCATCAGAGATGACAACCCCAAGATCCCTTTCCTGCTTGGTGCATGCTATATCCTCACCCCCCAACTGATATATTGTGCCAGGGTTTTGTGCCCCATATGCATTATCTTGCACTTCTTTTGCATTGAATTTCAACTGCCAAACCCCTGACCATTCTTCAAGTTTCTGCAGGTCGCTTCTCATTCTGTCTACACCCTCTGGTGTGTCTACTCTGTTACAGAGCTTTGTGTCATCAGCTAACAGTGAAATTCTGCCTTCTAGGTCCCAAGTAATGTCACTGATGAAGATGCTGAATAGACCAGTCCCAGCACTGATCCCAGTGGTACCCCACTGGTCACTCTTCCCTCTGTGGAGTGACAGCAATTACCACCACCCTCTGTGTCCTGCCACCCAGCCAGTTACCTACCCACCACACTACTGTCCTGCCCACACCCATATTCCCAGCTTGTGAATAGTCTTCTATGTGGCACAGTGTCAAAGGCCTTGCTGAAGTCCAGATAGGCCATGTCCACTGCCTCCCCTGATCCACCTCCCTAGTCACCCAGTCAAAAATTCAACGAGGTTGGTCTGACATGACTTCCCCTGGTGAAACCATGCTGCCTTGAGTCCTGTAGTCCATTGACAACCAGATGTTCCACAATCTCTCCTTCAGTAGTGCTTCCATGATCTTCCCCACTACCGAGGTGAGGCTGACTGGTCTGTAGTTCCCTGCTTCCTCTTTGTTCCCACTTTTATAAAGGGGACTACATCGGCTATCCTCCAGTCTTGGTACCTCCCTGTTTCCAGTGATCGGCTAAAAGGATAGCCAGAGGTTCAGCCACCACCTCTCTTAGTTCTTTAAGGACCCTGGGTGCACCCATCTGGCCCCATTGCTTTATCAACTCTTATTACTTCCAGTTCCTTCAGGACCCTTTCTCGTATAAAGGGACTTGTGTCCATTTCTGCACCATTCTCACCCCTTGTACCCCTTCAACCCATTACCCTCCTCTTCCTCAATAAAGACTGAGCAGAAATACCTGTTCAATATGTCAGCTTTACTGTTGTCATCCTCCACGTGGCCCCATCCTGCCCTTCAGTCTCACTATCCCTCCTTTGTCTTTCTTTTTCACTTATGTACCTGTAAAAGGTTTTGTCCCTCTACCCACTGATTTTGCAATGTGTTCTTCTGTCTGAGCTTTGCTTCCCTTACTGACATCCCTGCCTCCCTTTGCTTCTCCTGGTACTTCTCCCTATCCCCTTCTGCCTGTGTCTTTTTGTATTGCCTGAATGCAATCTTTTGGCTTTCACTTTCTTTGCTACCTCTTTGAAAACCATAATGGTCTCCTCTTCCTTTCCTCTTGCTAATCTGCTTAATGCATAATTCTGTTGTTCTTGTAATCCCAATTTTAAATACTGCCCACTGTTCCTCAACCCTGATTCCTGTCCCATTCCCCTTAATGCCTCTTTCAAGTATCTCCCATTTTCCCAAAGTCTGACCCCTAAAATCCAGGATACGTGTTTTGTGTGGTTTGGTTCTGCTCTTTCTGTGATTTCAAACCACAATGACTGGTGGTCACTGTTTCCCAGGTGCTCCTCCACTGTTACCCCATCACATTGTCCCTGTTTGTGAGCACAAGGTCCAGTATTGCCTTCTGCCGAGTTGGTTCCATGACCAGTTGCTTGAGGAAGGCACCTTGAAGGAGTCCAGGATAAATCTGCTCCTAGTTGATGCTGCTGCTGGGATGCTCCAGTCCACGTCTGGAATATTGAAGTCTCCAACCAGTACTACCTCACCTTGTCTGCCATCCTTTGGATGGCTAGCATCAGCCCCTATCTGTTTCTTCCTCCTGGGCTGGTGGTCTATAGACCACACCTGTGGGATGGCTGTCCCCATTTTCCTTTCCAGCTTGACCCACAGTATCTCTCCCCATTTGTTCCTCCTGGATCTCTGTGGCCCTTATGTCATTTTTCACATCATACAGTGCCACTCCTCCTCCCTTCCTGCCTGCTCTGTCTCTTCTGAATATGTTGTATCCAGGTATGGCCATCTCCCAGTCGTAGTTATCATTACACCAGGTTTCAGTGATGGCCACAATGTTCAGGTCTGACTGTACCATGACAGCCTCAGATCTTCCATCTTGTTGCTAAGGCTCCTGGCATTTGCACACATGGCTTTCCATGATTTGACCTCCTAGACTGTTTCACTGTTCTACTCCAGCCCCTTCCTTGGTTGTCATTTATCCCTGGTTCTCCTTGCTGTCTGCCCTTCTGCTGAATTTTGCCTTTCTGCTTATCCACCTCTTGGGCACTAATCTCCATCTTTTGCACACTGCTTTGTAGAGATAGCCACCTCTGGTTCACTGGTTCCACTGCGTAGCTGTGAGGGTGAGCAAGTAGGTACCTCCTTGCTGGCCTGCCACCCTTTGCTAGTTTAAATGCTTGTCAATGTAGCATTTAAACTTATCATTGAGTGCTTGATTCCTCCAGGATGGATGCAGGCCGTCAGGCTTGAACAAACCTCCATCCTCCAGGTGGGTCCCCAGTCACCAATGAATCCAAAGTATTTAATAGGCCGGCAGGCAAAAGTAAAGTAAACATTTTTACCTGTAGCTCCACTCCATCCAGTACAAAAACCTTGAATGCTTACCTTGTTGTTCAGACACAATGAGGCCTATTCACAAAAGCCCATGCAAGAGGTGTGTATAGGGATGCGCAGCTCTACACCTGAGGGATTTCAATGTGGGGCCGCATTCATGAACACAGGCTAGCCCAGCCAAGCTCCTTGCATTGCCCCACCCCTCCCATGCAAAGGTCCACAGGAGCAGGTGGGTGTGAAGTGCAGATCATGGCAGGCAGCCAATCGGCTGCCCAGTCAGGGACCTCAGTGGATCCCTCGTGCCTCTGGCACCATGTTGCCGGCAGGCATGCAGAGTGCCAACTGAGCTATTGTGGGTGGTCGCCCTCCGCTATCTCCAGACTCCAAATGTGCCCTGATGGCAGGGCTTCTTTGTTGGGGATCCGATGCCCCCCGTGCCCGCCATGTCTGGAGGCAGCCATCCGGGGTCAGCGTGGCTGGCCCTGGTGGTTACGGCTGCCTCCCAGATGTGGATCTGGCAACCCCATGCACAGCACTCTGTGAGGTTGTAGATGCTGTGGAGTGCTGGCTCACTCCTTGCACCACCCCAGCCACCCTGCATGGAGCTCCATGATTGGCTGGGAATTGGGTGCATGGGGGCACATCCATGTAGAGAATGCTGCCAAGGGGTGCAGTGGTGCTGACTTACTCAGTGCATAGCCACCCCAGTCATTCAGGAATAGGCCCCAATGTGTATTAAGCTTTTCACCTACAGCAGTCCACCTCCCCAGAAAAAAAATCCCCAAATATAATACTTACCTTTGCTGGTAGACACAAAGTAGTATTCAAAATCATCACCAGATCCTGTCTGAGCATCTGCAGGATAGCAGTACAGTAGTGGTTGTCCAGTAACACTCATCTCATCATAAGTAGCATCAGTGTTGGTGCATTGGAGTTGAAATAACACAGTAAATCAAATTCAGTCAGAATCATAGATAATAACAATTTATGTATAGCAGCAGGACCCAAGCTACTCCACTTTGAAAAATGTTGCCATAACTCATACAATGACTTCAGACTTTGGCTGTCACTGAGCTTTCAAATTTCTGCTTTATTTTCATTTGTCTAGCCCCAAAGCCTGCTTTTGGTGTTTCATGTCATTAAACACTGGGGCATGTATTTTCATGCTATTTAACACTAAGCCATATGTAAATAATAATACACAAAATGTGCACGATACAACAATGATTTGTGTGACAGGTCTGGCTGGTCAGTGTGAAAATGCATTTATGTGCTAATGCCTAGCTGCAGTCAAGTCATGTGGCATACAAAAGGCTACCTGAAACCTGAACATCAGTTAATAAGTACAAGACACAATAAATGAAGAAGCAAGACACCAGTGTAAATAAGACAGGCTAGGTTTGCAAATCCTCCTTATTTTGGCATAATAATAAAGAAGATTAGTAGCGGAGAGGCCACTCACTCAGCACAGCAGTTAAAGTAATGCACTTGGGAAAACATAACCCAGATATAACCTACCTGATAAGTGGACAAATCCTGAGTACCACAAATAATGAAAGACTTGGGTGTGCATGTAACAGATGATTTAGATGGCACTGAACAGATTCATGCTGCAATTAATAAATCAAATAAAGTAATATGTTCAATTAACAGAATTTAACATCAAACACTTCTGAAGTATTAATGCCATTGTTTAGGGCTTATGTAAGACCACATCTACAATATGCTTCTCAATTATTGTGCCAATTTAAAAGTTTGACTGTAAATTACTTGAAAGAGTACAAGGAAATGTACAAAAACATCTATGGGTTAAAAATTTACCATATGAACAAAAATTGGAAACATTGAACCTTATGCCACTGGAAATTTACTCTTTGTATACGATATGATAAATGACCTATACCTCATGTCTGAATTGGGGATCAATTTCAAAGATAGTGGGAGGGGACGTCAGAGGTCTTCTCCTGCAAATAGTTGGAAGGGCCTTTCATATACTAAAATGAAAATAATTTTTACCCTCAGAGTTGCCAACCCTTGGAACTAATTGCCACTTGACGTAAGTTACAAACAGAACAAAAGATGAATTTAGGAAATGCTTGGATAATTATATTCATGTTGGAGGTCATCTCAGATATTACTCAAATTAAAAGACATAAGAGCATTCATGGGCAGTTCTGCCTCCTCACTCCTCTCTTTACCTTAGTATGCACCAGTTGTACTTTGCAAAAGCCAAAAAATGCAGAAGATTTTCAGTGTCAAGTTGTAAATTTTATTTTGTTAAAACCTCACATATTACTGGAAGGCAAGATGAGCTAAATAGGCAGATTTCACAACCAACCAGTTTAAAACAAGGAATAGAGAATAATGAAACACAATTGGTCAGAACAAGGCACTGGCCAGTAACAAAACTACAATGAGGTCTCACAATTTTCAGTCGTATAGTCAGATAACACATTGACAAGAAGGTTACATAGTGCAGTCCAAGTCCACATAGGGCAAGTAGGGATTGACTGGAAACAGTTTCATTGCATTTTGTCCAACAAGAATTGGTGGAGTATATTGCTGAAGGCATGGGCACTGGTACAAAGGGTGGGAGGTTGTAAGGTCATATTGCCTTGAAGAAAAGAGCTCTTTGTCTTGCATTAGTGTGCCTGAGGGTGTGTGACAAAGTGTATTTAGCCTGAAAACTGTCCCAAACTTGTTTGTGAAGTGGGTGAATAATGTGGAAATACAAGAGGAACTAAGCCAAGTGCAACCCTTATATAGGAATACCCCCAACCTATGGACAAGGTGACCAGTGAGTGGCAGGAAAGCAGAATTATAGAGTAGGCAATGGTGAGTTCAGAAAGGCAGGTCAGTCATGAAGAAACAGATGCTGTAGTAGACAGGATGCACTTTAGTGAGGATGCCAGATGAAGCAGCAGCATAAATGGGGAACCACAATCAACTGTAGGAGCAGCAGGCTGTGGGTGAGTAGTCTCTTTGTCTCAGGGTGACACACTTTTGGGCCAGTGTAAGGCCTTTGGTGCAGTTTTACCAGGCTATTGATGTTTGTGTCAAAGGACAGTGTTGTTGTCTAGGAGGACTCCTAGGTACTTAAACTGTGTGACAAGCTCCACCACTCTGCCATCTAAATTATGGATGGTACATTGAGAACAGACCCCTTTCTTGTGTATCCCTGAGAAAAGATGGCTTTTGGTGTTGACTGCTAATTTATTTTATGAAACCATGTCTGGAGGATGTTGAAGTCATGTTGGATGACTTTATTCAAGGTTGCAGGCTGCTGCCTGAGCTGAAGGTGACAGCATCATCAGCATACAATTAATAACATGTGGATGGGTAAGAACTGGGGAATGAGTTTAGAAATAGGGAGAAGAGAAGGGACCAAGGATGAACTCTTGGGGAACTCTCAGTGAATGGGACGAAAGTCAAGAGGCTGTCAATTGCAGTCCAATGCAATCTGCTGGACAAGTAGTTTTTGAACCAGTGGGTTGTTTCAGGAGAAAAGTTGATGGAGAAGAGGCACAGATCAGCAGATCATGGTCTGCAAGATCTGACAGTATAGCCTAGAGGTTAGAGTAACAAACTGTGAAATGAGCTTTGTACATCCAGCAGACCTGGGTGTGATTCCCCAACCTCCACTTGTATACTGTGTGACTCTGAGCAAGTCACTTAACCTCCCCAGTGCTCCTAGGTCACACCCTGAAAACAGGCACTTGTGCCTAGTGGGCCTTACCCAGTTACCAAAGACTGAAAATAAAACAAGATCAAAGGCCTTGGTTAGGTCCACTTATATAATAGCAACAAAATTCCCTGTGTCCAAAGCACAATGCACGTAGTCAGTGAGACTCATCAGGTCTGTCTCAGTGTTGGGTTTAGGGCAGAATCCTTGCTGGGCACTGGTCGACAAGTCATACTGCTGCATGTCGCCAAACATCTGGCCAAACACAATGCTTTCAAAACCGCAAGGGCAAGGACAGAGATAGGGTGGTAGCTGAGGTGACATGCTTGGGCTAATATTTGTGGATGAAGATAATAACGCCAGTTTCCAGAGCTTGGGGTAGTCACCCGCAGAGGGAGTGGTTAAAAATATGAGAGAAGGGTATACAGTACTCGCAGCCAGTTTAATGAAGAAGTAGTCTAAGCCATCTGGGCCAGAAATGGGTTTTGGATTAGAGCATCTCAGATATTTGACTACTTGCCTCACAGCCAGGTGCCTGTAATAAAACTTAGGAGGGAGGGTGCTGTGTGATGAGGCAGGACATTCGGGGGCTATTGGGAAGATTGAGGTATTTATCCTGGTCATCAAAGTTGTCACTGAACAGGAAGGCAATAGTCTTGGGGTCACAGGTGACCCCATCCATGCCCTCAATGGCCCAGGACTGGTAACTATTTTATCTACCTAAGATATTGTTGATGTTATGCTACAGTTTTCTTGGGTTGCCAAGGCTGAAGGTAAAGTCAAATTTTAGGTGACTAATTCTGGCTTTGTGAACTGCAGTTTTACAGTTATTTTGCAAAGTTTTGTAGCCCTGTAACTGGGCAGGGTCCTTTGACTTCTTTATATGAGGCCCACAATTTGTCCCAGCCTTTAAAGAGCCTTAGGAGGTCCCCTGAGACCCACTCCTGCTTGTTACCTCTAATTCTGAGTCGCTTCATGGAACGAGACTATCACAGATACTTGAAGTTCTGACAGAAACTTTGTAGACATTGTCAGTATCCTGCACTGTATGTAGTCTGGGAAGGACTTAGCAGAGGTCAAAGACTTCAGGTTCTAGCCCTCGAGGTGTTTAAAGGAGCTTTAGGTGGGGGAGAATGCTAGGGAGCTTGGTGGAACAGTTGCAGAAAACTGGGCTATGGCCACTTAGCGAGTCTGGAAGCACCCGGAGTTGCCAGCAAAGGAGGGGTAAAGACTATGACTCACCTAAGGTAGATTCGCACCCAGATTAGTTGTTTACCTTGGTATGGACGGTAATGATCTGGCTTAGGCTAGGGTTTGCAAATAGGTCCCAGGCTTTGTCAGCTTATCATGAGTCCAGTTCATGTTAAAGTCCCTAGGAAAATCCATTCTCTGTTTTGGTCAAGGAACATCCATAGTTAGAGATGGTGGCCAGACCCACTTCAGTAAGGCTGGAGGAGTATATATGGGGCAAACTGTCAGGGTGTTGTTTTGACTAAACAGAATGTTGATAGAAAGGAGGTTGCAAGGGCCTCTGGACTTGGTTAGGGACTCTGATGACCTGAGGTGCTTGAGATGTAGAAGAGACAGCCGCCTCTCCTTTTATTTACTCTATGCCTTCTAAAGATTGAATAGCCTGGGAGTGTAATTTTGTTATCTGAGACTGTTAGAGAGCCAAGCCTCAGAAAGAGTGATGATGTCTAATTCTGATGCAACAACCTGTGCTTATAATTGGTTAGATTTGGTTGACAGGTTCTGTTTGTTCAGGTGCATCAAACTCAAGGCACACTTTGGAGACTGGTTGCTGGGGAAGTGAAGGGGTCCAGGGCAGGAGTGGACTAACCCAGACATGATAAGCAGGAGAAGTATCAAGTGCCTGTATCTGGTGAGGATCCAGGGTCTCATACCACAGTACTTTGGGAGAATAATGGCCTGGACAGACATTGTATTAGTACTGGACAGGTTAAACAGATGACCCAGGACACTAAGAGGTTTAAGAACTGTGGTCGGTGGAGGATGTCATTGGGAAAGAGCCTGGGAGTCTGCTCTTCCATGGGTAGGGATAAAGGAGGGTATAATCCATCCCTCCACTCAGGAATGTGGCTATATAGGCATTACCACCTGGGAAGTGGTGAAGGAGTAGACACCAGCCAGGGCAAAGCAACTGCAGAGGAACTGGAGTATATGGGCAGACATAAAGCAGTCTGACTGAATTCTACACCATGGCCGACTATCTCAGGGCATTAGTAGGTACCTCAGACAACCCCAATAGGAGGAGGGATGCCTAGTAAATTTTACCCAGCACAGTACAGTTAGCAGTGGTGGAGGGCCAAGTAAACAGCCAGCAAATAACAAAACAGTATCTAGAGCCAGCTAAGTTTAGGAGCATATAACATAAAGTCTAGCAGTTGAAGTCACATGGTAGTATTGGCAGCAAAACTATTGGGCAAATAACGTACAGCCTAGAAACTATAGACAGAAGGCAGCAGATAGCTAACTTGGTAGCATATACCAAATAGCCAAGCAACCTCTAAATATGTGGGAGTAGTGGCAGCTAACTTTGGAGCAAGTGACATACAGCCTAGCAGCTATGAACACGGGTAGTAGGGATAGTAAAACTTCAATGCATGTGGCTCACAACCTAATATGAAACCCAGGTTATAGAGGCAGCTGTGCTTAGGAGCAAATGAAAACTTGCAACACAGCAACTACAGCACAGGTAACAGTGGCAGTTACACTTAGGAGCTATGGATACATAACTTAGTAAGTGTCTTGATGCAGCAGTAACTAGATTAGTATATGTGCAACCTGATGAGGGAATTGAAGAAGTACCTGAGACCATTATAAGCAGAGTTCATGATTTGGCAACAAGACTGGCTGTCTCTTCTGTCTGACTCCATCTGGCAGACTTCCAATGTCCTTTGTGCTGCAGTTCTTAATGCTCTGGACCATATGTGGAGGACTGCTAGGATCAGAGGCCTTTAATCCAGAAAAGAAGGGCCTAAGGAGAGTAGTCGATTGGACACAGCTGTGTGAGGAGGCGAACCTGAGGGTGCCTCTCTGTCCATGGGCAGATTCTCCATCAGCATGGTGATTGGTGGGGAGGCTTGGTGGTCCTCCCATGCACACCCTCACAACATCTCTGAGCAGCTGGGCAGGCATCTTGAATGGCCAAGAAGCCAGCTGAGCATCTGTGGATTTAAGTCTTTTTGGCAGGCTTTTGAGTTCTTCCCCTCTGTCCCAAGGAAAGTAACCAACTGTATGAGGCTATGTGAGGAGGCAGGACTGCAGGTGCCTCTCGGTCCATTGGCAGAGTCTCGTCAAAGCAGTCATCAGTGGGTGGAGGTGGGTGATCCTGCTGTGCACACCCTCAAGACACCTCTGAGCAGCTGGGTAGCCATCTGGAATGGCCCCAACATTTTGCTAATGGGGCTTGTTTAGAAAAGTGTTTTGTTGTTGTCATCATGTTGCAATCACTCTCTTGCTTGCAGTTACTTATCACACAAATAAAAAGGCAGACTGCTTTTACAGCTCTGTTTACATCATTTCATTTCATTTTCAAGGAGGGCCCAAAGGCAAGGCTCACCGAACATTTTTGATACAGTGCCATGTTGGTCTCCTTGCAGGTATCCCCAACCCACTAGGAGACCAACATGGTGCCATCAAAATGTTTTGATGTGGTCACCCTGATGGGCCAGGTTCAGGAGCAGAGTTCGTGTCATGTTGGGGAATGTTCAGGGAATGAACCTGACTAAAATCTTCCCTACTTTCTCAATGACAGCTCACAGAGCCTGAAATGGATATATCTCATTCCCTGTATGATTACTGGGCAGGGTATGTCCCTGTCTGATTTTAGGGCACATCCCTGTTGGTTTATAGGGTGGATGGCAAAATTAAAACACATGCTTTGGTTAAAATGAAAAGAAAGAGCCAGCCATCACTGTAGCATTACAGTACCATCAGTACTGCTAACTACTCAGGTGAACTAAGTTTCCAAATGGACCTAGGACACTAGGGCCCAGCCAGGAGGGAAGATTGAGCTGCACATGGATGACTGTCCTGTCTGGATGTGGAGACACAGACAGTGCTCCCTTCAGGGACTGCTACACCCTTGCATAAGCTGAGTAGCAGCAAAGTGGGTGTGTAAAAATGAAAATGAAAGGAGGGATTTTAAAGACAATAAAACAGGACATCTTTTGTATTTGTAAAATAAATAATTGTATGCAAGAAAGGAAGGAAAATTGTGTAACCAGAAAAGGTATGCTAAGCCAGAGCTTGATTCCAGGTGTGGCCTGGGACCATGAGGAAGTTAAGTAACTTGCTCAGGGTCGCACAGTATGCAAGTGAGGAGCTGTTGGGATTCAAACCCAGGTCTCCAGGTTTGCAACTCAGTGCCCTTAAAAGCTAACTATACTGACTCCAGTCATCCAATCCAGTCATCTAAGAAATGGATAGCAAAATGATAAAGACAGTGAACAGTCCCCAATCAAGACATATCAGCAAAACGTTAGGGCTATGTGGGTCTTTAAATACATTTTGGGAATTTTTGCAGGCTTTATTCAAAAGCGATGTGGTGAGTGCACTGTGCTGTGCACCCAGTTTCACAACCTCATTGTTAAGCAAGCAATAACACATGGAGAGGTGTGGGTTATCTCCTGATAAGAACATCCTCAGGTGTGTTATGAGGCACAAGGCACTTGCACCGAGTGCCTTATGCACCTGGGCATGTTTATCATGAGATAACCCACACTCGGAGTGTGTTATTACACTTATAAAATGGACCCCTATATAATTATTAAAAAAAGAAAAGAACAAAAATACAGTTAGACATAGAAAATGGTCGGCCAGGGCATTTCATATTTATGTTGTAACTCAGGTATGTGCTCATACCAAACTGCCTACATGTACCTAAGAAGTTGTTTCCTTGGAAAATTTTGAAAAATAAAAATTATGAATTTAAAAGAAATAGAAAATGGAGGGTTTTAATAGTTCAAATAGTAAAAATAGTTCCCCTGGGTGGGATATTCAGACCTAGCAGGCAGGAGCGCAAGCCTGGGCGCAGTGCAACTGGATTGAGCCAGGGTATAGTCAGGTATATTCAACGGTGCTGCACCATGGCTCAGCACCATTGAATATGGCACTGGGCGCTCCCGCACTGGGCACAGTGCAGTGGCACTGCACCAAGCGCAAGTGGCAGGTGAGGAGCATGGGGCTGCTCCAGCGCAAGTGCAGTTGCACTAGGCATAGCAAGAGCGATATTCAGACATGAGCATGCAAATGAGGCCATTATGTATGCAAGGTGCAACAGGGCCATTTGCATGCATTATGGCCCATTTGCATGCGGTGTGTCGAGATCCCGTGAATTGACCTGGTGCCCTGCCAGGCTGCAGCCATCGGGACCAATGCCCCTGCCCTCGGCAGGCACGTAACCCCAATGCCCAATCGTGGGCATAGTAGAAAAATATCCTGGTGGTCCAGTGGGCTTGCCCCTGCCCGATCACGGGCATAAGTATTAATATCTATCCCTGGTGGTCCAGGGACCTGCTCTCCTGCCCGATCGTGGGTATAAGTGTTCACAATATTCCTGGTGGTCCAGTGGACCTGATCCCTGCCTGATTGCAGGCATATGATGAAATAGTAACCCTGGTGGTCTAGCGGTACCCCTCACCACCCACCACTGTGATCCACCACTCTGCACTCCCCGGTCAGCAGTGGCAGCAACTCCCCATGCGCAAGCTGCCCAGCCACCCGCCAGCTGACAGCGTACAATGCGGCTGTATGCCTATTGGTCCACTGCATGGACCAATGGGCATGCAAACCGTACTGTACTACACAGTCCAGAAATGTGAATGTACTGGCGCGCTGTCAGTCAGCAGGCGGCTGGGCGGCGTGTGCTGGGGACCTGCTGCCTGCCGCTGACTGGGGTGCAGGTGGCTGGTCACAGTGGGCGGTGGGAAGGGGTACCACTGGACCACCAGGGTTACTATTTAACAGCGATTGGGCATGGGATCAGGTCCACTGGACCACCATGGCTATTGTGAACACTCATGCCCATGATCGGGCGGGAGAGTGGGTACACTGGGCCACCAGGGATACTATTGTTATTATGCCCAAGATTGGGCATGTCCCCTGGAACACCAGGGATATGTTTTTATTATCATAGGTATCATAGGTAATACAGAGCTTAGTAAACCAAAGTCCATGATGCTTGCCGATATCAATTATAGCCCATTATGAATTTAGACCTAATAATTATCTAAATGTAATTTAAAGGTGTCCATGTTTTCAGATGCTACTACATCCAGTGGCAGATTATTCCATACTTTGCATACTTACTGAAACCATGTACTTCTTTTTTAGTTTTACAATGTTCTACTGAGAGTTGAAGTGGATGTGCCCTGGTATTATAAACAGATTTCCTGAGCCCCAAGCCAAGCAGCTCCCATAATTGATCATCATGCAGGGCTTTAAATACCAAACATAAATCTCCTCTCATTCTACAATATTCCAATGTATACAATCCGAGTTTCTTCAGTCTTGTTGTATAATCCAAACCCTTTACCTTGTCGATTTTTCTAGTGGCCCTCTTCTGAATTTTTCTAGAGCAATTATAAAGCCCTTATCACCTGGCGCCAAAACTGGGTGCAATATTCCAAGTGGGGACTCACCAATGATGAGCACAGTGGAAGCAAAACTTCACTACTTTTACTACTAATATGTTTATTAATAGAGTGTAATATACCTGCAGCCTTCTTAATTACCATATGACAATGAAGTTTAGGCCTTAGATCATTTGATACTCTGACTCCCAAGTTGCTCATCATCAACTTCCTTTAAAATCGTGCCACCTAATTTATAATTAGCATGCTGATTGTCTCTCCCAAAGTTCATTACTACACACTTATCAACATTAAAGGTCAATTTTTAAGGTTAGCCCAATTCTGTAGTTCTTCAAGGGCATACTGTAGGGTATTTATACAGTATCTTCAGTGTTGTTAACTGGGTATCCTAGGCGGGTATCATCTGCAAATTTTGTCAACCAAGCATTGGTTGATGTTTAAGTGACACAATATAGATATTAAATAAGCAAGGGCCAAGAACTGATCCCTGAGGGACCCCACTGGTCACGTTGTCCCACATGGAATAAGAGCCTTTATACAAACTCGCTGAGTTCGACCCTTCAACCATGACTCCACCCAACGTGTAATATTACCCCTATTCCAATGTTTTAATATCATCAATAAGTTCTCCATGAGGGACCTTGTCAAAGGTCTTAGAGAAATCAAGGAGGATAACATCCACAGCCTCACCCCTGTCCAAGGCCCCACTTACTCCACCATAAAACCCAACAGATTGGTCTGACATGATCTTGCCTTGACAAAGCCATGCTGTGTAGGGTCCAGTTGAATCAACTTGCAGAGATGATCTTTAATAATTCCTTTAAGAATTTTACCCAGAATGAATGTCAAACTAATAGGTCTATAATTAGACACATCCTACCTGGAACCCTTTTAAAAATAGGAACCACTGTTGCCTGTCTCCAATCATTGATAACCTGCCCGTTCTGTATGGATTTCATAAACAGGGCAGCAATAGACCAGAAAGAGGACTAGCCAGTTCCTTAAGAATACATGGGTGGAGACCATCTGGACCTGCTGATTTATGTGGGTCTAAATTTTGTAAACATTTTTGAGCAGTGGCTGCATCCACAATAAATTGCCCAGTCAAGATATGATCATTATGATTATTACTAGTAACTGTTTTAATATTGAAGACTGAAGAAATTGCCTATTACAAATAGAGGCCATTTGTGTCTTATCAGTTACTAACTCAACTGATTCATCTTTTAGTGGACTCGATGGTAGGAGTACCTCCTCTTTTATTATAATGTATTCATAAAAGATTTTATGATTATCTCCTACTTTATTAGCCAATCTTACCTCATAGTCCTTTTTGCTTTTCTAATACTAAATTTTGTCACCCTCAGCTGAAATTTATAGTTTTCTCAACTTTTTGGGACCTACAAAGCTTAGCCCTTTGTATGCATTAGTCTTGTATTTAATATGTTTTTTACTGTTGCATTCATTCATGGCCTTTTTAACTGGGTTCTATCAGCTTTTTAATGGTAGGATATATTTGTTGGTAACTGCTGTTAATTTATTAACCAGAATCTCCCACATTTCTGAGAGGGATTTATCCAAGAATGCCTGGTTCAAATTCCAGATTGCCATGCCATTTACCAGACCCAGGAAATTCCTGTTTTTGAAGTTACAGACCACCGTATCACCAACATCATGCCCTAAGTTGCCATTATAAGTAAATTTGACCATAGAGTGGTCACTTGACCCAATGGGTTGTAAAACCAAACAGTTAGTAATTTTACTGCCTAGTTATGTAAAACTAAGTCCAAGGTATTATTACCCCTAGTACTATGTTTAACTATTTGCTCAATGTTAGACAACAAAAGGTCACTCGATCACGCTTTTCCAACAGGAGACAGTATGTAAAGTTTTCCATTGATCCCAGGAGATTAAAATCTCCTACAAGCAAGATATTATTAGTAGAGGATAGTTTCTCCACAAAATCCAACAAATGGGAATCCTCATCATGTGTTATTGACGGAGGCCTATAGATCACACCCATATTAATACAAGCTGATGACTTAGGGAATAGTTTGACCCAAACAGCTTCAATATTTGGCCAATGGGTTAATTCAATGTTTCAGAGTTAATAATGTTAGACAGATACAATGCCACCCCATCCCCTCTAGTATTGCTCCTGTCTTCATGAAACAAAGTATAACCTGGAATATTCTTGTCCCAGGGTCATTATCACACCACCAGGTCTCAGTAATTGCACAAATATGAATATCAAGTTGACCTAAAGAAAGAATAAGCTCGTCAAACTTACTAGTAAGACTTCTAGCATTAATAACAAGGCTATTCCATTCTGAGGGCTAATAGGGTTAGTTTTTTACGAGTGTTACTTGTAGGGATACAAATTTCCCCACCTAGTAGTTTAAACACTGATCTATCTGGTACCTTAATCTAGAAGAAAAGATTAGTTTGCCGTGTTTGTTCAAATGCAGACCATCCCTAGCAAATAAACCCTGATTTAAGAACCCTGTCCAATTTTCCAAAAAATAAACCCTTCTCTGAGACACCACCATTTAAACCATCCGCTAATGTCACGCTGTCTCTTTTTTTGGCATTATTAGCCTAGGGATTGGTAAGAGCCCAGATATAATTAAATTACCCCTTGATTTTTTATCCTGTTACTGATTTCCTCAAATCTCTGGATTTCCAGTGTGGATCTCCTACCCAAATCATTTATTCCTGCATGTATAAGGGTAAGAGGGAGTTTTGTGTTCCTATAACCCTGAAAACATCGTTTGATATTATCTATCACGATCGGGCGATGGGTTAGGGTCCACTGGACCACCAGGGATATTTCCTACTATGCCGCGATTGGGCAAGGGGCATGATATCCTTCTGTGTCTCTGGTGGTCGGGTAGCCACCCACAGCAGGTGGCTGCAGAGTTGCACCCAGCAATATGGCAGCCCACCTGTGGGTGCCCTGACATGCTCCTGCTTTATGGGCACATCTTTGCACTCTCCTGTGTGGCGCAAGGCAGGTTTGTGCCTACATGCTCGCCACACATCCCGGGCTGAATATCAGGATGTGCTGCATATGCATGGGTACACCCCTGCACTTACACCACATACATTACTGGTGCACCTCAATGCATCGGGGATGCAGAGCAATCTACCCCTTGAATATCACTTGCACATCAGTGGTTGTGCATATACAACACTGTTGCACCATGTGCAACCCCTTTGGAATATCCCACCCCATATTCAACAATCTGTTTATTGCAAGCAGAGGTCTTCTATATACTCCTGATGTAGAAAATAGAAAAATGCTACACAGACTATGTAAGCGCCCCCAGCTTCCCACAAGTGCTATACATTATACTTTTTTTATTTGCTTTTTTACATTACTTAGTCTGTCCATGCATCTGACAGACTGGTGACTCTAGTTTTACTTGTGTGGAGCATTTCCAACTTCAGGTTTTGACTGTTCTGTTTGACAAATTTTGTCTCCCCGATCAATGAATTATTTATTTTTCTTTTATCATTGTGTTGTCTGTTTGTCTTTCACTTCAGATCTTTTGTGTCATTTTGAGCGCCACTTTCCATGATACCGGCAGTGTGCCTTGCCAGTCACCTTATAAAGCCATTTTGTTTTTGTGGTTTTGAAGCCATAAGTAGTGACGTGGCGAGTAGTGCCATTGAAGATCAACCTTTTTTAATTTACTTTATTAATTTGGAGTCTGCTGTTTTAGTGGAGAGTGGCGGGTTCCTGCAAAGAAAGGCGTATCTTGAAATTTGCCAGCAGATAAAGACCTAGAGGTCTATCAAGTCTGCTCAAATGTGCAGCTAGTACCTTATTCTGCAGCTGCCCTCCTTCCACCCTTCCTTCATTAACCCTCCCTTGTCCTGTCCGTCCCTTTTAAGCAGTCCACTGTTCTACTGGATACCACTTCTGCAGGTAATGCATTCCACCCAGCCACCACCCTCTCTGTAAAAAGTGTCTCCTCATCTCCCTCCTGAACATTCCTCCTCCAGTCTCATATCATGGCCCTAGTGTCCCTCCCTCCCTTACTTTGAATAACCCCTCTGTACCCATCTTGTTTATTCCTTTCATGTACTTAAAGGTTTCAATCATGTCCCCCATCCCTCCTCTCCTTCAGTGAGTACATGTTCAATTCTCCCAGCCTCCTCTTGTAAGATAAGTACCCCAGCCCTTGATCATCTTTGCTGCCCTCGTGTACCCCTCCAGTAACTTAATGTCCCTCTTCAGATCGGGCACCAGTACTGCACGCAGTACTCCAGGTGTCTAACTAATGACCTATACAGTGGCAGAATCACCTCCTCTCCTCCTCGAGGATATACCCTTGCAATACAACCCAGCATTTTGTTGGCCTTCGCAGATGTCTTCCTACATTGTGACGAGTTGTTCATTGACCCTGTAATGAGCACCCCAGATCCTTTACCTCTGTCTGGGCTAGCTGCACTCCCCATCTGGTAACTCCTCCTGGGTTCTTCATCCCAAAATGCAGCACCTTGCACTTTTTGGCATTAAACCCCAGTTGCCAGGTGTCTGACCAGGTTTCAAGCATTTCCAGATCATCCTGCAACCCCTGCCATTCCCCTAGGTCATCCACCACTGCTCCTGCCTTGGTATCATCAGCAAACAGACTGATCTTGCTCTTGATGTCCCATGAAATGTCTGCAATGAATATCCCAAACAACACTGGTCCCAACACCAAACCCTGTGGAACACCGCTCGTCACTACCCTTGGGTGTGAGAGCTCCCACCCACCACCACCGCTGTTGTCTTCCTGAAGCCAGTTTCCTACCCATCTCACCAGCTTGCACCGCCCCTGTGCCTACTAACTTACTTCCCAGCCTTCCATGCAGCACTGAGTCGAGTGCCTTACTGAAGTCCACATACAGGACATCCACTGCATGGCCTCTGTCCAGTTGCCTAGTTACCCAGTCATAGAACTCCACCAGGTTGGTTTGGCAGGATCTGCCCCATATAAGCCATGCTGTCTGCTGTCCTGTAGCCCTTGGTCTCTAGGAGGCCACCAGCCTCTCCTTCAGGATAGTCTTCATTAGCTTACCCACAATGGATGTGAGGCTCACTGGTCTATAGTTTCCGGTTCATCCTTGGGACCACTCCTGTGGAGGGCACCACATGAGCCATCATCCAGTTCTGAGGTACACACCCTGAATGTAGTAAGGCATTAAATGGTCTGCCAAAGGTCCTGCAAGGACCTCTGTAGCTCCTTCAGTACCCTGGGGTGGATGCCATCTGAGCCTGGCACCTTGTCCACCCTCAGTGCCTTCAAACCCTCCCGAACTCTGCCCTCCATGATTTCTCCATCTGTCACCCCTTCCCCCGTTTCTGCCATTTCTCCCCCTTGGGTGTCACCCCGCTCTTTTCTTTAGTAGATACTGAGCAGAAGTACTCATTTAGTGCTTCTGCCTTATTCACCTCGTTTCTACCCAACGCCTTCCTTCCTAATCCTTACTATGTGGTCCTTACAGCTCCTTTTCTCCTGATGTACCTAAAGAAGTCCTTCTCCCTTCTTACTGCCTTGTGCCAGCCTGAGTTCCATAGATGTTTTGGCTCCCTTGCCCTTGTCACCTCCTTATTCTGTCAGTACTCCTCCTGTCCTCCCCTCCTGTTTTCTTTGTACTTCCTAAAGGCAGCTTTTTCCTCCTTACCTTTCCATAAGCCCTTGCTCAACCAGCTCAGTTTCTTAGCCCTAGCCTTCTTGCTCTGGGCCTTGCACCAGGTTTGGTTCCCTCAACTATCCCCAGCTTTATGAGCTCCCACATCTGGTTAGTGTCCATACTAGATTGAATTCTGGCCAGGTACCCTTTCACTACTTCCCCCACCCCTCCCAAAGTCGGCCATCCTGAAGTCCAGCACTCTTGTGCCAGATTCCTCCTTCCTTGCCCATATCCAATGTGAGCCATACTGAGTGGTGGTGGTCACTCTCTGACAGCAGTTCCTCCTCTGTAAGTTCTCTCACAAAGTCCCCATTTGCCAGCACAAGATCAACGGTGTTCCTAACCTGGTTGGTTCACTGACAATTTGCAGCAGGAATCTGTCCTGGAAGGCATCCAGCAGTACCTGCTCCCTTCTGTTCCTGGTTGTTGGGGTACTCCAGTCCACTCCTGGAATGTTGAAGTCCCCCACAATCACCACACTACCCTTCTTGCAGGTCCTCTTGATCTGCCCCACTAGTTCCCTGTCTAACTCCTCCATCTGAGATGGTGGCCTGTACACCACTCCCATTCTAAGAATCCTATTCTTGGAATCCTGGATTTGCATCCAAAGTGACTCCGTATACCCTCCTCCCTTCCTCCTTTACACACTTCAGTCCTTCCTTCACATATAGTGCCATACCCTTCCTTTCCCAATCATCCTGTCCCTATGAAATAACCTGTACCCTGGCACAGACAGGTCCCAGTCATTGATTGGGTGGCCCATGTTTCTGTGATGGCTGCAATATCCACCTCTCCTCTGCCATGAGCACCTGTAACTCTGCAGTTTTCCTCCCAAGGCTCCTAGCATTAAGGGTAACCACCTTCCACCCTTCCCCTCTCATCTGCCCTCCTTTACTAGCATCACCAATAGTACTTGCCATTTGTCCTATGTCACTGTTATGGGGTAAGTCTATGGTTTCCAATCTGTGGTCTCTGCATAACTCTTGCCCAATTGCCACCCCTGTCTAATTTAAATTCCCAACTTCCTCTATGTACTCCTCCATCCTCTGTTTCAACACTTCCTTTCCCTCCTCACTCAAGTGTAGTCTGTCCTTGCATAGACACTACTGTCCTCCCAGGTCCTCCCCACCCCTAACAGCCCATACCCTTTAGCACAACACCAGGTTCTTAGCCATCCATTAAATTCCTCTATTCTCAGCTTTCTTGTTGTGCTTGCCTTGGGCACTGGAAGTATCTCTGAAAAAGTTACTGGTCTTCTTGCCCCTCACATAATTGTGCCAGTTCCTCAAACCTCCTCTGGACTATATCTACTTGTCAGCCAGATCATTTGTCCCAAGATGTATAATTAAATGTGGTTTGTCCCTACCCCTTCTAGCATATTTCAGAACAGATTGTCCCACCCTTTCCGCTGTCATTCCTGGCATGGCCTCCACCCAAATGTGACTATGCCTCTCCCCTGCTACCCCACCTGACTCCTCTTAGTATTGAGTCCCCCAGCACTAAGATTCCACCACTTACTCCTGCTTGCTTCCATTCATCCTCTCTCATTTCCAGCTCCTCTTCTTCCTCCTGCACATTATTTCCCCTTTGCCCTGTTGCAATTCTCCCAGCAGAACTTCCCCTCGCTCTGGTTTGGTCCAGGCATTTATCAATTACTCCTCTAATTTCATCATTTCCCTCCTCCACCTTTTTCCTCTCTAGCAGTGCAAAACTATTTTCTGAAGACCCTTCACAAATGCCCAATCCTCTCTGTTCATAGTAACCTGTTCTCTCCTTTCCATTCCTTGACTTTTGCCACTTCTTCACCTCCCTCACAAGTCCCTATCTCCTCCTTCCATTTGTCTTTTGTCTTCTGACCTGGTTTCCCTGGCAATCGTCTTCTTGGCCTGGGCCCCTTTGTCTCTGCTTCCCTTCTTCTGACCCTCTCCTCAACACTGTTGGCTTAAATCACCCTCCCTCATCTCCCTTCTTCCTCCCTCCAGTATTGGGCTAAACCCACCCCAATCTGCCTTGCCTGTCTTAGTTCCTCCTGCAGACCCTTGATCCCTTTCTAAGTTTCTCTGTGTGGTTGCACACTAAACATCCTCCCACATTCCAGGCAATTTTTAGAAAGATTGGTGCACCACAGTTGTTGCAGCCTACCACCCTTCCCATTGCTGTCATTGCCCACCAGCGACCCCCACCCTTCCAGATGCAGGATAGCAAACACTCCCCCAAGTCTCCCCTCTTACCCTCTATCAGTGTAAAACATTCTTTTCTAATTTTCCCCTTTGTTGTACACATTTAGATGGACTGAGCAACTGCTTTTATATTCATATCCTTCCTATCCACACTCAAAAGACACTTTAAGTAGCTGTTGCACAACTTTTCAAATTCCTACTCCTCCTTTCCCCAATGCAATAGCAATTCAAAGAAGTAACAATGAAAGCTCCTAGATTTGCAGTTACTTCCTTCCACTGAGATAGCAGTCACCTCTTCACTTGCTGCTGTTCCTTTCCTGGATGTCTGCTTCTGCTATGACAGGTGCATATCCTTTGCCCATTTGAGAAGTGATGTCAGAACCCTGGTATAAAGGAAATAATGGACATGGGGTGGGACCAGCCAAGTCTTCCAGAAACAATCAGGTAGCCGAGGCCCCTGGTCAGACCATTAGCACCCTTCCCCACTCTGCACTAAACTTTGCAGCTAGTGAAGCCAGCAAAAATGAATCATAATTCTACTCAAAGCCCCCACATAGGTTTGCTACCAAAAGACAGGACTCCAATTCAAACATCTTCACCAACAACACATCAAAATAGGCTTGACATTAGAAGATATAGGTCTCAATTCAAAGAAACAACCCAAGTTAAATCACACCAAATAGGTTTTAAATCAGAAGAAACAGGCCTGTACAAATGCAGCCTGCTACACAGTGAAACATCAAACAAATGAGCCCACTTATAGCTACTAAAACAGGTTTCAAAATTCCAACAGCCCCAAACAATACTCTGCTAGCCCCTTAGAAGTAGTAAGAAAGAAAAGAATAACCTTCTACCAAGTAGAATCCACAAGAAACAATGTAAAACAACAAGATGAAGCTACTGTACTGTAACAGATCTGATCCTGTCCCTTCTAGTTCCTTCTGAGAAGCCAAGCACCCTCCCCCATTCCTGGTGGAGTTACTCTGAAATGATTTGGAGATTATGCTCCTGTTCTGTACCAAAGTGCAGATTAGTTACATTTTATGTTGGCGTGTTTAGCAGCCAACATCTTGGGACAGTGCAGCTTTGGAGCTGGATCGCTGTTGAGGCGAATGCAGGGCACACATCAATAGAAAGCGTCCCTCATTCCCCAATCAGCCTGCATGCTGGCACCACACTGTGCATACATAACGTGGTGAGCACATCTGAGAAGGTCCTCTGCAATCTGAGCAAAGCTCGTCAGGCGCAGCGGACCTTTTCTTTACGTGTTCGCTGACATTATGCTCATGACGACACACTGGCCGCAAACTGCCGACTTCAGGGTGCCCAGTCCCCTGTCAGTTGACCTTGCCCCTATGAATGTGCCAAGGGGAGCCCACTCCCTGTCGGCATAAAGCACCCCCATTTGTGATATGCAGAGGGTGCCCAGTCCCCTCAACTTCTACCCCTCCCCCATTCCTGTGTGCCAGTGGGGATCCCCTCCCCACCATCATAAAGAACCCCCAGTTGTTTAATGCCAAGGTGCCCAATCCCCTCAGCTCTGCACCCCACCCTCTTTGTGTGCCGACAGGTGCCCAATCCCCGTCAGCATAAATTACTCCTCTCCTTGTGTTGTTTGCCAATGAGGTGCCCAATCCCCTGTTGGCTACAGACACTCCCAAACAGTTTGGTGGCATGCTGGAGCCCACTCCAGCATGCCAAATCTCTGAAAAAACTGTCCCACAATGTTTTTTGTTTCCCTGTAAAACAACGGTCCCTCGTAGACTCGTGCCCTCTCCCCCACCCACCCACCCTCTGTGCACCCTCCTCCCTCACCCCATGCTACCTGCAGAGTACAGCCGCGACAATCTGCGGTGGACCGGAAACGTCCTGCACTCTTCAAAGCGACAGAGAACTGAGGAAATGCTGGTAAGCTATATAATGGAATAAATAGGTTTTTCAACTTTAGTGCATATCTCGGCATTTTGTGAATTTTGTCTCCACATTTTCAGCATGGGTTTTGGGACCTCTGTTCATGAATTCTTGCACTGTCATGGCGTTATCCAGTCCCAAAGGTGATTTCGTACTCACTGCATGGAATCACCTTTTGGGACTGAGTAATGAAATGACAGTGCCACCTGTCATGAGGGGCTCTCAAAAGCCTATGTTACAAATTAGTGGGAAAAATCAAAATGACTGTTTCCAGCATGTAGCAACCATGCTAATGCCATAAGTTAGCGCAGTCGCACTATTTTCATACCAGATTCTCAACATTGGCATTTTACCACACCTTCTTGTGAACTGTACAGCTGTCATTTTCACATTCTGGCGAAATGTGTTTTCACACTTCCAGCACAGAATAGCACGGTCGCTATGTGAAATCAGTGTTTGGGACAGATTACGAAAATGACAGTGATGCTGTTCATGAGCAGAGGTCCTGAAATGCCTGTGTTGAAAATTTGGTGGGAAAAATCCAAAAATGACTGTTTCACGAGCATGTGTGAGCAACTTTAACACACGCTCATAAGTTAGTGCATTCACAATATTTTCATGCCAGATTCTCAACATTGGCATTTTACTACACCTTCTTGTGAACCGTACAGCTGTCATTTTTACATCCTTGCTGAAATGTGTTTTCGCACTTCCGGTGCAGAATAAGCTTGGTCGCTGTGCGAAATCAGTGTTCGGGACACATTATGAAAATGACAGTGACACTGTTCATGAGCAGAGGTCCTAAATGTCTGTGTTGAAAATTTGGTGACAATACTCCATAAAATGATTGTGTTACAGGTGTCGTTGCGGTTTGCCAGACCTTTCGTACGTTCGCAAACTTCTAATATTATCACTCCAGATTTTCACCAGTTCCATTGTTCTGCACCTCTAATGAACAGTACAGCTGTCATTTTCACATCCTGACCAAAATCTGTTTCGCAGTTCTGGCGCAGAATATCACAGTCGCTGTGGAAAACCCATGTTCAAACACATGATGAAAATGACAGTGACACTGTTCATTGCAGATATCTAAAATGCCTATGTTGAAAATTTGGGACTGAAAGTCAATAAAATGAGTATTTTACAAGCGTGCATTGCACAGTTTGCACACATGCTCATGACTTTTGAGATTTGTAATAGTTTCACTCCAGCTGTTCATCATTGGCATTTTCATACCTCCTTATGAACAGTGCAGCTGCCTGAAATGTGTGTCTGCATGTCCGTGCAGAATTACGCAGTCACTGTGCGAAATCAGTTTTGGGACAGTTTGAGAATGACAGTGACACTATTCATGAGCAGGGTCCTAAAATACCTATGTTGAAAATTTGGTGCCAAAGTCCATACAATGACTGTGTTGCAAGCGTGCATTGCGCGGTTTCCACGCACCTAGTAACCGTCAATATGCAATATTTTCATGCCACATTTCACCACTGACATTTCTGCACATCTCATATCAACAGTCCAGTTGCCATTTTCACAGCCTGCCCAAAATGTGTTTCTGCAGCTGTGGCCCACAATTAGCGTGCTCACTGTTCAAAATCACCTTTTGAGACACATTCACAAAATCACAGCGCTATGCATCTCTAGCTCCACCATTACCACTGCCAATGCCAGGCGACAACATTCGGCATTGTCAAATTCTTGTTTAATGTTCTTTTGAAGTGGTGTCATCTGTGGACAAAATGCAGACTTACTGTGTCTCTGTTAAAAGTGGTGGCACCTGCACTACTGTACAGCTTTATGTTAGTCCACAACTTTCCTACTGTATCTGCTGTGTTGCCACCTGCTGTTACCCAAGGAGCTTCAGTGGAACAGTGGTGGCACTGCACAGACTGATTTCTGTGTGTACTGCATCTTGGCTGGCACAAGTAGGGCCAGTTGTAACATTATCATCTGATAAGGATACGGCTGGAAAGGGCTTCCAGCCAATCAGCTTTGAAGATTATTTTTGCCCACTTTATATGTAACCATAATGGGAGAAGCAAGTGCCTACTGGTTTTGACTTTACCTTGGGGCTGCTATAGCAGTGTTTTTGTTCAGAATCATTGCTGTTCCTAACCGCATATATTAAAACAACAAGAAGAGAAGTGATATCATATTCAGAAAGTTATTTTTAATGAAGGTGCAGCACTCCAGGAGGCAAGCACTGTTGGGATCACCTGACTCAAGCTGGCAGTGGGTGCACTTAGATCACGGGTGCTCCTCTTAAATGGCCCAAGTACTTTCACCATGGCATCAGTCAGTGACCACTCATGGTAACCTAGGACTCCCCATTTCGCATTCCAATGACATGTCATGAAGTGCACACTTTTGTTCTAGCAGTTTAGACACCATCAGGTATGATGAATTTCATCTAATACCTGTATCAACAATGTTGAAACAGACCAAGGCATTGCTGCACTACTGTTAGTTGTTTAGTTATCTTCATAGAGTGATTATAATGAGCACAGATGGAGTGTGCTGTGAAGACAGTCTTGTTAGCCTCAGAGGTGTGACATAGTGCAGATATGACCATTAGAATCAAGGTGTGGGCAAAGCAAGGAATGCTGGTGAAATTCTCATCACCAACTACTTTCAGAACATTTGCCCTATTATCTGTGATGAAAAACAACATGTAGATTGGTACAGTACCAACTATCCAAGACTACAGCATCTCTTGAATGAATGCCAGGATGTTCGGTGGTATGTGCTCTTTCTCCATTGATCCCACACTTTGAAGAGAAGATCTGATGTGACTGCCAGATTGTGGAAGGATGAAGGAAAGCCAATGATACAAGGAGGGAAGGAGGAATTGGCAGCAGGAGACACAGGCATTTGCAGACACCAGTGTGCAGTCAAGAGAGAGATGTATGCATGGAGTTTGTACTGCTCCAAGTTGCAGTGAAAACTCCCCCACAGCCTCTGAGATTGATGTGGCAATTGCCATTCTCACACTGTCATTTATCTTTGGAAACCCAGACTGTAAACCTGTGGACTGTGATGGGATCTAGTGCCATGGCTGCAAGTGCTGCACAAAGTCTCTGAAAACCGTGTCTTCCACGACAGAAAGGGTAACAAATCCAACTCTGTCATTTCACCTATGAGCTGCGTGATATGCTGAGCTGTTACAGAGAAAGACTGGTACTTCATTCTGGTCTGGAGCAGTTCCAGTTTGGAAATGAAAGTGGATGTGTGATATTCTTCACTTGCCTGATGGTGTAGAACTAGCAGAGAACTGGTGCCTGATGGTGGCAAGAGTGCTGGGTGTGCATGGACTTTTTGGTGTTTTGGCAGAAGGAGTGGTTGTACCAGTATTTTTTCAGAGGCAGAACAGTCTGTGGCTTTGCCACCAACACCACTGCCTTCATCATCACCACTGGTACCAGAAGAAACCACAGGCACAGACCCTGATGTTTTAAAACCTGGGGATGCGTTACCTTTAGATGTTCCATCACAAAATTAAATTTGCCAGCGATTTCCCCTGCTGCTAGTAGTGCTGCACAGTGTGCCACTGTCTTTCTGTCATTTTATTTTAGTAACATGAAATGCAGCAATACCCACACTTTACTGGTCCTGACTCCACTCATTCAGCTAGTGTCACCAAGGTACCAGCACCATTCTTTTGGCCCACACTAGTCTTTCTTGTTTGGACTTGGTGTTGTGTGTTTCCTCTGGCTCCACTGGTGCCCTTCACCTGCTCTACTTGGCTGTTCAGGCTGGGATCGAGCCTGCTAAACAAAGTGCAGAAGGGTAGATTGCCAAGTCATTTTGGGGGCGGGGACAATATCCTTCTTTCTCCTGCCAATGCGACTTTGAGGCTGCAATTTTTGCTAACTGTCTTTCTTGCTTTATGTCTCTCAATGTACTCCCATGCTCCATCATCAAAGCTGCTTAGGTTAGCCTCTTCAGATGATGTGTCAGTGGACAATGCTCTGCTGGTGGAAAGTACTTAGACCTGGACAAATGCCCTCCTCATCACACAATCAAATGTACAGTACTGGAGACAGGATGAGAAACAAGTGGTGTCACAGTTAAAGTGGACACAGTGCTGGAAATAGTTGTGCAACTGACTGTGCTCACAGTGATAGGGGCCGGTGTTACCATAGTGGTACCGATGGTCACCCTGGTTGGACTGACAGGACTGGTCAGGGTCACGGTGGCAGGACTGGTCTGGGTCACATTGGCAGCAGTAATCTGTGTCACAGTGGCAGGACTGGTCTGAGTCAAAGTTGCAGAAGTCATCTGGGTCAGAGTGGAAGGGTGATATTGGTTACAGTGGCAGGCCTGGTCTTAGTCACAGTGGCAGGATTGGTCTGGGTGAC
Organism: Neoceratodus forsteri; assembly: GCA_016271365.2. Classification (NCBI taxonomy): domain Eukaryota; kingdom Metazoa; phylum Chordata; order Ceratodontiformes; family Ceratodontidae; genus Neoceratodus; species Neoceratodus forsteri. Next base: position 873,710,440 of record CM028136.1, read on the forward strand.
AATGGCAAGAGTTACTGGCATGGCAGCATAAGTTGGGAGTCTTGTATTTGTAGTGAATGGGTGGTGGATCAAAGCAGTGGTGGTTGTTAAGGATGAGGTGATTGGTGGTACTGGTGGCAGTGGCAAGGGATGAAGAGAACAATTTCAGATTGGTGGCATCAGTGGCAGTTAATGACATTGTACTCCTAGCAGCACTAATAGTAATTCTGGCACTGTTTTCCCTGGTGTTACCTGATGTAGTGCTGGGGCAGTAGGCTTTGATATAATAAAAAATAGTTTTGTGTGATGAATGTGTCCTGAACATCACCCTGCATCGCTTACCATCACCTGCTGCTTTGCTCTCCACCTACTGCAGTTTTGGGACTGTCAGGCCATCTATGTTACCTGGTATATCCTCTGTCTGCCATGGTTGTATTTCTTACAGAAAGAGGAAATTAAATTTAAATTATCTTTTATGAAATAATATAGTCAGTGCTCAGTGTCACTAGGGGAAGGAAGGGAAGGGAACATTGTTTAATCTGGAAAGGCACATTAAGTTGAAGTTTATTTCCAGCTGCAACCTGGGAGCACAAGGAAGTTAAGTGACTTGCTCAGGGTCACGCAGTATGGAGCGGGAGCTGTGGATTCAAACCAGGTCTTCAGGTTTGCAGTACTAATTGCAGCAATGCCAGTGAGCAGACAAGTCTCACTCACTAGTCAAGCCTGACTAGAAATACATTCAGAATACTAAAATTGTGTTTTAAATTTCTTCTTATGTAAAATTCCATCAGCTTTGGATTTTGGCTCTAGCTTTAGTCTATAAAGGCTATTATTACAAAACTGGAAGGCAGAAAAGATACCTGAAATTAGAGAATTAATTAATTCCTTAGGAAACATTGCTAATAACGAATGTATTAGTTATCAATTGCTTAACAAATTAGATATGTTTAATGAAATGTGGAAGCTTTTCAAATTTAAAAATGTTTCTACTGTTATTTGAATTAAGATATTTGATTCTATACAAACTATACTTGTTGCTATATTTTACCCACATTAATGTTGATTTTGTTTATTCCTGCATTTGCTAATGGAATATGTCCATTTAATTGTTTACATGTTGTTATGTGCCTTAAAATACCACCCCCTTTTCTTATGCCTCCTCACCTCTCCTTCATGCACTGTACAGTGCATTGCCCTCGAGACTCTCCTCCCTTCCACCCTTGTGTTCCTCTGCTACCCTCCCCCACCTGAGCTCTCCCTGAGCTCTCCCTCCTGTTGGTACCCCTTTCAAAACTCAGGAAATGGCTTTTTGATAAGGTTTCTTACTCAGACTGCTACTACATAATAAACTGTAAAATGTCTTGTACCTGTAATCATGTTACTATGGTAGTGCTTATATTGCACCTTTGTGTTTCTTATACTCTTACTATCATTCAACCATTGTACAATTGTTTACTATTTTTTGTATGTCTTGCTGTCACTTATGTTTTTGATGTGGAGCCTTTGTAAATAATCCTCTGGCTCAAAGATTTAGTAATTCCGAGACTTAAATAAATAAAATAAAAATCAATAAACTTTAAATTGAAAAGAAAAAAATCTTCTTAGACATGAAGCCACAGACTTATAACAATATCCTTCTTGAGTGCACACACAACACAGTATGAAATGGTAGCTAGTTGCCCTAAACTTGTGGAGCCAACCAACCTTCACAGGCGGATGTTCAATATTACATTTAAATTATTACAAATTATACAGCAGCAGAAAGGGATCTAAATGGTTTCTGATTGATGAGTGGCCTCCTTGAACAATGATGTTATCCCAACACAACATCACTGTGTCAAGGTCTAGCACAAAATGACCACACCAGAAGTAAAAAAATCACTGCCTCCCTCCTCCTGCCCCATCTTCAGCAGTAAACAATATTCCATACCATCCACATAAACACACTGGGCTGGATATTCAAACTGCACTATTCTGTAAGCGCAAGCCTGCGCTGCACAAAATAATTGCGCGAGGGGTGTGGCGGGGTGACATTCAACAGAGTTGCACTATTGAGTAACTCCTTTTGAATATCACCCCAGCCACAGCCACTGTGCATGGCGCAATGGAACTTGCGCCACACATGAGTGGTCAGAGTGGAACATTCAAGTTGCGGTGGTGCAAGTACCATTGCGCCATGCACAAATTTCCCATATTCAAAGGTGACATGCAAATGGGGCCATAATTCATGCAAGGCGGGGGCATTTGCATCATTTATGGCCCCATTTGCTTGCCATTAGCATGCAGGTGTGCCGATCCCTGAGGACTTGCGCCTGGCGCCTGCCAGGCAGCAGCTGTCGGGGACCGACGCCCCTGCAGCCCAATCACGGGCAAAAGTGTAAAATCCCCCTCCCCAACTGGCCCAATCAAGGGCATAGGTATACATAACCCCCCACCAGCCCGATCACAGGCAAAAGTGTAAAGTAACCCACCCCACCAGCCCGATCGTGGGCAAAGTGTAAAGTAACTCCCCACCAGCCCGATCGCGGGCTGCTAAATATTCAAACCCCCAAGAACACATCCCTGGTGGTCCAGTGGACCTCGAAGCCTGATCACGGGCTGCTAAGTGTTCAAACCCCACAGAACACATCCTGGTGGTCAGTGGACCTTGAAGCCCGATCATGGGCTGCAAACTGTTCAAACACCCCAAGGATCACCTACCCTGATGATCTAGTGGACCCCACCCCACCCACCCACGAGCCCCACCACCCCCCGTCAGCCAGCGGGCAGCAGCATCCCACCGCCTGCCACCCACCACCCGCCGACTGACTGCCTGGTAGGGCTGCATGCCCAATGGTGCAGAGCAAGAGCCAATGGACATGCATACTATACCGCCTGAGCAATCCAGATATGTGGATGAATGAATTCATTCACATATCTGAACTGCCTTGTATGGTATGGGCTGCACACCCATTGGCTCTTGCTCTGCAACAATGGGCATGCAGCCCTACCGGCAGTCACAGGGTGGCAAGGCGGCAGGCGGTGGTGCTGCCGCCCGGCTGACAGGGTGTGGGGGAGGGTGGTGGGGCTCGTGGGTGGGGGTGGGGGCCACCTAGATCACCAGGATAGGTGGCCCCGGGGTGTTTGAACAGTTTGCAGCCCGTGATCGGGCTTTGAGGTCCACTGGACCACCAGGGATGTGTTCTTGGGGGCTTAACACTTAGCAGCCCATGATCGGGCTGGGGAGGTTACTTTTACACTTTGCCCGTGATCGGGCTGGTGGGGGTGGGTTACTTTACAGTTTTGCCCGCGATCGGGTTGGGTGGGGGGGGTTATGGACACTTGTCCCTTGATCGGGCCAGTCGGGGAGGGGATTTTGCACACTTTGCCTGTGATCGGGCTAGTCAGGGAGGGGTTGCTATATGCTCACGATTGGGCTGCAGGGGGCACAGGGAGTAGGTTGAGGGCCACCCACGGGTGGCAGCTGCTGTGTTGCACCCTGCAAGCGGCAGCTCACCTGTGGGTGGCCCTCGACTTTCTCCTTTTTGGCTCAAAGTTGTGCAGGCAGGTTGGGGTTGCGCCTGCACAACTCTACAACCCGCTGAATATCGGGCTGTGCAGTTTATCATAGTTCCTCCCCTCTGGTTCAGCATGCCTTCATTAGCATTGCGCTGTTGCTCAGCTTGACTTGGGGGCTCAACTGCCTCCTGCTGAATATGGCAGAATGGCACAATTTTGGACTTACGCAGGTGCAACCCTTGCGCATGGCGCAACCTTTGAATATCCAGCCCACTATCTAAAACAAGCCACTAAGCAGCATCTAACTAACAGAAATTTTCAGATCACAATTTTTCTTAACCATGCTGCAAGCCACACACCACTATCAATGCTCAGCTGCAAGTGTTTCATATCTCTTGCCCTCAGTTTGACCAGACCACAATGTGAGTGCTTTAAACAATACAGTGCCTTAAATCCTCCTCCACCATTTTCCCAATCCTGGGCCACAGTTTCATAAAAAGGATTTGCTGCTGTAAGCGGCTTCACATACCTCTGAAGCCATTCTGGCACACACTGGATTGCCAGACTCCTCTCATCCATTAGCTGCAAATGGCGCAACTGAGAAAAAACAAACACATTTTTTTTTCCTGATCCCAGAGCAAGCAGGATTTACAAAGGAACAAGAAAGACATGGAGGTGGGGTGACAACCAACAGACTGAAACTTAGTAGAAAAGTAGGTTCTATACAACAGCACCACTTACTGTACAGATATAAACCAGGATGTTTTTTAAATATACTTGCACTCTTCAGAACCACCCACAAAACAGTTTAAATGTTTGTTTAAATTTTTTATGAGATATTTTATAATAGCAATAATGCACTCTAGGGGTGTGTCTGTGTGGGATAATTTCACCTCTTGGGTGTTGGATACTCTCCAGCCTGCAGCCTTGTGCCCAACCACCTGAGGCGTGACATTATTCAACACAACTTACACACCCTGTCATCACTATTGTTTAAATATAGTAGTCAGTCATGCACAGCAACAATGCCAGTGAGCTGCAAGTCTCAGTTACTAGTCAAGCCTGACTAGTAAATAAATTCATAAGAAAATAAAATTCTGTTTTAAAATTCTTCTAAGGTACAAAGCCACAAACTTACAACAATTTATTTCTTGAGTACCTGCTGTACAAATACACACACACATACACACACACACACACACAGCAAAATAGCAGCTAGCTGTCCTAAAGTGGTAGGAGTCAGCTGACTAGTCCCACCATACCATTTAACAAATACTGTGGTGCACCTGCAGTTGCACATGACGACCATGGAGGGACCCAAGTCTGGGTTCTTCACTTCAAGATATTTGTGATATTAAATTAAAATTATACAATGGCAAGAACATTTCTAGCAACATGATTGGTTGATGACCTCTAGACACAGTGATGTTAATAGATTGTATCTAGGGCAGGCACAGAAAAGACTGGATAATGATGTCAGGAATCACTCCTTCTTGTCTGTGTACTGCACATTGAATCCATCACAGATGAACACCTCCCCCCACCAAACACCAATTCAACAGTGGCTCGGAAATTCAACCAAAATACCACAATTCATCATAAAACCTATTTAAAGTTCTCTGACATGTTTTCCTCCAAACTGATGACTTGAGTGAACCACGCCAGCCTGTAACTACCAGCCGCGTGGTTCACTGGGCATCATTCATCTCAGGAGAAAATAGCAGGAAAACCATTAGTTTCCATCTTGAATTTAATTGTGCCACACAGTCTGAATGCTCGTCCGACTCTGTTGTACTCACCACCGTAAACTAAGCAAAGTCATGACACCTTGATGGTCCAACAGCTCGGCTCTCAAATCAGGACTTGATGCATGTCACACAGCTGTCGACTGGCTCTGCAACCAGGAAAAAACAGTAATAATTGAAACCATGCAAATAAAAAGAAACAAACTTCAGCTACATCCCATTTTCAATGATGGACGAATGGCGGAAGTCAACAACAACATAAGCACACACAGTTAAACAGAGAAAAACAGTGTCAGATTGGGCAGAGCACAATGATTTAGCTAACAGCGCCATCTAGTGGCAGAAACATATAACAGATTCTTTTTTCAACATATTTATTTATTTTATTTATTTCAATTCTAGGATTACAATTACCTTTGAGCCCAGGGCTCTTTTACAAAGGTTCCACGTCAAGACATAGGTATCACATGACAATAGACAAAATTGTTACACAAATAAGGGTAAAGGATATTAAATTAATTTGAACTGACGGAGAGGGTAAAGTGGAAAGGAAGAGGACAATGGGGAGGGTGGTAGAAAGAAATGGGAGGGCAAGGCGGGAGGTAACAAAATGAGAAGAGGAGAGGTGGGGGTAGGTAAGGATAAGGAGGGGAGTGGGGTGAAACAGCCAGAAAGGTGTCATTGTCAGGTGCTGTAGAGCATATGGGGCAGAGGTCAAACTAGGGCAAGTCGTTATGTGAGGAGCTAGATATAGGAAGAGTGATAGTGGAGCAGAATTGCAAGACATTATCCATGACAGTCGCAGATGCTGGAAGCAACCAGGGTGTTTTAGAGCCTGGATTGAAGATCCCTAGCCCAGTGGTATTGATAGTATCATTGGCAAGACCGTTAAACCAAGTGGGTGCCCTGTAGGCGAATGAACACTGGCCAATGGCTGTGCAGCAGCGAGGGATATGGAAAAGTTGTAGCTTTGATCCTGGTAATTCTGGAGCTGGTTTCATTTGAAGGAGGAACAGACCCGGGAAGGGCAGTTCCCAACTGTATTTTCTTAGCAACCACGCAGGTTTGGTACCAATTCTATTATCAAGTTGAAGCCAGTTAGCTTGTGAGTAGAGGTCACATGTGTGTGGAGCCGTTCAGCCCCAGTGATGAGTCGACATACCTTGTTTAGGGTGGTAGTAATCCTTCTGAGTGCAGTGGTAGTGGCAGTACCATAGATGACAAGACCATAGTCAATCTGGGAGATGATGGAGCTCTGAACTGCGGCAAAGAGGGCCTCTTTAGTCAGGTGCCGGTAAGCCGGGTAGAATAAGCCAGTCTAGTATTTACAGTTTTAGCGACATTGGTTATATGGGTTCCAAAGGACAGGTGTGGGTCTAAGGTGATTCCTAGGTATCTGAAGGAGTCAGCCTGCTCCAGGGAGTCCCCAAGGCAGGTGTTTAAGGAGAGTTGGTGGTGTTTGTGCTTGTTTTGGTGGCTGCTGAAAATCATGGTCTTCATTTTTTCTGGTTAAGGATTAACTTATGTTCCTGAACCAGCTTGCAACAGAGGTGAAGCCGTGTTGAAGGGTTTGCTGCAGGTGACTTGGGTCATGATGAGAGGCAAGAATCACCACGTCATCTGCATAGAGTATGACTTGCTGAGAAGTGGAGTTGGGGAGGAGTTGAGGAACAGGCTGAACAGCAGTGGGCCCAGGATGAGGAATTGGGGACACGGAGCAAACCTGTTTAGTGTCGGAGACCACGCCTGATATTTTTACACATTGGGACCTGTTGTCAAGATAGCTATTGAATCATTTCACTGATTCCCGGACAGGCCAATGTTCAGTAGCTGATGAAGCAGGAGGCGGTGGTGGACAGTGTCAAAAGCCTTTGACAGGTCAATGAATGTAGCTCTGGTTAGGTGACCCTGATCAAGGGGTTGTGTATGGCTCCCACAAACTCAAGAAGTGCCATGTCAGTGCTGTGTCCTTTTCTAAATCCGTGTTGCTGCCGGCAAAGGATGTTGTACTTGTCCAGATGATCAGTGAGCTGGTCTGCTACTATCCGTTCCAGGGCCTTAGAGAGGGTGGCAGGATAGAGATAGGTTGGTAGTTCACATGGGAGGTCTGGTCACCACCTTTATGGATAGGTGTGACAGTCGCTGCCTTCCATTTGTCAGGAATTGGCTGAGAGAGAGGAGAGATTAAAGATCCTGGTGAGAGGCCCCAGAACCTCGTCTAGAGTGAGGGACAAAAGTTTGAGGTCCAGTGTGTCAGCACTTGCTCTAGTGTTTTTGATGGCTTTGGAAATATATTTCCTGATGGTATTTTGCTTACTGCTCTGAAGTAGAAAGGGGACAATTTTTGGTGATGACTGATGGGTGGGAAGAGGGGTTGCTGTCGTTGAAAAAGTCATGGGGAGGATGCTGCTGAGGTCAGTGAAGGCATCATTAAAGGTGTTGACTATGACTTTTAGTCCAGGATAGTATTCCCTCTTATTGTGATAGCAGTAGGGGTGATTTGGACTCCTTCCGGTAACATCTTTAATGTTGTTCCAGAATGCTCTTGCATTTCTCCAGGTGTCAGCGAGTGTAGTCTTGTAGTATTCAGATTTCTGTTGCCGTATGGATTTGGTGCAATCATTTCTAGCTGTTTTGACATTTGGATGTCCGCCTGTTTTCCTGTTTCTCTGGCAAGTTCCCAGGTGGTCCCTGTGTTTCAGCTTCTTTAAGAGGGAACCCGTGAGCCAAGGATTGCAGAGGGTTTAATTTTTTGCTTTTGGTGGGGCAAAGATGTTACAAGCTTCATTGAAAATGCATATGAATTGATCAAGGGCTGTATTTGCATCAGGGCCAGGTTGATGGGGACCAGTCTTGATTTAGTAGGTGTGATTTTAGGTGGGTTAGCTTCCCACAGGGTAGGACTCTGCTCAGGATGACCTTTGGTGGAGATTTCCAGAATTTGTTTGACCAGGTGCACCTGATGGGGGAATGGTCACTGAGAGAGTCAGGCAGTACAGCGAAGCTAATGATACAGGAGGTGTGAGTAGTCAGGATCCAGTCCAGTAAAGTGCTGGTGCCAGTTTTGTAGTTCATTCTAGTTGTGGGTCCAATATCTGTGTGAGGTTTGGTGATGTGACCATGTCCCTGGTGTCACCAGCATCAGGTCCCAACCAGTCTGTGTTGAAATCACCCAGTGTGATGACTTTGGAGTCGGGTGGGAAGATTTGGTGTACCCCAGTACTGCATGGAGGCCTGGTCCCTGTTCTTTCGGGGGATATAACGATGATGACTGAGAGGTCTTTGTGCTGAGCTCCAAACAGGATTTTGATATGCAATAGCTGGGCATTTGGTGTTGGTAGGTCAGTGTGGGCAGTGTGCCCCATCAGGTTGTCTTTTAGGTAAAGGCGCAGCCCCTCCTCATTGATTTTCAGTCAAGCCTAAAGATAGTGTAGCCAGGGATGGAGATTGTATGATCAGGAACCAAGGGGTGAGCCAGGTTTCTACTACTGCCAGGATATTGCACTGGTGGGCATTTGCGAAGGCTTGTAGTTGATTTAGATAATAAGCTGCAGATGTTCAGGCAGATAATGGAGAGAATGCCAAGGTGCTTGATTTGGGTGGAGTTCATGGCAGCCGAGGGTCAGGGTTGAGTGAACGTGTAGGAGATTAAACATACTCCTCCACACCCAAAAAAGTAAATAAAAATGCATAAAATGATTTGTTTCTTTTCTCTCTTTATTTAACAAATTAGCCATTGTATAATAATAATAAGGCACTCCAGGGTGTATGTAATTGTGTAATTACATCACCCTGGGGTGGTTGAAGCACTCTGCTTCACCATGTGTTTCAACCCAACCCAGAAGTGGCATTATTACACAATAACACACCCTGGAGTGCCTTATTGCATAATTGTATTACTATGAAATATAGTAGTCAAGCACTTACTGTGACAAAGCCACTGAGCTGACAAGTCTCTCTCTCTCTCTCTCTCTCTCTCTCTCTCTCTCTCAGTAATAGTGAAGCCTAATTAAAAGCCTCAAACAATACAAAACACTTAAGGTCCATAACAGCTGAACTAAGTGCACTGCACAGCGTTCATAGTACACACTACTACACACAAATACAGGACAAATCGGCAGCGCCCTAGACGGAGTGGTGGAGGAAGTTAGCTGACTCTGGCATCCACAAAAAAGTTATTCAGCGAGTTCTGCACTTCAGATGGAATACTGAGTTGCTTAAGTTGCCTTGTTCTTTGTCTCAGACAAGCCCAATTGATTTTAAAACAAAACCTTAAATTTATGTTAACTAAATTAACTCCTACAAAATCTCCCTTACTCCCTTGAACTGTTTAAACACTAGAGCTGGGCAGGGCTATGCCCAGGATCTTAAGGCCCCCTGCAACACATGCTGTGGGGCCTCTATTTGACAACCAAAATTAAGTGTAAAGAACAATGCTTGATATTGTAAATAACATTTATTGATATTACCACTACCTTACACTACCTACGGTATATAAACACAAATAAACAGCTGCATTAAACTTCTCAATGATAATATATTTTACTGTTGTCACAGAAACATTATCTTCTCATGCATGTAATAAGACATGAAGGTACAATACTGTATGATCATTTTTGATATTCCACAGTGTTCTGGCCAATATGTCAGCAACACCTTAAACTGGTCCAATGTCAGTTGTTTCTATCCCCGAAGGCTAAGAGGCTGAAAACAGGCAGAATTGCCTAGTCCTTGTTCCTATCTTGGTCAACAAAAACGAACTAAATAAAAATAAATAATATTCAAGTAGGTCGTCATGTAATGGGCTACAAAAGGATGTAGCAAATAGCAAATGTCGAATTGCATTTCAAGTCACAAGAATGCTATCCATTCAGCTGCTGCAGTGATGTCCTAAAAGTGAGAATATAAGGTAGATAAACAAATGCAATTATCTAGAACTGCTATCTAACCATAAAAAGGAACTTTGAATGGGCAAAGTGTGCTGCTGAACATGCAGCTGAGCTGATCAAAAGATCTGTAGCAGAACATTTTAAATGTGAGGTAATGCCCTGAACTACCACTCCAACAGTGGAGTGCTGACACTGTAAAACTTTGTTGAAATCTCCTAATCAGAAACAGCATACATAGCCGGAATACCACTGCAATGGAAACATTAGGTAGAACGATTTATGATTACGAGGTTAGACGTCTATAATATTAGTTCTGCAATGAGATCATTCAGCCCGGAAGGGAGATTGCATAAGGAATAAATCCTCTCGAACTTGCCGTTGCTGGCTCACGCTATAAACATCATTTTGCCAAGAAAGGCAAGTTTTCTACTCACCCCAAGTCACAACAAGTTAAGATAAACAGTGTCCCATTATTTCCCAAACAGACATAACATTAAACAGACAAAAGTTTTTAAGTAACAGAACATGCTGATGTGCAGAAGTCTGTTTAGAGTCCATTGCAAATACGAATATGTGCTGCATCTAATCAACCCAGTTCAGCCTTCTTCTGTATCTGATTCTTCCTCGGCATTCTCTGTTGTCATCTCTCACCACATAGTAAATTCCTGTTTGTTTTTCCAACCTACCAATCCCCATTATCTGGATCTGAAAGCTGCCAAGTAGTACCCGCATATGATGTAAAGTTGGGTGGGGAAAAATTACGCTAGAATTGCCTTTTCAAAGATTAATACATCTTGCTTTTAAGGAGGCAAACTTTTAATTACATTTGAAAAGTCCACCTGATGTGTCAGATCACTTTCAGTTGACAGTACTGCAAGGGCTGACAGTTGCTCCTGACCCACTGTTGACCTAAGGTAGGTTTTAATAAATCTGAACTTACTAAAGCTTCTTTCTGCAGATGCAACAGAGACAGGCAGAGTCAAAAATAGCTTCAGGGCAAGGTCACTGCTTGTGAAAGCTTGGGTCACTGACCTTCGGCACAATACTGCAGAGTTTCATAAGGTGCTCTCACATCTGCTGGAAGTACTGCAGCAAGAGTCACAATATCACTTTTCAAATCATACTGATCAACATCACCCATGAAGCTGGCAAAGCGTTAATGGTGAACCGCTAGGTTAGGTAGCTGACTTGCCTGTCGGATGTCTAGCAAAAGCCATACAGTTCTTGCATTCCCTCAGTTTCGTGAAGCATTCCTTCATGCTTGTCGACGCAACATCTAACACTTATTAAAAAATTCACTTTGACTTGTTTGAGTGGATCAGTCACAGGCTCCTCTCTAGCAAGTTCTCCAGGCATTTTCTTTTTCCTGCACACTTTTCTTCTGGAAGTCTCATTTCAATGTCCACTGACTGAGCAAGTCCTTTGCTTCCTGCATCTTGTTTTCAAATCCACTGACACACGTATCATTGATGAGGATGTTTTGAAGTACTATAGCATTTGACAAATCCATCTTGGGGCCTTGAAGCTACTTGCTTGCTCTGTCTATTTCTGTCAGAATATCAAGCCAAACAGTAAGATAAAAGATAAACTGAAAGTTTGTTATCCAGCAATGGCTTGCATTCACTGCTTGTGACAGAGTCCAAATCTTGCCACTGTACAGTTTAGTAAGTGCAGACATTACATCACCAAGACCACAATATATTGTGTTGACAGCATTTATCTGAGCCTCCTATCTTGTGTCACTCAAAGGCTTTAAGATGAGCCCTTCACATGTTGGTGAAGCAAATCCTATCATTTGGTGCTGGCAGCAAACAGAGTATGGAGCCTCTGGACAGGATCAAAAAATTCATTGCTTCCTTGTTGCAGTTTGCAGCATCTGCAAAAATCAAGTTCCAGTTATGGTTGCAACAAGGTATATAGATGGCCTTTAGGTTTAGGAGTTTCATACATGCCTGCACCCCTTGATGCCGCCCGCCATGTTCAACCCATTGTCATATCCTTGGCCTCTGCAATCTTCCAATTTTAGTCTGTGAAATTGCAAGATTCCTAACAGTTGCTCAGTAAGGGCCTCACCTGAAAATAGCTAATGCAATGTTCTTTAACAGAAACTCCAGTTTGATATATCTTTACATACCTCAGAAGGCATATTAACTGTTCAGTGTGAGAATTGTCAGGAGTACAGTCAAGCATAACACTGTAACATTTGGCAGACTTACATTCATCTGTGATTTGTTTTACCACTTCATCAGAAAGTAGATGAATGAATTCATTCTGGATTTTGTTGCTGATGCTGAGATAATGAACATCTGTCCCATTTTCCACTCTGGATAAGTGATCTGCAAGTAGTGGTTCAGATTTTGCAAGTAACTCCACAAGTCCCAAGAAATTGTCATTATCCTGAGACCTGAGGGAACTAGAGGGCCCACTGAATGCCAGATTTCTTTCGGCAAGAAAAAACACAATCCAGGAGTCTTGTAAGGACATCTTGCCATAGTTTAGATTGTTTTGCAAGATCATGTTGGAGTGTGTTGTCTAATGTTTTTCCTTCCTTTAGCCTTTGTTCAAAGTCCATCCATACAAGAAGATTATTTCTGTGATGTGGAGAGGCTTCATGGTTTCTTAACTTCTTAGAAAGACTTTGCCAGTCTGAAAACCCAGTTACAATTTGGTTTCATGTCAATTTCAAAAGTGCACAGCAGAAAACAGTACACAGCATCTTTTGTTGATGAGTACACCAAATACCTTCTATTAATACTCTCCCATTTGGAAGCTTCTATTGACAATAGCCCAAGGTGAACTTCCTTCTATTCATCTTGGAAAGTCCATTCCACACTCTCTGGAGTGATTTGGACAGGGCCATTTTCCACTATTAAAGCACGAGGTTGTCTCCTATGTTCTTAGGCCATGTTCCAGGGTCAAAATGTCAACATTTTGCAGCACTATTCTTAAATCCTGATCAGGTAAATCTGATGAGTCTTCCGGTTCTGTATTGACTTGCTCATCTGTTAAGTCCTTAGATGTTTGCTTGTTTTCTTTTTCTCCGGGTATACTGGATGTTACATGCACGCTTTCTGCATTCACTGTACCAAGTAGGTTTGGGCCATGAGACACATCACTGGGGATAATGCTTGGTTTTGGAGTCTCATTTTGATCAGCGAGTAGACTACTGCTGGTGCAAGGTGAGGATGAGGACTGAAGTGGCATAAAGTATGCATCCAATTTTCTGGTCTTCTTCAGTAAACTTGCATTCTTCTGTTCCTCCAACAACTTGCTTCCTTTTCTGGGCACCACTCAAGTGTTGATAGGCCATTTTCAGTGTTCCTCTGCAGATTTCTTCAAGGCCAATGTGTGGGTGAGATGGTAAGGTTGGATTCCAGAATTTCCAGGTACTGTGCTACTGTATCCCTTGTTGTGTCGTGAAATTATATTATCAGTCCAGAATTCCTAGACATTTTAATTCTGTTTGCAGCATAAAGGTTAAAAGGAAAGAACAATTCTTAGGAAAAATAATAGCCACAGAACCACATCCTCTTGCAATAAGACCTTTTCCTAAGAAATACATTTTCTTAAATTGCTATGCAGAAATGTGCAGCTTTGCATATTATCAGGATTGCATTAAAGATCTTTAGGAATTTTGCAGGACTCCATCAGTGCAGTTTAGCTGGCCAGACAACTTCTTTGTAAATGGTAACATCCTTCCAGGAAGACATTCGGAAGTGTAATTTGAGGCCTTGCTTCATCACTCAGTATTTGTAACCAAACAACAGTGTTATTTTTGTTCTTTATTTATGTACTAGGATAAGCGTTACACACATTCTGACTGGACCACTGTTTGTGGAAGGATTCCAATATGCCAGTCAAGATTCATCAGATATCAATCACATTGTTTTGCAGGAGTCTCTTGTGTTTAGTATGAAAAGAGTTTTGAATATATTCATTACTGAAAAATAAATTTTTCTTCCCGAACAATGTTTTGGGCTCCGTTGTTGCCAGTGGCTAGTGGTGGATGTACCTGATTATCTGGTCTTCCTGGTTGGCAACTGTCATGGATGGAGCTCAGCAGCACAGGAGGATTTAACCCTTGAAAATTACAGAGTAATGTCCAGGCTGGCAATGTGCTGATGCCTGGCTCAGCTAAGCATGTAACAGCACCCTCCTCCTCCTCCTCCTCCCCTCCTGCACCTCTACTCATGCACTGTCATAGCAGTCGAGTGTGATGACCCTCTCCTCTGGTCACATGCACTTGCCAGTCTGGATGTTTTTGGTTTTAGACTTTAGACTTAACAATTTTGCAGCAGTAACAGGAAAGGAACAGCAGGAGAAGATGAGAGTTCACCAGACCAGCCTTCACCCACCTTCCTGACACTGCAAGCAACTTTTTGTAACAAGTCCCCACTGACCATCCCACCCTCCTAGTGAACAGACAAAGTCAATTTATTTTTCTTTTAAACACAAGCCTTGGCTTTGGCTTGGACCCTACCACCCTCCATCCACCTCCCCAGACAAACACATCCTGTTAACCCTGCTCAAAGCAGACCCTCCACCCTCCCTCCTTGCTTCCTTCCCAGACCTACATTTATTTTTTTGGGTAAGAAGCCCCCTACTTAGTTGGCACACACATTGCCACCTCTAATCCTCACCCACCATCCCAGATTGGGCACAATTATTTGTATGTTAAACAAGCCCCCACTCAGCACACACACGAACTTTGACAAGCTCCCCACACCCACATTCCCAGACAGGCAACACATTTTTTTAAACAAGTCCCTCCCTACCACTTCACACCAAAGACCTTGCCACCCTCCATCAACCTTCCCTGACTGGCAGTAATAACTTAAACAAGCCCCCATTCAGCACACATGAACTTCTCGCCACCCTCCCAACCACCTTCCCAGATGGACACAACTTTTTTTTTTTTTGTGAAGAAGAAGAATCATCAGCATTTATATGGTGCTTTTCATACACATTGTATCCCAAAGTGCTTTACAAACAATGCTAGACTGGTAGTGAAGTGACTAAACATGTAGTGGTGGCCATATCACATGCACATCAACACCCACACACAATCTGAACAATTCAATGAACCAGTTTTATGGGATGGGAAATATTGGCCAAGACACGGGAATGTCCCCTACTCTTTGCAAAGAATGCCTTGGGTTATTTTACTTCCACCTGGACACCCACCAGGACAGCATCAGGATGGGTAGAAAGGACCTTGGTTTAACATCTCATCCAGTAGATGGCACACCCCATCAATACAACCCCACAATACTGCACTCAGGTGCCAGAATGTTTAGGTACAAGTCCAATCCTGGTGTTGGACGAGAACCTACAACCTTCTGGTCCAGAGGTGGATGTGCTATCAACTGAGCCAGTGACACTGACAGCCTTAAACAAGCCCCACCTAGCATGGACCTCGCTCTCTCCATACTCCACACACCACCCACCTGACCTTCCCAAACCAAACATACACAATTTTAAAGCAGTTTTCAGGTATTCGTGACAGCCCTAATATGCAGAGCCAATGGATTTTCCTGTTTTTGGATCTAATATAGCTTAAATGTTCAAAATACTGTGCTTGAATTTTCTTCTGTACTATCGGATAGACCAGCTAAATAACATGTAGTATAGCACTTTAGCTAATAATATGTCTTTAATATAATAGGCTATGATAATATTCATTTCCAGTAATATAAGTTAAGAGCACTTCAGTTAGTGTTTATTTATAAATGAGTTTTAGGCTATTACAGTATTTGCTTCAAGTAGGCAATTGCTATGAGCACTCTAGTTAGTGTTCATTCATTAACATGTTTTTAATATAATAGGTAGTTGTACTAGTATTTACTTTAAGTTTTTGATTGTGTATTTGCAGCTATATTCTATCCCTGTTTCTAACAGCATCTGTGAGCAGCACTTCAATTAATTGCACTGGTTAAAGCAAGTGTGTGGCTTTTGGGAGATGGTTGTATGCATTATTTAAGTGATGATTATGTGAGCTGCTGACATCTTGATAAAGCGTCTAATGATGAAGTAAAACATTGACTGTTACTGGGGTGTTGCTACCACTCATCTGTACCTTTTACGTCTTGTTTTTACTGATATTTTGTAACATTCAAATCAGTTCTATAGTGTCCTAGCATGAGGACTTCCTTCTTCTATGATTGCTGTCGAGCTTGCGATTTTGCCTTTATTCAGTTTTGATATTTGTAGCGGGGCTCCGTCTTTGGCACACCAACCTGAGCCACTGTGGTTGCATTTACTCTTGGAGTTAGGAATATAACATTTAAATATCAAGTGTGTTGATACTGTGGGAGGCGTGGGGTGCTCTGATATACCTTTAAATACACTGTTCTGTTTATTTTATTGTTGGAGCTCTGTAATCCTAGAACAGGAAGCAGGAAGAGAGTGGGTAGATGCACTGTTGTGGGTCTGAACTACTGTGGGCACTTGGCAGCACTATTGTTACTTTTAGAGCTGGAATTAGCCTTCAGAACCCCTAAAACAGCTTTTGGGCTCAAAACTGAAAAATAAAAACTTTTAGAGCACAGCTGTAGTTGTGAGTTCTCCCATGACCCCACAGGAACTTCTGGGTCACTGGACCTTTATAACTTGGCCCTGCTATGAGCAGGGTGAGCATGAGCAGGGGCATGTCATCGCACGTGGAGACACGCATGTTGGCTGTGTCAGCTGGGACACCTGGAATAGATGTTGGCAACACGTGATCAAGGTAGTTAATAAACATGAAATTATGCATGAGCTGTAACATGTATGCAGAGGGGAGGTACAGCTGGGGTTTAAATGCTTGTAAATGTTCTATGGTAAAAACCCTGCAAGATGAATTAACACAATTAAGGCACAGATTAAAAGTGCAAGCAGATATATCAGTACTGGAGCAGTATATTGATACCATATTTGACAATGTTTCTGAAGTAACACAAGCTGAGTTGTTAGAACCCATTAACCAAGCACATAAAGTGGAGGAGATAGATGTAAAAAGCGATGACTGGTGCCTTACGCAGTAAGACAAACAGAAAAGGCAGGAAGAACATAGGGATTCATCAAATATACTGACAACAAATAGATTTAGTGCCCTCTTAGCAGACAAATATGAGAACAATTTGGACACATCTGCTACCCCAGTAGGTCAATATCAGACAGGAGTTATTAAATGCTCAAAAGCTGACCAAGTTTCTTCTAGTATATATAATATTATGAGGCCTAATGCAGATTCCCCAGGATGTGCTGTATATTGAGGATTCTATGTTAAAATATACTGACCATGTGCTGTGTAACAATAAGAAGGAGCTTACTGCAGTTAGTTCATTTCAGGGTAGGAATCAGTGACATAAAGCATTTACTCCCTGGCTTACTGGAGAATAGTATAAAATCATTTCACTGCTACACATTGGGGTAAATGATGTAGGAAAGAGGAACATTACAGATATTCAAAGGGTCTTTGAACAAGTGGGACATGCATTAAAATCCAGGAATGTGACCTCATTATTTCTGGAATTCTACCAGCGCCTAGGGCAAATTTGCTGCTGGATGCCCCTCAGCCATACCGGCTTTGCCCCTGGTCCAGTCTCTTGGTGCTCCAGCTATTTGTCTGCCTGCTCCCAACGTGTTAAAATTGCGACCCTCTCCGATACATGCCCTATCCGCTCAGGTGTTCCCCAGGGCTCCATCCTTGGTCCTCTTCTCTTCTCACTATATCTCAACACCCTCCCCAAAGCTTGTTCTGGTAAAATCCTGCTGTATGCAGATGATGCCGTCATTTTTGCCTCTCACGAAACCCCAACACCTTACAAGACTCCTTGCAACAAGCCTTCGCCGATGCTGAAGCCTGGTTCAAAGAGCACAAACTTGTACTCAATCTGAATAAAACCAAAACAATGCTCTTTGCCCATCCCCAAAACAAATCCAGATATTTCCCACTCCACATCCTCCCTTGTTCCAAGCATCCTCTTGATCTAGTCCACTTGTACAAATACCTCGGGGTCTCCTTTGACTCAGCCCTCACATTCCACGACCACATAGATAATCTAGCCTCAGCTACAAGCATGCGCTAGGAATCCTTCACCGCTACAAGCATTGCCTCCCCAATGGCCTTTGACTAGCAGTCACCTCCTCAATACTTTCCCTTATAGACTATGGCTTGCCTGTTTATGGTGCTGCAGACACGACCGCCCTCAATAAAATTCGCCTCACCTTGAATAAGGCCTGTAGGTTAATCACGGGAGCCCCTAGGCTCACACATACTCAGCTAACTATACATGGCCAGGCTACTTAATCTGGATGAACGGCTCAGATACCAAACCTGCCTCATTACTAAAAAACCCTCCTTGGACTATCCTCACCTGGTCTGACAGCCTCTATCCACCTTGCACAACCCTTAGTCCAAACTCGTAACACCTCTAAGGCCACCCTGCTTGTCCCTAGGTCTAGGACCTCCCATGGGCAAAGGTCCTTCTGCTCCAGAGCTCCCTCATGGTACAACGCTCCCCACCTCCATCACTGACACCCGCACAATTTCCCGTTTCAAAATCTCACTTCGGGTCAGCTCTTCAACTCGTGTATTGTTCATGCCACTAGGTGATCTAGTCCGACATGCCCTGACAATGCTCTCTGAGTGGCTCCTCTCCTTTACTGGCTGACAAAACTCTCTGAGTGGCGCTTCATCCAAACTTTTACAAACTCGCCCTTTGCCCCTGAACTCTTCATCCCTAGCAGTCCGGCTCAATCTACCTGTAACTACCTGTGATTACCATTCCTGTAGCACGTAAATTGTAACTAAGTTATAACTGCCTGTAACTACCAAACTGTAACCACGGAGATGTATGCTGTAACCGCAATATTGTGACTAAGTGTTGTTCTGTATTTGTCCTCTTTGTGACGAGGTACCTTTTGGAAATGAGCCTCTGGCTCAAAGGTTGTAAACCGATGTATAAATAAAATAAATAAATAAAATAAATAAATTAATTTAGACAGAAATAGGGAAATATGCAGGTTAAATGGATGGATGAGACGTTGGTGTTGGGGAGGTATAAATATGTAGACAATTGGAAGGATTTCCAAGGGCATCACTTGTTTGCACATGATGGATTTTACCTGAACAGGAAGGGTAAATGCATCTTTCTTTTAAATTAAAACATATAATGGAAAATCATTTTAACTATTAAATGGGGGTACAGGGTATCACAGGCACAGGGGAAGCAGAAGAGAGTACCCAAGCAGCCCAGAATACATTTTATTTTGTTAAATGCAAGAAGACTAAATAATAAAATAGATGAACTTCAATACACCTTGCATGATTTAGATATACATATTTGTGCAATAACAGAAACTTGGTGTAAACCAGATGATAATTGGGATAATAATATTCTGGGTTTCACTCTTAATGATAAGGATAGAATTCATACCAGGGGTGGGGGTGGCTTTATATATAGCAGATGGTATAACAGCTGAAGCATGGATACTTCCAAGTGGAAAGTGGCAAAGTATTGTGGGTAAATATTTCCCTACACATAACAAAAAGATTAGTTTAGGATTAATATATAGACAACCTGCAATCACTCCATTAGAAGATTCTATTTTAACTGACTTTATGGAGCACTTGGTGAGCTTAAAAATTTATATTGCTTGGGGATTTTATTTATTATTCATTTAGATTGTGTTTACTGGGTAAGCCCACTGGAGACCAATGGTCCCTTTTTCAGGAGCGACCTGGAGTTAGTTACAGAAAAGGACATATTGAAAACAGTTATATACAGTAGTTACATTAGTTACATTTGTTACACAGTATTTACATTTGCAATATTTATACAAGGGTAGAAGTCTGGTTCTCATTCAGATTCACATAATATATACAGTGTGTATGGATTACATTATGCATAGTATGTACATTAGTTACATCAGTGTACATTGGAAGCAGTGTATAGGGATGGTAATCAGTTTACACAAGTTGGTCCATATTAGAAATCCATAACAAATTAGAGGGAGTGTTCAAAGCAGTGCAGCGGCCAAAATGAAACTGGCCTGGGGAGTTAACGGTTACAAACACAGAGACTAAGGTTGAGAAGATATAGTTTTAGTCCATTTTGAACTGGGTGAGGGTGGTTGAGTTAGTCAAGCTAGGTAGTAGGGAGTTCCATAGGTGGGGGCAGCAAATTTGAAGGAAATATTGCCATAGTTGGAGCACATCCTAGGGATGTCGAGGGGTGGTTTGCAGTTGATCTCAGGGTTCGGGTTTGTCTTTTGGGGAGAGTAGTCCTCAAGATGGGGAGGGGACCAAGATTAGTGAATTTGAAGGCTAGAAAAGCAACGGGATAGTCTAGTTTGTGCTGGAGAGTGGCCAGTTAGTTCCTTTAGGGCTCTGCAGTGATGTCTCCTAGAGAGGAGTTTGTGGTGAAGCGAGTCACTTGGTTATATAGTACGGAAAGTTTATTTTATTCTGACTCACGGAGGAACTGCAGCAGTGGGGCTCCGATAGGATGGATGGGAGAAGATTGCAGCAGGCAATTGCATGACGTGGAGTAGAGGATAGAGAGTTTCCCAGACGGTAAAGGAGGCCAAGCTTTTGATGGTGGACCTGGTTATGGAATCGATATGGGATCGGTAGGTCATTTCTTGATCTAGATGGATCCCAAGATATTTAATCTCCATGGAATAAATTGGAAACCCTACAGGTGAAGACAAAATGGAGTCTGAATATTTAGAGTTATTTAACATGGCTGGTTTGGAGCAGTATGTGTCTACAAACACCAGGGGCAATCATATTTTGGACCTGGTTCTAAGCAATTTAGGTGATTTAATACAAAATTGTTCTGTTTTACCACCACTGGGCTCAAGTGACCATATGATGGTTAAATTTAGTTATATGGGTCAGATAAGAGATAATACTGGCAAACAATGGTCTATAGATATGACAGAGCAAATTTTGAGGGCATGAGAAAGGATTTGACTAACTGGAAATGGGAAAGTGAGTTTGAAAATGTCACTTTGCCATGCATATGGAACAAATTGCACTCTAAAATTAAGGGCTTGCTACAGACATACTGCCTACTATAAATAAGTACAGTACAGCTAGGACCCCCCATATGACATCTTCAATTAGAAAGTCTATCAAGAAAAAATAAAATATTTAGGAGGGCTAAATTAAGTGGGGATGCAGCAAGTTGGACAAATTATAAAAATGCCTAAGAACTGCTAAAAGAAGTATTCAAAGAGCAAAAAGGAATTATGAGTTTAATCTAGCAATAAACGTTCAGGACAACTACAAGTCCTTCTACTCCTATATCAATAATAAAAAGAGTAAAACAAGAAAGATTGGTCCGTTATTGACTCAGAAAAGAGCAGTTATAACTGAGAACCAGAAAATGGCAGACATTTTAATAATTATTTTTCCACAGTGTTTAACCAGGGATCAGATAATATTATGTCCCAGTACAGCAAAACTATAGCAGACTCTAGCATTATCATTGATAGTCTAGACATGGAAAAAGATTAAAAGCACTAGATCAGTATAAAGCACAGGGCCCAGACGACCTTCATCCAAGGGTGATTAAAGAACTGGCTGAACAACTTGCGAACCCTGTAACTTGTCTGTTTCAAAAATCTTTAAATGCAGGTGTGGTGCCAGAGGTGTGGAAGCAGGTAATGGTAGTTCCTATCTACAAAAAGATTCTAAACAGGAGGTCAGTAATTACAGGCCTGTTAGCCAGACTTCGATTCTGGGGAAAGTACTGGAGGCATTATTAAAGAACACATCATTGAGGTTCAGCAAACTCGGATAATATTGGTCATTCACAGCATGGTTTCATGAAGGAGGTCATGTCAGACTAACCTCCTGGAATTTTATGGGAAGGTAAATAAAGCCTTGATGAGGGAATCCGTGGACATCATCTTTTAGACTTCCCAAAGTCCTTTGATAAAGTCCCACATGACAAATTGATTGATGCTCTGGCTAAAATGGGTATTCAGCATAATATTGTTTGCTGGATTCAGTCATAGCTGACAAATAGACAACAGAGGGTCTGTTTAAAGGTGATTATTCAAACTGGACTGGGGTACCAAGTGGGTTGCCACAGGGCTCAGTACTGGGTCCATGTATTTTTAAATATATATACATATATAGGGTCTATGAGCACTACACCTGATGTATGGCTCCTAAAATTTACTCTATAGGAAGGGTGGTAGGAGTAAAAGAAGACACTGACTCTTTACAAACCACACTAATGAATCTGGAGGACTGGGCTCATAAGCAAGGGTCATCTTTTAATATCGATAAATGCAACATGATGCATATGGGTAAGAACAATAAACAGTATCAGTATAGACTGGAAATAGACCATTAAAGGCGGTAACTGAAGAAAGAGACCTAGGTATCACAGTTTGTAACAATTGAAGTTTTAAGCCTCATTATAGCCAGATTATTAAAAAGCCAGTAGCATACAATTTAGTATAAATAAACATATAAATTGTAAGAATAAGGAGGTCCTCTACCCACTTTACACCTCATTAGTACGTCCCCATGTGGAATACTGTGCACAATTCTGGTCACCTGGATACAGAAGGGATATAAATTCCTTAGAGAAAGTGCAAAGGTGGGCAACTCGGAGGATTATAGAGGTTCAGGGTTTGAACCATGATCAAAGGCTACAATCATTGGGGTTGTATTCCTGGAGTCTTGAAGACTGAGAGGAGACATGTGCATGCTATATAGGACATTAAATGACCCTTCACTTTGGGAACAGCTGAATCTAGACCTAAAGAGCAGTCATACAATACTAGAGTCCATCCACTACAAATAAACGGTGAAAGGTATAATATTAATAAAAGAAAGCAGTGGTTGACACTAAGAGCAGCCAAAATCTGAAATAAACTACCATTAGAAATTTTAGTGAGTAGCACAATGGATGAGTTTAAAGCCGTTAGATCATTACCCGATCCAGAATAATATTTCGGGTACACATAAATCATGGCGAGCATATGGACCTTCAGGTCTTTAAAAGCTCAGCTCAACCTATGAAAGCCACTAACATTTCTGATCACTCTGAAGAAGCGTTACAGTGGCATTGTGAAATGTTAGTGGCTTTCAGCGGTATTGTACACCTGCATTTGGATCCTTGGTTGTGTGTAACCTGTACATTAAAAGCACATGAAACTCAAACTTTCATATTGGTGATTGAGTCAGAGTTTGTTCCTGCTAGCTATGGATGCTGTTCACCTTTTCCTTACTTCATGACTTGACAGTTTAGCACCATAGTGCTCTACCTGGTGCTCAGTTCAACTTCCTAAGTCATGTACAGTACAGACCACAGTAGCAAATCAGAAAGCAAAATACTACATACCTGCTGTTTGTTTCGGGTCCAAAAGGGCAGGATCAATGTGCATGATGATGAGACAACAGCAGCGCAGCTGTGAGCAGTCTTGCTTGAAATGCCAGCAGCCAGCAGGACACAGCAGCAGTAGCAGGGCTTTTTGAAGACAGTCCAGTCCAGCAACAGAACAGTAGTGCGCACAAGGAATACTCCAATGCTGGTTAATGATAAAGTTGTTTTACTCCAAGCACTCAATCACAGCATATCGCAGAATTGCACAAATGTTCAAGTTTACAGCTTCTCCCTATAAACTTGAAAGTTTGTGCTATTCTGCATTCTGCATTGTGCTGCGACTGAGTGTACTACTGTTTGGTTGCTGGACTTTAGCTTTTGCAGAGGTGAGCCACCTCTTGGTAGTGCAGCATGGATCCGATTCTGTTTGAATCGTGTTGCACCATTTGGATTTCCTTTCTTGAAGATAGTCACTGAACTTCAGTACAAAGGGTGTCCTTGCACCAAAGTCACAAGAATTGTCATAATCATAGTGTTGCGTGAAGACTCAGTGCACAGAAGGGGTTTGACAGAGGTTTCCATCAAGCCCCCCAGCTTTGTTGCAGTGCTGGTGCAGCCATGAAAGTGAGGGTGTGGGGGACAGGGATGTCATGGGACAGGCCAGAGAGACCTGTGGGGATAACATAGTTGGTGGTGAGAGCATGACAGCTTAGCTCTGTCAGGATACATAGGTGGCACCTGGCACATGTGCCCTGTACAGTTGCACAGAGCTGCTAGGACTGGACACTCCATGGTAGGCACTCACGGACCCTGTCCCAGACCCCCAGATGCCACCAGCTCTGGCACTTATCCCAGTGCTTACACAGTCCTCAACATGCAGCAGTTGGCATTGGCTGGAGGGTACTAGGTGCAGTCAGTGGCTGGGGACACCCACCATGCATGGCAAGTTACTTTCCAGCTGAACAGCCCCTCACAGGAGCCATGCTGATGCCTGACTACACTTTCAGGAACTGTATAAGCTCCAGGACAGGTGTACATGCTGGTGGCACTTGGCGGTCCAGGACAGGGTCCGTGCTTGCCTGACATTGAATATTCTGTCCTAGTGGCTCTGATTGTCCAGGGTATATCTGCCTGGTGCCACCCATGTACCCTGCCACAGCTGCAGATCCCTACAACACAATACAGCAGCCCCACAGGTCTCTGTCCTGTCCCATATCCTTACAGGCTGCTCTCCCACTTGCCTCCTCCAGATCGCTGTCACAACACTGTTAGACCTGCTCAATCGGTGTTAGGCTGGTTATTTTACCCATCATAGTCTAATCACAGTTGCCTGAAGCTTCATTTTTCCCAGCAAAGTATGCACTTCAGGGCTTTTTTTCTGTGAAGTGTGGTGCCACACTTTGTGAGGAGAACATTATGCAAAGTGTATTAGTTTCTAATAATTACCAGGACTTCTTTTTCCATAGGAAACTGTGGCATAATTCGCTGTTATAAAGGACCATTTTAACAGTGAACACATGCCCTGTTTCCATCACACTAATCAGGCACCCCACCTCTGAAACTTTTCCTCCTAGCCACTGTCCGCCTCGTCTTTCTTCCTGATACTGGACCACTACTCGAACTCTGCAATAAGTGACGCAGGCAAAACTAATCAAAATGAGGAAATACCCTCAAAATGTTGGCTCCACAAAACTGAATTAAAAAATTTAAATAAAGCGACCGACCAACTGCTGTCACATGAGCACACCACGGTCGCTAGAACATCTTTTTCATTTTATATACTTGCTGTGGCAAAAGGAAACCCCAGCAATTATATGAAATAAAACATGAATCGGGCTGTGTAAACTTGAAGTTTACACACACCCTTGAGGTTAGATGCTATGCATAAACCTCTAGAGCTTCACTCTCGGGTTTAAGTAGCATCTAACCCCTTAGATGTGTAAAGTTTTTGTTACACACCTGACCCATACTTTATTCTATATGTAAAAACTGCATGAAGTGGAGGGCAGGCTTCACAGATAAACAAAGCATATCATACAATGCAGACTGCAGTTGTAATTAAATAAGTGAAACATAATGATATCATATTATGTACTGTAGTCCTGTTATTGTAGTCAAAATTAAGTGACCATGTGACAGTACATGGAAAGGTGAGGAATACAGGTTCTCTTGAGCACATAATACTTTGGTACTGTAGTGTAAAAACTCTGCTCTCTTTGGGTTGGGTATGAAAATTAAAAGCCTAGCCACTGTCAGCCTAGGTCAGTGATGAATTACTAATCATATATATTGGAATACAGATTCAATTTGAGCACATACATTATCATAATATTCTTTTTGTACAGTAGTAGTGTGTAAAACCTTATGCTTTGCCTTTAAACTGCCTTGGTTGGTGATGAATGAATGAATCAATCACTGTCTTGTCTGTCTGAATAATTAAATATTTTATTTTGTGAGAACTGAAGTTGAAGTAGTCACTCACCAATCTCGATTTGACACTTGACATCCTGGTGCTTGACTGCTTGCTCTGATCAGCTCACCTGTCTCACGTCAGTTCTCAGTCAGACACCACAATGGGTCAGTAGGCGAAATGATCACAGTAACAATAGACAGACATTTAATATGTGGCCTGGGGAGTCTGGGAAGTCACAACTGGTGGTTAGTGGTGAGCGCAGCACAGGCAGCACAGGTTAGTAAGGCCACTACCAATCTCTCTTAGCAGCAGCAGATTGAGTCGATGACATTCGAATGAATGCCCCAATGGACCTCCTGTTGACCTGACCTGAAGTGACTTATCTGTCCATTTGCAGTTCTGTCCCCATGGAGCTGTTCCCACTTCCCCTGACACACACAGGTCCACAAGTAGTCAGTTCTGCCAGGGGTGGCCAAGATGCAGCCTGAAGGCAGTGGCCCGCGGCAGTGTGGTTGGTGGGGAGTTGTGGGCTCATGCTCTTGAGATAGGTTGGGACCAACCAAGGAGACTGCCATAGAGACTCAATTACAGTCTTTAACGCCGCTGCAGCGGGAGTCATCACGACAGGTAGGCTGGTGCAGTGCAGGCACCTCAACATAGATATTTTGAGGAAATGGAAAAATGATCTGTGCCACTGCCAGCTGTGGGCCTCCTGCTTATCGAGGCCCTACTGCAGTTATGGCCATTGCATCCACCTGGTCATGGCCCTGGAGCTGGATTATTACTTTTTAGTACACACACACATAGAAGCTGTACAGTATATGTTTGCTGGGCTGGAACCCTGCCTGGATGTCTCTCCTGGCAACAGCTGTTCATTAGTTTCACTTTCTTCTCACAATAAAAGACAATTTTCACACTACAAGTGCAAAGAAATTGATCCTCCAAGCTTCAGATATAAAGGAAAAATAGCTGTCATGATTTCTGCTTTTGGCTAACTTTTAAAAGTGGATGGAAGTAGACCTGAAGGTGGCAAGGCAGTATGATGAAACAGTAGGTAAGTCTGGGGTGCGTAGCAAGGGGTATCACAGGCAGAAAGAGGGAGGTGATGTTGCCTCTGTATAGATCAATGGTGAGGCCCCACCTGGAGGACTGTGTCCAGTTCTGGAGGCTCCATCTCAAGAAAGACATAGATCATGTAGAGGCAGTACAGAAGAGGGTGACCAAATGGTGCATGATCTGCATCAAGCCCTACAAATATGCACTCTCTAGAGGATAGAAGAAAAAGGGGACATGATAGAAACATTCAAGTATCTCAAGGGTGTCAATAAGGTACAGGAGAATGGTATTCTACATAGAAAGAGATGCTCATGGACAAGGGGCATAATATGAAGCTGGAAGGGGAAGTTTAGAGGAGATGTGAAGAAACTTTTCACAGAAAAGGTGGTGGATACCTGGAAAAGACTACCAGCAAAGGTAATCGCTACCAAAATGGTATCAGATTTTAAACATGCATGGGATAGACACGGGCGCCTTAGTCACAGGGCTGGGGTAAAGATCAAGTAGAGTCTGCAGTGGCACATTAGGTAGAATATGTTTAGGGCAGACTGGATGGGCCAAGGGTCTTTTCGGCTGACAACTTCTATGTTTCTATGTATTTACCAGTTACCTGACTGGGCACTTCCTTCCTTGCATCGCACCTGTCTACCTTGCCACAGCTGCCCACATGCTGTGACACCCCCTTCCGGAGTCATAGCTAAGATTCACTGCCACAAGTGGCCCCTGACTGGGCGCTCTTCCCTTGCAGAGTGGCTGCCTACCTTGTCACAGCCGCTTGCCTTCTGTGCCACCTGTGGCCGGAGCTAAGGTACAACGATTTCCCAGGCTGAATTTTCTGGCTCTTTCCTTCCAATTTTTGGCGCCATGTATGAAATTCTCCAATTGGCCATAGCTCCTCAACAAAGCCGCCATTGGCTTACTCTACAACCCACTCCATCAGTACTGCTTTCTCCTTCTAATACCTGCTATTGTATTTAAGTATTGTATATTTTAAGTTGATGACTACAATTTTAAATCTATTGTAGAAGCTAATCTAATGCAGAATGATTCGATTTCATTTAATTTAACAGCTGAGTTGTAGCTGTTGTAGTAGCTTAGTTAAGCAAGGCAAAAATTTTTTAATTATTAGTTCATCCTATTGCTGAACTTGTTTATTAAAACTCTTGCTCCTCACTATCTTGTATTCTGCCTGTTTTCTTTCTTTTCACTATCTTGTATTCTGTCTGTTTTCTTTCCTTCACTGTCTTGTATTCTGCCTGTTTCTTTCCTTCACTATCTTGTATTCTGCCTATTTCCTTGCTACCACCCCCAAGCTTCCTACATGCTAGCCTTCTGCCTAATGGGTTTCTGCCCACCGATTTAGCTGATGGCTCCTGCCATTGTTTCTGAGTCTCCCTTTTGTCCTCACTCTTTCCTCCCCAGCCTAACCACTCCTAGGCTCCCAGGGCTTATTTTAATCCTCTGCTCTCTATTTCTTTCCCTTAGATTCACGGCCACAAGCAGTCCCTGACTGGATGCTTCCTTTCCTTACAGTGCGGCTGTCTACATTGTCACCCGCCTCCTGTGCCACCAGCAATTGGAACAAGAACCCTGCCCACCTGCCCTATCTGGGCTATTTTTTATAGTGTTGGGTGGTCACATGATCTGGTAGTAAAGTTGTATAACTCCTGAGTTTCCCATTAACAAGTTATACTTACTGGTCGCTTGAGAGTCTAGATCACTGTGGAACAAACAACGTTGTTTTTAGCTATCCTCTCCTGTGCTGCCTTTTCTAGTTTTTTCCTAGTCAAGATAAAATCAAGTAGCTGCATCCCACACAACTAACACTAAGAGCAGCTTCTCATCCCCCAAACATATTACTTTTAACTTGAGCTAGCTTATCTCTTCTAACTTGTACTACCACATTTCTTGCTCCACAATGCCAAACCTACCTACAATGCTTACCCCATTACTGCTCTTCACCCTTACCATGCCATCACCCTGCTTTACAAACCTCAAATCCTAAGGACATTGACATACACCACTGCCTACTCTGCACCCTACATACATCCTTGCTATCTCCCTACCCAACTCACCCATTCCTGGTCTTATTTTCCCCACCTCCTCCTGTGTCCTTAACATCAGTAGCTAGCTCATTTGACTTTCTTCACCTCCTAATATCCTTCTTGGCATCCCACACCCCAACCTGGCATCCTCCAAATCCTTGTCACGCTATAAATGCCCTAAGCTATATTACCTCATTATAGCACCTCCTGCTCTCATCAGATAATATTCATCCTAACCCGGGCCTCTACCATCAATGCCACCAGTGACATTAATATAAGAAATATGTCTAGCTCTCCCATCCCCTCAGTTCTCACAAATGGATTCAAAATCCTACACCTAAATAAATGTAGCTTACTTCCTGAAATTGACTCCAAACCTCAGCGGTTTCGATAACACCAGATATCCTAATCATCTCTGAGACCTGGCTTAGTGAAAAGATACCAGACCACTCGATAACTATCCCTGGCTACTCCATTGCTTGACAGGATCAGGCGGGTAGGGGTGGTGGAGTGGCATTTTATATCCTGTCCTCACTGCAATACACCATTAAACTATCAACCTCCCTCCCAGCTGCATATGAAGCTCTAGTCATTTGCGTGACACTGCCATTCACTATTCCTATATTTGTTGCTGGCGTCTATTGTCACCCAGTGTCCATCCCAGAGTCACCACTGAACTCATTACCTCCATTGTGTCTCACTCTCACTCAGGTGAGTTGTTCATTATGGGTGACTTCAATTTTAAACTGGCTATCTCCACCACAAATAAAACACATAACTAAGTAGCGCCCAAAATCTAACACAGCTGATCCCCAAACTCACTCGACTAAACATTAAACTCAAAATCACACCCTGCTTGACTGAGCCCTCACCTCCCACCCGCATAGACTCATAAAGTCAGGTATCTTTCCAGGTGCCCTAAATGACCATCACCCAATCTTCTTGGTTCAGAAGATTCACAGGCCCAAACCTCTACACAAATATTGCAAATACAATCCTATAAATCTCTGGGTCTTGACCACTACTGCAAGACCTTGCCTGCACTAATTGGGCCCCACTTGCCTCTGCCCCTTCCATGGATCTAACCTTAGCCTATTTCAAGGATAAATTCATTACCATCTGGAACAAATATGCATCATTCAGACATACCAGAGTACATGGCAACCACCTTCCTTGATTACTCCTGAACTATTGGCCTACCATAGAGCGGAACCACTCCTGGAGGAAGCAAAAGCATCTAAGCTTCCTAATGACTACATAACTTACTGTACTCTTTGCAATTCTTGTACAAAAGCAACCAGGTTAGCAAAGACAGAATATTTTTAATCAGCATCCCTTACAAATATTAACTCCTCTAAATTTTAGAAAGTTGTCCATGTCCTCTCTCCCTGCTTCTCAACTTCCCTGCCCTGTGCTAAAACTAAATTACTCCTTGTATCAGATAATGGCCTCATTTACTGAGGAATTTAACTCTACTACACATCATGCCTTGGCTCTTCTTAACTCCCTCCCCATCCATACCCTAGTCACAGACAAATACCCTCCAAAGCTCCCATCATTCTCTTATTTCAATGATTACACCTGATGACACCCTAGATACCCTTCAGCCATTAACCCTGAAAAGGCAGCTCACCTGATGAGCTTGACCCTAAGCTTCTTTACCTCTCAGCCCCTGCAGTTGCTTACCCTCTATCCATAATTCCAAACCTCTCCTTCACGTCAGCAGCTGTCCCTCTTCCTGGAACCATGCAGTTGTCCTTCCCTCCCCAAAGGTGGAGACCCTTCATTTCCTGGGAACTATCATCCCATTTCCTCCTCCCCACCCTTCCTAAACTTCAAGAATACCGTTCACTCCCAAATCTCCTTGTTTCTTTCTGACTCATCCTTTTCATCCTGTTCCAATTTGGTTTTCGGAAAAACAGTCCGCCACCACTCCCTGCTCAGGCTTACTGACACCATCCTTACAGGGATGGACAATGGCCCTATCACATCTGCCATTTTTGTCGACCTCGTCAAGGCTTTCAACTCTGTTTTACACCTACTTCTTGACTCCTTTCTCAGCTGGCCTGACAATATCTACTATGAACTGGTTCAGGGCCTATCTCACTGATAGGACCCAATCTGTCAGAATCACTGATTTCATCTCCCTCATCTCCCAATCAACACTGGAGTCCCTCAGGGTTCAGTGCTTGGCCCCTTACTCTTCTCAGTTTTCCCAGATGATCTACCATCAGCCTGCATCCACATGTATGCCAATGATATTGCCTTGTTCACTGCTGGCCAGTCTCCTCTGATGTGTAAACTTGATTACAATAGGATTTCTGATTAGATCCAGCACTGGTTTACCTTCCATCAACTCTTTCTAATGCCAAGAAGACAGTCTCCATGACCTTTGGCACCAGGCAGAGACTCTCTAGGCTCCTTGTATACCATCTTTCCACACCTGGATGGGACAACTCTGAGGATGCCTCCTCATTTAGATACCTTGGGGTTTGTCTGGACCAACACCTCAACTTCTCTGGACACATTGGTACATCCTGAAAACTGCACCCAAAGCTTGGTGCGCTATTCAGGAACCGTAGTTGCATCCTCTCTACGGCAAGGCATGAACTCATCCAAAAGATGATCCTACCTATTTTTGACTACTGTGACACAGTCTATGGTGCTGCTCCCAAATCCTTCCTAGCCAGACTAGACACCCTTTTCAACTCTTTTCTGTCGCTTCACTCTGGATTCTCCTCTTGATCTCATCACTGTAACCTCTACCATGCTCTACCTTTACCCCCACTTGCTAATAGGTGCCTCTGTACTATGCCAAACTCATCTCAAAGTATTGGCTCAGGGAACTGCC
The DNA here is from genome assembly GCA_016271365.2 of Neoceratodus forsteri. Lineage (NCBI taxonomy): Eukaryota > Metazoa > Chordata > Ceratodontiformes > Ceratodontidae > Neoceratodus > Neoceratodus forsteri. Next base: position 873,742,247 of record CM028136.1, read on the forward strand.
TCCTTATCTAACTTCATCTCTCTCCACCCACCTCCCCTCCTCCCATTCCCTAAGATCCACCAACTTGTGTACTCTGGTGGTCCCTCGTTGTTCTGCTCTCTTCATAGGTCAGCATTTACTCACCGCTTCCATAAATCTGGAACTCCCTACCCCTCAAATCCACCATTCCTCCTCCTCCCTTACTCCCTCAGTACAGCTCTTCATAACGACTTCTCTCTAAATGTACCTGCTTTAGTCACACTGGAATTACTCTCTCTCCCCACCCTGTCAAAGCTCTCCTCAATCATGGTACCCCTAATAATCCACTGCTCTGGCCAAACTCTCTTCGATTTATTTCCTAATATACCCCCTTCCTCTCCTCCTTCTGCACTGTCAAAGCTCTCCCAACTTGTTGCATCCGATACAACTCTCTTCTCCTCCTCCTGTAACTACTCACTTTGCTCTCCCACACCCCCACCTTTCTCCTATACTTATTTTCTACCTTTCAAGCTGTGATCTTTCTACCCCTACCCTACCTTCTCCACCCTCCCAACATTTATCTATACCTTCCTGGGTTCTTCTTATGGCATCTGGACTACTATGGATTGCACTTATATGTACTATATGCTTACGGCTCCTAAAGCATGGCCTTCACCACTGCTGCCACCCACCCTCCTGGAACCGAGTCAGACTCCTGCAGCCGTGAAGAAGCTCCTCTCGGCTTTTCTGAGACTCTATCACACAAGATATGGAGTACTTGTCGTTCATGCCGCAATTTTGAAATTTCGCACCTGAGCTCTGATGACTTCTGATTGGCCAGCCTTATTTCCAAAGACTGCTGATTGCCTGTTACTTGAATCCTCTTGTCTGTTTTAAACTCTGCCACAATGGCAAGCTAGGATTACAGCATTTTTAGATTTTTGTTTAAACTTGTTAATCTTGTGCAATTATTTTACTGTATCATAGTACTACCTAAACTGTTTACCTGACAACTTTGATCAAGCCTGAGTTAGTGTGTCTACAGTTAGTTTAGAGTTTAACAGTTAAGTGGCTGTTTTTACCTGCTTTTGCAGTTCTTTTGTCTGCCTAATCCCCTTTCTTCTCACTTCTCGCCTCAGTCCCTCCCACTGATTGCCTTGCTTATTTTTCTGACTACCCCTGCTGCTTCCTGGCACCACTCACCTCTTGCCTCTACCCTTATCTAACCCCATCTGCCTTCCTCTTTCAGAGTATGCCTGAGCAGGCGCCTTACAGCTGCTACAGCGTGGCCTTTCACCACTGCTGCCACCCACCCTCCCAGACCCGAGCCGCACTCCTGCAGCCATGAAGAAGCTCCTTCTCAGCTCTCTAAATCCCACCCACCTGCCCTATCTGGGCATTTTAATTTATAGCAAAGCATGGTCATATGTTTTTCTAAGAGCCTAGTTTCCCATTGGCTGGTTATACTGAGCCACCGCCAAAGGGATTTCATTCACTCTGCCTACAACTTCCTCATAACCTTCTTTAGGTTCTCTTCCTGATTGAGCTTTCTAGCCCTCCTGGCATTCTACTAACCAACTACAAGCAACGTTGTTAGGGAAAATGCACTCTCTGAAAATTAACTCTACTGCTTCTACTGTCAGTACTCCCAAGCTTTGGGTACATTCATATCGCTCACAATCCACCGAGCCAGCAATGTAAAATTGTCCTGAACTTACACTATGACCTTGGATTTGCATCTGACAAAAGGAGCCTGATCATTGCTCTGGCTACCACCATGACGTAATATAGGGCAGGTCTTGCAGATCACTTCAACTATGCTAACACAGCTACCCCTGCTGGCCTCTCTCTCCTGATCATAGATACAAATATAGATGGGTCAAAAAGTGCTCTATAAAATTATCCTCAAAACTCTTTAAAGGCTACTTACTCAGACTCGTCCTACTGCTGCTGCTTCATTCTGGCAATGTCCATCCAAACCCTGGCCCCTCCAGAAACTCCAGAGGCCTGGAAAAGCAGGGGATTATCTCTTTGGCCCTGTAAACATCTGCAGCCTTCTCCCAAAATAGACAGCCTGCAGGCATGGGTTAATCATCATTGCCCTGACATAATGTTGGTTGTTGAAACCTGGTTATCCCCTTCTGTTCCTGACTTGGTCGTAATCTTCCTGGCTACAACATCTTCAGGTTGGATAGGTTGACTAAACGAGGTGGTAGCTGCATTATCTATCTGAAGGACATGCTCATGGAGTATGCTCTCCTGTGCCTAACCTTGATTGCCTCACCCAGGCGTTTACGTTAAAATGCTTCTTGGGACCCATAACAAATTTCTGGATAATGACTGAACTGCTATCCAAGATGAAACTACAGGACCTCCTCTGGCATCGAGAAAAAGCCTCAGGAAACGCCTTTTCAAGCCTACAAAGCTACTGGGAACATGTGTACTTGAGTCATCTAGCAAGAGAAAGAAACCACCATAGAGAAATGCTTGCTGACTCTTGTAGTCACAGTAGAAATTTTTGGTCAATCATAAAGGATGTCACAGGCAAGGTCCTAAAGGTGGCACCATCAATGCTCAACATTGATGGAGTACCAACTATGGACCCTCTCACTATTGCAAATATATTCAACAATGCCTTTTCTGATCTGAGCAGTGTCCTCCCTCGTGACTTCTTTGATGATTCCCTCACCCCGCCTCTGCCATGCAGTAAGAAGAGACACCTCATGTGCTAGGTAATAGTAGCACCATAAACCCCTCCCCTTCTATTTTAAGAAAGTACCAGTTTTCTCTGTCAGAAGACACCCAGACAAAATCCTGGGTAAGTCATGGCAAAGAAGCGACTTCTATGACCTAAAGCTTATTGCACTCACCCTTGACAGTTATAGTTCCCATCACAAGGATTTTCAACCTCTCACTAAGCCTATCTCAGTTCCCTCTTGTCTGAAAATCAGCACTGGTTACACAAATCAGGCAATCGTACCCTACATGTCAACTACAGACCTATCGCTATCCTCCTTCTATCAAAAGTCCTGGAGCGTATAGTTGGGGACCAATTAATCGACTACCTTAAAAATACTCCATCCAATGCCCACGGTAGCATGGTTTCAGGAAAGGCACAGCACTACCACTGCCCTCCTGGAATTTTCTAGTTTTATTCAACAATCGCTGAATCAAGGGAATCTTGTCGGTGCTGCCTACATAGATTTAATGAAGGCATTCGATACAGTGAACCATTCCTTCTGCTTGAACAGTTAACCTCTACTGGGTTCTCATATGACACAATGCTCTGGTTCAAAAATTGTCTGGAGGATGGCTCCCAAGGAGTGAAAATTTCCAGTATCACCTCTGACTGGTGGGATGGTCATCCTGGTGTGCTTCAAGGATCCATCCTTGGCCCTCTCCTCTCCTCTCCTCTTCAGTGTCTTCATCAATGACCTTCCATACTGTTGCCACCAATGAATACTTTTGTATGCAGACAATGGCGCCATTTTCCTCAAGCCAACCCAACCCCACTCTTCTTGAATCTCACCTTCAACTCAGTTTTGAGGAAGTCAAAATGGTTCTGTGCCCAGAAACTAGTCCTGAACTACAAAAAATGAAGGTAACGATGTTCGTACCTCCGCAGCAAATATAAAACCCAAGCCCTAACTATCAAAATCCAACTTGGTGTTCCACTTGATCTGGTGAGCATTTCAAATACCTGGTGTTACTTTGATAATCACCTCACCTTCACTCAACACATTAAGAACGTAGCTAAGGTAGTAAATATAAAATTGGGCTCCTCTATCGTCATAAGCGAATTTCACTCCTGAAGTGCTCAAACTGGCTCTCTATAGCTCCATTCTCTCAGTCATTGATTATGGACTCATTATTTATGGCTCAGCTCCTCCCTCCTCTCTTCAAAGGATAACTGTTGCACTTAATAAGGCCTGCAGGCTTCTAACTGGCCTGATCGCCTAATCAGCACTTATGCGCTTTATGCGCAGGTGTGCTGGCTAGGTTCCATGTCATAACGGCGACTGTGGAAAGGCGATCACCATTAGGGCGAGTGTTCATCACTGAAAATCAATTTCAGCAATGTACATCCCCGGCGCACAGCAAAAGGGCACCAGGGACTTACGATCTGCTTTGCTATGTGGGTGCACCCCCCACTAAAGGATTCTCATCTCCAGAGGGGGTGCATGTTGGGAGGGTGCAAACCTTAAAAATAATTCGAGCCAGGCACTACATAATGTATGTGCGCCCGGACCCAAACCCAGCACCCTCAGTATCCCAGCCCACCACCCACTCCACCCACATGCCATGGGCCAGCTTGGCAGCCCACTGCAGCACCATGCCTCACAACTCTCTCCCTCCCTTTCCTCCCCTCACTCAGTGTGCTCACTCTCTCCCTGGGTGCAGGTACATGTAGTGACATCTTGTTGCTATAGTGTGAACCCCCATCCGTCGCACTCCCTAGTCAGTAGCCCTGTTGACATGTGCCGTGATTAGTCACCCTTTTAAAAGTACCGATCATGGTCGCCTATGTCACAGGCTACCGCTGGCTACAACTTAGTAGTAGGATTAAATATCTAACCTGCCTACTAACCAAAAAAGGGCTCCTTGGCCTACTTTCTCCTGGGACTGCTTCACTGCTGATCCCATCTTGGAGCACTAAGCACACTTGTGCATCTGTCAACCAACTACTCCTTGTCTCCAGCTGCAGGACTACTCAGGACAGTGATCCTTCCCCTCAGAGCATCTCTTTGGTTCAATACCTTGGTTTTGAAGGAGCATCATCGTCTAAACTTGGCCAATTCAAGCACCTGCTCAGACAGTACCTCATTTCAAACAGCTCCTGTGATTGCTTCTGCTAATGGCTGCCCTCCCATCCCTCCTTGGGGTACCCTTTACATTGCTCCATCTCGTTGACAAATCCACCCCAAGACCTATACCTATGCACCCCATCCATTCTTATTACCTTCTCCTGAACCTTCCCTCCTCTTACCACTGGTTGCTCCTTTCCTTTGCCTTTTCCCTCTTCCCCTTGTTCCTCCCCTTATTTCCTGTGCACCTATCCACCAATTAAATCAGCACTTACCTTTCTCCCACTCCCCACTGTCACTCTCTAAAAGTTTGACAACGCTTTGGCTGCTCCTCTTCCCTTCTACTACTCTACCCCTCTCGTCCCACCCTCCCTACTGTTTCCTCAAACCTTTTACTTATTTTACAATGCTAATGTATAATTTTTATTGTGTTTATCTATTATTTTTTGATTCATAATTGTTCATTTTGTCAGTTTAGATTACCTCTCTTATACTTCCTTTGTCTGTTTGTAACTCCACCCACTGACGTGGAACCTTTGTAAAAGAGTGCTTGCACTCAAAGGTACTATAATCTTAGATTGAAATAAAATAAAAATAAATGTATCTGTTATCCACCTACTATTTGAACTGTATATCTCCCAGCTAAATATCATGGTCTGTAAATTTCGTCCTTGCGCCCACCCCACCCTTACTTACTTACTAACTACTTGCCAGCAGAAACAGGCTACATGGTCTATGAAGTCTGCTTGAGTGTGCAGTTAGTATCCTTGGTAGCACTTCAATTGTATTTTATGTCTGCAACCTTCTATTATTCTTTTTTATCTAACTAATGTATTTAAAAATTGTATCATTTTCTGTTTGCCATCATCCTTGTACCCCTCCCAGGTCACACCATGAGACAAGAACTTGTTGTTCAGCATTCCTTCCTGTTGAAACATTTCAATAAATGAATAAATAAGAAAACTAAAGGGCTAGTAGCCCTAAAAGAGATAAGGCCCCAGGATCTGGCAATGGAACTAACTGGACCTCTGCTAGGGGCTATGCAATAGCTCAATTTAGACCAGGGTAGTTCCAAAACACTAGAGGGTAGCACATGTAGTGCTGCTCCATAAGGGTGGGGGACTAGGAGCAACCAGGTAACTACAGCACTGTCAAGTCATACCTGTATTGTGGGTAAACTAATGGAGACACTAGTCAAAGAGGACCCTGTGGACTACCTGGAGGTAAGGGACTCCAGGATAATAAACAACATGGGTTTCTGGCAGGGAGTTCTAGTCAGACCAACTTGATAGTATTCTTTGACTAGGTAATGAGGGTAGTGGATAAGGGCCATGCTGTAGTCACTCTACTTGATTTTATCAAGGCTTTCTACTATGTGTCTCACAGAAGGTTGTTGAAGAAGTTAGAGGATCTGGGTGCAGTGAAGGACACAGTAAGAGGGTGAGAAACTGGTTGGAAAGGATACAGCAGAGGACTATGGTTAATGGAGTCAAATCAGAAGAGAGGAAGTTACTAGTGGGTGCCAAGGATCATTCCTGGATCTGGTTCTTTTCAATATGTTCATCATCAACAAGGGAGAAGGAATCCATGTCTCTTTGCAGATAATACGGTATCCAGTCAAAAGTGTGAGCAATATGGTGCTTCAAACCACATAAGAAAAGTAGAGCCAGGAAAAGTAGCAACCAGGATAAAACAGCTTTGAGATGTTATTGTGTCCCCAGGCCCCCGACTGTCACCCTCCCAGGTTACTAACAGTTAGCCCCCAAACTTACTCCCCTGAGTTCTCCCCCACAGTATGAAATAGTAAACCCTCAAATGACTCCCCAAGTTAGGAATAGTAAATCCCCCATGACTTTCTCCCCATCCAGGTCTGCCTACCTGATGCATGCTCATCGATTTGCACTGCATTGCCTACACTTGGTTTTTGATCCTGCTGTTTTACCTGCACAATCATTGACTCATGCTTGTTTTTCTCCTGCTTTTTTGACCTAGACCCTACTAAGATCTTTGGCAAGGCAGACAACAAGGAGGGGTTAGAGAGATGTAAAGAGACTTGGAAAGGTTAGAGAGGTGATACAAGATTTGGCAGTTGAAATTCAATGCTAAAAGTGCAAGGTGAGACACAGGGAACAAGAACTCAAGGGCAGAGTACAGGTAACGCCAGCACAGCCTCTGAGGAAAGATGCCTAGCGGTCATTATCAATGATTTGCTAAATAAATCAATCTGGTATAACAAGGCTTACAGTAATGCAAACAAGATGCAGGGATGTATAGGTAGGGTTATTGACAGCAGAAGGAAGGAGGAATTATTACCACTTCTGTTTAATCACTGGTGAGGCTCCACCTGGAATACTGTGCCAGTTCGGGAGTCAAATGAGCAAAAATACCTGAACTAGATTAGTTACTTATGCAGTTATTTAATGTAATGTAATGCTTGATAAAGCCACTAAGGCTAAACCTGGTTGGGATGTCCTGCATTTGAGATGGTCTGTGGATGTAAGATTTATTTTTACATTAAATAACTGCATAAGTAACTGTAACGTGGTACAGGTCTTTTTGTTCATTTGTCTCGAACTACTGACTGTGCCCAGGCACAGGAAAGGAGTGGTAGCTATTGCAGCTTATTTTAGTTCTGGAGTCACCTAAGGAAAGATAAGGACAAGCTGGAAACAGTGCAGCATAGGGTGATCAAAATTATTCAGGGCCATCAGGACAGATCTTATGATGATTGGGTCAAGGCACCGAACAAGTAGTCACTAGAGGCCAGATGAAAGAGAAGAGATATGATAGAGGCCTTCAAGTTCCTGAAAGGAATGAACAATGTAAACTGTGAGGAACTATTTAGCATAAGTAGCAGATCAAGAACATGGGGGTATGTGGAAACTGGCAAGGAGGTTCAAGAGGAAGTGCAAAAGTTTTATTTTACAGAAAGGGTGGTGGATACATGAAACAATCTGACAGCTGATGTTGTGGGTGCCAAAATTATCAATGTTTCAAACAAAAGAGGTTGTTCAGGGTGGTAACATGGGGTAGATAGTGACGTTAGGACCCTGTATAGACAATTGGTACTGGATTTGTTAAGGTTTTATGGGCAGATTGGATGAATCTATGGTCTTTTTTGCCATAACTTTCAATGTCTTGTTAGAAAATTGGCTTTTTATTTCCTGATCTCTGATTGACTGGTACCCATGCCAAGGAGGGTACATTAACTTTCAGTAGATGACCAGGAAATAAAAGTGCCGTGTTGACAGTGCCACATAACCCAAAACATATCAATGTGCACCTCAAATTTTCAATCAGTTGGTTGCCATTTTTGTTGCTTAGTTAATGAGCGAGCGGGCCCCTGCTCAATTCTCTCAACTGTAAACTGTCTGCACCACAGAAGGAAATACTTCTCCCACTAGAGCTGTGTGGAATATAAAATTATGCCTGTAGGATGCCTGCAGAATGACCATTCCTATTCCACAGAATTTTGCAGAATTTTCATGAAACTCCATGGAATTTTGCAAAGGTTTAAATTTCAGTTATTTTGCTATAATTTTAAAAGTACATGTCTAATTAACACCAAATTTGGAACATAAACAGTACACGATGACATACAAATGTGTGCCAAATATCAGATTAGTAGGTTAAAAGGGCAGAGGTATGGGTGGCTATTTAGAGATAATTTCAAACTTTCTTATCCAAATTTCTCCACAATGTCTGGATTTAGAGAAGCACCCAGCATGGGTATATATTCCATGTTTTAAGTCTCAGACTGCAATGGAGCTGAGTTATAGGTAGCAAAACATTTTGCCAAAATTTAGGTTTCTGTAATTTTAGTATAATTTTGATAGTATTCATTGAAATGTTATAAAAGTTGACCGGTATACAGGTTATCACCACAGCTGTATATGTAAGTATTATCAGATTTCTAGCTTCAAACTGGACTGAGTTATAGCCTACCAAACATGTTGCCAAAGTTTAAATTTCAGTTATTTCCTCTAATTTTGAAACAACATATCCACATGTAACCAGAGTTGAAGCATTTAAACTACTATATTACATGGTCATTTCTGAAAAAGTTCATTTTTTGCAGATTTAAATGGGATTGAATTAAATGTAGTCACACTTTCACAACATTTAAAAATTAAATTCTGCATGAATGTAAACTACAAATTTAAGCCCTGAAACTTTAAAACTACAGAATGCAATACCATGAAATTTGTAGAGTCTTAGACCTTGCAAAGAGACTGTGTGTGCCAATTTTATTAATTGCTTGTTGCTAGAAACAGCAAAATAAATAACATCTGTACTTTAAGTCAAATCCATGAGTCTTTGTGACCATTGTAGAATTTCATGAAAACGTCCATAAAACTGGAATTTACTAATTTCACTCAGCCTTATCTGTAGGATTCCAATTAAAGGTGGGAGTATGCGAGGCAGGTAGTGCAGGAGGTCAACAGGCTCAGGAATTAGATGCACAGTTTCACCAAGAAATGGACAGCTGAGCTGAGCAGCACAACAGTGGTAGACCTCCAGGTTGAAGCAAGGAAGCACATAGTGTCAACAATTCCAACCTGAATGCAGGATATTTAAGGATCACATCCAGTAAATGTATGATCCAGGAAGCCAGATGTACATGTAAGTCTGGGACTTAGTGGTACTCAAAAGATTTAGTGAAGGAAGACAATGTCTGGGGCAGCAGGAAGGAACAATTCTGGCTATTCAATAGGGTAGATCAATAGGAAAAGGAATAGTTGACTTTTGTCTTAAGGGAGTTTGTCATTGTAAAGAACAAAGAAGATATCAGTGGGATCAGTAGTTCTACTGAGTCAATCTGGCTATGCATAAAGAGAAGGGGGGTAGTCACCCAGAAAGGAACAGCAGGACTGCAAAAACTCATCCCAGCTTATCAAATGAAGCAGTGATATGGACATTGTTAATGTTAAATTCTACAAAAGAATTCTGGATGGTTCTTCTATATGCTACAATAAATATGTTAGAAAATGTTACCAATATTTTTTCTACAGCAAATTTAAAACTGCTAAACCAATTTATCCAGTTATGTTAGACACCAGGATACACTGACTGTATATGCATGACAAATGTTAAGTCTATGCCTGCAAGAGCATAGAAATTACAAACATCCAAATTTTTGAGAGTTTTCACAAATTTAGCAAATATTTACATAATAAAGATTTCAACCCTGTAACTTAAAAATTCTAATCCAGGTCTCTCCATACTTAGATAATTCTATAAGCATTATAAAAGGTTATTCATGCACATTTAAACGTGTCTAGTTCCAAAGATGCCTGAGTTATATGGAAATTAAATTTTTCTATGACATTTCCCGCAAAAATAAAATTACATATTTTGAGCACATATAATTTGAGATGATGCATCATATTATCATAAAATCTGGCACATTATTTGAACACATATCATCATGGAATCATGCCAAATTTAAGACTGCTGACCCAATGGATGACTGAAATATATGCAGACAAACATTTTCATGAAATTTCACACAAAAATAAAATGACAGACTTTGAGCACCTATAATTTTGAAACTATTCATCCAAATGTCATGATATTTGGAATGGTATTGGACCCTCCCAAAGAGTGTACTCACATTTCAGAGCACTAATTTAAAGGACAGCCAAGTTATGACCACATTATTACATTTAAAAAATCCACAACATTACATAAAATTCCATGAATTCTGAATTTTCCTATTTCCCACAGCTCTACTCCCCACCCATCAAAACACACCTGTTTTTATTTCAGGCAGCATCCTAACAGACTTCTATGTAGCTCCACAGTTTGTTTCTCAGTCCTGATGGTCACTGCTTTGGTCAGCACCTGAGTAGTGGTTTGGTGAAAATTACATTTAAAAACAAACACAAACCACTTGAAAATTGAAAATGGTGTCACTGTGCTACTAATCTCACCACAGCAACCACTGGGTTTAAAGCAGTATCAGCCCACAGCCTCACTCTGTGCCAACTGTGATCACTTTTACTAATCCTCAGCACCACAGCAGCTATTAGTGCAAATAAGGTGTGTATTTGTCACACACCTTATTTTAGCAGTGATTCTTCTTGTCTCTTGAAACCAATGTCATCTTTGCTAAATGATGACCCGCACATGCTGATCACATTTCTGATAACTGAGTCATTGCACTGCTACTGCCCAGATTGATCGTGACTGCACCACCTCCCAGAAGTCTTAAATTTAATTAAAAAAGGAAAGCTACTCTGTGGTGGGGTCAGGAGGGTGGGGAATGACAATCAGAAAACAAAGCCATTCTGATTCTCATAACTCACTTTTCACTGGAGGGTGGGGTGATAAAACTGAAACTAAAAAAACTCTCAAAGATATAGGCCCTCTACTGGCAAATGTACCAGTAGAGGAGTACTTTACAGGTAAATCATAATTTATACTCATTTTGTTTTCATTTATATTTTATGTGCAAGCCCCATTTTTGTCTCCGCAGACCCTCCAGCCCACTGCCACTGCCCTGCCCCCATGTAGCCATGGTTTACTCTCCGGTAGTGGAAAGGGTCAGCTGGCTAAGCCCCCAACACATTCCACCATCAGGTGGGCCTTAGGCGGTGGCTCGGACACCATTTGGGGCTATGCTTATTTTTTCAGTTTCCGTGATCATGAGTCATGGTGTGCAATGATGCCCCACCTCAGCGTCTGCATGCCTCCCAGCCTCAACCTCAGCCCCCATGGTAAGCCATCACCCAGGGTGCTACATCGGGAGGCACAGTCCTGCTCCTCCTGGAGATGGAGGGTGCAATTGTTGCTCAATCCATCTCCCCAGCCAACCCTCCAGCCTTCCGGCTCATTCCTGAGCCCAGGTCACTGGTGACACAAGCAGTGACTCCACCACTGTACCAGCGGCTAGCCTTATGCTCATTTTAAGTGTTTTTTTATTTTTAATTTTTTTAATAAAATATCAACAAATATCCATTTTCTAAGTGCAATAATACCCTCCACTGTGGGCAGTATGGACTATACCAGACCTTTTAAGGGCTACAAGGCCCTCCACTTGTGATGCTGAGCTTCATTATTTCCTGGTAGTCCAGTACAGCCCAATACTTCCCAACCTGTTGGGTATTATGGCTTACAAATTTCTATGTTAGTTTGTGCTTTCACAGAAACTCAGATGACTTTCTCTCTTGCCTGTAGCTTCTGCAAGTGCTGGAGTCACATAAGCTGCCTTCAGTGACCTTCTAAATGACCTCTTATTAGACTTGGGGCCAGATTTTCATAGCCCTGAGATTACCTCAAGCCCCAGATGTGACAGAGATATGGCACACCAAGCTTAAGGCAATCTAATGGGATTTTCCATCCCATGCTGCAATTGACGCAAGTGAGACCATCTTTTATGGTCTAGCTTGCATCAATCTCAGAGACCTTTTTATGGTGACTGCAACTGGTTTACCTATACGTGCGACAACATCGTTGTTCGATATTTGGCATAGCATGAGCCCCAATGTCGGTTAGGCAAAATTTTGTTTCTCTCTGTGGGCCCTGTTCTAAATGATTATCAAATCCAAGTCAGAATTGATTTGAAGGGGGCACACACAGCAAATTGGCAACATTTTCACTTCAACCTCTTACAGCGACAAGCGTGTCAAATTGTCACCAGGGAGGGATTTCACCATAGGGTTTCTGATGTTCGGGTCGGCACACCACCTATACCTGAGATTTTGCACAAACTGACATCAGTCAAGAAAACTGTTACAGCTGTTTTGAGAACTGGGCACAATTAGCAAAAGCAATTGGTAGTGGCAGAAACAAAGTGTTGTTTCATAGTTTCATAGTTTGTTTACGAGTTTGGTAGGCATGGGTTACCTTTAAGAACTTGCCACCATTTATTATTGGTGGAATTAAAATTTTGTCTCACTCATATTAGAGTCTCATCTATTTTTGAAGGTATTTATTGTGTTGCTTGCTACAACATTTTTGGTAGAGCATTCCAAGCTGAGATAACTCTCTGAGTGTGCCAGTGATTCCTCTAGTTAGTTTTATTTTGGCTACCTGTAAGTTTCATATCATGTGTTCCTGTAATTGTTTTAGTTTGATTTTTCATTAGTCCAATAGTCTCAAAAGTAGATGTGTTATTTATTGCTTTGTATGTAAAGCAGAGTAGAGGTCACCCCTCATACTCATATATTGCATAGCGATAGGCCTAGTTTTTTCAGTCTGCCACTATAATCTAAGTTACTTACGCTTGTGATTTTTTGTTACTTATGCTGTACTTTTCTCTTATTTTATTTCCACTAACCAGTTGTGGAGTGCAAACTGAGGAACAGTATTCCAGATGAGGTCTTACAAGGTTGAATAGAGGGGAGTTTAAAAGCAGACAAGAATAGGTTATCCTTTTCTTGTCTGCTTTTGATATTTTTAATATACATCCCAATATTTGATTTGCTTTTTAACAATGTTTTTAGTACGTGTCAAGAGAAAATTTTTGATATCATGATCCCAAGATCCTTTTCATTCTCTGTTATTTGTAGAGAAGTATTATTTAAAGTGTAAGTGAAATGGGGTTGTTTTTCCTCAGTGCATCACCTTGCATTTAAGAGCATTAAAAGATCATTTGTTTTCAGATGAACATTTCTCAAAATGGGAGAGATTTTTTGAAATGTTACAGCTGAGATGGTGTCTGTTATAATATGTCCTAGTTTGCAATCATCTGTGTACTTCCCTATCCAACAGTTTTAGTTTAGTGGTTGCATAGAAGATATCAGTAGATTAAAAAGCACTGGCCCCAGAATGGATCCCTGTGGAACTTTGTTGGTTACTAGGCCCCAAGGAGATAGATGACCTTTTAGTGAGACGTGTTGCCTTCTGTTAGTCAGCCATGCTGCTACCCAAGATATAAGCAAGTGGTGAATTTGTAAACTCTTCATCTGCTCTATAAGTATTGTGTGAGACACAGAATCAAAGGCCTTTGAGAAATCCAGAAATATTACATCAATGGATAAGCCTTTGTCTAGAGCTTTGCTCACTGGTTCAAGAACTTTAGCAGATTTGTTTGACAAGATTAGCCCTTGACAAATCTGTGCTGTGAAATATCAAAATACCCTATAGCATGAAAGTGTTGCATGATTCTGTCCTTTAACAGTCTCTCCATTAGTTTGCAGAAAACTGCTGTTATACTTATTGTCCTGTAGTTTTCTACTAAGTTTGTGTTATGCTTTTATGGATTGGGATAACTATGGCCTGACTCCATATTGGGATTGTAGACCCTGAGATAAGGGAGATGTTAAAAGTATAGTTAATAGGCCGCTATCTGGTGAGCTTATTTTTATGAAGTGGGTGGAAATCCGTCAGACCTGCAGAGCTATCTGATTTGGTCATATTTATGACCTCTAGTACTTCATGTGTTCCTTGACAATGCCTTTGGCTGCTATTGTTGTAACCTTATTTGTCTTTTTTTTGTAAGTTCCATTGTAATGATCATGTTATGTTTTGTACCTTATTGTCCTTATTGCCTTGACATGGAACCTTTGTAAAGAGCCCTCGGCTCAAAGGTGTCATCCGAATACAGATAAATAAAAATAAAATGTGTTTAAAATACTGAAATGTGGTAGAAGATGCTGTTCTAAGTATAGATATAGAAGGTTCAGATTTAAAGTTGCTAATGAAGTAATTGTTCAACTCTGTTGCCATCTCAGCTTCATCTGTTATTGTTCTTTTGTCAGTTTTAGGGGCCCAATTGCTAGGTTATTTTTCTTCATTGAGCCACTATAGTTAAAAAATTATTTGTATTGTCCTTTACTGATGTAGCTAATTTTTGTTCAAGGTGTTTTTTGTTTGTTTGATTTTTTTTTTTGTTTTATTTACTGATTTTTTTGTACTCTGCCCAGTCCTTAGATGAATGATGTTTTTGCATGTTTTGTATAATCGTTGTTTTATGTTTAGCCGCATTTTATACTTTTATTCTACCATAAGGGAATTCTGTTGTTTGCATTGTATTTTTTTCTGCTGAGTACCCAAAGATTTGTACAATGTTGTAGTTTTCTGTGGATTTAAGCCAGATAGAATTTAGGTCGCAAGTAACTAGTTCAGATTGCCAATTCCAGTTTTTGAGATAAGAATTTATGGCATTATAATCTGCTTTATAGAAGTCTTTCATAATTGTGCAACCATTATTTCATAAGTTTTGATTTATATTTACTTCCATAAGTATCACATTATGGTCACTGTTTGATAGTGAGTGCATTACATCAATGTTGTTTATGTATTCCACTAAATTTGTCAGTAATAAATCCAAAATATGTTTTTCCCTGGTAGGTACTTTACTACTTGTTGTGACACAGGGTTTGGATCCACTATGGGTGTTCACAAACTTTTTGTCGAATGCCCTGACAGCTAAACTGGCAGGTTGACCACATTTTGCAGTTTGCTGCAAGTTCCCAGTGCCAGTAAGTGTTTTCTTCGGGGCTTTGCTCCTGAACCCCCACATGGGAGCTGTGCCCCCTCCTCAATTATTATCATCTCTGAGTCAGAGATGATTTGGGGTTGCAGGACCTGACAGACAGTACCAGGTTCCAGCTGGTTTCCTACAGTGGCATGGTGCTGTAGTCACTGTAGGGACCTTGCTGTCAAAAGTCACTGTCGGTGGGTAACCACAGGATTTGATGCAAGCCCTGTGCCACTTTTGAAAATTTGACTATGAAGTCTAAGGAGAGCCTGAACTCTTGCCAAACAGCAAAATGCTAAATTAAATTAAATTAAGACTAGCCCAGATTATTTGCTTTTCTTCCTGAGTAATAGTTAGCCTATTATTCATGAAATATCGATTCATTACTCACACTTCTAATTAAAGCATCAGTTAGGGTTGCAGGAGAAAGTGTCAAATGCAGTGAAATTTAATGTTTGGGTAGAAAGTCCACTAAGCATTATTGAATCTGTGATGTGATGCTCTACGTGGTTTGAATGATCACATTATGCAGCATTTGTATTGCCCTAACTTCAGCACTGTCTGTACAGATGGAGAAACAACAGCCACAAACCAATGCTTGAAACATATTGCTGAGTTAGGGATACATACATTAGAAACAGAATTTAACAGTAAATAAAACCACTTGGCCCACGCAGTCTGCTCTTTCCTTCATAAATTGTTACTTCAGACCATACTTGATCTACCACTCTTCTCCCTCCTCCTTCCCTTCATTCCCTTGTGCCAATCCCATGCATTCTTGAACTCCACCACTGTCATTGCCCCATCACCTTCTCTGGAAGATTGTTCCAGAAATCCACCACTCTGTCTGTGAAGAAGTACTTTCTCACATCTCTCCTGAATCTCCCTCCCGCTTCATAGCATGACCCCTGGTTCTTGAGCACCTTTCTTCTGATAAATGCTTCCTTGTGTACCTTATTTCACTCCGTGAGGTATTTAAAGGTCTCTATTATATCCTCCTCTCCTCCTCTCTTCCAGGATGTGTGTATTGAGGTTCTTTAGTCTAGTCCTCATCGGGCTTTTGATGCTGACCCTGCACCATTTTAGTTGATCTCCTGGACAGCCTCCACTCTGCCTATGTCCTTCTGGAGATGTGATCTCAGAACTTCACTGCACACAGTACTCTGGGTGGATCTTAACAGAGATTTATACTGAGATATCACCGCCTCCCTCTTTCAGCTGGTGATACCCTCCCATGCACCTCCATCTCGCCGCCTACCAACTGCCTTGTCACACTGCCTGGCCACCTTCAGATCATCCAGTATGATAACCCCTAGGTCTCTTTCCTTCTTGATGGTTGTCAGTACCACTCTACCCATTTTGTACATTGCCCTGAGGTTCTGTGTCCTAAGTGCATTACTTTGCAATTTTTCATTGAAACCCAGCTTCCATACCTTGACCACTCTTCTAGTTTTCTCAGGTCTTTGCTTAACCTTTCCAGTCCCCTGAAGTGTCCACCCCTATTACAGATTTTGGTGTCATCTGCAAAGAGACAGACTTTCCTTCTAGCTCATCTGCAATACCACTTATAAAGACATTAAAGGAACTGGTCCCAGCACTGATCCCTGAGGAACCCTGCTAGTCAATCTCCTTCTCAGGGTGAACTTCCTTGTCACCACCCTCTGTTGCCTATCGCCTAACCAATTTCTTAAAGAAGAGAGTAGACATTCTTTTCTTCTTATACAAGCATATAATACCTCCACTGAGCTGCAAAATGGAACTGCAGCTGTTGGTGAGGTTGTAAAGACATGCTGATCTACTGGGAAGTACAAGCCTCCCTGAGCTGCAAAATGGAACTGCAGGTATGAGGAGGCTGTGAGGAGTTCAGCTCCTAAAGCGAAGCTCCAAAAGCAAGCACTGATTGGTGGCTGTTTTGATTTTCCCGCCGAAGCTTTTTAAGGCCGGCTGCCCCACCTTCCCACCGCCACCCTTGGCAAGCTATTAGTTATATAGGGTAGCTTTTGGCCACGTGCATTAGTACAACAAAAACAATCAGCCTGCTTTCCTCTCTGCAGCTTATCACTGCTCACCACTAGATGCCGCTGGTATTTCAAGAAATTTAGTCCCAAATCAGTCCTCCTTTCACAAAAACTTTTTTCCTGCTAATGTTTACCTCACTCAGCCTGCCCCATCTGCTTAAACTTGTCATTTCTGCCAAGCTAGCCAGCCTAGTCTGCATTAATGTCTACATCTGTCTAGTTAGCCAGTCCAGTCTGATTTAGATACAGTTTCAAATATAAGTATTGCCATTTCCCACTATTCCTCATTCTCTTTCTCTCCTCCCTGCCTACTTCTCCTTGCCTCTGCCACCTTGGGTAAACCCCATCTGTGCTCAGCAATGACCCACCTGCTCCCCACTGCTTTTCTCTCTTAAAAACACAGTCCCTGGCTGCAGTTCATTTAACATGGTGCCATACAGTATCCCATGAGGAAGAGTGACCACTACTGAGTGCTTACCAAAGGGCTACTCAATAGCGGCACCTGTTCTCAGGGTTAGAGGACAGGGAGTAAATATGGGTATAGTGACATTCTGTGCTATATGTATCGAGTGTGTGTGGGAGCGAGCATGCCGTGCAACAGGCAGAAAGGGAGGGTATGTGAGATGTAGCACGATGGTGAGTTGCTGAGCTGTCCATGTGGCTTGGTGGGTTTGTGGCAGGCTATGGTTGGGAGGATGCTGGGCATGATGGGATTTTTGTGCTGGTCTGAGAAATGCACTGTTTTTTTCAACCCCCGACATGTACCCTCACAGGTTGAAAATCCTTTAGTAGGGTGGTGTGGGGGGCTGGCTCCCCCCGCATAAACAAAAATGCAGGTCGGTGCCCTTGTTGTTGCGCTTGGGGTGTACATCAGCAAAGTGGATTTTTGCCCATGTACATTCATCTTCTAACTGCGATTGCCTTTCTGCAATCGCCATTATCACATAGATCTGCACCATACAACCCTATCACCTACATCTGCCTGGTTTCCTGTCTCCTCACTTTAACTATTCCAGCTCCCAACCCTAAAAGCACCCTCCCATCCCTCTTGCTCCTCCCATCACACTAGCCAGCTCTACCATCACATAGCCCTCACACCATGTCTGTCGCCCAACACTTCCCTCCCCTACATCTGTCCCAGCATCCTTCCACCACTGATGCTATCCTTTATTGCCCAGGTCAGAGCAGCCAGACCCTCCAAAGGCCATCCTCTACACAAGGAAGCTAAAGCTCCAGCTACATATGCTTTCCTCCTTCTCATCCTGCCTTCTCAGGGACATTGAAACCAACCCAGGTCTCTTCAATGGCCCCTGCCTCTAAGCTCCTACAAAGGTCTCTCCATAGCCCATATTAACATCAGGAGGTTCCTGCCCAAGGTCGACCAGTTAACGGTTTGATGACCGAGCAGTCACCGGACATCCTCTGCCTGATGGAAACCTGGCTTTCAATCAAGACCCCTGATTCCTCCATCAGCATACCAAGCTACTCTCTACTCAGACAGGACCAAGGCAAGAGAGGTGGAGGAGTAGCCATGTACTCCAAACAGCCCTCATGTGCTCAGCCACTTTCAAGGAAGCATGCCCTGACTCCCACAAATTTCTCCTGGCAAACTCACCAAACCTAACTCTCTCCCCCACTATATGTAGGTGTACTTTACACTCTCCCACCTAGCTCATAATTCTCTCATCTCTACCCTATGCCGCCTTTCCTGACTTAGCCCCAAATGGGGAACTGGTTCTCCTAGGTGACTTCAACCTGGACTGGTTAGCCCCTCCTCCAAGGCCCACATCTCCAAAATAGAGTCCCTAATCTTACCCAACTACTATGCAAACCACCTGCTATAACCACACTCCAAAACCACTCTCTACTAAATTGGATTCTCTCTTCCCACCCACAGGATTACTTCTTCTGGCACCCTCACCAATGCACTAGGTTATCACTGTAACATGCTGCATCCGGAAAACTCTCATGCCAAAATCTACTCCCAAGTACTTAAATACATGCCTCTAAATGCACTGGACACTGCATCTCTACTTGCCAGCCTTAGGAACGCTGACTAGCAACAGGGTATTCAGCCTCTGATGACAACTCTGCTCTCAACAGCTTCCTGAACATCTGCACCAGAGCCTGGGACTCCCATGCCCCTATGAAAAGATCTGCATTAAGAAGTGACACCACAGTTAGATCGCAGCACACATTCTGGTGCAGTGCAAGCCAGAGACAAAGCATGGTCTTTTTCAAGTCCTTCCCACTCCCAAAACAGGCAAGCCTATAATACACTAGGCAATGCCTGCACCAAAGCCATAATAGCCAAAGCAGACTTCTTCAAGTCACAACCTAAATGCGCAACCTTTCCACCCTGGAAAGCTGTACACTTCCTTCTCGACCCACCAGCCCAATCTAGTACCCCTACTCTTGTGAAACACAACCAGCCTCCCACCGACACTACCAGCACTGCAGATACAATTAATAAATTCTTCACATCCTGTGTCCTCCCACCAGGGCCTCCCATCAATCTCTACCCCCATAACAACAATTACCATTTCCCTGAAATCTCTGAACAAGAAGTTCTAAAAGCCCTCCATTCACTGAACACCGCTAAATCGAGTCCCTGA
The DNA here is from genome assembly GCA_016271365.2 of Neoceratodus forsteri. Taxonomy (NCBI): domain Eukaryota; kingdom Metazoa; phylum Chordata; order Ceratodontiformes; family Ceratodontidae; genus Neoceratodus; species Neoceratodus forsteri. The sequence continues at coordinate 873,762,069 of CM028136.1, forward strand.
TGGGATCCACCCAAAGCTCCTGCAGATCTCAGCTACTGCTATCCCCAAACCCCTCACCCACGTACTAAACCTTTCTTTTCCTCAGGAACAGTCCCACGGCATGGAAATTAACCCATGAATCCTCTCACATTGCTAGTGTGACCCTCGCTCCTGGCAACTACAGGCCAACTCCTCCTCCCAGCTCTAGCCAAATTCCAGGAATCCCTAGTTCACATTAGACTAACAAAATACCTCACAACAACCTCCTCTTCCCCACCAGTCAGGCTTCAGAAAGCAACATTCCACCATCTCCTCCCTCCCTGGATCACAAACCACATCCTCACAGCCTCTGACCAGGGACTCCTATTGCCACTGTTTTTGTCAACCTGGCCTTGACTCCATATCTCACCCTCCTCCTACAGAAACTAGAAGCAGCTGGATTTGCCCCATCTCCATCCAGTGGTTTAAGTCATATCTCTAACAGCCAACAATCAGATAAAATTGGCAACATAGCTTCTTACCCATCTTGGCAGGCATCCCCAAGGCTCAGTCCTTGGTCCCATTCTCTTCACCTTCTTCATTAATGACCTTCCTCCTCCAGTTCCAAATCCTGCTTACACATGTACGCAGACAACACTATACTCTTTATCTCTGGTCCATCACTACAAAAAGCTCAAGCTACCCTCCAAAACTACTTCAACAGCATCCAGCAATAGTTCAGACTAAACCAACTGAAAGTAAACACCTCCAAAACAGTCTCCATGTTTTTTTGTATGGCACAAAAACTAAGCAGATCACCCTCCTCCTCCTCTGATCATCTCAATGGATGGCTGCCTTCTAGAACAGGTATTTAAATACAAATACTTGGGTGTTTGGTTGGATCCACAGCTATGCTACCCTACACACATCTATGCAACCATTTCTAAATTATGCTCCAAACTTGGAATGCTGTATCGACATAGAGACTCACTCCCACTACCAGTCAGATGGGAAATTCTATTTAAAATGATCCTCCCCATTTTGACCATGCAGACGTGGTCTATAGCACTGCTCCTGTAACCACCCTGTCCACACGAGACACCCTACTAAGCTCTTTCTGTCATTTTGCAACAAACCTCCCTTCAAACTCACCACTGTGACCTTTACTCCCTCCTTCACCTCCACCCACTGTCACACAGATGTTATATACACTCCCTGTCTCTCATATCCAAATTTTGGTTCAACATGCTTCCTCCTCCCTAATGGACAGTCTCTCCCGGACTCTCACTCCCTCTATAAACTGAGGCACAGAAATGGAAGATACTTCACCCTGCCTCAACCAGTTTCCTCAGTCAGCAAAACTGCTTTCTCCTATCAGCTCCCAGTTTATGGAACAGTCTTCCCGCCAGGCTAGAAGCTCCTCCTCCCACCTTGCCTGCAAACAACAATTTTGTCTTCTTCCACCCTCCCTGTCACTGTCACACTTGAACCTGCTCTTGCTCCACCCCTCTCTACCATTGAATAATGCCCCACAATGCTCTTACCCCAGTTGCACTGACCTTGTTACTGCAACCTGCCATCTCTTGTAATGTACCTGTATTAGATAGCTTGATCTTAATGACTGCTATGTATCTGCTATTGTACAGCCTAAATGCTCACCAGCTGTGTCTTGTAATCCCCATTGTAACGTGGCTTGTTTCTGGTAATGTTGTATTCTACTCACATGCACCTGAATAGTTCAGCCTGTATGCCTTTCCGATAACACATGTTTAAATAACAAAAAGAAATACATACAATTACACCATTAGGCCATCATAGCCCTAATTACAAGGTGGTCCTATTTCAGGTTACAGTGTAAGTGTTCACAAAATGTTGACAACAGACAGAGCATGTTTAAACAGTTCTGGCTTAGATATTCACAAAGGAACACAGGGTTACATACAGAACATGTGTGAACAGTTCCATCTTTGAATACCTGTGAGAAAACTTGTGAGGGCTTATTTATTTATTTATTTATTTAAAAGTTTCACCAGGAAAGGCATACTGAGCAGTGAATTCTCATTTCCAGATGTGTCCTGGGTTTTCTGCAAGTGCAGCATGTCTATAGTTCAATTTCATGGCAGTGTTAAAGGCTCTCAAATTTGGGGCTGATATTTTAATTTTGGATCAATGTCATTCCAAAATGTTACCACCATCTGTGTAAGTGACATGTTTCATATTAGCTCTTTGGTATGGATTCTTCATATGTTCTGTTTTCATTAAATCTCTGGTTATACAGTTCATGTGGTCAGCCTTTTTTAATTTCTGTTAGATTTAATGCTTTATTTTGGTTTAGTATATTTTTACCAATCCAGCCCAAATCAATTTGTGTCTGTTTTTTACTGCAGTCCATCCTAAGCCCTTGGTAGCCCATCAAAATAACAAGTCAAATATAGCAACTCGAAAGCAGCGAGTAACCACAGTCCTCATCCTTTGAGCAGTGTGGTATTTACAGTGCATGTGAAGTTTAAGCTGTTGGGGTATTGCTCTTGTCATCTACTTTTCGTGGCTCCAAGATGGTTATTTTTAGTTAGGCAGTTTAGGGGGAGCCTTTGCAGGTGACTTATAAAAGGGTGTTCACCATTGTTGTTCAGCACTGTGTTGCAATGAGCCATTACAATTCTTGCTGTTTTAGAGTTACTGATATTGCCCCACACGTTTTGCAGGTGCTGTTTGACATGGAACCCAAGTCCTCATACATCTTACAATGATGAGTTTTGCACTTACAGTGAAGTACAAATCTGGCTAATTTATTGTAGGTAATTTCTACTTGTACTTTGGTTTCAGAGCAAGAAACAGCAGTCTAGAACTACAGCTTTTTACTGATAAATCACTTCTATCTCAGCAGGAGTCAGCACCTGTTAGGATTAAGCAAACATATACTTTATTAGAAGAAGAGGGTCTCATTTAAGTAAAAAAAAAAAAGAAATCACTGTGTGTTTCTCTGAGGAAGGGGCTGTATCAGCTTAATTTACTGAGTCAGGAGCAGATGGTGAATCTAATTGGAGTGTATGGCTTAGAAGCTTAGGAATACAAAAGCAGGTGTCTCAAATTACAGCTTTCTGCTGTTTTTTGACAGAAAGGTAATTTTGGTTTCAGAGCAGAAACAGCAGTCTAGAGCTACAGATTTTTCACTGATAAATTACTTCTATCTCAGCAGGAGTCAATACCTGTTTGGATTAAGCAAACAGATACTTTATTAGAAGAAGGGTCTCTCATTTAAGTAAAAAAACAAGAAGAAAGTCGCTGTGTGTTTCTCTGAGGAAGGGAGCTGTATCAGCTTAATTTACAGAGTCAGGAGCAGAGGGTGAATCTAATTGAGGGTGTGCCTTAGGAGTTTAGGAGTACAAAAGCAGGTGTCTCCATTACAGCTTCCTGCTGTTTTGACAGAGGAGAACTTTGGTTTCAGAGCAAGAAACTGCAGTCTAGAACTACAGATCTTTTACTGATAAATCACTTCTATCTCAGCAGGAGTCAGTACCTGTTTGATTTAAGCAAACAAATACTTTATTAGAAGAAGGGGTCTCATTTAAGTAAAAAAAGAAGAAAGTCACTGTGTGTTTCTCTGAGGAAGGGGCTGTATCAGCTTAATTTACTGAGTCAGGAGCAGAGGTGCATCTAATTGGGGTGTGGCTTAGGAGCTTAGGCGTACAAAAGCAGATGCCTCCAATTGCAGCTTCCTGCTGTTTTTGACAGAGGGAACTTTGGTTTCAGAGCAAAAACAGCAGTTTAGAACTACAGATTTTTACTAATTGCCCTCCTTCCCACCTAAGCCAGTTCTACTTTATAGCCACTGGATTTGACTGACAAACAGGAATTTCCTGTTTGACAGTAGGAAGGGAAGGATTACTGAGACACATTAGTTTCCTCAACCTTGAAGGAATCTAAAAATAACTCTTTCTCCTCCCCTGCTGCTGGAGGTCTGAATCCAAGCATGGAAGAAGGGGACTACTGAAGACTACAGGAAGTTCTGTCCCAGAGCAGGAATGGTGAGAGTTGTAAGGGCACATAAGCAGTAGGAAAGTAAGTGTAAAAATACATAGAGGAGGAGACAGTAAGTACAAAGCAACACGAGAGGGGACACAAAATAAGTTAAGATGGGAGAGGTGCAGTGCAATGGCTGTGGGGCAGCAGTGTTCTGGGAGACATTCTGAAGGCTGTGATGCTGCCCTGTTTGCAGGCACCTCTCTGGTCTGAGGGAGGAGGCTGCCCATCTCCAGGCTGACCTGGCTAGGTTTTGTGAAACCTCTTCCCTCACCCAGGGACCACCAGGGCCACCACCATTACCTCAGAGGCTGCCAAGAAAGAGGAGTGGTTGGACCAAGGTGGGCTGAGGGAGGGAGAGGGTGGTGGAACAGAGGTGCATCCCTCCAGTTGTACCTCTCACAATTCATATGCTGTTCTGGCAAAGAGTGGTTCCTTTATGGAGGCACCGCAGTAGAGACCAAGGAGGATGCTGGGAACCTCCACAAAGGAGACCCACAAGAGGGTGGCATGAGACCCCACAGGTGAAGGAAACAACTCCTGGTGGGGGACTCAATCATTAGGGTAGAAGTGGGGAGGAAGGGATAGGAGGTAAGGTGCCTGCCTGGCACCATGGCTCAGAGGGACAGGAAGTGAATCCTCAGGATTTCGTGAGCAGCTGCACAAGGGAGGAGCTGAATGTCATTGTCCACCCCAGGACAAATGACCTGGCTGTGAATGGGATCAGAGTGGTGCAAGAGGAGTTTGTTGAGTTGGGGAGGGTCCTAAGACAAGTAGCATATACGGTAACCTTCTCGGAGGTGCTGCCTGTCTATGGTAAGGATGATGCCAGGGTATTCTGCACCATGGGATTCAATGAATGGTTGAAAAACTGGTGTGGAGCTCAGGGTTTTGGCTTCATTGGGGACTGGGGAGCCACATGGAGGGATGCAGGCTTATACTGGTGTGATGGTCTGCATCTGTCCGGGGAACCAGAATATTAGGTGATAGGTTTAAATGCTTCATTGGCAAGCATGTAAAACCAGCCAGGGGAGGCACTGAAAAGAAGCAGGGAAATCCCAGTCTCCCCAACAAAACACAGTAGTTAGAGGTAAACACCAAGGTAGAGAAGTCAGTAGGGAGCAGGATAGGGTAAATGCGAGAAAAGGCAGTAAGGACAGAGATGGGGCTAAAAGGGTAAGGCCATAAAAATAAATGGAAGGTGATGTGTACCAATGCCACAGTCTGTGCAACAAGTTCCCTGAACTAGTGGCCTTAATAGAAAAGGAATGCTGGATATTGTGGCAGTCACTGGAACATGCTACATGCAGAACCATGACTGGGATGTCAACATACCAGGATACACAGTCTACAGCAAGGACAGAGTGGGTAAAGAGGAGGAGGAGTAACTCTGTATATAAGGAAGGGATTAAAGCAATAGAACTAAGAGTAAACAGGAAGTTGATGAGTCACTATGGGTCACCCTGGAGACAGGAAATGGCACCACAGCCCGCATGGGGGTTGTGTACAGACCCCATCTCAGAGGGAGGAAATGGACAAGGAAATGATAGAAGGCATCCTTAAAATGGCAAGAAAGGGAGATATTGTTGATGGGGACCTGAATATGACAGATGTTAACTGGAGTACCTCTGCTGCACTCACATCCAAGAGCAGGGTCATTCTTGATGCCCTACAGGAGGCATGCCCCAGACAGCTAGTGTTGGAACCCACTCAGGAGGGAGCAATCTTAGACCTGGTACTCTCAAATGGGAAGGAGAAAGGATCTCAGATTTAGAAGTGGGTAGCCATGTGGGAACAAGTGACCACCAAACAGTGTGGTTCACTAATAAACACAGCCATAAAGTCAAGCCAGACAAAAATAAGAGTACTGGACTTTAGGAAGGCTGACTTTGGGAAATGAGAGAGTGCCTCAGAAAAGCACTAGCAAATGGGCAAGGAGGAGGGTAGAGGAAAAATGGAGACTAATCAAAACAGCCATCAGAGGCAACAAGTCTTTGTGTGAAGCAAATCAACAAAACAAAATGAAGGAAAAACCACTATGGTTCTCAAAAGAGGTGTTAGGGATGGTTAAGAATAAAAGGATGGCATTCAGGAAATATAAAGAAACACAGAAGGAGCAGGACAGAGAACTTTATCAGTTAAAGCAGACGGAGGCAGGGAAGGCAGTCAGAATAGCAAAGGCACAAACTGAGGAAAAGATAGCCAACTCTGTTGAAGGGGATAAAACCTTGTATAGGTACATTAGGAGTGAAGAAAGACCAAGGGAGGGATACAGAGACTTAATAAGGGAGGAATGTGAGCAGAGGGTGACAGTGAAAAGCAGGGACACTGAACGAATATTCTGCTCAGTATTCACAAAGGAAGAGGAGGAGGTACCTAAACTAAACAAGAGAAACTCTGAATGGGGGTCAATACCAGTCCATTTACAGAAGAAAAGGCTTTGAAAGATCTCTTGAAACTGAGGGTGGACAAAGCAATGGGGCCTGATGGGATTAACCCCAGAATTCTAAAAGAACTAAAGGTAGGACTAGTAACACCACTAACTACTCTCTTTAACAAATCACGGGAGGATGAGTTGGTACCTGAGGACTGGAGGATGGCAAATATGATTCCACTTCACAAAAGTGGGAACAGGGCAGAGGCAGGAAACTACAGACCAGTTAGTTTGACTTCAGTAGTAGGGAAAATGATGGAATCACTTCTGAAGGAAAGAGTGTTGAGTACCTAGAGGCCAGTGGGGCTGGGACCCAAGGCAGCATGGTTTCACAGCAGGAAGGTCATGTCAGATGAATCTAATAGATTTCTTTGACTAGGTGACCAAAGTAGTTGACCAGGAGGGCTGTGGATATGGCCTACCTAGATTTTAGCAAGGCATTTGACACAGTCTCACACAAAAGATTAATATACAAGTTACTAGCCTTGGAGTGGGTCCCAAGGTGGTAGGCTGGATAAAAACTGGCTGGACAATAGGACACAAGGGTAATAATGAATGGAGTCCACAGTGAAGAAAGGAGGGTACCTAGCGGGGTGCATGAGGTTCGATACTGGGATCGGTCCTCTTTAATGTCTTTATAAGTGACATTGGAGAGCACCTGGAAGGAAAGATATGTCTCTTTGCAGATGACACAATGATCTGCAACAGGGTTGATACACAAAGTGGGGTGGAAAGTATGAAAAGGGACTTGGCAAGGTTGGAGGAATGGTCAAATATGTGGCAGCTCAGATTCAATGCAAGAAGTGCAAGGTAAAGCATCTGGAAACAAAAACCCAGGGGAAGAGTACACAATGGGGGTGAGTTAATAACAACAACAAAATCGAAAGAGACCTAGTAGTAATTTTATCAGATGACCTACAGGTGGGCAAGCAATGTGAAAAGGCAGTAAGGAGGGCTGGGGGATACTGGGATGCATAGGGAGAGGCATCAACAGTAGAAAAAGGAAGTTGTTATCCTCTGTACAGACAGTTAGTCAGACCCCATCTGGAGTACTGTGTGCAGTTCTGGAGCCCATCTCTGCAAAGACATAGACAGAGTGGAGGCTGTTCAGAGGAGGGCAACCAAAATGGTGCAGGGTCTGCACCAGAAGACATCAAGGAAAGACTAAAGCAGCTTAATATGTATACTCTTGAGGAAAGGAGGAAGAGGGGGACATGATAGAAACTTGCAAGTATCTCAAGGAATTAACAAAGTACAAGAGGTTAGCATCTTTCAGAAGAAAAAATGTGCAAGAACAAGGGGCACAGTTTGAAGAGTAGAGGGAGACAGCTCAGAGGTAATGTTAGAGTATTTTTTCACAGAGAGGGTTGTGGATGCATGGAACAGCCTTCCTGAGGAGGTTGTGGAGTCAGGAACAGTGGGAGAATTCAAGAATGCATGGGACAGGCATAAGGCAATTCTAGTGGGGGTAGGAGGAAGTAAGCTGTTAATTAACTAGAACTGCAGCGTATCCATCAGGTAGGAAATTGGCAGACTAGATGGGCCAAGCGGTCCTTATCTGCCATTCTATGTTTCTATGTTTAAGAGTGAATTAATTTGCATGTCTGTAGATGCGACACCCAAAATCTAAAATATGTAGTAGAAGTTACACCTGTCTGCTTAGCTGAACCCTGCGCTTACTTATTTAACTTATTAATCAGCTGCTTGGTAGCATGGTGTCATGTCTGTGACTTCTTTGTTTTCCTATGGTGAGGTACTGAATTGTCACAGCGGGCATCACGGCCCAAGGCAGTGGGAGCAGCTTCATCGTCGATGTATATTTTATCAGTCACTGGCTCGCATGGCCTCCTACTGCTGCCCTGCATAGCCTTTGTGACACTACGCAACTAGCAACCAGCAATTCCCGGCAACTCTACCTAAGGGAAGCTGGCTTTACCCAGTCTTCTACCATCCATTCCCTACTATTATGCACCTGGTTTACAAAGTCATCCCAGCCTTCCTGTCCCTTGCACTACCAGTAATGCCTCCCTTCCATGACTGACAGCATATCATGTTTACTTGCTTCAATCACATCTACTACCACCCTGGCTTTGCAGCCTCCTCCTACTGTACGTACTCCAGCTTCACAGCCTCCTCCTCTCCAACCGTCAGCCCCAGGCTTCGCCCGGCCTCGCTGTTGTCTCACTCATAGCATACAATTCAATTCACTCTAATTTGGCTTCCTAAAGGATTTGGTCAGCATGCATTCCTGTGGTTGACAAATGCTATTTGCCTTAACTAGTCCTGGAGAGTGTCCATAGCGCTAAGTCTGACCGACGTGCAGGTCTCTCATGTCTGCTATCACCCTTCATGACCCATGTCCGAGTCCCATGCTGCATTACAATGAACTCATGCTTCATTATGTCTACCTTCTCCACCTTTTGGAAACATGCTGATTGTACCCATTACTTCCAGGACTCAGGGCTAGCCCTGTGGCCAGCAGTCTCTCTCTACCCTGAAGTCTGTATCTTGAGCACCACGAAGTTTGGGGGGATCCTTCTCACCTGGCCCATAGTTGGGAATGTCCTCACTCTGAGTGGACCTTCAGTTGTCAACTGTAATGACAGCACCTCTCAATGTAGCATTTAAGACTTCAGCAGCAAAGGGGTAGGCTCTAATGGGAAGGGCCTTAGCTGCTTGAGCAAGTTTTGAGGCACCCTTCAAAGCTATTCTCCTGCAGGTTCACCTGGTTTGTTCTTAGATTGGTAGGCCGGCTGAGCACCTCAGCGGCTGCTACTCCTCCTCCTGCCTTGGAGGTTGGCACAGAGATGCCCGGTGTTGCAGAGTTTGCTCACAACCCTCCATGGCATTCCCATTAAAGTGATAGAGCATGAGTGTTGCAGTACAATTCCCTGGATTGATATACTAAATTGCAGTAGCAGAGCCGTCACTAACACGAACTGTCCCAAAGCCTGGAGGAAGGTGACCTAAGGCCTTGGATCCCTAGAGGTTTCCTCCTTAAAGGCTTTTTTCCTCTCCTCCATGCCAATTGTCATAATACTAGATAGGCGTAGTTGTAGTCCCTAGGTCACTTAGTTAGGTTCTGCTGTTGGATAGAGTTGGGTGGCTGCCCCTAATTGTTCCTTCTCCCCTTTGGATGTTCTCTCTCTCTCCCTCCCCCTTAGGAAGTCAGGCCTTCATACCTTACAGTCAGACCTCCAAGTGGGTCAATATTCACCTGTTATTTCCTGCCTACTCTACTCAAACAATGCTACCAACTGAACCCATGTTACCAATTGACCTAGGTACAGGTCTTCAACCTTGATAAGTGTTCATCATCTTGTATGCTTTGCTCAATACTCTTTGGAGCTTCTTCCTAAGGTACCTTTAGCCAAGGAATCACTCCTATGGCACCTGTAGGGTGGAATCCTCCTCTAGGGTTCCTTGCCTCTGTACCCCTACAGGGTGGTATATCCCACAGATAGAGAGGCAAACAGTGACAGATTATATGTGTTACACAAGCACAAAACCAGTTGCACAGGCACATTGAATTAACTGTTCTCTTTCCTTTCCTTCCAGTGATAATTTTAAAAAGACCATGACTTGGGATTTTTACCATTTAGTACTAATCCAGAGAGTTCAAACCAGGATTGAAATTGTAAAACTCAGATTGCAGTTTCTGCTCTTACTTGGTTTACCACCTTTAGATCAACTCCTAAGCTACCAGCTTGCTTACTAGTCTTCTATGTGGAACAGTGTTGAAAGCCTTAATGAAATCTAAGTAGTCCACACCACCACTCCACCCTGATCTAACTCCTTTGTCACCCAGTCAAAGACATCTATCAGATTCATTTGACATGACCTCCCCACTGTGAAACCATGCTGCCTTGGGTCTTGTAACCTACTGAATTCAAAATATTCCACAATCCTTTTCTTCAGCAGTGATTCCATTAATTTTCCCACAACCAACGTCAGGCTGGCTGGCCTATAATTGCCAGCCTCCTCCCAGCTACCACTTTTATGTAGTTGGACTACATTTGCCCTCCTCCAGTCCTCCTGAACCACTCATGTTTCCAATGAGCTGTTAAACAGGACTGTCAGAGATGCAGCTAGCATTTCCTGAGCTCCCTCAATACCTTTGGATGCACCCCATCTGGTCCCATTGTTTTTCCCACCTTCAGATTAGCGAGTCCTTTCAGTTCTCTCCTCCCATAAAGGACTAGTGTCCACCTCCCTCCTCCCTTCCTCCAAAGCTTCTGTTACTTTTATGTGGCCCCTCCCTTCTCCTTCCTCTGTGAACACTGAACAAAAGGACTTGTTCAGGATGTCTGCCTTTCCTGGTCCTCCTCTGCAGATGCCCTTCCCTTTTAACCTTACAATCCCAACCCTGGTCTTCCGCTTTCCTTATACACCTAAAAGTTGTCTTGTCCCTTTTGTTACCTCCTGGGCTATTCTCTCATTAGTTTGTGCCTTTACGCTCCTTACTGGTTTCCCTGCTTCTGTCTGTTCCCCTCATACACATCCCAATTCACCTCCTCTGCATCTCTTTATACTTTCTGAATGCTACCCTTTTGCTTTACCTTTTCAGCCACATCTTTCAAGAACCAGGGTGGTCTCTTTTCCTCTTGCTTTTGCTCACTTGTTTGATGCAGAAGTTTATTGCCTTTACTATGCTTCCTTTTAGCTTTTCCCTGTTCCTCTACCCCTCCCAGGCTATGCCCGCTGGCAGAGTCCTTCCTGTGCATTCACCCATCTTTCTAAAATCTGCCCTCTTGAAGTCCAGGACCCTTGCCATTGTGCGCCCAGTTCTGCAGCTGTCCTTATATTGAACCACACAGTATGGTGATCACTGGTCCCCAGGTGACCTCCCAGCTTGGCGTCTGCAATACTGTCCTGTTAGTGAGCACCAGGTCCAGTATTGTCCCCTCACGAGTGGATTCACTGACTAGTTGCCTGAGGAATGCCCCTGCAGAGAATCCATGATGTCCCTGCTTTTAGCTGAAGCTACAGCTGGGAGGTTCAATCTACATCCAATAGGTTGCAGTCTCCTACCACCAGCACCTCCCACTTTTCTGCCATCTTATCAGTGTCTTACACCAGTGCCTTATCTAATTCTTCCCACTGTGCTGGATGTCTGTACATTACTCCATAGTGTGAGGAACAGTCTCGATGGGCTCTGGCCTGCTTCTGTTCTTTCATACCAAGTAATACTCCAGTGCACATAGTGGCTCCATTCCCCATCTCCAGGGTCACACTATCTCTGCCTCCCTGTATTTCCTGTATCTCTGTTGTTTTATGCTTTCCCACATAATGCACCACATCCCTCCTTTCCTTCCCACCCAGTCCTTCCTGAACAGATGCCTAGTTTGGCCATGTCCCAGTCATGGTTTTCAGTGCACCATGACTCAGTAATAGCCACAATATCTAGGTTGACCTCTGCCATGATGATCTCTAGGTCTGGAATCTTATTTTCTAGACTTCAGCATTCACACACATGGCCTTCCAGATTTTGTATCCACTCTGCTTGTTGCCCCCTTTTTTCCTTTTGTCTTCCCTCCTACCCCTATGTTTTAATGCTCCCTTCTCTTCTCCTCATCTGTACCTCTACACTCTCTTCCTTTATTAATTTGCACCCTGTGGTATTCCACTCCCATTGGGTTTTCCTTACTCTCTGCTTCAGCTTGTGGGGGACAGGCAGTTTCTGTCTCCTGATTCTTTCCCTACTTCCCTCAACTAGTTTAAATGTTCACCAAGGTAACATTTAAACCATCCACTGAGGACTGCAGTTCCCCTCCCAGATAGATGCAGGCCATCACCCCATGTATTAGGCCTTTATCTTCCCAGGTGAGTCCACACTCCCAATGTAGCCAGACGCCTCCTCTTTGCACCATTACTACAGCCATGAGTTGAAGCTCCTGGTGCATAGATCCCACTCCTCACCCTTTTTGTAGACAGGCAGCACCTCACCAAAAGCCACTAAGCAAGCTATCTGTCTGAGACCCCACCCCAGCTCCTAAACTCCTCCTGCACTATCCCAGCCCTGTCCCATGCCAGATAATTAGTCTCCAGGTGGACAATGACATCAAGCCTCTCTCGCCTGTCCTCTGTCCTAGCGATCCTCAGGATCCGCTTCCCATCCCTCGGGCTGTGGCTGGCGTCTAATCTGCCTCTCCCTTCTTTTCTATTCCCAAATCTATCCCCTGGCAATCGAGTCCCCCTCCCCACCAGAAGTTGCATTCTCCTCCTCTGGGGTCCTCTACCACCTCCTTGGCATCTCCACTATGGAGGGCCCACTTTCCTCCCTGGTCACTGCCATGGGTGCCTCGTTTTGACAGTCCTGTCTCACCAGAGTAGTGTATGAATTATGTAGTACTGGTTGAGGAATGTGCCTCTGTCTCACCCCACACCCTTCCAGAGCCCACCAAAATCCAGCCATTCCTCCTCCCTGGCATCCTCTAAGGTAAGGTGGCAAACTTGGTGGCCTGTGGGTGGGAGAAGGTCCCCTAAATCCTAGTCAACTTTTCCTGCAGTCTAACAACCTCCCCTCCAACCCACAGAGGTGAGTGCATATGGGGCAGCACTGCAGCCTCAGAGGTCTCTCTGAAAACTGCCACCCCATAGCGATTGCACTGCACCACTCCCAGCAGTCTCAACTTCTATTCTTTCTGTGCTACCTGGAAATACTTTACACCCTTACCTCCGATAGTGTTTCTAGTTTTCCCCTTTATTTGTTTGCTTCTATTTGTGTTTCTTGGTTCCTTGTTTAAATCTCTTTATACTGCTATACTAGATAGGGTGTTGCATCTATTTCCAGTTTTGGCCTGCCCTTGATCTTCAACCCTTCCCAGCAGTGACTGTTACACAGTAGTGAACAGGTTCCTTAGTTGACTGCCAGAGTCCTTCACTTCTCTGCTTCCTTTTGCCAATGCCTGCCGATGCCTACAATGCCAGTCACCTGTTCCACTCCTTCGCTGTTCCACTCACTTGCTGGGACATGAACGTGCTGGACACATTAGGGTTAAAGTACTTTTATTGTGCTTTTGTAAGAAGGCACTAGGCCTCTGTCAGCTCCATCCCCAATTACACACCTGATTCACAGGGTTTCCTGAATCGACTCACCCCAAGATTAAGCTCCTGAGCTAGTTTCCCACACCACCTGTTACAATTTAAACCAGATTTCAAGTACGCCAAACACTGCCTACCAAGTTTCAAAGTGCCCCAAACACTGCTTATCAATCCCTTCTTTCTCCCTTTTCCTGCTACTTTCAAAAGGAAGAGATGTATAAATAAATATTAATATACCTTTAAGGTAAAGTTAGGTGCTGTTACTCCACTCTGTCATACTACGAGTTTATACCAGGAAATACGAGGAGCATGAAAGCTGTTAGCTCATAAGAGCTCCTGTGTAGTCTAGTCCATTTAGTACTCTATGATATTCCCAGATAAAATGTATGTGTCCAATTTATTTTAAAGTCTAGCTTAGTTCTGTTATTATATTATCTAAAGGCAAGGAATTCCATGCATTAACTATCCTCATTGTAAAAATATTTTCTTTTATTATTTTGAATTTCTTACTCTAACTTGTAATGGGTATCTGGAAATTTCTGGGTGGGCTCACTGCCATGCATACTTAGCATATATCAGTACATATGCAGAGGGCGGCAGTTAGAACAGAAACTGTGTGGTCCCCTCGTTTATGTACACTGAGAGTGAGTGAGACTGGTCGGAACTGTCCTCTAAACAGTGCTGGATGAGGGAGGCTGAGATCAAAAGAAAATGTTGGGTGCAACAAGTAAGTGTGACAGTGCTCCTGGGCCCATCTGTCTTTGATCTTCATGCTAAAGGACTGCAGAACTGGAAAAATGTCTGTCACTTTCCTCTATCTGCTGCCAGCGATGGGCCATATCCTTGACCATTTACAGGTATATGAAATTTGAGATAGGAGGGACAGGGACTCGGAGGCAGTGAGATGGAGTTGTGTTGGCTGCCGATCGGTAGGCAAAAGGCTGGGAGGCATGCCTTACTTAGTAAACCATTAGGCTGTTGGCAGGGGATCAGCGGACTCAAACAGCAGCAGACGGTTTCTGGTGGAATCAAAACTGCAGCAGCAGCTGGCTCAGATCAAGTCATGCATAGGAGGAGAGCAGTTATTGATGGTCCTGGAGCAAGAGGCAGATTGTCAATTAGGACTTGGATCACCGAAACAGAAGCTACAGAATTTCTTTATTCAGTTTGAAGCCCAGAGAAATGTTCAGTCAGCGTACACAGCCACCTTCTGCAGGTCAGAAAACCAAAATGGGCTCAGCACATGAAATCAGTAGTCACAGCTGGTTTACTTCAGGTAAGAGAGGCTGTGGTTGAGGCTCAGAGCTTTGTACTGGTCAGGATGGGTGGGGGATGCCGTAGAAGCTCTGCGCTGGCTGTGCGACAGGCGGGGGAGTTGGAAAGGAATGCCATAGTGTAAGAGGCTGGGGCTGGTAGTGCGACTGGGTAGAGGGTTTTAAAAGTGATATACTGTTTGGGGGCTTGAGACTATCATCCATTGTGAGGTGGTGTTTCAACAAAGCTTAAGGGGATGAACAGAGTCTGGTGCTGGGTTTGGAGATAGTCTGCTGTTGGTGGGGAATCTGTGTCTGTTTGGGGGTGAGGATGAGGACCAAAACTGCAGTGTATATGTGTGTGTGGGGGGCTTGAGATTTTCACCGCTGTTGGGAATAGAACCAAAGTCTGGTGCTGGAGTTGGGGATCATCTGCATCTGCTTTTGGTGGGGAATCTTAGTTTGATTTGGTGGTGAGTGGGCTGACACTGTCTGCAGTGTGTGTGTTGGGAGGGGGTGAGACTGCACATTGCTGGGGTGTTGAGCCAGAATCTGGTGCTAGGGTTTGGGATTGTCAGCATCTGCTGTTGGTGAGGAATCTTTGTCTGGTTTGGGGTGTGTGTGTGTGTGTGTGTGTTTAGTGTGTGTGTGTGTTTGAGATTGAGACTGTCCACTGCTTAAGGGTTGAACCAGATTCTGGTGCTGGAGCTGGGGATCATCTGCATCTGCTGTTGGTGGGGAATCTTTACCTGGTCTGGTGGTGAGAGGGGCCAACATTGTCTTGACTATATAGGTGTGTGTGTGTGGGGGGCCTTGAGACTGTTCTCCACTGGGTGGCATTGAGCCAAAGTTTGGTGCTGGGATTGGGTATTGTAACGCAGGGGGTGCTCTCCTAAGGGCTACTTCCCTGCCTGCCTACCTGTAGCAGGGTGAGGGGCCCAGATCCGTTGGTGGGTGCCTCCATCCAGAGGTCGGGTTAGAACAGTCAAGATTGACTCGGTCACAGCCCTCTGGGTTACTGCAACCCCTGTCTTCCCACTAGTGACTCACGCAATTCAATTTCAGTGTCTTTACCTATCACACCCCCCAGCTCGACCCAGTCAGCTCACTCCGGGACCCCTGAAAAGTAAGGTACAGTTACACCACATTCACTGTGCAGTATTTCCCCATGAATACACAAACTAGCCAGTGTACTTTTTCAAAACAAGCAATCTGATTTATTTAAGGGAGATAACAAGGACCTGGGGGAATCAGGTTGATCACCTTACCACATATAATATATAAGAATCTACCCATGGCTCTGTGCACAGGCCTAACCTATAAATTACTGTCTATGGGTATCCAAGCCGTGAATGGCTAGTTCCTCAATGCAGCTGGTTGGGGCCCTGGCACAAACGAGCATTTAATTCCTGAGAGGATCCAGTGGAGCCAGAAAACTCAATTAGTACAGTCAGCAACACAACAAGATGATTTTGCCTTTGCTTGTAACCTTTAACAGGAGCTACCCTGATTTATACTCACAACTTCAACAGAGAACCACTCTTTCTCCACTGCAGGGCTGTGCCTGAGCTCAAAGGCCTCTCACACATCTATATGGAAAACAACAGATGGGAACCATACCAGGCAGCTGTTCCTAGGACCCGACTGAACTCACAGCTATCCGGGGTCTCACTGCAGCTTCACTGTCCTGACAGACCGAGTGCGATTTAACAGATTCTCCAGTCCTCTACAGGGTGAGCCTGGTAGGTAGCTGTGCTCCTGCACAGCCTCCTCTGACCACTATCCCGTGGATTTAGTCCAAAACTAATGGTGACTGAACCTTCTGAGATTGGCCTTCACCACACCACATGTGTTTCCGTGCAAAGACTTAACGCGCAGAAGCCCAGGGCTCCTTCCTTGCTCACATCCACAGCGCTTCTGCCCACTTTGGCAGTTGGGGAAGTCTCTATTCGGGTGCCACCTGATCCCATTGAGGCTGCAGATGCCAGTCACTCATGATTGCCCTCATTGGTGCAAAACGGTGCCATGGCCCAGAATGCCACTTTCCAGAATCACAAGCTTTGTCCCCACTGGTTGGCGGCTCCATCTAGAGTCCTGGTTTTGGGTTGGCTGCCTTTTATTCCAGTTCCGACACTCCTCACTGTTATTGGACCCTCAAACTGTCCTGGTCCAAGATGGAGTGGCACAGCACACAGCGTCCCATCTGCAACAAAGGCAGGTTAGACAAAACTGTATTTTCCTATCACTCTAAATGATTTCAGGCAGATGGTTACACCTTTCAGGGGCTCCATCTGCGCTCCTAATGACTGCAGACACGGAGCGATCAGACAGCAGTGGCGGGTGGGATTCGAGCAGGAAATCCCAGTCCCCTATTTGTACCCACGAAAACTCTGCAGCAAGCAGCTCTTAAAGAGGCAGTACTGGAGGCTTTAGAAGCACTCACAACACCCTCATTTTGGCCGCTCTCGCCGAACACCAGTTAGGCAGGGAGCATTTAGGCAAGCTCCTGGAAGGCTTTTAGGAACCCCCATTTGTAAGGGGGTTAAAGTATCATTGGCATCTACTGTTGGTGGGGAATCTGTGTCTGGTTTGGGGTGAGAGGTACCAGACTGCAGTGTGTATTTTTGTTTGGGGAGAGTTGAACCTGTGTCTGGTGCTGGGGTTGGGGATCATCTGCTGATGGTGGGGAATCTTTGTCTCATTTGGTGGTGTGAGAGGGTCTGAGACTGTCTGGGGATGGGATCATCTGCATGAAAATCTGTGTGGTTGCTCACCTGCTCTGGGAGGGAGGGGCATGAGGACCCACTGCAGCACCTCCACCTGGGTGGCAGGGACATCAATGGTAGGCATTTATTTTATTGACTTACCTTCTATTTATTTTTAAATCACCAGTTAAGATAAACCTTACATTACTGCTTGAAGGGAATCATCCAACTACAATCAGTCCCCATCTCGGTGTGAGGCAGGCCCAGTTAGCATTTTCACAGTTTTGTTTTTAAAATTGCACAGAGTTTGATTATTTATATTTTGTCTGGTTGATCCTGCCGCCATTTTGAAAGCAATCAACTGTTAATCTATAGCTGATTTTGGTATAGCAGTGAAAAATCTACATACACACTAGAGCTATTAATAGCTCCAATATACAGGACCCCATGCACGCTCCGTGGCTGCCCCTTGGCCCATAAATCATTCTCGGGACAGCTGCAGGAGGTTGTGTGTGCTGCTAGGAGGTGCTTGCTTTCAAAATGCTGGTGGAAGGGATGGTAGGATCAACCAGATACAATCTAAATAACTAAACTCTGTAAGTTAAGTAAATTAGATTGTTTGCAAAAATGCTAATCTGGTACGCCATACAGAGGTGGAGCCTGATTTCAGGTGGACATTTCTTTTAAGTCATGGGAAGTGTTAGTAGAAAGCATTGCTAGTCCATCAATGCACTCCACTCTGGGTACTGTATAAAATAAAATAAAATAAAAACTAACTGTGAGGGTTGCAAAGTAATAATGCCAGCTAGTCTCGACATTGTTGGTGGTTGAAAGCAGGAGTTGGTTGCAACTAGCTAGCTGGTACCCTCTTAGAGTCACTGTTTGATTGACTGACGACACAGGGTCCAGTCTAGAGGAGGAGACACTGTGTGTGCAGCGTCTAGTGGTGGCAGTGGTATTAGAGGCCATTGGGATGAGTTTTCAGTTGGTCAACTTACTGTAGATAGTCATTTGGTCCTCCCTCTTGACCTGTGATGCTCTGGGGCCACCGCCTGTGAGTAAAACATATGAGCAGGACTCAGCAGCCAAGATCTTAAGCAGAGAGCGAAAGGGGTGACTGCAACAACAGGTGTTATTATATATGAGTGATAAATGAGGGCAGGCTAGCAGGGACCTATTGTTTTTGTGGTGTTTTCTTTTGCTTTTCCTAAAGCTACCAGGGTTGCTAAATGCAGAGGGGTATTTGCTGGCAGGGGTAAAACCAGGAGGGGTCTGCTCTTGCTCATTGACTTTATGGGTAAAATAGATTACACCTTGCCTTTTGATCTGAAGAGAACTCACCCCACCAATCGGCCCTTCTGGGGTGTATTCACCCTTCAGTCTACCCTCCCCAAGACGCCAATCACCAATAGGTCCTATACTGCATGATGATCCCAATCCTTCTGTTACCTTCAGGCCCAGATACTGACATTAAGCATTCTTGCTCCAGTAGTGACCCTCATTGCACTATTGAAGCACAGATGCTGGCATTCAGGTCAAGATGTGATGGGAGGATCTGGACTGTCATGGAGCATTGGTCGTATTATAAACTTAAACTTGCATGGGTGACCAGTGGTGGAGAGTGTACCAAAAAGTGTGGGGTCAGAATTGCATAGAACACCTTAGCCCAGGGCACTGTTCAATTCAATGTATGGCCTTTCAGCTGCAAAGTGAGGGATGCCTGACCCTCTGACCTTCCAGCTCCGCTGCCTATGTGGGTGACTGGCTGTTGAATGGTGGTATGCATCAGCAGATGTGAAGTTTAGGCTAAGAATGGGCAGGGGTGTACTTGCCTGTTAGTCACAGCTTGCTTTTAATTTTAATGTTTAGTCAGGGAAGAAGACTGATTGAAAACTTCAGTTGCTGAAAGGGAGAGAAGGCTTACAGTACTGTGGGAAAGCTGAGATGAGTGAAAGTGCTGTTGCCAGCCAGTCATTTGGGGCTACATTTTAAGTTCAGAGAGGCATACTGCCTGGGTGGGGAAGGTGGATACAGGGCAAATAAAGCCAGCACTGGCCTGAACCAAAACTTTTTAACAGCTTTCAGAGAAAGGAACTTTCACAACAAAAGTTCACCTGATAGGTGCCGATTCCATTATCTATCACAGTGGCTACAGTAATCTCATAAATTTAAACAAGCACAGTCTCTCAGTCTTAAAAGGATAAAGGTCATTATTAATCCAAAATGCATCAGTCAAGCACAGCCTGTCTTTTCAGTATGGAGATTTGTTAATAAACTGGACCACGAAGTCTGAACTGAATTGGAGACTGGTGCCTATGTCTTATTTGGAGGTGGTGAGTGCACGAGTTCTGAACTGTTGCAAACACCATAGCTTTGTACCGAGATATTCAAGTTTCTTGCATGGCATGGGAGTGGGAACTTAAAACATTAAAATCTCATATTTTGGTTCAGGATTGAAAGAAAACAAAAACAGCAACAACAATAACAAAATATGGGTATTTTGATATTTTTACAAACATGCCTAAAATTACATGGTGGCTAACAAATACTGCTGCTTTAATGGACTGAGGTAAAATGAAACTTCAGGCTACTTTGCTTCCAGAATTTGTCAAAGCGCACATGTATAAAATGCATTAGCCTAGCACACGCTAGACAGGAGTAAATGCTCAAGTTGTATCTAGTCTGCAAAGCCTACATGAACTGAAAGGCTGTGTCTTTAAACTGTGATGCACACTGCCCTTCAAATAAAGGAATTGGCACATTATATGAACTCCCTTTGTTGTACATTTTTCTTCTCTGAAAGCTGGAAGGACGGGATGGACCATGGGTCTTTTCTGCTGTCATTGTCTATGTTTCTATGTTTAAAACTGCTCAAAGTTTGGTTTCAGGCTGATATTGACTTTGTCTTGTATCCACCTTCCCCACCAAGGCAGTATGTCTCTCTCTGGATTTAAAATGTAGTCCCTGAATGTCCAGCCATTAACAATACTCCCACCCATCTCAGCTTGTGCTGCACTGCCATGTATGATTGCCTGGATTATGTGCTATTTTTTTATTTATTTTTGGCTGCTATAGGAGGCTAAACTGCACTGCTTATTTTCAGCCTTGCCTTGTCCAGGGAAGTGTTGGGGGGAGGCGGAGGAATATAAACCAACTGAAATTGCACCAGATTAAGCTGCTTGTGGTATTTTGTAAAAGGGAAAATTTCGCTACCCTTTTATTTTTTTTTTTTTGAGATGTTCCATGGGACTTTACTCCACCTAGGCAACCAGCAGAAAAGGGAGGTAGGACCTTTAATTCATGTCTCTCATCTGAAGGATTGCATGCCCCAACACTACAGTAGCCTCTTAATATTACATTCGAGTGCCAGGGTATGGGCTCAATCCTGGTATGGGACTGGAACCCACAACCTTCTGGTGTGAAGATGAATATGCCACCAAATGAGACATGCTGACACTTGTCTTGGTTCTGACTTCCTGCCCTGGGCTGGTAAGATGTTGCCTGTGATCTGTTTGCACCATGCTCCAACCTTGGGAAGGGTGTTTATGCATCTCTTCTGTCACAGTACATTCTGTGGGGGAAGGAAGCCAAACTCCCATAGAAAGGGAGGTGCCATGGGAGGGATGCTAACAAAGGAGAGAATGAGGACACTTGACTGAAAGCATTGTTGTCCACAGTCCATCCCATCTGCTGGAGGATGAGAGCTTTTCTGCCAATGCCAATATGTTTGGGGTAGGGGGCAGTTACCCAGAGCTCTGCTGTCATTAGGTTATTTTAAAATATTTTACTGCACATATGGGATGGATTGCAGCAAGTGTTCAAATTGGGGTCACCCTTTATAAGGAACGTGAGAAAGGCTAGTGCAGTAGGAGGAAAAGTGTACAAAAAAAAAAAACAGTTGTGAAGATCAGGTAGCAGCCAGTGGTAGAACATTCAGAGGTGTCCATTTGGCCCATGGTTCGTAGGATGGCTGTGTTAAGGGCAGGGATTACCCCCAAGAAATTAAAGCAAGGGCATAGTCAAAGAGCAAAACTATTGAGTAGAAAAATAATGAAAGAATGGTAGGAGACTGAAGAAATGATGAATCCAAGGTAAAAGGGTGAAAAGCAAAGGAAGGAAACAGAGGAAAAGAAAATAATCACACTGACACTGCTGATGGGCACTTTTCTTGTAGGTCACTGTAGGACAATACCGAAGTAAAAAAATATGCATTACTAATAGTACTAGAGTTAACACTTTTCCAGTGCAGGCTAAGCAGAGACAGCAGTTTTGGTACAAGGAAAGGAAGTTTAGTAGAAAAGTGAGAATAATGCATTGTGACTGTGTTGTGAAGTTTTTTTATTTACATACCAGAAGTATGTGATATGTAATACATGATCAACTACAGGGGTGCAGTCATACTCTGATATATGTATGCCTTGGAATGTGTTGTGATGCACAAGAACATAGGCTGAGTGCATTCAACCATCCACGTGTACATATATCAGAACCGACTGCACACCCTGTAGTAGATATCTGTCTTATAAAATGTTCAGAAGGTTCTAAGGGATGAAAAGATGGGTAGCTGTGTGATCCTTGTGGTATAATGCTTCATCCAGTCAGGATGCTGGATTTTCACAGATTTTCTTACCCATCTTATAAACATACATATACTGTGAATACTATATGTGTATGCATAAAAGAACTTCATAAACACACACTCCCTTATGTCTTCATAACTGGTACAGGGAATAGCTTGTCCAAATGGAATATATGCTGTTACTCTGTGGTTGAAAATACAGGATACAGTTTGTATGCTAGGCATACCACTGATGGTAAATTGTGTAACAGTTTGTACATGAGGGTATAATGCGGCTGGTACCAGGGCCCCTGTGCTGCCCCGACCCTGAATCATGTCCATGGACTGTCGGCTACAAGTAGTGAGAATCACCTGACTTCTAGATGTGAAGCATTCATCCAATTAGGGAGAGAGGAGATCAGCAGTGTGGTAGCTGCCAGCAAACAGTACTTTGTTTGGACCCTGGATGGAGCAAAGAGAGAACCCAAACTTTGTCAGCCGCCAGCCAAGTTGAGAATCGAGGAGTGTTCATCTCTGACCACTCCAACTGCTGTAGATAAGAGAGCAGCAGAGTGCAGACCAGTTCGATTGAGAGTAGTAGAGCAGCGGCCCTAACGTTTCCTCAGTTTCTTCCTTAGACAGAGATTCCTGCCTTGTCCATCTGACAAAGTCACTATCTACAGATAATTGGAACTGGGACACTGAGTAGTTTCAGGAAGGTCACGGCCAGCCTTGGCATCGGGATTCAGACAGAAAATGGTCCTCACTGTCAGCGCGCCCAACCGCACTCACCTCTGCACGTCCCACCTCCACACCAATCCTCACTCCATACTTATTCGGAGGTCGGCTAAACGATCTTTGGTGGAGCGGGAAAAACATCTGCACTCTTCAAAGCCGACCGCAAACTGAAGAAATGCTAGTAAGCTATATAATGGCATAAATGGGGAGGTTCAACTTAGGTGGATCTCTTGCCCACTTTTTGAATTTGGCCTCCAAAGTTTCACATGGCATTTTGGGACCCCACCTCATGAACACATGCACTGTCATCTCGTTATTCAGTCCGAAACGTCATTTCACTGTCACTGCATGGAATCACCTTTTGGGACTGATTAATGAAATGACAGTGCCACTATTCATGAGGCTGTCTTTACAATTTTGTGGCAAAATTCCAAAAATTATTGTTACAAGAGTGCATTGCGTAGTTACCATACATGCTCTTAACTTCGACAATTTTAATATTTTCACTCCAGATTTTCAACTTGGCAATTTTTTCACACCTCCTTATGAATAGTACAGCTGCCATTTTTCACGCCCTGCCCAAAATGTGTTTTCGTCCATGTGGCGCACAATGGTGTGGTCACTGTGGGAAATTAACATTCAGGACACATTGCCAAAATCACAGTGATGCTGTTCATGAGCGGAGGTCCCAAAATGCCTATGTTGAAAATCTGGTTAAACAAATCCCCAAAATAATTGCCTTATGGGCATGCATTGCACAGTGCCTATGCACACTTGTGACTTCACCAATTTTCATATTTTCACTCCAGATTTTCAACATTGCCATTTTTACACCTGTGGTGCAAATGGCACAGTCACTATGCAAAATCACCTTTGGCTAATAAACTCATAGTGCCACTGTTCATGAGGTGGGGTCTCAAAAAGCCCATGCTGGAAATTTGGAATGAAAATACCAACTGACGCCCGAGGTGTTATGGTTTCCAATTCCAACACCCACCCTGCAGAGACTGACAGGTGTCAGGGGTGTGACTTGGCACTGTTGGCTGTAATGCTCATGCTATTCCATCACCCACCCCACCCTGCAGCCAGTGACAGGCATCGAGGTGTGCCTTGGACTCTTACTTCAAACTTCACCCCATTCTCCTATACTGCACCCATCTGAGCATATTTCCTTATGGAATGGGGTGAACATAAGGCCCAAAGACCACAAGACATGCTGCAACACTTCTCAGTGTCTGGGGTAGAGTGAGTGAAATGGTATGAGCTTTATGGCCAACAACCCAAAGGCACACCCAATACCTGTCACTCTCTGCAGGTGGGTGGGGTTGGTGTCAGTTCCATGTTTGACTGCCATTCTATTATGCATCTCTACTCCTGCTCTACCAATGCCAATGCCAGCAAGACAACATTCGGCATTGACAAATGCTTTTTTACTTGGAAACAAAGTTGGGATGCATATTCCATATGGGGATGAATATATGGGGCCCGATATTCAAAAGTGCGCCTGGCAATGGAGCAAGTGGTTCGCAGTGTAACTGAGTTGTGCTGGAGCAACAAAGGGACATATTCAAAGGAGATGTGCCATGGCACATCACTTCTGAATATAGCAAATAATGTGAGTGGCTCAAATACAATGCACCGCACATCCTCCCAGACAGGTCTCAATACCAGGACTGGGAATGCTCCAGCGCAACTGTAGCTGCTCCATGTGCGCTATCCAGATAGTCATACCTGCATATGCAAATGAGATCATTATGTGCATGGCACAAATGGGTCCATTTGCATGTCATTATGCCCCATTTGCATGTGTTGTGCAGTGCCAGCCAAGAAATGTGCCTTAGCGCCTGTAATAGCATGCGGTCCCTGTACCAGGGACTGCAGTAGTATCATCTCCTCAACCTGTAAACCCGAGCACCAAAATTCCACTGTCCACAGATTCCTGGTTGTCCATTGGTTCCCCTGTACTGTACTGCCGATCACCATGATTTTTATAAAATAAATACCCTAGTGGTCCAGTGGGTCCCCCTCCCACCAAATCCCTGATCATCATTGTATTGAGACAAGCACCCTCCCTGGTAATCCAGTGGTATCCCCACCCCTCAGCCCACCAGCTCCTTCTCCCAGTCATCAGCGGGCAGCATACCCACCCACATACCACCCGGCTGCCCACCAAATGACAGCCTACAGTAGTGGCTGCAAGCTCATTGCACCACACTGTGGACCAATGGGTTTGCAGTGCATACTGTAATAGTCATTCACAAAGTTGTGAATGACTATTACAATATGCACTACAAGCCCACTGATCCACAATGCGGACCAATGAGCTTGCAACCACTACTGTAAGCTGTCATTCAGCAGGCAGCTGTGGTGATATGCAGGTGGATATGCTGCCCAACAATGACATGGAGGAGCTGGGTGGCTGGGGATCCTGTGTGGGGGGACAACTGGACTACCAGAGAGGGTGCTTGTCTCAGTAAGATGATGATCGGGATTCAGGTGGGGAGGGGGACCCACTGAACCACCAGGATATTTATTTTATTAAACTCAAGGTGATCAGCGGTACAGTACTGGAGGGGATCCACTGGACCACCAGGGTTATTTATTCTATTACAATCACAGCGATCGGAGTTACAGGATGGGAGGAGACCACTGGACCACCAGGAAATATATTTCACATTTGATGGTGATCGAGGATTCGGGCAGGGAGGATGGTACCACTGGACTACCAGGGATAAAAAATTACATGTTCGCTGATTGGAGGGTCGGATGGGGACGGAGAACCACTGGACCACCAGGGACTGTGTGTATGCTTCTGCATGGTGATGGAGCGGGTTGCCACCCATACCGGTGGCTGCTGTGTTGTGCACTGCAATACAGCAGCTTGCCAGTGGGTGGATAGCACTTGAAACATTTTCACAGGCTCAACTTTGAGCCCAGGTATACTAATACAATATTGGGATGTACCACATATGCATGGAGCACGCCCCCTGGAGATGTGCTGCATAGATTATCTTTGCACCCGGCGCATCGGAATTGCAATGCACAATTCCCACTTTTGAATATTTGTTGAGTGCAACTCAGTTGCACCAGGTGCAACCCCTTTGAATATCTAGCACATGATCTACATGTAAGAGTAAGACACAACTAGGTGTGGTTTATGGCCTGATAAAAACATGCCCCAGGTGAGTAATAAGGCACGAGGTGCTTGCCGAGTGCCTTAGCACCTGGGAAGCACTCATCAGCCCATAAACCACGCCTCGAGTGTCTTGTTCTGCTTGGCTTAAATGGGTCCCCAGTAAAGAAGTTAATTTAAAATATGCATATAAACAGTGTACATAAAATGGCTAAAAATTTGATGATACCAGTTGAAAAAAGTAGTCCATGTCATTGTCTTTGAAAGGAGCTCTTAAATTAAAGTCTGTTCTAATACTTGCATTGTGTTTGAAAGGCGCTCTATTTAAAGCCACTAAAAGGCATTGGTTTCTGTCTGTGTCTTTACCCACCGCCACAGACAAATGCTCAAATTATGTTTTTTCCTTAGTTTGCCCATCAGTTTCACTTCGGTGAGGGAGCGATCATGTACAATATGGGCTGGCGTTTCTAGTGTGATGTTGCTTGGTGCCCCCTCCCCGTCAACACACAAATCATTTTTTTTGTGTATGTCGTTTTTCTTTGGTTATTCTTTATGTGCTTGATTTACTTTTCGTTACATTTACATTAAATGGCTGGTTTGACTGGGAGCAAGCGTGTCCCTTAGCGACCGCCATTGACAGTGATTTACTGGTTTGCAGTTCTCAAACTAAATCTGTCCCTGAGGTACAAACTGAAACAGTAACTCTGGTTTGTTACAGCTCATTGTGTTGCAGGCAGAACAGTGTGTGTGTGTGGGTGTGTGTGTGGGGGTGGGATTGAGTCAGAGACAGCAAAACAGTCACCATGTGCTTGGCAGACTGTGGAGTAGCTGGATCAAGAGTTGGAGCTGTGAGAAAGGTGGACCTGGGTGAAACAAAGCAGCAGTGAGTAAAACAAAATAATACAATATTACAAGTTAAGGGCTCGTGCAGGAAGGAGAAGCTTAGATAGACTAATTGTTTTTAATTTTGTTTGTTTCTGCAATGGTGCCACCCTCTCCCGGTTCTATTGGATGCTAGTTGAGGAGCTACAGTGGGAGAGCAGTGGCCAGGTTGATTTTACTGTGTGCTGCATTTCAGCTGGCAGAAGCAGTGTGGTTTGTAAGGTTATATCTTAATAAGGACATGGCTGGAAAGAGCTTCCGGCCTATCAGGATTAAAATTGTTTTGCCCATTTTATTAAGTGGTAGTAATACATCCTTGTCTCTAGATGCAATATTTCTTTTAGTTGCCCATATTACCTTGTTTGTCTTGGCTATTGCAACCTTACTCTGAATAGTGGTCCCCAAGTCATTTTAAATTTGTAACCCAAGATCCTTTCATTATTGCTTGTCTGTGAAGGACTCGCATAGCTTATATGTATACATAATGTTTTCTTTTCCAAATGCATAGCTCTACACTTATCCATATTTAGCTGCATTTCCCATTTTGTTACCCATGGTGTAATATGATTGTAACCCCCAGGCCACTTTTAACAAGTTAGAACACTCTGCATTAAAATCTGGACACTGGCACCCACATATTGGCATACCATTTACTTTTCAAAAGGTTGGAAACATTAGGATGTATACCAGGCTCATTTTCTAGAGGAAGAGAGGGGTGGGGTACATGGACAAATCACAAGAACCTTTTGTAAAACATACCTGAACCATTCTGCACCAGAAGACATACAAGGAGAGACTGAAGCAGCTTAATATGTATACCCTTGAGGAAAGGAGGGAGAGGGGACATAATAGAAACTTTCAAGTATTTCAAGGAATTAACAAAGTACAAGAGGTAGCATCTTTCAGAAGAAAAGATGTGTAAGAACAAGGGGCACAATTTGAAGATAGAGGGGATGGCTCAGAGGTAATGTTAAAGTATTTTTCACAGAAAGGGTTGTGGATGCATGGAACAGCCTTCCCGAGGAGGTTGTGGAGTCAAGAACAGTGGGGAATTCAAGAATGCAT
The DNA here is from genome assembly GCA_016271365.2 of Neoceratodus forsteri. Lineage (NCBI taxonomy): Eukaryota > Metazoa > Chordata > Ceratodontiformes > Ceratodontidae > Neoceratodus > Neoceratodus forsteri. Next base: position 873,789,862 of record CM028136.1, read on the forward strand.
AGGATAGACATAAGGCAATTCTAGTGGGGTAGGAGGAAGTAAGCTGTTGATTAACTAGAATCTGCAGCTTATCCATCAGGTAGGAAATGGGCAGACTAGGTGGGCCAAGCGGTCCTTATCTGCTGTCAAATTCTATGTTTCTATACAACCCAGGTCCAGGGTAGAGGCTGCTAGGCATATACTAGATCTAAACTGCTGAGGGGGCCCCAGTAAATCCAACAACCAGATGCAATAATCAGAATGTCCAGAGCAAGAACTGGGATTGTGCAATACAGTATGGCTTTATTCAACAGATGGAAAACTAAAGCCAAAGTGGCCCCCATGGGTTGGTCAAGGCAGGACAGGTACATTTCACAAACTCTCCTTGCATGCAGTACAGTTCATGAACACACAAAGAACATCTTCTTTCCATTTCCTAGTGTTGCTTCTAGTGGACACCTGGCCACGCACCCAAACATTTTCCTTCCATGAGTGCACATTTTGTGAAATAAGCCACACTCAGAACTCTTTTTGAACATAGGTGCAATTATGAGACTCAGCTACACACCTAAACCTGCAGCAGTGGCCTTTGCTCAGGTAAAACTGGTGCCCTTTATGAACCAGTAAGCCCTGCCTTGTCAGCTTTCAGATGGTGTTCCTCCTATCCTTTGTCCCAGCTGACAGTCTCTGCCATTCTTCAGGGTTACACCATTGAAACCCTCATTCTCCACTGAAATGCTAGAGGTCCCATGCTCTCCAATTTCCATCACTCACTGGGGTGACCAAAGAACAAACTGCACTCTCCTGGGTGAACAGTTTACAGAAATCCACTGTCCTGGGTGAACTAGGGGCACTGACAGGTGCATTGTAGCCTTATCTATGGGCACACACACCACAGAATATGATTTCCCTAAATGTGTGGAGAACTTGTCTCCTTAGAACAGTACTCACAGACTAGTTGTCCCATTCACTGGGCATGGAACAACAGAAAGAAAGGCACCTTTCCTGGGTAGCAGGTCAAAACAGTCTCTCAAGTTATTTTCCAAGGGCTGAAACACACAAAGGACCTTCAGGGGATTGCCCCTTGAATCCACTGAGGAGAAGCAGTTCCTTTCACTTCACTGGAAGTAGAAATCAGGAAATCCTGCTGTAGAAAGGTTTCCACCACTTCACTGGAAGCTGGAAGTATACTCCACTGAGATGAAATGCTGGGCCCACAACTCAGGCCCAACTGGCAGTCCCATCACTCTCACCTCCACATGCAAGCTCTAACTGCAACTAACTGAACATTCTAAGTTCCCCAGAACAGTTGTACACACAAAACAGGTTGCTGAGAGAGTTCAGAATTACCTAATCATTCTTTTCTCAGGCTAGCTGAGTAAACAATGATGTCATTTTGTAAGAAGCCCTAATGAGCTCCCTACCAGCTGCCTGCTACCTTCCTAGCACTAATATGATAGGATTCTATTAACCCCAGGGACTGGGTGGTTACATGATCAAGATCCCTTTCCATTTATTTCACATTCAAAGCATTTTTACATGGTCCGCCTATCTTGGTGTCATCAACTTATTTTGTGATCCAGGTTGTAGTTACATTTGTCAGATCTGAAATGAAAACATGAAATTAAATGGTCCCAGTACAGAACCCTGTGGAACCCCACTAGTGACTCTTCCAACCCCTGAGGTGTAACTGTTTACAACAACCCTCTGTTCCCTCTCATCTAGCCAGTCAATAATTCCAATTTTCAAGCCAGTAGCCAGTATGAGGCAGTATAGTGCAGTGGTTTAAAGCTCTGAGCTGCAAATCTGGTGACATCCAGCAGACCAGACCTGGGTTTTGAATCCACAGCTTCCACTTGCATACTGTGTGACCCTAGTAGTAACTTAACTTCCCTGTGCTCCCCAGGTCACTCCTGTCAAAAAATATTTCAGTTTAGTGTGCTACTCCTGGTTAAAACAACTTAAAAAAAAGTATCTGACTTTACCATTTGGTTTCTTATAATTGCCCAGTGTGGGGTAAGGTCAAATGCCTTACTAAAATCCAAGTATATAATGTCACATACCACATGGAATGTATTCATCAGAGACTGACTTATCTTTTGTAGAAACATGACAGGTTTGTTGTGCAACTCCTGTCCTGTCTGTCTGTATTGACTGTATTGTATGAGCTTTCAAACTCCAGTGACTGCCATGCCACAGATTCAACAAGGCTCAGTGGACTTTTTATCCTACTTTTACCTAATTTTGCATTTCACTATTTTTACAGCTTTGTGCAGCAACCCTAACTGCTGCTTGTATTTACTGTAATTCTTTGCAAGGACTAAAAAACATATTTAATAAATACTGTAATAACATGTTGTTGACAATACTGGCCTTGGCCTAAAGCATTCCTTGTGAATGGACCTCGTGGCTCGTCATGAAGTTCAGATGCAAGGAGCCACTCACACTGACCTAGGCTTATTGTGTGTTTTAGTGCAAGGCAAAACCATACTGAGTGGCTGATTACATTTCAGTGCCCTGCACTGCCTGCTCCTGATTGGCCACTTCTCTCTGCTACCTCTGTCCCACTGGTCTCACTAGAAACTGCAGCTACTGGTGGTTCTATGCCACATTTTACTTTCCTTTTACTCTAGGTTAAAAATAAATATTTTATTCTTTTTCTTTCTGGCTAAGTGGTTAGTTTCTGTGAGCTATTTTAGCAAAATATTGTCACTGTTAGTTACTGTTTACAGCTATTTTACATTGCTACTAGTGCCTAACTGTGTAGTGTGAAAAGACCTGCCTAGCCAGACATTGTGTCTGCACTTTTCCTTTTCTCTGTAGCTAATTTCTCCTATATCTCTCTCTGTCCTACCTACACCCCCACTGCTCTTGTGTCTCTTCTGCTTGTCTGGTCCTCTGCTCACTAATTTCAGCCCATATTAACTTGTGTCTTCCTTTTCCTACCCCAGTGGAGGCCCCTGACGGGCGATCCCTCCTCAGCCTAACCCACCTCGCTCTCTTCTTCTCTGTTGTGCGGCTGGCTCTGCTAAAAGCCGTTGTCTGTCTCTCCAGCCAACAAAGACTCCCGTGACATGTTAGCTGTTTGTCAGTTTCCATTAGCAGATTATAAAGATCTGCCACTAGAGGAATCTTAGTTCTTTCATTTGCTCAGCCAATCAGTTTGCAGGCACTGAATCACAGCCTAGCTGGCCAACTTCTCTGAGCTTGATGTGCCGCCTTGCTCTGCCTTTCAGCCATGCTCCAAGCTCTGCTGGACTGATATTTTCTCCTGTCCCTCCACCCCAGCACTCTTTAAATACACTTGTTCCCCACCTACTCCTACAGTGCTGCGCTCATTATTGGCTAATCCCAGGTAGGGGCTGTGCCTTAAAGGAGCTACAGACTTATCCCACAGCTGTTTTTTTAACTACCTTTCCAAGTGCTCCTAGATACAGTGTATGAGCTAAAACATTCCTGCAGCCCAGCTATTGCTTTCTTGCTTCCCACCTTGTCTCTCATTTTCTTGTGCACCCTCTCTAACTACTCTGTGCCCCATCTCCCATCACCAATCACATGGGTGCTCCTCCCCGCTTATTCAGCTCCCTCTTTCAGCTCCACCATCTCTCTCCCTCCTTGCCTCTGATCTCCCTCCTGCTCCATTCTTTCACTTAATCTCACCTAGTTTCCTTCCAGCCCATATAGTTGCAGCATCACTCTAATTCATTACACCCCTTGCCCTCAATACCACCAAAGGTCATAAACTGCCTGTTACTTTCCTGTGCTCTTTTCCTATTATTAATAATAGGAGACATCGAAGGAAACTTGGCCTCTATGCCCTACAACAACAACCCACCCACCCACAAAGGCCTAAAGATCATCTACATAAACATTAGGTGTCGCCTCCAAAACTGAACACTTTAAACTGCTGGATAGCCCAAAATACCCCTGACATCCTATACATCTCTGAAACCTGGCTTTCTGCCAAAACACCAGATTCATCCATCTCCATTCCCAGCTACCAAATCCTAAGGCAGGACCATGGCAAAGGGAGGTGGAGTAACCATGATTATAAGATAGCTCTTCTGTTATTTGGTAATGAAAAGGAATCCTGCTTAGGATCCCATGAGTAATCCTAGTTAATTTCTCCCTTCTCTAAACTCTCCCCACCTTTGTCTGGGTAGCTATGCTTCCCTCGGCTCAGTCAAGAGGCTCTAACAGTGTGAAGCTCTGCTCTCCCACCACTGGCTCAATCTGAGGAACTAATTCTCCTAGGGATTACAACTTTGACTGGCTGTCCCTTCATCTAAGACCACAACCTCCAAATAAGAATCCTAAACCTCACTCAGCTGATCACAGAGCCTACCCACTACAACTCTCATCCTCTAATCACTACCTGATTCATTGGGTCCCTCTTCCCATTCTCACCGGATATCCTCAGTGCATGTCCTCAGTCCCGCCTTAAGTGACCACTGCATCACTTATTGCATTAGAAAACAAATCTTCCCAAATCTGCTCCAAAGTACATTGAAACTTGCCCACTAACATCACTTGACACTAACACCCTCCTATCAGACTTACACAATGATAACTGGGCACCAGTTTATTCTGCAACCCCAGTCGATACTGCCCTAGCCCAGTTCATTAATATTTTCAACTGTATCTGGGACTACCACGCCCTCAAAAGAGCCAGGGTCAAGAAGCACCACCACCCATGGATTACCACCCTATAATTGCCATGTGCAAAGCCCAAGACAGAGCCTGGTCTGCCTTTAAGTCCTCCCTGTCCTCAAGTTCAAGACAAGTGTACAGCACAGCCAGAAATGCTTGCACTAAGGCCATTCATAAAGCTAAGGTGGATTACTTTAAATATTGCCTTAACACTGCACACACATCCTCCTTTTGGAATATTACATAACTTCCTTCTAGCCCCTGCCTCCACCAATGAAGTACTGCTTACCCTCCTATCCCTCAACATGTCAAAATCCAGTCTGGATGGTCTACAGCCTAGTCTCCCACGCCTTTCTGCTCCTGTCATTGCACTCCTTCTTACCTTCATTATAAACAAGTCCTTCTTCTCAGGTGTTGTTCCAAAAGCCTGGAAATCTGCATGCTGCTATCCCTCCACAAAAGAGGTGACCCCACCTTACCCAGGAGCTACCACCCAATTTCCCACCTCCCTGCTCTGGCAAACTCCAAGAACATCTTGTGCAATCCAGGCTGACTGAATTCCTCTCTGCCACCAATGTTCTCTCCCTTGCCTGTCAGATTTCAGAAAAAACATTCCACCATATCCTCCCTTCTCATGTCATAGGTCACATTTAATCTGCTGCTGATAAAGGCCACCTCACTGTTGCAGTCTTCATTGACCTGGCAAAAGCATTCGACTCAGTATCCCACCCTCTTCTCCTGGACACTTAGAGGACACAGGGCTTGCCCATCCTACCATACAATGGTTCAAATTGTATCTCATTGACAGACACCAAGCAGTAAAATTGCAGACTCCTCCTATCCCTCCCTACCTATCCTAGCTGGAGTCCCTCAAGGCTCAATTGGCCCCATCCTATTTTCTATGTTTATAAACAATCTCCCATCTACCTGTTCCACATGACTCACATATGTATGCAGAGGATACCATTCTGTACTCCTCTGGCCCTGATCCAGTCACTATCCACTCTGGGTTGCAACATGACCTCCACTCAGTTCAATCCTGGTTCCAATTAAAAGCAACTCAAGTTCAACACTTCCAAACAGTCTCTATGACTTTTGGAACCACTCAAAAATTAGTCAAGCTATCAATGCCTCCAATCACCTCTCTCAATGACACCCTCTAAAGGTCATCCCTCATACCAGTATCTAGGAGTCTACTCATTGCATTGCAAGCATTTAAACTAGCCAAGGGAAGCACTGGAGAGGAGCAGAAAAATCCTAGCCCCCAAAATTCAAGGTACTAAGTGAGGTAAACACCAAGATAGAGATGTTGATAGGGAGAAGGGCTGGGGTAAATGGAGAAAATGACAAAGGCAATAAGGACAGGGTGGGGCAAAAGGGTAAGGCCATCAAGAAATGGAGGGAATGAGTACCAACACCCATAGTCTGGGCAACAAGCTCCCCTGGACTGGTGGCCGTGTTGAAGAGGATGCCTGGATATTGTAATAGTCACAGAAACATGGTACACAGAGAACAATGACTGGGATGTTGTATCCAGGGTACACAACCTACAGAAGAGACAGGAGGGAGAAGAGGGGCAGAGTAGCTATCTGTGTAAGGGAAGGGATAAAAGCAACTGAACAAAAGAGTAAACATGGAAGAGAGGGGCACTGTGGGTCACCTTAGAGACTGGAAATGGCACCACAATCCACACAGGGTTGTATACAGACCCCATCTCAGAGAGGGTATGGACAAGGATATGATAGAAGGCAACCTTGGGATGGCACAGAAAGGGGAGATACTGTTGATGGGGACATGTATGCCAGATGTTAACTGGAGCACCTTTGCTCAGCCACATCCAAAAAGCAGGCCATTCTCAATTCCCTTCAGGTGGCATGCCTCAGACAGCTAGTTTTGAAACCCACTCATGAGGGAGCAATCTTAGACCTCATACTTAAATGGGGACAGTGAGAGGATCTCAGATCTAGAAGTGGGTAGCCATCTGGGAACAAGTGACCTCCAAACAGTGTGGTTCATGACAAACTCAGCTACAGAGTCAAGCCATACAAAAGTGAGGTTCTGGACTTCAGGAGGGTTGACTTTGGCAAGACGGGAGAGTGCCTTAGAAAAGCACTAGCAAACAGGCTAGAAGGTGGGGTGGAGCAACAATGGAGACATCAAAACTGCCACCACAGAGGCAACAAGCCTTTGTGTGAAGCAAATAAACAAATCAAAATGAAAGAAAAAGCCACTATGGTTCTCAAAGTGGTGGCGGTGAAGGTAGGGAGAAAAAGATAGCATTTAGGAAGTATAAGGAAACACAGAAGGAGCAGGACAGAGAACTGTACCAGTTAAGGCAGAAGGAAGCAGGAGGGTAGTCAGAATAGCAAAGGCCCAAACATAGGAAAAGATAGCCAACTCAGTTAAGAAGGGAATAAAACCTTTCATAGGTATATCACATAGCGTGAGAAAGACAAAGGAGGGATAGTGAGGCTGAACAGAATGGACGGTGGGTGAGCAGAGAGACAGTGAAAAGCAGGGATACTGAACAAATACTTCTGCTCAGTATTCACAAAAGAGGAGGAGGGAGGTGCCTAATCCAACTAACAGAAGCACTCTGGGTAGGGGTGTTGATCCCAGTCCTTTCACAGAAGAAAGGGTTCTGAAAGAACTCCTAAAACTGAAGGTGGACAAAGCAATGGGGCCTGATGGAATTCACCCTAGAATTCTAAAAGAATTAAGGAGAGAACTAGTGACACCACTGACTACCTTTTAACAAATCACGGGAGGATGGTGGGTACCTACTGGAGGAAGGCAGATGTGAGTTTCCTTCTCAGAAGTGGGAGCAAGATAGAGGCAGGAAACTACAGACCTGTCAGTTTGACCTCTGTGGTAGAAAGTGATGGAATCACTTCTGAAGAAAGAATTGTTGAGTACTTAGAGGCCAGTGGGGCACAGGACCCAAGGCAGCATGGTTTCACAGTAGGACTCTCATGTCAGATGAATCTAATTGATTTCTTTGACTGGGTGACCAAAGTAGTTGACCAGGGAGGGGCTGTGGACATGGCCTACCTAGACTTTAGCAAGGCATTTGACACAATCCCACACAAAGATTAATAGTCAAATTAACCAGCCTGAGAGTGGGTCCCAGGGTGGTAGCCTGGGTAAAACATTGGCTGGACAACAGGATACAGAAGGAAATTGTAAATGAGTCCACTCTGAAGAAAGAGGAGTTACTAGTGGGGTACCACAGGGTTCAGTACTGGTTCTAGTCCTTTTAATGTCTTTATAAGTGACATTGCAGAGGGACTGAAGGAAAAGTATGCATCTTTGCAGATGACACAAAGATCTGCAACAGGGTTGATATACAAGGAGGCATGGAAAGGATGAGATGGGACTTGACAAGGTTGGAGGAATGGTCAAAGTATGGCAGCTTGGACTCAATGCAAAGAAGTGCAAAATAATGCACCTGGGAAACAAAAACCCAGGAGAAGATTACACAATGGAGGGTGAGGTAGTAACAACAACAGAAATAGAAAGGGACCTGGGGTAATCATATCAGATGACCTTAAGGTTAGCAATGTGGGAAGGCAGTAGGGAGGGCTGAGGGATACTGGGATGTATAGGGAGAGGCATCACCAGCAGAAAACAGGAAGTTGTTATCCTCTGTACAGACAGTTGGTGAGACCCCATCTGAGTGCCGTATCCAATTCTGGAGACCCCATCTCCACAAGGACATAGAAGGATGGAGGCAGTCCAGAGGAGGGCAACTAAAATGGTGCAGGGTCTGCAAGAGAAGTTATATGAGGAGAGACTAAAGGAGCAATTATGTATGTACATTCCAAATTTTAACCACTCTTACAGAGAATCAGTGCTTGCACCAACATATTGTATCTATCACCTTTGAGCTGCAGGGAGTGGGCTCTCATATTGTAAATACAATCTCTAGGTTAAGGCCCAGTTATTCCCACAGTTGTTGATCTGACAAGGCCATATAAATCAGGCACATATACCCCTTATTCTGCGATATTCTAGACTATACAGGTCAAGTTTTTTCAGTCTCTCCTCATAATCTAATCCCTGGACTTCTCTAATTCTTCTAGTCATCCTTCTCTGTATCCTCTCCAGGGCTTTAATATCACCCTTATTCCCAAGGGCCCAAAACTGTGCACAGTACTCAATGTGTGGCCACACCAAAGAGATATAAAGAGGGAGCAAAACATCCTTGCTCCTACTCTTAATGTGTCTATGGATGCAACTCAGAATACCACTGGAATTTTTAACCACCTGGTTACAATGCAGCTGGAATTTAAGGTTATTATTAACCTGATCCCCAGGTCACTTTCATCAGACACAACTCTGAGCACCTTCCTGCCAGTGTGTAATCTACTACAATTTTTTCCCCAGGTGCATCACTGTGCACTTGTCAATGTTAAATTGAGCCTTATTCTTCTGTGCCCAAGACTCCAAATCCCCTAATGCTTCCTGCAGTATTGCCACATTTGCTTGGTTATTTACTGTGAAGCCCAAATTCATGTCATCCATAAATTTGGAGAGCCAGATGTTGTCTTTGGCTTCATTGTTGTGCTATAAAGGTTGAAAAGGCAGGGTACCTGTACTGATCCCTGGGGACCCTGATTGTAACATCAGCCCAGTTTGTTAATTCACCCAAGACACAAACCCTTTGCTTCCTCCCCAACAGCCAGTCCTTTTGGATTTGTCCAATTACTGCAATCAAGCAGTCCAATGCAGAAGAACAGTAGCAAGGAGACAAGTCAGGCCTTCCCCACTGATTTCCTTCAACTCCTTCCCAGGAGCAGCTGCTCTAAAGCTCAAGCTGCTTACTCTTCAAGCTCTAACTCTAACTGAACTACTGTCTCTAACAGTCCTGGGGATTTCCTTTGGTTTCCTGAGTTCTGATTGGCTGGGGCTGTTGGTCACAGTTTGGATTACATATTTAAATGAAAATGGATTATTGGTAGAGCAGCAAAATGGTTTTAGAAAGGGTTCAGTACTATGACTACTCTGGTTGAGTTGACGAGCACCATACTCGATGCCTGTGATAAAGGCTTAATGATGGGTGCAGTGTTCATCGACCTAACCAGAGCATTCAATATTGTTGATCATGGTTTACTTCTGGGAAACTGGAAACTTTTGGAGTTAGGGATTATAGCTTAAGTTGGTTCACAAGCTATTTGAGTCACAGGAAGCAGAGAGTGAGAATTGGTTCTGTTTTTTCAGAGTTTGTATCAGTTGCTATGGGGGCTCAATAGTGGGTCCTTTTCCTTGTTTGTAAATGACTTGCCTCAAACATTTTCTGAATCTAGCTGCATAATATATGCAGATGATATGATCTTCCTCACTTCAGGCCACTCTGCAAAAGATATTCAGACAGTATTACAAGATGAGTATTATTGACTTACAGATTGGTTATCTATGATTAAATTGTTATTAAATGAGAAAAACAATGGTTATGCTGTTTGACACTATGCAGAGGCTGGCCGGGGTGAGGCAGATATTTGTATCACAAGTTGTAATGGTGAAATTCTTTCAAAGGTTGAGAGTTTTAGATATTTGGGTATGCAGCTTGATCCAACTTTGTGTTTGGGATCATTTAGAATAACGGTAAAAAATTCACCAAAATTGGGTTTCTCTATAAGAATATTAATTAATTGACAGATGAGCGAGACTGTTAATTGCTAAACAGTTTTGTTACCAAAGTTAGATTATGGATCTTTATTGTTTATAAATGAGGTAGTAGTTTTATGTTAAGTTATAGAGCAATATTGAACAGTATTTGTAGGTTTGGCTTTAGAGTTCCATTATGAACTCATCATTGCTTTCTGTATAACTCCATGAATATTCTTTCTCCAGACCTGAAAATAGAACATGATGCAGTAGTTTTGGCGTACACTATTTGGAAAAACAAATTACCCAGTTATTTACAGTATTTGAGAAATTCATACCTTTAAATGGGTTACATTCCACAGGATTTTGTGAGTCAGTCCTATTATATTCTCATTCTTCAAAATTGTCTATGGCCAAGGGTTCATTTACTGGTTATGCTCCTATGTTGTTAAATAAGTTTTCAAGTCAAAGCAATTCAGCTAAAGTATTAGGCACTTTTAAATATATGCTTGCACATTTTATGATTCCTTGAACCATTGTTGATGTGTACTGAATTGAGATGTACCTGTTAATTGTATGTACTTGTCTTGTATTATTTAAATATGTTTTGTAATATGTTGTACTGTTTATTGTTAACTGTCAGGCATAACTGAAAAGGGCTGTGCCCAGTCATTTTCCTGGTTATAAATAAAACAAACAAACAAACAAATCAAGTCTGCCCATTGCTCACTGCATTCACTATTACTGCAGACCATGCCTGATCTACAGCGTTTTCTCCCTTCCCCTTCCTTTCCTCTATCATTCTCTTGTGCTTGTCCCATGCATTCTTGAACCCCACTGCTGTTGTTGCCCCACCACATCTGCTGGAAGGCTGTTCAGAAATCCACTACTCTTTCTGTGAAGAAGTACTTCCTCACTTCTCTCCTGAGTCTACACCACCTCCAGCTTCATAGCATGTCCCTTGTTCTTGAGCACCTTTTCTTTTAAAAAATACTTCTCTCCTCTACCTTATTTACCCCTGTGAGGTATTTACAGGCTTCTATCATATCCCCCTCTCCCTCCTCTGTGCCTGCATGTACATATTGAGGTCCTTTAGTCTCTCTTCATATGGCTTTTGATAGAGACCCTGCAACATTTAATTGACCTCCTCTGGACTGCCTCCACCCTGTCTACATTCTTCTAGAGATGTGGTTCTATGATCGCAGAATAGCAATTGCCATTATAGCGTACATCACAGAAAATGAATTTTGGTGATGCACACTCGCAGCAGGGAGCAAGAGGCTCCTGAGACCAAAGGATTTTTTTAATGAGAGGGACTTCACCCCACCCCACTCCATGGGGACTTTGCATGCACCCCACTACTAATGGATTCTCAACTCCAGGGGCTGCATGTCGTAGGTGAAAAATTACAAAAGCCACTTGCAGGCAAAAAACCCTCCACCCTGGACCTGAACCCTGCACCTCCCAACTGACCATCCTCCTCACCATACTAGTAGACCAGCTCAGCAGCTGCCCCCCACACCTACTTCCACATACCATCCTCCCTCTGCCTCTCCTCAGCGGTGTGTGTGCAGGCATATATGCGTGTTCTTCCCATCACTGTGTCATCTACCCTGGTATTCGGTTGTCCCCCCAGGTAGCCCTCAACATAGGCATCATAATTGAGTTGCCTTTTTGTAGGCACTCTATTGCAATCATCTTGTTTACAGGTTACTGGACAGGTGGAGCTTGATTATCAAAGATTTAGAATGCCACAAGCCCCAGGTGTGCCATACCCATGGTACATGGGGCACAAGTAGCATTCCTATATAATGACCGAGGATTCTCTATACCATGTGCCACTTGCGCCTAGTTAGACCAGCTTTTTCTGGTCTATCTTTTCTGACCTTTTTATGAGTCTGTGCCAAATATTTGGCTTAAGCCACCATAAAAAGTACAATGTCACAAATGAATGAGACCTTTTAGAATCGGGCACACAGTGTGCCAATGTGTTCAAGCTCAGCACAGGGTTCAATGCAGGGCTTGTGCAAGCCCTGTGTCAACCTTTGAGAATTGAGCCGATGGTCTCAGAACTGGACACAGTACACTAGGTGGAGTCTTACAAGTAAGGGAAGATACTCAGGAGACATCACACATTTTTCAACACAGCCTCAATCCACTCTTGCCAGCTCGGCATAGAGCATGGACCTCACTCACTGCAGTGACTGTGCAACTGGTAACTGCCAGCATGCAGGCCACAAGTAGTGATGTACTGTGGTGGGTTATTTGGTGTCATTCTGTGTCCTATGGTATGTGTCAGATATGTGCTTCACTGACACACTGTGTTAATGGCAGGAGGCTGTTGCCAGTCATCACATCTTCCTTGCTTGTTGCTGCCCTAACCTTGTTGACAACTGTGTGCCCTGATGCTGGTTCTTGGCCATTGTCATTGGCTGTCCATGGTGCAACTCTGGCTGGGGTTCTGAACAGGAAGCGGTTGGGGAGTGGCTGTCAGTGGGAGTGGTGTCTGGCTCCTCCTCATCTAGCTGTGTATCTTCCACTATTTCCATTCATGTGTCCTCCAGTACATGCTCCTTGTCTGCCACACAGAGAACCATGACTGGGATGTCAATATACCAGGGTACACAATCTACAGGAGGGACAGGGTGGGAAGCAGAGGAGGAGGAGTAGTCTCTATGTGAGGGAAGGGATCAAAGCAACAGAACTAAAGGGTAAACAGGGAGGGAGGAGGAGGCTGTGGGTCACCCTGGAGAATGGAAATGGCACTGCAATCTGCACAGGGTTGTATACAGACCCCCATCTCGGGGGTAGAAATGGACAAGAACTTATAAAGGCATCCTCAGGATGGCAGAGAAAGGAGATGTATTGCTGATGGGGACGAATATGACAGATGTTAACTGGAGCACCTTTGCTGCAGCCACATCCAAGAGTAGGCCATTCTTGATGCCCTGGAGGCATGCCTCAGACTGCTAGTTTTGGAACCCACTCAGGAGGAGCAATCTTAGACTTGGTACTCTCAAACAGAGACGAGAGAGGATCTCAGATCCAGAAGTGGGTAGCCATCTGGAAACAAGTGACCACCAAATAGCGTGTTTTATGATAAACTTTGCTGTAGAGTCAAGCCATACAAAAGTGATGGTACTGGACTTCAGCAGGGCAGATTTTGTCAAAATGGGGAAGTGCCTCAGAAAAGCACTAGCAAACAGGCTAGAAGGTGGGGTGGAGCAGCAATGGGAAACATCAAACCGCCATCACAGAGGCAACAAGCCTTTGTGTGAAGCAAATAAATAAATCAAAATGAAAGAAAAGCCACTATGGTTCTCAAAAGAAGTGGCGGGAAGGTTAGGGAGAAAAAGATAGCATTCAAGAAGGAGCAGGACAGAGAAGTGTACAAGTTAAAGCAGAAACAAGTGGAGAAGGCAGTCAAAATATAAAAGGCCCAAACCATGGAAAGATAGCCAACTAAGTTCAGAAGGGATAAAACATTTTATAGGTACATTAGGGAGCAAAGAAAGACTAAGGCAGGGATACTGAGGCTGAATTAAGAGGAATGTGGTTGGGCAGAGGCGACAGTGAAAAAGCAGGGATACTGAACGAATACTTCTGCTCAGTATTCACAATGAAAGAGCAGGGAGATACCTAATCCAATCAGTAGAGGCACTCTGGATAGGGGTTGATATTAGTCCTTTCACAGAAGAAAAGGGTTCTGAAAGAACTTGTAAAACTGAAGGTGGATAAAGCAATGGGGTCTGATGGATTCACCCAGAATTCTAACAGAACTAAGAGAAGAACTAGTAATACCACTGACTACTCTTTTAATAAATCATGGGAGGATGGTGTGGTACCTGAGGACTGGAGGAGGGCAGATGTGATTCCCCTCCACAAAAGTGGGAGCAAGACAGAGGCAGGAAACTACAGACCTGTCAGTTTGACCTCAGTGGTAGGGAAAATAATGGAATCAATTTTGAAGGAAATAATTGTTAAGTACCTAGAGGCCAGTGGGGCACAGGACCCAAGGCAGCATGGATTCACAGCAGGAAGGTCATGTCAGACAAATCTAACTGTTTTCTTTGACTGGGTGACTAAACTAGTAGACCAGGGAGGGCTGTGGACGTGACCTACCTAGACTTTAGCAAGTCATTTGACACAGTCCCACACAAAAGATTAATAAACAAATTAGCCAGCCTGGGAGTGGGTCCCAGGGTGATAGCCTAGGTAAAACACTGGCTAGACAATAGGACACAGGGTAATAATAAATGGAGTCCACAGTGAAGAAAGGGGTTCCTAGTAGGGTACCGGGTTCCGTACTGGGGCAGGTCCTTTTAATGTCTGTATAAGTGACAATGCAGAGGGACTAGAAGGAAAAGTATGTCTCTTTGCAGGCGACACAAAGATCTGCAACAGGTTGATATGCAAGGTAGGGTGGAAAGGATGAAAAGGGACTTGGCAAGGTTGGAGGAATGGTCAAATGTATGGCAGTTTAGATTCAATGCAAAGATGAAAAGTAATGCATCTGGGAAACAAAACCCAGTGCAAGAGTACACAATAGGGGTGAGATACCGACAACAACAAAAATGGAAAGGGATCTGGGAATAGTCATATCAGGTGACCTAAAGGTGGGCCACCAATGTGAGAAGGCAGTAAGGAGGGCTGGGGGATACTGGCATGCATAGGGAGAGGCATCACCAGTAGAAAACAGTAAGTTGTTGTCCCACTGTACAGACAGTTGGTAAGACCACATCTGGAGTACTGTGTACAGTTCTGGGGACCCCATCTCCACAAAGACATAGACAGGGTGGAGGCTGTCCAGAGGAGGGCAACCAAAATGGCGAGGGTCTGCACCAGAAGACACATGAAGAAAGGCTCAAGGAGCTTAAGATGTATAGCCTCGAGGAAAGGAGGGACATAATAGAAACTTTCAAATACCTCAAGGAATCAACAAAGTCCAAGAGGGTAGCATCTTTCAGAAAAAGAGATGTGCAAGAACAAGGGGAGGCACAATTTGAAGATGGGGGCAGTTCAGAGGTCATGTGGAAGTATTTCTTCACAGAGGTTTGTAGATGCATGGAACAGCCTTCCTGAGGAGGCTGTAGAGTCAAAAACAGTGGGAAATTCAAGAATGCATGGGACAGACATAAGGCAATTCTAGTGGGAGTAAGAGGAAGCAGGCTGTTGGTTAACTAGAATCTGCAGCTTATTCATTAGGTAGGGAAATGGGCAGACTAGGTGGGCCAAGCGGTCCTTATCTGCCATCAGATTCTATGTTTCTATGCCATGTCAATGGACTCCTGTGTTGTAAATTGGGAGTTAGAGAAAGTCAGGTGTTACAGGCTGAGTGATGCTGAGGGTGTATCGGTATGATGCAGCCAACCTAGGGTACCACCTACCTGCACAATGTTCCTCTTTCCAGCTGATAGTGCAGGACTCCAGAAGCATGGCAGGTTCCACAAGGGTTGCAGCCTCCTTGTTGGGGTGTGCCCTGTCTCAGGGTCTGTAGGATGTTGTACAAAATGGTTAACATGTCCATGGTGTCCTGGGCACCCCACCTTGTCCCTGCATTATACTTCATACCTGATAGGGTATCCACACCCTCCTCCTCTCCATGCAGAGCTATGTTGATCAGGTATCTGCCACCATCCTTTCTATGGGGAGTTAGGCTGTGCCCCTTGTGGACTGTCCTCCACCTGTGCCAATCTTAGACCTCATGATGGCTGTCAGCTTCACGCTTGATTACCAACCTCAGGTCATACCACTTGTGCTTTAAGGGGTGAGAGAGAAAAAGCTGTAGATAGGATTGCCCACTTTTGATAGTGTTTGTCCCTTAGGACTAGTTGTGTTTATGGCGGCATGTATGTCTAGCCACAGCTGGGATTGGTCTTTGCAGGTGGTTTCAGGAACTCTGCCCTCATATGGGATGGCATAGTGCTCACGAATATCCACAACCATCCCTGCCACCTGTCTGTTGGTGAAGTTGTGGACCATATCCAGCCAGCCCTGTCTGTTGTGCAGCAGTCTTGTGTGCTGATGGCCCCAGTGGTAGACTGGGTACCTAGGGCACACCGCTGCCTTCCTCCAACACTACTTGTTCCCTGTCATCCATCTTGATATTCACTTCCATGTTTCTGGGTAAGGTGGCAACAATGCCCATATATGGCAAGGTCAAGGGGTGGGGTGGTGTACTATAGACCCACCTGGAATCTGCACCACATGGCCCTGCATGCTTCTGTATGCCATGCCCATACCTCAACCTGTCCTGCATGTGTATTCATGCATAGTACATACCTCCCTTCCTGTGAGGCATGCCACTGGCAACAGCACTTATAGGTCACTGGGTTCATCATGCATTAATGCATAGGCCATTATGTGATACCTTAATGCTGGATGATGCACTCTCACAGATGACCAGACTTCATGCATCCACATGAACCCAAATTCTCAGGGCTGCTTAGTATGTCACACTTGGGTGCAGCATCTCCTGCCACCCCATGCTGATGTCCACAGTGTGAAGCCCTTTATCTGTGGCCTGTTAGCTAAAGGACCACAGCAGAGGACAGCTGGGCCTAAACCCAGAAGTACTCTGTGCAAGCTCTATACCCACAGTCCAGACCCTGCTCCCAAATGGAGCACAGCACACAGGGGCAGAATCACTGAGCAGGAAGCTTGCACATCGATGTTACAGCAGGCACAGACAGTCACTTTAGCTCTTCTTTTCCTCCTTCTGACAAGAGAACTGGTCCTTACTCCTCCTTCCTCCTGACTGCAGTGACAATTTATCAGCTGTTTTGTTGGAACATGCCAACAGCATTTAAAAGGCACCCATTCTGATTTCAACCATGTTCTGCCCTCTCAGTCCAGTCCCTGCTCCCAGTTGGAATACAGGGCATGGACACAGTCACTGGGCTGAAAGTCTGCAAGTTGATGTTACAACAGGTACAGACAGTGTCACTTAGCACCTCTTTCCCCTTCTGACTGGCACCAGATTGGCCTTACTCCCTTCCAACTGACTGCAGTGATGATTAATCTTCTGTTTGGTTGAAACACAGCAGCATGGTTTAAAAGCCACTTGTTCCAATTTCAACCAAGCTCCACCCTCTCAGTCCAGTCCCTGCTCCAGACTGGAGCACAGCATACATTGGTAGAATCACTGAGCAGGAAGGATGCAAGTTGATGTTACAGCAGGTACAGATCGACACTTTAGCTCCTTTTTTCCCCTCCTGCTGATTAAAGCCTGACTGATACTTGCTCCTCCCAACTGTACATAACTAAAATATGGTTGAGATATACAAATATTTGGGTATTTTTTGATAGTTATCTTCTCTTTGAGTCACATGTTTAAAATTCTTATAAAAGAATAAATTCATGTATTGGAGCGGTTAGATGTTCCGCTATTTTACTTCACAAGAAATGTGAGAGAAACAATAGAAATTAATTATCGATACCAGTGATTAATTATGGCTCTATAGTATCATAGGTATCATAGGTGCTGCAGAGCTTTTAAAGACTTTCATCAATTATAGCTCGCTGTCAAATTCTACGTAGTAACCCGTAATGTTATTTAAGCTAAGATGTTTTATCAAGACGGTGTTAAATATATCCATACTACTGCTGGCCACTACATCGATCGGAAGTTCATTCCATGTCTTGGTCACGTTTAGTGAGAATCATTTCTTTTTTTTTTATTGTTCTGCATCGTTCGGTCTCCAACTGGAAGGGGTGAGCTCTTGTAATATTCACCTGGTCCCTAAATTTAAGGCCCAGTTGCTCCCACAATACCATATCAGTAAGTGCCTATAGATTATGCACGTCTCCCTTAACCTCCTGTATTCCAGGAATTTAATCCTAGCATCTCAAGTCTGTTATCATAGTCCATCCCCTAACCTCCTTTATCCATCTGGTGGCTCTCATCTGAACCCTCTCAATAGCCTTGATAACACCTTTATCTCCAGGTGCTCAGAATTGCATGCAGTACTCAACATGGGGCCTCACCAATGAGATATACAAGAGCAGCATTACTTCCTGATTCCTACACTTGATGTGCTTGTTGATGCAGTGTAGTACTCTGCTAGCCTTTTTGATAACTTGATTACAGTGCAGATTGGGGCTCAGATCATTCTTAACTCGGATGCCAAGATCCCTCTCATCCTCTGCCATTCGCCCCAGAAAGTATTGGGCCTGAATATTGTTTCTTCCCAATATGCATAACTGTGCATATGTATAGTGTATATGTATGCTCCCAAAACTTTTATTGGCTAAAACAGATTAAGTGTAAAATAGGATTGCCTCTTTGGTACAGCAACTATATCTGATACACATACATGGAGGCACCAGGGTGTGAGGGTTGTGGTTAGGAGTGGGGACTGAAAGAGGAAAGGTTCAAACAATCAAGGGTAGGATGCATCCTAATATGGAGGAAACAACAGAGGAGTTTTCCTATCTGATTCTACTCTGGTGCAGTGCCACTGCACCCCGCGCAATGCCATGGTGCAACACCATTGAATATCGCCCAGACCATGCCCTGGTGCATCCCAGTTGTGCTGCACCCAGGCTTGCGCCCCTGCCTGGCGCATGCTGAATATCCCGCCCATCAAATTTAATGTTTCTGTAAACTGCTCCAAAGTTGACTTTGCGGTCTGGGTCTGCTAATTCAGGGAACTCTCTCTGCCAACATTGATAGATGTCATTATCACAATGAAGTATGACAGCTTAGAAAGATTTTCCCATTTCAACTTGGTTTTCTATCTGAAATATTGGTAAGGCTTTAAGCCTGAGGTCCAGTGGCTGAAGCAACTATGTCACTCCCCTGTCAGGCCTTAAAAGGCCAATCCTCCTGGACTGTTCCAGGATTCGATCTTGGTTGTGGCCAGAGGTGCTGCCATCCTCACTTCGGGCTGTTGACTCTTTGCTCCTGCACCTTCAGTCATTAGTTCCCACAGCTCGCTGACCTCCTTCAGCCATTTCCTTTTCATCCCTCATCTCCCCTTGTCATGATCTGCCTTGCTAACTGCCACTCTATTCTCTGCCTCGACTGTCCTCTCCCTTGTTTCAGTATTCTCTCCCTCCAGTTATCGACGCTTCTGTCTCTGCTCCCTTCCTCTCATTCCCCCATGCCTTCTGCCTTCTGTCCCTGCCTCCTCTGCTCCCCACCACCCTGACCTGTTGCTAATGCCACCTGCTTCCCTGACAGCACCATTCTGCCATCCTCCTCTTCACTCTTTTCAATGTTGCCTTGAATTCAGCCATTCCACTGCATCATTGGACTGCTGATCTGCATCATAGCTGCTTTTCCCTGCTGCAGCACTCCCTCCCATGACTTGGCACCCACCTTTGGTTGCTCATACCTCATCGTCAGTCTGTTCTCTGTTTGCCTCCCACTACTCTGACCCCCCCCCCCGCTCCTCCTCATCTACTAGTTGCGTTTTGGGTGTGGCGCTGCCCAAGAACACCCGGATCCTGGCTTATGCTCATGCTCCTTCGCCGACCCTCTCACTCTTGCTCTCGGTTTCACCCCCTCTCTCGCATCTCTATTCTGGGTCTCTCCCAGGTGCTCCTCCACTGGTATCGAGTTACTCGCTCCTCTTTCTGCCCCCCTGCTCGCTCCATCAGCTCCTGATATTTTTCATCCTGTTCGACCTATTTCTGGATGCCCTACTTATTGCCTATTCCCTATGTTGTTTGCACTGTCTATTATCACTTCATATATGGGGCCCTATGTTTGTGGCCATCTCACTGTTTCTGTTCCAGCTATACTACTTATTCTGGCCATTTGCCAGGACTTTCGCAGGCCAGTGCTGTGATCTTCACTGTTGGGAGGTATGTTTCTACTTCATTGCTCCTTCCATCTCCCTACTGTTAGTTTTTCCTGCATTCCTCACTGGTTTAGCTACCTTTCCCCTTAGCTCTACGCCTTTCATCCCCCGATGGTGGTCCACTGCCTTTCCAATTGTTATGGCTCCTGTGATTTGGAGGCCTTCTTTGTTCCTTCCCTCATTTCTCTCCATCATGGGTGCCCCCCTTCCTCTACCCTGCCCCTTTCCTGAGCTCCTCCATCTCTCTTACCTTCCTATGCCTGATGCTGCTCGCTTCCTTTGGTCTGGCATCTCATGCCTTCTTCAGCTGTATCATTCAGCTTCCCCCACCTTTGTTCCAGCCCCCCTACCCATCGTTTCCCCCCTGGTTCACATATCTGTCTTTCCATAAGTCTGCCCCCTAATTCTTCTCCTGTGAATTGTTCTCCAACCATTGGCTGTGGGCTTTGCCCTGCTGTTCTCCTTTCCACCTCATGCCCTTTGCCTCTTAGCTTTCCTCATCTTCTGCTTCTGCCGGGGGGTGCTTCCCTATCCTGCCTTCCCAGTACCTCTTTGTATCCTCATCTTGACCCCCATCCTTGGTCCTAGTCCTCTCCGCCTGTCTATCTCTCGCTCCACCTCCATCATTTCTGAACCTCATCCTTCCCGTTCCCCAATCGCCATCTTCCCTACAGTTCCCCATAGCAGCATGCCAGACCTTCACTCCATCATAGTGCATCATCGGTTTCCTATCTCACCTTCTCGCACTGGACTTCTGGCTTTCCTCCATCAACTTGCTTCATCCATTTCTTATCTCACCTCTTCCATACAGGCCTTCCTCCTCCATCTTCCATCGTCCTCCACGTACCTCACTTTCACCATTCTGGCCTTCCCGCGCCTTTCCGTCTTCCTTTATTTCTGGTTCATTCGTTCTCTGCCATCTGTGCTTCCTGCATCGACTTCTATGCTCTTCATCTGCCGCGAGCTTTGCCTGGCCATTTTTGTCTATTCCCCTTGCTTCATTCATTCCTATCCGTTGTCCATGCCAGCATTTGTCGTATACTCATCTAAAAACTCTCCTCCTCTTTTCTGACTTCATAGCTCCTTCCTTGATACTCCTGGTACTTCGTACCTCACCTGACAGATGGGAGCTTCACTCAGCCTTCTCGTTCTTACCTTCTTCAGTTCGACTTCTCCCCATTTGGCTTTTCCCTGGATCTGGTTGGCTTGCCCTCCTGTAATTCCTATTACATCCTGGCTCCTCCCAACCCTCATCAGGGTCTCTTTCACTCAGTCTGACCTCTCTGATGGTCTCCTCATTCTCCTCACCTGCTCTGGAATGCACGTCATGTGGGTCCCCTGCTACCTCGTCTCGCCTGCTCTCCCTTCGTGACTTGCCTTCTGTGTACATTGCTCCTTATCTCAGAGCTGGCCTGTTGCCTATGATCTCACTCTGCTCCCACGACATCTGCATCTAGAGCATGCGAAGCTCAAGGAGGGATGTTCCTTCCCGGCCTATGGTGAGACTGTCTTTGCTCTGGATGGACCTTCCATCGGTCCCTGGTTTCGGTTTCACCTCTGTAAATTCGATTTCCCTCTTCTTGCCGCAAGGCATGGGGATCTCCTCTTCAGGACCACCTTGGCTGCCAGTGCGGGTTCAGAGACCCCTTGCTGCTCTTCTCAGTATTACCTTCTTCTCAATCCTATTATCTGCTCCATGGGCTGGCATTGGCCAGCTGGGCGCTTCAGCAGCCGTCTCTCCTCCTTTGCCTTCGCGTGTCTGGTTTCAGGGACTTCACTCGCACCCTCAACGGCTGTCCATTTGGATGGCCAGGGCGTACGCTTCCCCTACCTTTGGAATATTTCCATATTTCCTCCTTCCTCAACATCCATCCCCCTTTCTCTGCTCATGCAATGTTACCTGCCACTGCATTCCTTCCCCTGGACTGCCTTCCACCATCTTTTCTCTCACCTGCTGCTCCACGTTCGGATTCTAAATTTTTCTCTGCCATTTCCTCTTCCTCGTCCCTCTTGTCCTACCACTCCCTGCATGGTTGGGCCACTTGGGCCTTCAGCTCCTCACTCCCAACCATCTGATCTATTTTTGCTACTGTTCTCCTTTCCGCTTTGGTTCTCCTGATGTCCATCTCAAGCCTTTGGCTCTTCTTCCTGATTTGCTTGGCCCTCGTCTTCAGTGCATGCTGCTTCTTTCCATCCTTTTGACCCATGGCTGGTCATCTCAGTGCTCTCGTATGGTCATGGGCTTAGCTCCCATGCTATGGCGGCATTCTTATCTGGTCTATTCATTGCTGCAGCACTGACTGCTTCCCACTGCTCATGTCCTGCCCTGTTGCATGGGCTTTCTATGTCTCACTCATCTTTCTCTGGATAGCCGTGCTATGGAGGTACTATCCATCACTGTGGTCCATTATTCTCTCATCACCCCTCCTGCCACTGGGGCACTTTGTGGACATCCTTCCTGTTCCTTTGTCGAACTCCATTGCTTTACTCAGTCCTTCTCTCTAACTGTCTCTTCTATATCGGTGGTGTCCAACCCTGTTGACTCTGCTCATTGCCCTCCTCCTCTCATTTCCTCCACCCTCCATTCCATGCCTTCTTTGACCTTTGCTTTCTTTTGGGGTTTTCCCTATCCTGCCATCACCTTCCCTATTTGCATCCTCCTCTTACTCTAATCCACCTGGTGTCCAGGCACTCGAGTCTGGTTATCTTTTGCTCAGTCTGACCTCAGGATCCACTCATTCAAATCGATTAATTGATCATACCTCTCATTGGGTCTCATGCTACCCATCAAACTGCTACACTTCTGCAGTTATTATCATTATCAGTATTCTTATGACTGCATCTGGTCATGCCTTGCTTATCTGACCTCTTTGTGCGTGCACTCCTTCGCATTGACTACTCATGCATAACTCTCTCAGGCTTATGCTACATTGACTCGACCTGTTCTTAACTCGAGACATGACACCACTTATCATCCTCTGTCTTCTGATGACCACATCTGGATATCCCTCACTCATCTGACCTCTATGTGGGTCTACTCCTTCACATTGAATACTTGAGCATAACCCTCTCAGGCCTATGCTACTTTGACTTGACCTACTTTCCACTTGGTGACATGCCTTCATGCCTGTTGCCCCTTCACTAGGGGCTGGCAGGCTTCATCTTCATCATCGTACATCGTTCATTTCATGTCTCACCTTCCACCATTCAGGCCTTTTTAGGCTTCTTTCCAGCATCTCACTTCCTTTCATGCTTCTACACATCTAGTTGCAGATATCGCTAGCATCTCTCGACCATCATCCATTTGGAGGGGCAGAGCAAGAAGATTCCTCTAAAATATTCTCCTCTTGCCCTAGTCCACCTGGTGTTCCAGTGCCCGAGTCTGGTTCTCCTTCACCCAGTCCTGCCTTGGGGTTTAATCATTCACATCGCTTAATACCTCTCATTGGGGCTTATGCTACTTCATCGACAGCACTCCTGAGGTTATTATCATCCTCAGTCCTCTCATGACTGCATCTGGATATCCATTGCTCATTTGACCTCTATGTAGGTCTACTCCTTCACATCTGATACTCAAGCATAACCCTCTCAGGTCCATGCTACTTCAACTCAAACTACTCTCCACTTGAAGACATGCCTTCATGTCTATTGCCCCTCATTAGGGACTAGCTGGAATCTATCCATCATCATTCACTGTTCATTTCATGTCTCATCTTCAACCATCCAAGCCTTCAAGGCTTCTTTACATCATCACACTTCCTTTCTAGCTTTCACACATCTAGTTGCAGACATCACTTGCATCCCTCAACGGCTGTCCATTTAGAAGGACAGAACGATGGCTTTCTCTAAACCTAGGCCTTCTCCTCCTTCCATGATCTCTACTTCAAATTGCTGTAGCAGTCATCCATAATCAAACACCCTTCAGCCTGGAGGGGAGGTGACCTAGGCCTTGGATCCCCAGAGGTTTCCTCCTCATGGGTTTTTTCCCCCTCTCCTCTGTGCCAATGGTCATAACATTAGTTAGGGTCAGTGCTTTCATAGGTTCATTAGTTAGGTTCCGCTATTGGATGGAGTCGGATGGCAGCCCTGGCTGTTCCCTCTCTCTTTAGGAAGTCGCCCTTCTGCATCATATCTATTTCCTTTCCTTCATTGTCCTCACCTTTTCTCGTTCTTCTCCTGTCTTTTCTGTCTATGTTCATTGCATTCCTTTCCAGTCTAGATATCTTCTAATTTATCACATCTTCAATGTTCGACAACCCCTTTGGGGTATTCTTTTTGGATTTCTTCCTAAGTTACCTTTAGCCAAAGGAAATCATTCTCACGGCACCTATGGGGGAACCTTCCCCTAGGGTTCCTTGCATTGTACCCCATAGGGTGGTATATTCCATGGATAGAAAGGCAAGGTGAATAGCCATAATGTACCGAAGTCACACAAGCATACATCTCATCCAGTTACGTAAGCACAATTGAATGATAAAGCTTTAAACCTGCGGTTCAATTGGCAGAGCAACTGTGTGACTCCCCCATCAGGCCTTAAAAGGCCACTCCTTCTGGACTGTTCCAGGATTCAATCTTCGTTGCCCCACCATCCACCCCTCATCCTCCAGTGGCTTGTCTCTCTTACCCATGGGCTTCTTCATTCCCACAGCACCAATGGGGGGAACCCTCCCCTTGGGTTCCTTGTGTCGTACCCCTACAGGGTGGTATATCCCATGGATAGAGAGGCAACTAGCCACAGTGTATCAAAGTCACACAACCATACATCTCATCCAGTTGAGTAAGCACAATTGAACCATTTTTAGCAGCTTCGTGCAATGTTCTAAAACAGCCCCTTGTTCTTTCTGCAATGACTTTAAAAACAACAACAAAAAAGTCTTCAAACAACACAAATAGAGAAGTTGTCTATAAAAAATGAGCCTTCACCCTCAACTCAATCCACTGATGGTGCTGCATCACACAACTTTAAGTTGACACACACACAATCAAAACCAAACAAAAAACAAGAGTACAATAAAAAAAATGAAATACTTGACAAAGTTAAGGTTAACAGTCCACAGTTTTAAAATGGAAAGGGTTAACATGAGAGAGAGAGAGAGAGAGAGAGAGATACAGAGAGAGAGAGAGAGAGAGAGACAGAGAGAAGCAGCCTAGGTGATCAAAACACATTCTATATGAATATATTATACAGTGAGTGTGATGGAAATTTGGAATTCGGTCCTGCACTCTTCATGTGTACACTTCAAGCTTTGATTTATTTTTCTTCCACTAGCAAATGGCAATTAGGAAACCTAGACCTGTGGTCCCCTTCCACTCCAGGCTGAGAAGCTCCACATCAAAAATCAAAGTGGCATCTGGCAGGATGATCCCTGGATGTCCAGTGTGCCCATAAGCATAATCTGGAGTGCAGGTCGACTTTGCTGTCTGACCTACACTCATCTGGGCTACTCCTTCTTTCTTGCCCCTGATCACCTCCTGTTTTCCAGTTTTAAATTTGAAGGTCTTGTTTCTTCTGTCCTGTATGGAATCGAATTGTTTCCAAATCTTACCTGGCACATTGGGGTTAAAGCAGTCAAATTATCCTTAGGAGTTGTGAGGTGAATTTGTTTTTTCTATGTCAGAGAGATAGAGTGTCTTTGTGTAGCAAATAATCTCAATTCCTCCCATACTGGCAGTGTGTTAAATGCCCACAGTTTGCCACCATACAGTATGCTGGAATTGTAAGAAGAGAAATATAGCAACTTGTGCTGTAGCATTATGCTGCTTGAACCTTTCAAAAGAGATTCTGCTATTACCCTCCAACATGTGGCTCAATGTGCTGATATTGGCTGGTTATAGGAAAGAGTTTGGGAAGAGTTTATTCTGGATTTTAAAATTACCTTGGAGCAGTTGGTTGTTCAGGGTCAAATAAGGGCTGTGTCTCCAAGAGTCTGTGAAGCTGTTTGCTGACCACAAGGAAGGTGCCAAAAGGGGTAGGCTTAAGGGTGGCTGGTATCTTGGTCTATGGTATGTAAAGTAGGGCACTGATGTTAACCTTGGCCTTGCAACACAAGTCTAGCTCCATCTTATTTCATTGCAGAATGTATTGGTTTCCATTAATCTGGGTGATACCACCTTCTTACCAGAGAAATTGACTTGTATGCATAGCTTGGTAATAGAGCCTAACATCGGGCACTTAGCCCCTCTGTTGATTATGGAGGGAGTTAGCTTACTGTAAGCCTTACAGGGATCCTTTTTCCAGAAGAAGGATGTGAAGGTAGATTTTAAGTGGGTGAACTATATCTTTGGTATTAGCAAGTTAGTCCACTGGTGCAGCGGCAAGGCATCTGTCTGTGACGCAGACTCAGCAGGTTCAGGAATGGACCCGGGAAGTAGGAGGGCCAGCTGGGAGAGGAGGATGGAGCATCCATGGGACTGTTCTCCTCCTCTGGGGGAAGGGTGGGTGAGTGTCGGGCGTGTGACAGCAGGTCTAATAGGATGGGGCAAATGGGAATGGAAAGAGGGGACAAAATCTCTAAAAGGAGAGCCATGTGCACCAATGCTCACAGCATGAGCAACTCAATCTGTCAGCTAGAGGTCATCATGGTGGAAGCAAACCTATACATAGTGGCCATCACAGAAATGTGGTGTAATGACAACCAAAGCTGGGAGGTGTTGATTCCAGGATACAATCTATTTAGGAAGGATAGAGTAATACACCCCATCACTACCTTCCCTATAGTTTTAGACATCATAGATACCTACAGTAAAATGTCTAACTACAAAATCAATGTTGAAAAAAACACACTTTTTCCAGTCAATTTAAAACTACAGAAACAGACAGTCATTGACTTGGGACTGCAGTGGAGCTCAAATACTATAAGATACCTGGGAATGTTATTGGCTAGAAGTGATGCCAAAATGGTTCAGCTCAATTTAGATTCCACCCTCCAAATCATTAAACTTGATTTAGCCAGATGAAGTAAACTTCCGCTTTCCCTGTGGGGGAGGATAAACTTAATTAAAATGAATGTCCTGCCAAGGATTTTCTACCGTATTATTTATTTTTTTTGTTTTAGTCTTTGGTAACTGGGTAAGGCCCACTAGGCACAAATGCCTGTTTTCAGGGGTGACCTGGGAGCACTGGGCAGTTAAGTGACTTGCTCAGAGTCACACAGTATGCAAGTGGAGGCTGTGAGAATCAAACCAAGGTCTGGTCTGCTGGATGTACCAAGCTCATTCTCAGTTCGTTACTCTAACCTTTAGGCTATACTGACAGCTCCAACATGCTCGAAGTATGGTTGCCACAAATCTGGTTCAAAAAAGCTCAGTGATCGCAGAATTTGTCTGGCAGAGGAAGGCTCCTCGTAGAGCTTACCACATATTAGCTGCTCTCAAAACTAAGGGCGGGCTAAGATTGCCTCACCTGGGCCTATATTATTGGGCAGGTAGTGCCAGTAAATATTTAAAATGGCTAATGTCTCCAACAGAGGAAGCTTCCCTGCCTTATATTCCCTCATGGGTGTTGTTGGAAATAGAGATGCTAAGGATGGCTGGCCTGGATCTGATTGCTGTGCTATATTCTACTCCTAAATTTCTCCCAAAAAAGCTAACATCAGTCTGATAATCACCTCTTTGAGAATCCATGCTCAGCTCGACTCATTTTTAAGATACAGTGCAAGTCAAGACCTCCACCAACCATTATATAGGAACCCCAATCTTAAAATAGGAGGTAAGATGATTCCCAAAGACTGGATCCCTGCACTGGAAAGTCTGAGGGTGGGAGACCTGATGAGGGAGGGACACTTTCTCCCTGCAGGCTCTATGATAGCTAAATACAAGGTAGGCCCAAATCAAGTTTTTAAAATTTATCAGATCAAGCACATGTTAGTGCAGTTCCAGGAATGTCGTGGAGTAAATAGCTTACCAGAGGGATACTTTGAATTACTTTCTCAAGGAGTGTGGGAACTGCATGTAGTATTAAGGTTTTATACATCTCTGTTCGAATAAGCATATGCGATTCTTGATGAGACACCTAAATACTAAGCAGACCAGTTTCCTGAACAGATTAGGGACTGGGGGGTCTTATGGTGGAATAACTATCATTATGTCACCCAAGATAGACTTAGAGTGATGCAGTTTCAGTTCTGAAACAACATGTATTGGACTCCAGCTAGATTACACAAGATTGGTAGAACTACTAACCCCATCTGTAACAGGTGCCATCAGGATGAGGGAATCCTCTGTCACATATTTTGGGAATATCCCCCTCTTAGGGACTTATGAGATAACATTAAAACTAAAGTGGATTAAATATTGGGGTTAGGAAATTGCTTTACTCCAGAAATTTATTTAATTGGAGACTATTCGAAAGTCGAAGTGAAAGCAAGGAGATATTGCATGGCGATGAGCTCTTCCTTTCTCAAAAAGCTGGTATTAAGACATTGGCTGGATGATCTCCCTTTAACTTACACATAATGGCTCAGGGAGCTCTTATTTAATCTGTGCATAAAAAAAATAGGGGCTAGTCTTAGAAATTGCCTCCCCAGATACAACAAATAATGGGGAAGATTGCACACCCTATATCTGCTTCAAATAGGAGTAACCCCTTCCTGATCTGGCACTATGAGTTGGGAATGCTCAGACATATGGGAAGTAGGCCTATGTGATGCCCCTGGAATGGGGATGCCTTAGAATGAACTAGCAAGGCTGGGGGGATAGGGAAAGGGAGGGAGAGGGAGGGGAGGGACTTGAGGATAGTAAAGGAAGGGAAGAGGATGGTTAATCCTCAATGTGATTGTTTACATGTATGTCTGGAACTGTTTCTTCCTCTGTAAGCTGAAAAATTTAATAAACTTGAATTAAAAAAAAGGAAGGATAGAGTAGGCAAAAAGGGAGGTGGTGGCATTGTATGTGGCAGACACCATAAAGGCAACAGAGATACAGTGTAATCAGCGAAAAGAAGAAATACCATGGAATACATTAGAAAATAGAAAGGGAACAGCTATCCATACAGGGGTGGTCTACAGACCCCCATCTTAGGATGAATCTAAGGATAAGGAAATGTTAAATTCAATTAAAAAAATGTCACATAAAGGGGAGGTGCTGGTAGTTGGAGATTTCAACCTTCCAGATGTGGAATGGAGTCTATGAACAGCTGCTATGGCTAGGAGTAGACATTTCCTTGAAGGTCTTAACGAGGCATTCCTAAACCAGCTAGTCACAGACCCAACTGGGGGGGGGGAGGCAGTGCTGGACATTATGCTTTTGAACAGAGAGATTGTGGGGAGGGTCACAGTAGGGGAGCACCTGGGAAACAGAGCTCACCAGACAGTATGGTTTGATGTATTAGCTGAGCATGAGATAAACCCCACAAGGAAAAAAACACTAGACTTTAGAAGAGTGGATGATGGCAAAATGGGAGATTTCATGAGGGAAGCCCTATGGGGAGTCACGGTTATGTCAACAGTGGGGGAGCAGTGGAAGGCAATTAAGGCAGCCATTGAGGATGCAACAAAACTCTTTGACAAATGGCTAACCAAAGGAAAGAAAAGAAGGAGGCCACTATGGTTCTCTGGAGAAGTGGCTGAAAAGGTTAGGGCTAAGAGGTTGGCCTTCAGGACTTACAAGCAGACTCAGGGAGGAGAAGAAGACAGGGAGAGATACCAGATAAAACAGAGAAAAGTGGGAAAGGCAGTTAGGTTGGCTAAAGTGCAAACAGAGGAAAAGCTGGCAATTTAAATAAAAAAATGATAAAACATTCTTTAGGTACATAAATGATAAGAAGATAAGAAAAAATCTGGAGGGGGTATTGTCAGGCTGCAAAATGGGGAAGGATGGTGCATGGAGGATGATGTACTCAAGGCAGAAGTACTGAAACAATATTTCTGTTCAGTATTCACTGAGGAGGGGGACGGGAATGTCCCATCTTTAAAGGTGAGGGACACAAAGGCAAGAGAGGTGGATGCTGGTCCATTCTCAGAGGAAAGGATCCTCAGGGAACTGACAGCTGTAAAAATAGATAAGGCAATGGGTCCAGATGGAGTACACCCTAGCGTACTAAGAATGCTGAGTGAGGTGTTGGTGGCACCACTGGCAGTTTTGTTCAGTCTATCATTGCAGATGGGGAAGAAGCCAGATGCCAGAAGACTGGAGGAGGGCAGATGTGGTCTCACTAAATAGGATTGGTAGAAAGGAAGAGGCAGGTAACTGCAGGCCAGTAAGCCTGACCTCGGTGGCATGTAAATTAATGGAAAAACCTGCTGAAGGAAAGGATAGTGGATCACCTGGCAGTGAATGGTCTCCAAGACCCGAGACAACATGGTTTTACTGAGGGGAAATCATGCCAAACTAATCTTACGGAATTCTTCAACTGGGTAACCAGGGAGGTAGATCAGGGTAGAGCGGTGGTTGTGGCATATCTGGCTTCTAGCAAAGCTTTCAATATGGTGCCACATAGAAGGCTGCTAAATAAACTAGGGAGCCTGGGTGTAGGATGCAAGATATTGAGATGGGTGGGGAACTGGCTAGGCAATAGGACTCAGAGAGTGGTGGTAAATGACACATGTTCTGTGGATGGAAGGGTGACTAGCAGAGTTCCACAGGGATCAGTGTTGGGCCTGGTCCTCTTCAATGTCTTCATCAGTGACATTGATGAGGGTCTGGAAGGGAAAATTTGCCTGTTTATGGATGACACAAAAATCTGCAACAGGGTAGACTCTCCAGACAGGGTGGATAAAATGCAAAGGAATCTAAAAAGATTGGAAGTCTGGTCTAGGGAGTGGCAGCTAGGGTTCAATGCTAAAAAATGGAAGATTATGTATATGGGAGACAATAACCCAGGGGTAGTGTACAACCTAAGAGGAGAGAACATTTCAAGCTCCAAGCAGGAGAGGGATCTGGGTGTCATCATCTCAGATGACCTGAAGATTGCCAAACAATGTGACAAGGCAGCAGCAAGAGCTAGCAGGATACTGGGTTGCGTATGTAGGGTTATAGCCAGGAGGAGAGAGGTTATACTCCCACTGTATAGATCATTGGTAAGGCCTCACCTCGAGTATTGTGTCCAATTCTGGAGAACCCATCTACAGAAGGACATACATAGAAACATAGAAGTTGACGGCAGTTAAGGACCACAAGGCCCATCCAGTCTGCCCATTTCTTTTTCTACCTTCTGAATGTGCCATCGGCCTTTGCACTGTCAATGGTCTATCTATTCATACTTATCTGAATTGCTCCCTTATGCCTGTCCCATGCCTGTTTGAAGCCCTGCACTGTATTCATATTCACCACTTCCTGAGGTAGGCCGTTCCATGCATCCACCACCCTTTTTGTGAAAAAGAACTTCCTCACATTACCCCTTAATCAGCATCCCTCTTATCTCATGCTGTGTCCTCTTGTTCTGCTATTTTTCTTATATTGAAACATGTTAGACTCTTTCACCTTGTTAGTGTCCTTAAGGTGTTTGAATGTTTCAATCATATCACCTCTCTCCCTCCTTTGCTCTAGGGTATGCATATTGAGCTCCGTGAATCTGTCCTCATATGTTTTCTGATGCAGTCTGTGCTCCATTTTGGCTGCTCTTCTCTAGACTGCCTCAATTTCGTTAATGTCCTTGTGAAGGTGTGTCTTCCAGTACTGCATGCAGTACTCCAGATGGGGCCTAACCAGTGTCTTGTAAAGAAGGATTATTACCTTACCTACTGCTTTAGGGGTCTGCTTGGATAATTTCAGGTCATCAATGATGATGATGCCCAAGTCTCTTTCTTCCCTTGTGATGGCCAGCAACTCCCCTCCCAGCCTATAGGTGGCTTCAGGGTTTCTCTTTCCTATGTGCATGATCTTGCACTTCTATGCGTTAAACCCAGGTTGTGCTCCCAGGTCGCTCCTGTAAAAAAGCTTTCAGCTTAGTGTGCTATGACTGGTTAAACAACTAAATAAAAAAAAAAACAAAAAAAACAAAAACCCAGTTGTCACTCTTCCGACCATTTTGCTAGTTTATCCAGATCACTTCTCATTCTGCCCACCCCATCTGGATCATCTACTCTGTTGCAGATCTTGGTGTCATCTGAAAACAGACAAACCTTACCCTTCAGTCCATCTGTAATGTCACTGATGAAGATATTGAAAAGGACTGGCTCCAGGACTGATCCCTGAGGTACCCCACTTGTGACTTGCATCTCTTCTGACTGTATACCGTTTACCACCAATCTGTTTTCTGCCAGTCAAGCAGTTTGTCACCCAGTTGACCAACTTCTGACCCACCCCGAGCCTACCCAGCTTATTAATCAATATTTTATGTGGAACAGTATCGAAACCTTTGCTGAAGTCAAGGTAGGCGACATCAACTGCTCCCCCTTGGTCCACCAGTCTGGTTACCCAGTCAAATAAATCTAAGAGATTAGTTTAACAGGACCTTCCTTTTGTAAACCCATGCTGTCTTGGATCCTGTGCTCCTATGGATTCCAGGTCTTACACTATCCTTTCCTTAAGGAGTGCCTCCATAATCTTGCCCTCTACTGAGGTAAGACTGACTGGTCTGTAGTTCCCTTCCTCCTCCCTGCTACCACTCTTGTGGAGTGGGATCACATGGGCCCTTCTCCAGTCTTCTGGGACCTCTCCTGTGCTCAGAGACTCACTAAACAGTTCTGCTAATGGCTCTGCTAGTTCCACCCATAGTTTCTTTAGTACCCTGGGATGTATGCCATCAGGTCCCATTGCCTTGTCCACCCTGAGCTTATCGAGCTCTTGTAGGACCCTTTCTTTTGTGAAGGGGTTAGTGCACACCTCCCTCCCCCCTGTGTCCATGGTGCTGAGCTGTGGGGCCTGCCCTACCTTCTCTCCAGTAAATACTGAGCAGAAGTATCTATTTAGGATAGATGCTTTACATGGTCCTCCTCCTCATATGCCCCCTTATCCCCTTTGATCTTAGCAATACCCCCTCTGGACTTTCTCCTTTCACTAATGTATCTATAGAAAGTCTTGTCACCTTCTTTTACTATTTGTGCTAGTGTTTCCTCGGTTTGGGCCTTTGCCTGCCTTACTGCCTTCCCTGCTTACCTTAGGGAAGTTTGGTATGCCTCCCTATCTTCATCCCGCTGCATTCCCTCATAAACAGAGTAGAGGCTGTACAGAGGAGGGAAGCCAAGATAGTGGGAGGCTTACATAATAAACCCTATGGAGACAGATTGAGGGTGCTAAATATGTATTCATCGGAGGACAGACATGAGAGAGGGGACATGATAGAGACATATAACTATCTCGCGGGAAGAAACAGAGCACGAGTTGATGAAATGTTCCAAAGGAAAAAGTGCTCAAGAACTAGAGGCCACAACATGAAACTGGGGGGGGGGGGGGCTCAGAGGAAACATACAGAACTATGTTTATACAGAGAGGGTAGTGGATAGATGGAACAGTCTGCCAGCTGAGTTGGTGGGGAAGAAATGGTTACAGGCTTCAAGAAGGCATGGGACAGGCACATAGGAAGCCTGAAATCACTAAGAGAGTGACCATTAGTCTAATTTGGGATTCACTAGGTCATGATAGCTACAAAATAGGGCAGGGCAGTAGGGCTGAGTGCCCTTATCTGCCATCAACTTCTGTGTTTCTATGTGGCTAGCCTCTGGCAGAGGCCAGTAGGAGGTAGCTGCCAGTGTCAGTTTTAGTGGGAAGGAATGTTACACACTGATATTTTGGTGTCACTTCATAATTGCATGTCTTGCCTCCTATCGGGGTTAAAGCATTCACAAAATATGCCAGAACTCTTCCATGATGCCCCACTCCATCATTGATCCTGCTTCACCTGGCCGTGGCTCCTGCTTGATTACTGAGCCTTGTGGATTCCGTTGTGGGGAACTCTCTCTCCCATGACCCTGCTGTGGGGGGGGGTAAGCCAGAGTTTACCCTATTTGAACTCAGTTGGAGGTACCTGCTTAGTGGCCCCACCCTGGGGGAGGGGTAAGCCTGGGAAGGATCACCCTAGAGGTAAGTCCTGGAGGGTCAGTTGTGGAACAGGAGGTGTGAGGGCTGAGCTTCTCGGGGTGGGCTTTGGCACAAAAAAAAATCTTTGGTACTACCTGGCCTATCATACCCAGTGGGTATAGCAATCTTGGGAGAATATTCACTGTTATTTATTTATTTATTTATTTATTTACTTACTGTACTTTCTTATTCAAAGTGAACATTTTGGAGAATACCTTTGAGCACAAGTGCGTTTTCACAAAGGTTCCACGTCAAAGCATGCCTCCCCCGCCCAGCACCTCATCTCCCTCCTCAAAGCTCACTTCCCCCCCACCTGCACATGCGACTAAATATACTGTCCGCCCAGGGCCAGTTCCTCCTATATGATTGTAATTAAGTTATGAGTTCTGATGTGTTCTGAAGTATGTGCCTATCCTAGTTTGACTGCCTAAATTGCCTTACAGAACTACCTGCTGTTGTACTGTATCTTGATCTGTATTTTTATATCTTGTATGTTGTATGCATTCTGTATTTCACTTGTTTTTGACTGTGTACAAGATACATGTCCATTTTGCCTCAGCTCTTTGTACTGTCCCTTACCTCCCACCCCCAGGATGCATCTGGAATCGAGCAGTAGTCTGCTCAGCATGCCTTCCTGGTAAATCTTTTAAATAAATAAAGAAAATAGCAGAGACTACAAAGCAAAATAAAATAAGTGAGTTCCAGTGGAATGAAGTCAGACAAGTACAAATACTGTCGAACAAGTAGAAATAAATAGGCTGGAATCAGTTGCATACAGTTTAATAATAAGGCAGGTAGACAGAATGAGTGTGGAACAAGCATAGTAATGGTACCTGGCCTCAGAGCTAGAGTCTGACACAGTTCAAAGAGTATACTGGGAAGGGCTTTAGTTAGGATGATTAGCAGTTACAGTTGCATTGAATTGTTAGGGTTGCCTGTAGTGCTGTCTTAAACTGGTCAAACTTAGGTAGCTTGAGGAAGGTACTGTATCAGGCAGCTCATTTAATCAGCCAGCGGCCCTAACTGTGAATGAATGCTTGCCCAGCTGAGTATGGCAGAAAGGCAGTTCAGTTCCGAGCCAGGCTCCTGGTGTTGTAGTGATTGGGGACAGGGCAGAAACAGTGAGTTAGTGCTGGGGTGGTTAGGCCCAGTAGCGCCTTCTTGGCTAGCAAACACGGCTGGAACTTAATTCTGCTAGGTAGGGGCAACCAGTTTGTTTGGATGTAGAGTGTGCAGCTGTGGGTGTGCTTGTCAGCCCCAAGCACAAAGCAACAAGCCTTATTACAGATCAAGTTTATTCTGCTGAAAACTGAGTAGCAGGCAGTTGCATGCCATAGTTCAATCAGTGACAGTACAGACCTTGCCAATATGAGGCAATTAGCATCAGCAGTGAGATTAACCTGAATCCACAGTGTTAGGGTCAGGACAGGCAATTGATGGATATCCTGTTTTATAGGGGTAAGCAGGGTCTCTGGGTTCTTAGTGAATATGACCTTCTTGCTCTGAATGATTACTATTCCCAGGCATCTGAGTGCATCTGGGTTTCATGCCCCCCCCCCCATAACTTGCTCTTTAGTGGTGATTTACTTCAGTGGCATAAGGCATGTTTTGGACAGATTGAGTTTGCACACAGAGAATTGGCCAGATTTCTGCAGTAGTTCTAATGCAGCTGGGATTGAGTGCTCCAGATCCTCAAGATGCAGCAGTACATCATCTGCTTAAGTGGAGATTTTATACCTGTGTTCTCCCACCTCTATGCCTTTAATTCTTCATCAGTTAGAAGTGATCTGGTTGGAGGTTCTAGATATAGGTTAACGAGGTATGGGGAGAAAGGGCATCCTGTCTTGTCCCCTTCGGTGCACAGGCATAATGTGACATGATCTTGGACGGTCAGTCAACAGCCTGGCTGCTGCATTCTGCACCAGTTGTAGGTGGTGAAGATCTGCCTCCAATAACCCTATGTAAAGGGCTTTGCAATAATCAAGACATGATGTCACCAAGGCATGGACTAGTGATGGCACGTTACCCGAGGGGATCAAGTGTTTAATCCTGGCAATGTTTCTTTTTTTTTATATAGATTTTTATGGCCTTCTTCTGGTTTTCTCACCATATTCCCCCCGGAGCCCTGGTACATGGCCATACGTGTGCGTGAAGGTGCGCATGGACTCCAGAAGCAAGCTCAGCTCCTTCTGCCCAACCGTACTGCCGCCTCTGTCCACCTACTGTATGTTATCCCACCAGACCTACACCTGGTGGGGACGGAACTATGGGAGGGGCGACAACCCACCCCCACTACCCCCAGGAGAGGAGAGCAGCCTAACGGCTCACTGAACCCCGCTCCTCCCACCCCCCATGTCAGCACTCTGATGACCTGAGGTCGTTCCTGAACTGGGTTGCCAGCACGCCGCAATGTAAGGCACCCAGTGCCTCAAACCTTAGCACCACGGGCTGGCTCCTGGCTATGTTTCTAATGTCATAAAAAACACTCTGGTCTATGGCCGACACCTGAGATTCCAGTGTTAGGCCGCAAGCCAGCACAAATCCAAGAATTTTCACCTTAGAAGAGGTGATAAGCTGGGAGTCTCCAAGCCTAAGGCCGGTGACTCAACCAGCCTGCACACCAACCCTTGTGCGACCAGGTTCTATCACAAGAACTTCCATCTTATCCAGGTTTACCCTCAGCCAGTTGGCACTCATCCAATCAGTCAGGCTCTTGATTATTTTGCAACTATCTTTAATAAAGCCTGCAATATCTTCGCACCATACAAATCATATGAAATAAATGGAACCATAAACCCTTGGCTATCAGGTCCAGTCATTAAACTACTTAAGCACTGTGACAACCTCTGGCACAAGGTCAAGGCAACTGGGAAAATGACTGACTTTGCAGCCTATAGAGAGGCTAGGAATTAATGCACAAGACTTGTCAAGAATGCAAAGGCAGCCTTTTACAAAGCAGAGCTGAGCAGGACATGGGATAACAGAAAAATGTTCTGGAATAATATAAAAACCCTGACTGGCAAAGAATCCAAAGCTAACCCTGACCTGATCATCACTGAATCTGCCACCCTACAGGAGCCTAAGAACCAAGCGAATGTGCTCAACCTGGCATTCACGGATCTTAGCACTGTACTACCACAGGAGTACCTAACAAACCCTCCTCCTAGCAAGTACAATTCTGGTGACCCTCATCCTTGCCGTATCCTAGGGAAAACCACTGTTTTACTTCCAATAAATCACTAAATCAAAAGTAATAAAATATATCATAAGGGTCCTGGGAAAAACTAGGGTTGCTAGTGACATGCTGGACATGAAATTCATTGCCCCACACTCGACGAAATTGCCCACCCACTAATCAAACTTTTTAATGTATCATTGAGGATAGGCGTCTTCCCCAATAGATGGAAGATTGCACATGTCACCCCTGTGCTCAAGGGTGGGGACAGGACCTGCCTGGGAAACTATAGGTATATTTCAGTACTCCTCCTCTTTCAAAGGCACTTGAAAGAATTGTAGCAGATCAGGTGGTTGAATACCTCAACAAGCATAGTCTTCTGTGTGAGTAACAACATGGTTTCAGAAGAAACCATAGTACCATCACTGCCCTGGTAGAATACACTACTCACCTATACAACACCATAGACAGTAGCAAGTCTGTAGGGTCTATCTTTATAGACCTAATAAAAGCCTTTGACACTGTGAACCACCAAATAGTGCTTGGAAACCTCGTATCATAAGACCGGTCGTTTGACACAGTCAACTGATTTGGGAATTATCTGTCCCACAGGACACAATGTGTTAAGATAGCTGGGGTAATGTCTGATCCCAAGGACCCTGGAGGTGCCGCAGGGGTGTATACTCAGCCCATTACTATTTAGACTATTTATCAACTCACTGCCTACAGCTTGCTTGGCAAACATGGTTCTGTATGAAGATGACGCCGTCATCTCCGCCCCAGGAGCCAATGCAACTGAAATTAGCAATACACTCCAGGATTCTTTTACGAAACTCGAGTCATGGTTTGCCCAAAACAAACTACCTCTAAACTATAAAAAAAACAAAATTGATGCATTTCACGCTACCTCACAGCAGAAAGAAAGCAGCCCTCTCATTATCACCCGCAGCTCTGGAGACACCCTTGAACAAGTCCACTCATTTAAATATCTGGGCATTCTCCTAGATCATTCACTTTCCTTCACTGGCCATATTGACCGCGTCATCAAAACATTAAACGTTAAACTGGGGATCCTCTACAGACATAGAAACGCATTGAACCAAGAGGCACTGAACCTGGTAACCAGGAGCTCGATACTGGCCACTATTGATTACAGGCTAGTCATCTACAGTGCAGCAATGGACTCGGCACTGAAAAGGGTAAAGACTCTCATTAACAATGCCTGCATACTCGTCCTGGGAGCTGATCACTTTATGCATACATGTCATCTCTATTGGGATACTAGTTGGCTCCCCCTGCAACAAAGGGTCAAGTACCAGGCCTGTCTGCTTGGGAAGAAATCCTTGCTTGGTCTGACACCAGCCACAACAGCCAACATCTTTAAATGGGCTAAGTCCATAAAGCTGACCAGTAGCTCAACAAAGGGGGTACTCCAGATACCCTTTAAGTGCACTACTTTTGTCCAACGTGCCTTTTCAGTCAGGAGAGCCCAATGGTTCAATGACCTCCCAGTCTCCCTAAGTGGGAATGGAAAAATCGAACAGTTTAAAAAAGATCTCCATCTCCTGTTGACACAAGAGAAACTTTGTGATTGCCCTTCTTAGTCGAAGCAACCCAAGGTAAGGCACAGGTTTCATACTTCTGTACCCCATGTACCCACCCATCTCCCCGCAGACTATCCCTCCACCCTACACTTGAGCCTCATTACCCCACCTCCCCCCGGCCCTTTCCCTAACTTTTTGACAAGGCCTGCAGCCTGCCCCGGCTGCTACCTAGATACAGACCCTGCTATAAACCCTAGACTGTACCACCCTCTCTGTTCTGTATTTCTATACACAACTGTCTGACATACTTAGCTCCTGCTTCCCCACTGTCCTATGTGTTTCCTCCATCACCATACTATGTGAACCCACCCTACTCCACCTTCTGCTCCCCCCATTTTCCCCACTCTCTCCTGACAACGCCTGTTCCAGGCTGCTAGTATATGCCCACAGGTTGCACTTAAGTTGAAATTCATTGCCATATGTTAAATAGTATGTTACTTATCCATCATGCACTTCTGTAGCTATTTTTGTCACTTTTCAATGGACATATTTGC
The DNA here is from genome assembly GCA_016271365.2 of Neoceratodus forsteri. Taxonomy (NCBI): domain Eukaryota; kingdom Metazoa; phylum Chordata; order Ceratodontiformes; family Ceratodontidae; genus Neoceratodus; species Neoceratodus forsteri. The sequence goes on from CM028136.1 coordinate 873,829,133, forward strand.
TGTTTTTGTTTGTATCGTTTATGTTACTGTGCATGTTTTACTGTTTTTGTATTGTGCACTACACTTGACTTGGAGCCTTTGTAAAAGAGCCATGTGTGCTCAAAGGTATTAATCCAAACTGTGAAATAAATGAATAAAATAAATCTTGGACCTCAGCAAGGCACTGATTGAAAACTGAGACTGCATCCTGTTGTTTGGGTGCAAAAGAGAAGTACAACAGGGTAACATCAGCATAGTAATGAAAACCCAGTCTGCACCATCTTATAATGTCTCCTAGTGGTAGCATATACACTGAAAACAGCATGGTGGACAAAATGGAACACCATGGGACCCCACATGGCAGGGGAAGCAGTTGGGAGGAAAAGGCCTCTAAGACCACCCTCTGCATCCTGCCGGTGAGGAAAGAATGGAACCAGTTTAGGACTACACCAGAGAGTCCACAATGAACCCACAGGTGATCCAAAACACCCCATAGTCCACAGTGTCAAAAGCAGCTGAGAGATCAAGGAAAACAAGAATGGACTGCTCCCCTCTATCCTTCACCACCAAGAGATCCTTAAACACCCGAACCAGGGCAGTCTCAGTATTGTGTCTTTTCCTAAAGCTCGACTGGAGAGGGTTGTAGATGTCATGAGTTAACAAATGGACCTCCAGCTATAAGTCCACCACCTTCTCAATAACCTTCCCTAAGAAGGGTAGATTAGAGATAGGTCTGTAGTTCACCAGGCAGTCTGGGTCTATCAACATTTTTTTTCAGGAGGGTCCTCACTACTGCCTCCTTAAGGGACTCAGGACAGACCTCCCCTCACTAATGAACACTGGACCATCCTAGTGAAGACCTGGCTGATGGGCTCAATGCACCCTACAAGAAGGCATATCGGACCCGGGTCCAAACTACAGTAGGTGGGTCTCAGCTCATGGATGACCCTAACAACATCCTTCACCATCACCTGTTCATAGTCAGACCAGATAGACAGAATGCCCATGACAAACACTAGCTCACCACTGCAAGCCCCAATCGAGGGTCCCAAATCTGACACAGGAGATCTTATCAGCAAAGAACAGAGCAAACTCATCAGATTTAGACTGTGAAAAGGATCTAGCCAGCTGAAGACAGGCTAGATTATATAGCCTGTCAACAGTCCAGAACAACTGAGCTGGACTGTTAATTGCAGCAGCAATTTTCCTGGACAGGAACTCTGCCTTCTTACAGGAGATTGCAGTTTAATACTCTTTGTAATGAGGCATCAAAACAAGCTTGTCCTCATCAAATTGGGATCTCTGCCAGCAACGCTCAAACCTTTGGCCCCTTGCCCTCAACTCCCTGAGAGTCACATCAAACCATTGGGATCTTTGGCGTGAGGTGAGGGATCAAACATGGACTGGTGCAATGGAGTCGAGAGTGTCAATGACAGCCCTATTATAGGTCAACACCAATTCCTCCAACTCCTCGCAAGCTCTCATCACACTTGATAGATCCAGCACCGCCATAAAACCCTCTGGGGTCAAACCCCTCTAAGGGCAGTACTGAACCATTTCCTTAGGGGAAGGTCTATCGGGGGGAATTTAAATAAAATCTTCACAGTATAGTGATCTGACCAAACAACCAGTTCCACTATGAGGTCTGTAACCTCTAATCCCAGTGAGAAGACGAGGTCCAAGGAGTGACCGTGTGAGTGGATAGCATAGGTAACCACCTGCGTCAGGTCCAGAGATTGCATTAACTGGAGGAAGTCTTGTCCAAATGGCAAAAGTTCATCATCGATGCAAGCACTGAAGTTGCCCAGAATTAACCATCTGGGCAACTCGAAGACTAGACCAGCCATGAAGTCCATGACTTCCTGCAGGAATTCCTTCTCATGTCCCAGAGGGCAATAAATGAAAAGGATCCTGCAACCTGCACCTGCACCCCTTGAATGGCCACACATTCAGAAGACCTTGTTTTTCCCATTGGGACAGCTCTGAAGTTCAAGTCTGACATAAAATAAATAGCTACACCCCCACCCCTACGATCCTTTCTCAGGCAGTGAATCACTGAGAACCAGCAAGAACAGCCGATTCTAGTACTGGGCTGGCACTTTCCTCAGCCAGGTCTCGGTGATGCAAGCCAGGTCAACTGTAGAGATCAGATCAGCTAACGTAGATGCCTTGCTTCTAATGGACCTGGCATTGCATAACACTGCCTGAGAAGGATAGGTATGTGAGGCTGTGTTTTTTGGGTACCTGCCCACCAAATATGGAGCCCTTGGGTATGGGAACAAGACATCATGAGTCCATTTTGCTCCAGGGCACCTCCTAGAGCTCATAACACCTATATGTTTACCTCCTGCATCATTTCCCAGGGCCAGCCTCAAACATCTCCATATACTCCATCTTTGGGCAATGCCTAAAGCTCTACAGCATCTGTAAACATCAGATGACAAAAAAGGGCAATCAAAGGTACAAAGGTTCTGAATCCACGATGGGGAATAGTGCCTTCTAATGGGAGCCACTGGCCAACACATTTTAGGTCCACAACTACTCCTATTATAAGAACAAGTTAAAATAATTTGGACCTACACTCTTCTAAACCAGCTACCCTCCTTAAAATAAACACTATAGATAGAGCAACCTGGATATAAAATACAAATGAGACAGAATAAAATACATGTTAAAATGTACATAATAGTATCTAAAAATAAAACATCCATTCACACATTATACATCCCCACACACATACATGCACACATGCACACCAACACCCACACACACACAACAAAACCCCACCCCAACCCCTAAACAACCCCAATAATAACAATAAGGGAGCCGAAGGTTTAAGGAGTGGTCACCAGAGCCAGTCTTATAGCATACTCCAAGCAGAACATTAGACCCAGTCACTGAACAATAAATGTCCCAGATAGTCATAATCATAAGTGGAGTACAATTAGAGATTTGTAGCAGAACAGGGGATTCTCATCCTCTGAAACCACATCCAAGAGATCAAAAACTGTTCCCAGACACTATATGGCCCTCTCATGGCCTTGCGCTAAGTTCAAGTTCAAGATCCCACCAACTCCAGTCTCTCCTTGTGTGATAAAACAGGCAAGATGGATCAAAGTGTCATTAAAGGACTCCCAGTTCTGAAGATACCAGAGGCCCTCTCACAGCCTCGGCTCACCTCCCAGTTCAAATCTTCACTGTCCGGTAGTCACTTTATCTGCACAGAAGATGCCTAGTCCAGCCTTTCCCTTGTGATAGTAGGCTCCAACAGTCAACAGCTGAAGGCCCCATACAGAAGTCCCCGGTAGAACACAGCAGAATCCTTCCAGTCCAATGACCACTGGATACGCTCGGTTACTTTACTCCTCAGGCTAGTCAACGCTGCTGCAAGCAAACAGGCTGGCTCCTTCTGGCCACCACTCTGTTGGCCCATGCTCTGGCATCCTCCACAGGCAAACAGGTCAGCTCCCTGCCACCACCAGCAAACAAGCTGGCTCCCTGTGGCCACCACTCTATTGGTCAATGATGCGACATCCTCCACAGACTCCTGAGTGATTCCCAGGACTATCAGCACCTCAGCCCAGTGGATAACTTCTGGGAACTGCCTTTTTTTTATACTTTATTTATTGAACAAGACTTGTATTACAGAAAGAATCTAAAACATTTTACAATGTCATTCATGACCATTTTAACAGTGTGAACCTTTGGTGTTACTTTCTGTTCAAACTTTTACTGTACCTTACATATTACTTTCACGTTTTTCTAGTTGCTAAGTAAGGTATATCTTGTATATACAAGGTAACATAGGAAAGATGAATTGATAATAAAATTATAAAACAATAAAGAAAATAACCAAACTGTCTGGTCTCAGAGTTTTTTGTTTACCATTAATCCATATGGTAATAGTACATTTCATTAAAACTTATAAGGTCTAGGTTGTCTCGTGTACTTTGTTTCCACACCACTTTATCTCTACTAATCTCTCCAGTTCCGCATCCATAAATCTTATTCATTTTAATCTCTGTTAATTACTTTCATTCACAATCTACCCTCCCATGCTGGAACTCAGGGTTGGCTACTCTAGGCTAACTGTTCTTCATGGTAGCACATCATAAGGGAGACCCAAAATGAGCAACTAGAAATATAGCAACTCATTTTGGGCACTTTTAAGTGGGCTACCCTGCAAACTGATGAGGGTATGTGAAAGCAAATATGGGAAGGTAGACAGAGGGAGATAGCAAGGGAAGGGAGGGACAGGGAAGGGTTTTCAGGGACGGAGTACTGCTGCTGCAGAGCTAGCCATGTGGCATGATGGTGTGGGAGGCTACCTCTGGCAGAGCAGGTACTGGGTTCAGTTGCATTTGCCACAGCTGCGAGCTACAGCACTTAATTTTTCTTAATCCAGATTTTGCTCCTTCCTGACATGTACCCCTCCCCAGTAGTTGAGAATCCTAATTCAGGTAGTTGCGGTGGCAAAGCCCCCCAAAAACACTTTTAGTAAATCCGGAAGTTGGTGGGTCCGGATTCTATACTCTGGCTCAACGTCGAAAGTCTGGTGCAATGGTTACCTTTCGGGCTCATTTCCCTTACAGCGGGGGACCCGTCAACGTTGCCCACTTTCTCTGCTCCTTTTTAATTTTTACTTAGAAGCCCTTATCCACAGGTTAATCAGCTCTACCAATTTGTCTGGTATCCAACTCTGAAATAAAAGGTATCTCCTTTCTGCCTATGCAGATGACCTTTTGCTGCACATGGAGGATTCTGCTTCCACAGTGCCAGCCCTAATAGAAGAACTGAACCTTTTTTCCAGTATCTCCTCCTACAAGCTCAATCTTTCTAAGTCCCAAATCTTTCCTCTTAATCATTGTATTATGAAGGCCATGCTTTTGGGTCGAGGATTGTCATGGACACCTCATACTTTAACATACCTAGGAATCAGAGTTACCAGAGACCTGCCCTCAATGAGGAAGGAGAATCTTATCAAACTTGTCTCTACATTGAAAGCAGACCTAGATAGGTGGAGTACCTTACCTGTGTCCACCTGGGGTCGGATAAGTGTCCTTAAAATGAATGTACTTCCACGGATTATGTATCCAATGGGAATGTTGGGCCTTTTTCTCCCTAAATCTTGGTTTACCCAATTGAGGAAAATGTTTAATAGGTTCTTATGGAAGAATAAGGGAATTCAAAGAGGATATGACAAACTGACCACTCCCAAACTGTGTGGGGGGTGGGGGCCTGGCACTCCAATTCCTTTTTATCTACTATGGAGCCCAACATATCACCAAATTGGCACAATGGAGGGCAGACCCTCTCATACAACAGACTTGTTGTTACATCCTGGCATCGGTCAAAATTGAGGGAGTCTTAGCAAAACGTTACCACTGCTCCCTATCAGCTCTCATGTACCAACTTCCCTACCGCCTTCCCTGTCCCCTTAAGAATTCCCCCATAGGCTGGTCTCTCCGGGCCTTACATCAGATACAGGTACACCTTTCCTTCACTTGACACAAGTCGATAAGTCAACCTCTTATTAGCAATCCTCACTTTCTAATAAATAACCAAACAATACCTCCCTCCTTCTGCCCCCGGTTACAAGACAGTGTGCTGGGAGACTTTTGCAATAGAGACTCCATACTACCATTCTACTCCTTGCAAAGAAAATTCCAACTTACCAATAATGAGGTCTTCAAATACTGGGAAATAAATCATGCCATTTTTTCTTTCTTAGGGTCCCAACCCTGGACTCCTTTACCACGGGTTGACTTACCTGAAGTACTCGAGATGGCGAGGCAACCACGTGGGGTCTCCGGTGCTTATATATTCCTGCAGACTCTTGACACTACCCTCCCAAAAGGAGTGTGTTATTAATGGACACAAACACTCTCCCTCCCAGACAACCCAGGTTATTGGGGTAAAGTGTGGAAAAACACTTACAAATTTATTAAACAAGATAGGCTGAGGCTCATCCAATTTAATATAATGCATAATCTGTACTATACCCCTGCCAGATTACACACTATAGGGAAGTTATCATCCCCTATCTGCCATAGGTGTGGAGAGGAACAAGGAACCCTATTTCATTTGCTGTGGGAGTGCCCTAAAGTCCCAAAATTTTGGGCATCTGTTAAAGGAACCCTGGACCCCATCTTGGGTTTGGAATCTTTGTTCACTCCAGAAACCTGCCTGTTAACTCTATTCCTGCAGGGTACAGCTAATTCTTGGAAAGCCCACCTGGCCCTATCAGCAGCCACCATTAAGCTAACTATACTGAGGCACTGGAAAGACAAATCATTCCCCTCAATTCTGGAATGGTACTGGGAGCTGTTAACAGCCATCCAACTGGAGAAACATATTGCCAGTATGCAGCATAGGCTGGAAGCTTACCAAACATTATGGGAACCTCTCCAAGCTCTGTTATCCCTTTGGCAACCTTCAATAGCTAGTTTCAGAATTCCTAATATTTATTCTACTGACACGTAGGCATGGGGAGGGTGGTTTGGTGGTTATGTGATGCATGCTTTATGTGGTATGTTGGTTTTGTGTCTTGTTATTGTCTTAGATTGTATGTTAGGTTGTTTAATAATATAGCAGCTGTACTGGTATTGTTGTGTTATCAGCGGTAAATGCTGCTGAAATCAATAAAGTATACTGAATAAAAAAAAATCCAGAAATTGGAGCGCCTTCAAGTGTATATCGCTGATTTGCTTTTCAGCATTATACACACGCCATAATAGCGATCGCTGTTTTGCATTCGCTATTATGACATGGAACTGTTCATCATGCATACTCCATCTGGTCCACCTGTTCTGGAATTTCTGTGACTGCAGCATAGGTCTAGTATTAATTTCTCTAGCCTCTGGATAGTATGTACCAACTCTACCCACTCTATAGTATTGTTGGGGGGTCCTGTTTCAGCCATTTCTTCATCAACGATTTTAAGACTGCAGCTATCAGTATGGCCCATAAGCATTTTTCCTCCTTACCCTTAATTCCCAAGGGGTGTATATATATCCAGTACCAAGTACTCTGGGATTAGTTGTATTGAGATTATAAACAGTCTAGACAGATGCCGGCTTATCTCCTCCCAGAAAGCCACCACCCCCAGGCACTGCCAGAAAATATGTGCCTGAGTGGTGTGGGTCTCCCCACACCCCCTCCAGCATTCCAAGAAGATCCCTGGGCATCCATGTGTTGCCTGCACTGGTACTAGAAAAAACCTGGTTCTGATTTTCCACCCAAATTCCTTCCAAGTAGGTGAGGAAGAGGTGCTCCATGTACCCTTCCAGACTAAATCACATTGCTCTTCTGAAAGAGAGCTGTTAAGATCATTTTCCCATTTCTCCTTAAGATATAGGGAAGAGGTCTGTAAATCTGCTATATAGTTAGCATAGAGGAGTGAGATAGCTCTTTGCCCACTCAGTGAGGACAATATTGTCTGGAAGGGTATCCTAACAGCATTTACCATCCCCTCAAGTCCCTCCTTCCTCATTTGGGCCTGTACATAATCTCTAACTTCATAAAATCTCAATCGAGCTCCACTTCCCCACCCAAAACTCTGCTCTGCTGCTTCAAAGGACAGCATTGTTGATCCTGGAAACAACTGAGCTAGAGATGTCAGACCTCACTTGGCTTGTTGTGCAAACCAGTAATCTTGTGCAGATAGAGCAAATTGTGCATCATATATCAACCATCTGTATTTCCATAAATGTTTTTTGGTATGACCCTTCTGCATCCCCTTCCTCCATCCCTCTAGGACCACTCTTCTACCAGTGTACTCCTTCTTGGGTATTTCCCTCTTGCCCCCCCCCCTAAAGAGAACAGCACGTAGTGGTGGGTCTGTATGCTCAGCCACATCTATCCATTTCCACAACGAGTCATATTGTGGGTTACCCCACATGAGAGCCACTCTCATCTGAGCTGCTGCCCTATAACCATATAAATTCAGAAGAGCCAAACCTCCTGCGGCTTAGGAAGATACAAAAGGGTCCTCCTAACTCTGGCATGGCCCTTGCCCCAAAGAAAGGCAAGGAACATTCTCTGCCATTGCTCAGGTTCCTTTTCAGGTACCCTGCAAGGGACACATAGAAACAAATAAAGCAAATGGGGTAATACATTCATTTTTAGAGCCTGTACTTTGGCATGTATGGGGAGGGGTAACAGGGATCACCTCCTAAAGTTTACTTTTAATTGATGTATCAGATGCAGATAATTTAGACTATAAAGCTGTGTGTTGGATGTGTCTAATTTTATGCCCAAGTACTTCATGGACCTCATATCCCAATTCATGGGGTACAGTCCTCATAATGGGGGGTTGGGCTTCACAACTATAACCTAAAACTTCCATTTTGGTTCTGTTCAGGGTGAGACGGCAGAGAAATGTTTGATCAGCTCAAATACAGCACCTAATGAGGCATCTGGGTTTGACAGATAAAGGAGCATGTCATCCGTGCATAATGCTAGCTTGTGCTCCACCCCTCTTATGCTGACACCCCTCACCTCCCCATTTTGACATATAGCTTGAACCAGTGGCTCTATATATAGAGCAAATAGTAATGGAGAAAGGGGATATCATTGTGCTAGTCCCTCTTTCCAGATTGAGGTTTGCAGATATATGCCCATTGACCCTAATATAGGCGTTTGCCCCTGTATATAATAAAACAGGCCATCCAGGAATTCCATAGGTAGCCCAAACCAGGAAAGTACAATCTGAAGAAAAAACAAAGAGACCTTATCAAAGGCTTTTTCTGCATCAAGACTTAATAATAGAGAAGGTGTTTTCATTTTGTTGTTTTGATCAATTATATGGGCTGTTCTTCTGAGGTTGTCTTGGGCCTGCCATCCAGGAACAAACCCTGTTTGGTCCAGTTGTATAAGGCCCAGGAAAAATTGTTGAAGCCTACGTGCCCAAATGGCTGTCAATATTTTATAGTCATTATTAAGAAGAGAAATTGGTGGTATGAAGTGCATTTAGTGGGGTCTTTTCCAGGCTTGGGCAATACAGATATGACTGCCCTTAGCCATGAGGGTGGAGTCTGGCCCTCCTCTCCCAGCACCCCTGCATATACCCTCAGTAGCAGTGGTTGAATCAAGTCCCTAAAGGATTTGTAAAATTCTGAAGGCAGCCCATCCATCCCCTGGCATTTCCCTGTTTTAAGGGTACCCACTACCACCTTAAAGGAGAAGTAAACATTGCAGAAGTCTCTCAAATTGTGAAAGCCCATAAAAAGATATTTCAAATGAGGTATGGAACTTCCATGTAGGTGTCAAGAGTCCTGAGATATGAATATCTAAATACTCTGTAAATCAAAACAAGGCAGCAGCCATTTCATGCGATCCTGAGACAGAAAGTGATGTCACTGAGGGGTAAGTTATAATGAACAACATAGAGCTGGCCCCTCAGTGACATCACTTCCTGTTTTAAAATTACATGAATGGCTGCTGCTTTGTTTTGATTTTCAGATAATTTGACATGCATATCTCAGGACTCCTGACACCTACAGCTACAGGTAAGTCTAGTAACTCGATTAAATGGTCTTGTCTTGTGCTTCCCCAATTTGAGTGACCCCTGCAATGTTTACTTCACCTTTAAGCTCTTTCATACTGACAGGGGCCAACAGGCTTTCTCCCTGTTCACAAGAAAGTGTCAGAAGAGTGAGCCAGTCTATAAATTCTGTTACTTTTCCTTCTTCCGGATCTGGGTCTAGACTATATAAACCTGAGTAAAATTCCCTGAAGGCTTCTGCTATGTCAGATATCTGATGTTCCATTTGAGCAGTCTATGGGTGTTGAATGGAAGTTATGCTGGCTCTGGCCCTCAACACCTTCAACTGGCTAGTTAATAATCTCAATGCTCTTGGCCCCCCTCATAGTACTTCTGCCTCAGAAAGAGGGGTTTCTGTTCCACTTGATAATCTAACAAGCTACCCACTTCTCTTTAAGTGCCTTCAATTCCTTTGTTTGTTCCTTATCTATTTTCTCCTTTTGTAGTGCCTCCAAGGTTTGAATTTGAGATGTTAGCTATGCCCTTCTGGCTTCCCTGTCTCCCTTCTTCAGTGCTGAAATCTCTATAAACTTGCCCCTTAATACAGCCTTAGCTGTGTCCCATAATATTGCAGGGGAGACTTCCGAGGTTGAGTTTTCCTCCAAGAACTGTTTTTACCTGTCACTGATGGCTTCTTTAACATCCAGATCCCTCAAGAGTGAAACATTTAATTGCCAGAATGTATTCTTCCAGCATTCCCTATGTCCATTTTCATAAACAAGGGAGCATTGTCCCATAGGACAAAGTCCCCTATCCATATCTCCTGAACTTTGGCCACCTCCTCTTTTGGAGGAAGGTAGTAATCCAGTCTTGAATACATCTGATGAGCAGCACAGTGATAAGTATAGTACCTCCGCCACCCATTCAGATGTCACCATACGTCCATCATGCTCAACTCCCCTAGAAGCTTATTGACCTCCCTGGCCACCTTGTGTTCCATCCATCCTCAGGCTCCTAGATGTGATGTCTAACTGTGGGTTTAAAGTGAGATTAAGATCCCACCACAGATAATGATGCCCTCTTTCCAGTCATGTAGCGTGACCAAGAAGGACCGGTAGTCTGCAAAGGTAGACCCCGGAGAGAAATAAACTGAAAACAAAGTTACCATATTCCCCATCAAACATCCCTTTGTCAGAACAAAGTGTCCCTCTTTATCTGGTAGAACATCCACCCGCTCAAATGGTACCATTGATGGTATAAAAATGGCCACCCGCCTTCTACAACCCTTCTTATATGAGGCTGTGGCTACCTTACGGAACCCAAACCTGGGTAGCTTTTCATGTTCTGTTCTTGAAAGATGCATTTCCTGCAGGAAAGCAAACTCCACCTTAGATCTTTTAAAAAAGCTAATTATCTTGCTCCGCTTTATCGGATTTGTGAGGCCATGTACGTTATATAAACAGATACATGTACTTTGCTTAGCCATCTTGCAGATATGCAAGCAATAATATCCAACAGGGTGGGCAGTATTGGGGAATACTGGACCACCCCCAGGACCTTATAGCCCCAGGAAGGTCTGGTATTCTCCAATACCGCCCACCCTGGAGGGTATTATTGCGGTTAGAAAATGGGCTACATGTGACATATTATGTGACAATTAAATTTTTTTTTTAATTCAAAAAAAGGAGTAACAAAATTGTAGAGGTCTTTGTTTGATAATGTAGTCCCTCCACTGGTATATTTGCCACTGGAGGGCACTGCAGTCTTTCACATTTGTTCCCTTCTTTCTGTATAGATTTACTGTTAGACTTCTCTTTCTTTTCTATAAGGCTGTATAACAACCCCACCACCCCCGCTTTGCCTCTTCCCACCTCTAAAACATTCAGAGGCTGGCCAAGGTCTGTTTTTTTACCATTGAATGAAATGGGAATGGCTTTTAGTGGAGCACAGTCAGATCCCAGCTTGACATCTGTACTGCAATGGCATGCCGGGTGAGAGAGTTATGTGTGGTAGCTCCGTTACCAGTAAGGTTTTATTGTGCTGCCGAGTGAAACACTGTTTTTGCTTTTTGTTTTTTTTTTCCTTCTGAGTCCATGGTTTTAAGTCCATTATGGAATGGGAATAGCATGTAGCAGACATGGATGGTGATCCCTGGAACATGAGCGGGTGAGATAGCATGGCGGACAGGAATGACAATAAGTTAATAAAAAGGGATTTGGGGTTATGCAGTGGGACAGAGAATTGAGCAGGGGGCTTCATTCACTGACTGAGAAAAAAAAAGGGCTAAGTTGCTGTTCCTTACAGTGGATGGCTAGAGGGATGTACGTGGTGGGCTTGAGACCTTAACAGCTATGGTGAATACTGTTTAACGCAGAGCACGTGGCGTGGTTGGTAGCGCAAGTGCTACTGGATTAAAAAATCCTTTTTTTTTAAATTAGAAGAAATGATGTTGACAGAATAGCTTGATATGGAGGGTGCCCTTCTGTGTGCACTCCTGTTTGTTGTTGTTGCCAGTTTGGGGGGCATTGCTGAGGAAGCCGTCGTCGGCATAGGCAACTTACTGTATTTGAGGTCAGGGGTCACAGTTGTGCTGTATATGGAGACAGCAAAGCAGGGATCCAAAATCTGTCAAGTAAACAGGAACTAGTGCATTGGGTGAATCTGGCTGGGAGTGGGTCACATCTCATGTGGTGGTAGGGGTGCTGGCACTGAAGTAGGGAGCCTTGGAGGTGCCAGAATCCCTTGCTAAGCAGGAGACAAAAATGGCAGGCATTTCAACTTGAATAGGGTGGTTTTGGCCAATGAGTAAGCTGGGTAGGCATTAGGATACTTCAGGTGGTGATGGGGTCAGGTGACTGGCACTTTTTATTTACTGGGCATCTATTAAAAGAAAGTTAATGTACTCCCCTGGCAGGGGTACTAGCCAATCAGAACCCAGCAAATAAAAAGCCCATTTTCTCAGCAGAATTGGTTAATATTGAAAGATATTTCCCCCTCTCCCTCTGTTGTACCAGACCTTAATATTTGTACAAAGAGATAAACTCCTAAAGTATACATTGAAATGGTGCATTTAAATGACCTGTCAAAACAAAAAAACAGATACTGAGCCAACAGGGCTACTAAGTAACAACTTTGAATTTTAAGTGTCTCCCAAGGTGGGAAATCCATGATCATGGATTCTTGAACCCTTCCCTCTGTAAGGATGGAACATTAATTGGAGGGGAAGGAGAGGGTATATGATTCTGTCCCTAGTTATCGGGACCTCCCTCCTAAGCCAGATACAGTTGAATCAGGCCCCAGAAAAGGATGAATACCCCACTGTTATGGGGGAGTTTCTAAGGGTGTATATAGTGCTCAGACAAGACAAAGCAATGGTAAGTGTTTGTGCTTTCTTTAGCAGTACATCTGTGCTCCATCAAGCTCCAAGCCCCATTTACGGATTGAGTTTTATTAGCTGTTTTGAGCTGTTCTTCCCTGAGGGGGAAACTGAGCACCAAAGGTCCACAGGGCATCAAGAGTGACCCCATCCCACCCCCACCCCTCCCAATGGCACCAACTGTGGCGCAAAGGCAACACACACCAGAATACTGAAACCAAACACCACCTTGCAACTTTCTAACAGGGCAGATACAATTTTGTATAGGCCACATTAATGGGTCCTTTAATATGCAGTCCTTTATTTGTGCCACGAGTGGAGTCTTCCCCCTTCAGCAAATTGAAACTTAAGTTTGTTATTAATTAGAGTACCCACCACCAGCAGAGGGGGCCTTACCAGTACCTCCAATGTGATTTCCTGGGCCATCTCGAACACTCTCTTATGCAAGTATGAGAAATAAAGATGAGCTTCTCACGCCCCCCTCAGGAGTAAGAGCAAACTCTATTTAACTGTATCCATTGTAATATATGTTTATAAGTATCATCAACAGTTTAAATCCCTTTTGAGCAGGTATGCTCTCCCAAGTCAGGAAGAGGCTTCATGACCATTCCACCCCCTGTATAATACAGGGTGCGTTGAAAAAGCATCAAAGTTCCCCAACAGTTCAGAGTCAGAGCTTAACTGACTGGAGTTCTACCCCTGTAAAGTCCTCAGGTTAGCCTGCGTTCTGACATTCCTGCAATGGTTGCTCGGCCAGTAGCCCCCTCTTCTCCTTCTGGGCCCACTGCTCCGTTAGCCACTTGACAAGGCTGCTGTTTCACTTGAACCTTGTCCCAGAAAGCGGAAGTGGATGGCCCGCTGCTGATTCCTCTCTTTTTCAGTTCCACTGTGTTCCAAGCTCAACTTCTTAACTCATCAGCCCTCTTGGTAGAAACGTCCTGTGGAAGAGCTATGTCCAGGGATGATAAAAAATCTTCATCTGCAGCCAGTTTAGGGACTCTTTTAGGGCTTTTTTCTGTGAGAATTCTTAGCTTTGCAGGGTATTCCAAAAATGATTTATGCCCATTTTGCTGGAGTAGCCTGACCACGGATAACACCTGTCTTCTATCAGTTAGGAGTTGGGGGAAGGGTAAAGTCCTGGTTGAAGAACAGATGAATATCTTCAAAAAAGATATTTTTTTTAGCCCGTGCCAGGTTAAGGATCTCTTCCTTCACCCTGAAATCTAAGAAGGTGAGGGCCTTTGAGTGTGGGCAAGCCTTTGGATCCCGCGGGTGGGGGACTAAGGAGAGGTGCGCATGGATAGTGTTGAGCTCTTTATCTTCTGGTAGGTTTAACATTTCTTTTATAAAGGCGTCAATAAAAGACAGCATGTTTCCAGACTCCATGCCTTCTGGTATACAGTGGATATGCATGTTATTGCATCGATTTCTACTGTCCAATTCTTCTAGTCTCTGCTCAAAAAATTGTGCTCTGTGGTGCAGGTCTAGTAGGGTGGCATTGTGCATATCGGTGACTTCAGTGACTGTATTATATTCTGATAAATTCTGTTCTATTTCTTCCTGGGTTTTTTGCCAAAGTCTCCAGCTCTGCCTGGTCCTCAAGTGCCCTCGCCTCTAATCGCTGGAGGGTCGCATTCATTTGTTGCAGAGTATCACAGAGTTGTTTCAAAGTGATTGTGCATTCCATCTCTCCTGCCAGGCTCCTTGAGTGTGTGGTGGAGATTTGGAGGAAGCCGCAAATTCTGTGGCTGAGTCTGGTTGGTTTTTTGGACCCTTCCCTGCCATTCCAGGCAGATTATCCTTGTTCTTTTACTTGGGAGGCATCCAGTAGTCAGTTATTTTTCTTTTCATAGACAGGATGGTTTAACGTTCGGCTAGATTATGACGGATTGTTAACAGGCTTGAATGGAGCTCACAGGTTAGGCTACCATTAGGCTGGTGGCTAAACTGGAAGTCACCTCTGGGAATTGGCTTATTACTGCACAATACTGTGGCAAGTTGCTGGCCCGCCGATGTAGTGATAACGCTACTGCTCGTGACACCAGCGGCCCAGGTTCAGGAATGGACTCGGGTTGCTGGAGGGCCTGCTGGGGTGAGGAGGCTGAGCATCCCTTGGACTGCTCATCTCCTCCGGGGGGAAGAGAGATCCACAGCTCTGTGCATGACCTCTAGTGGAAGCTGGAGGTTTGGCATGTCCATGCCTTACAGAGGGGTGGAGCATGTCAGACGCCAGCATTATCCTGGGCGTCAAGTGCATGCCATGTCTCCAGGAGGGAGTACACAGAAAAATGCCTCAGCCCCGACGCGACACTGACCAGAGGGCTAGGTAGGCCCTCACCACCAGCTGGAGTGTCCCTGGAGTAAATCCTGATGAGGACTAAAGTACTAAGGGAGGGGGTGGCTTGAGGGCCACGGCCACCCACTCCCATTAGTCCCTGCCTGGGAGGTAAGCCACAGCAGCATGGTGGGTTCCTCTGGGGGTCGCTTCACAGTTGGTCCATCACGTACAATGCCTGGGCCGAGGTAGGAATAAAATAGAAATTGAAAAAAAAAATACTCTGGTAAGTCAAACTCTGGGGAATACCAGTCCACAAAACTGAGCCCTTAACTAAAAACAAAAATGCTAAGCTCCTAACACTATATCACTCAAGTCCCTGTCTAACACTCTCCATCTAGACCTCAATACTAACTAAAACTAAATCAAAAAATGGGTTTGTTAATAATATAAAATAAAGCATAAGAACTCCCTTGCTAAGCTTCTGATGGGCAGCCCAACGTGGCTGCCATCTTGCAGTTCAGCTCCCAGTAGTAAGCATCTGCTGTTGCCACTCAGCTTGCATGTGTGTCTGCTGTCACATTCACATACATAGATACATAGACAGTGTCGGCAGATAAGGGCCTATGGCCCACCCAGTCTGCCTATTTAAGTTTGTAAGTTCAGTTTATGTTTTCCAGGAAGTCTGTTGCCCCTTACCCCTGACCTCCAGAATTCCTTTATGTCTATCCCATGCATTCTTAAATCCCATGATTGTTTCAGCCCCCACCACTTCCTCTGGCAGGGTGTTCCACTTGTCCACCACCCGTTCTGTGAAGAAATTCTTCCTCACATCAGTACTTCTCTTTCACAGTTGCTTAAAGGCTAGTTAGTTCCAGTAAAGCAGTCAGCTATTAAGGCACTCAACTATTTTTCTAAAAAAAAAAAAAAATAGTAAGACCAGTTGATCAGTGTAGTACGCCTCAGTTTGTTGCCACCTATCATACCTGTGGTTCTGCTGTCACATCCATCTGTGTACTGCTCTGTAAGAGTTTCCTAAGGCTCTAGTTGCAGTTTAAGCACTTGGCTATTTTTCCATATATAAATAAATGTAGGACCAGTCGATTGGTGTAGTATGCTGTTGCCACCTAGCTTGCATGTGTATCTGCTGTCATGTTCACATGAGTACTGCTCTTTCACAGTTGCCCCAAAAGCTAGCTAGTTCCATATAAGTACTTGGTTATTTTTCATTAAAAAAATTGTAGGACCAGTTGATCAATTGAGTACATTGGTTGTTGCCACCTAGCATGCCTGTGTGTCTGCTGTCATGTCCATCTATGTACTACTCTTTTAGTTTCCAGAGGGACTATTTGCAGTTTAAGCACTTGGTTATTTTTTCTTAAAAAACAAACAAAAAAATGTTTAATAAGTGGTCAGTGTATTGTAGCATGCCTCTGCTTGTTACCACCTAGCATGCCAGTATGTCTGCTGTCTTGCCCATCTGGGTACTGCTCTCTCACAGTTTCCCCAAGGAGCTAGTTGCAGTTTAAGCAGTTGGCTATTTTTCCTTTAAAACTAATATTGTACGACCAGTCGGTCAGTGTAGTAAGCGTCTGGTGTTGACACCAAGCTTGCATGTGCGTCTGCTGTCATGTTTACAAGTACTGCTCTTTTACAGTTGCTCAAATGTTATTTGGTTCCTTTAAACCTTTTGTCTAGTTTTCCTTAAAAAAAATTGTAGGACCAGTCATTGTGTTGTACATCTCTGCTTATTGCCTGCTAGCATGCCTGTGTGTCTGCCGTCACACCCATCTGCATATTGCTCTCTCACAGTTTCCTGAGGGTCTACTCACAGTTTAAGCACTTGGCTATTTTTCCTTGAAGAAAAAAAAAATTGTTTGACCAGTCAGTCAATGTAATATGCCTCTGCTTGTTGCTGCCTATGGCCTGTGTATGTGCTGTCACATTGTTCTGTGTACCGCTCTCTGACAATTGCCCAAAGGGTTAGTTGCAGCTGAAGCACTTACCTATTTTTCCTTAAGAAAGTATAAAAATTGTATGACCAGTCAGTTAGTGTAGTAAGCATCTGCTGTTGCCACCAAGCTTGCATGTGTGGCTTCTTTCACATTCACATGAGCACTGTTCTTTCACAGTTGCCCAAAGGTTAGTTAGTTCCATTAGAGCACTTGGCTATTTCCCTTAAAGAAAATTGTAAGGACCAATTTGTTCAGTTTAGTACGCCTCTGCTTGTTACATAGAAACATAGAAACATAGAAGTTGACAGCAGATAAGGACCGCAAGGCCCATCCAGTCTGCCCATTTCTTTTTCTGCCTTATGAATGTACCATAGGCCTTTGCTCTGTCAATGGCCCATCATACTCATCTGTATTGCTCCCTTTTGCCTATCCCATGCCTGTTTAAAGCCCTGCACTGTATTCATATTCACCACTTCCTGAGGTAGGCTGTTCCATGCATCCACCACCCTTTCTGTGAAAAAGAACTTCCTTACATTACCTCTTAATCAGCCTTCCTCTAATCTCATGCTGTGTCCTCTTGTCCTGCTATTTTTCTTATATTGAAACATGTTAGACTCTTTCACCTTGTTAATGCCCTTAAGGTATTTGAATGTTTCTATCATATCATCTGTCTCCCTCCTTTGCTCTAGGGTATACATATTGAGCTCAGATAATCTGTCCTCATATGTTTTCTGATGTAGTCCCTGCACCATTTTGGTTGCCCTTTGCTGGAGTGCCTCAATCTGGTTAATGTCCTTGTGAAGGTGTGGCCTCCAGTACTGCTAGCAGTACTCCAGATGGGGCCCAACCAGTGTCTTGTAAAGAGGGATGATGATTACCTCCCTCTTCTGACTTGTGATACCCCTACTAATACACCCCAACATCCCTCTAGCCTTACCTACTGCTTTAGAGGTCTGCTTGGATGATTTTTGGTCATCGGTGATGATGACGCCCAAGTCTCTTTCTTCCCTTGTGACTGCCAGCAACTCCCCTCCCAGCCTATAGGTGGCCTCAGGGCTTCTCTTTCCTACGTGCATGATCTTGCACTTCTTTGTGTTAAACCCCAGTTGCCACTCTTCCAACCATTTTGCTAGTTTATACAGATCTCTTCTCATTCTGCCCACCCCATCTGGATCATCTACTCTGTTGCAGATTCTTGGTGTCATCTGCAAACAGACAAACCTTACCCTCCAGTCCATCTGCAATGTCACTGATGAAGATATTGAAAAGGACTGGCCCCAGGACTGATCCCTGAGGTACCCCACTTGTGATCTGCATCTCTTCTGACTGTATACTGTTTACCATCACTCTCTGTTTTCTGCCCATTAACCAGTTTGCCACCCAGTTGACCAACATCTGACCCACTCTGAGCCTACCCAGCTTATTAATCAATCTTCTATGTGGAACAGTATCAAAAGCTTTGCTGAAGTCAAGGTAGACAACATCAACTGCTCCCCCTTGGGCCACCACTCTGGTTACCCAGTCAAAGAAATTTATGAGATTAGTTTGATAGGACCTTCCTTTTCTAAACCCATGCTGTCTTGGATCCTGTGCTCCTATGGATTCCAGGTGTTGCACTATTCTTTCCTTAAGGAGTGTCTCCATAATCTTGCTCACTACTGAAGTAAGATTGACTGGTCTGTAGTTCCCTTCCTCCTTCCTGCTACCACTCTTGTGGATCACATGAGACCTTCTCCAGTCTTCTGGGACCTCTCCTGTGCTCAGAGACTCACTAAACAGTTCTGATAATGGCTCTGCTAGTTCCACCCTTAGCTCTTTTAGTACCCTGGAATATATGCCATCAGGTCCCATTGCCTTGTCCACCCTGAGCTTATCGAGCTCTTGTAGGACCCTTTCTTTTGTGAAGGGACTAGTGCACACCTCCCTGCCACCTACCATGCCTGTGTTTCTACTGTCACATCCATCTGTGTATTGCTCTGTCACAGTTTCCTAAGGCTCTAGTTGCAGTTTAAGCACTTGGTTAATTTTCCTTAAAAAAAAAGTGGGGCTAGTTAGTTAGTGTAGCACACCTCTGCTGTCACAACCTAGTTTGCATGTGTGTCTGCTGTCACATTCACATGAGTACTGCTCTCTCACAATTGCCCAAAGAGCCAACTAGTTCATAAGTGCTTGGCTATTTTTCCTTACAAAAAAAAAATTATTGGACCTGTTGATCAATAGAGTATGCATCTGGTTGTTGCCACCTAGTGTGCCTGTGTGTCTGCTGTCATGTCTATCTATGTACTGCTCTTTGACAGTTGCCAAAAGGGCTAGCTACAGTTTAATGCTTGGCAATTTTTCCTTAAAAAAAGTACATCAAGTTTGTTCAGTTTAGTACGCCTCTGCTTGTTGCCACCTACAGTGCTTGCGTGTCTACTGTCATATTTATTTGAGTTCTTCTCTCTCACAGTGGTCTAAAGGGCAAGTTAGTTCCATTAAAGCACTCACCTATTTTTCTTTAAAATAAAATTGGAAAACCAATCAGTCAGTGTAGTACAATTCTGCTTGTTGCCACCTACCCTGCCTGTGTGTCTACTGTAACCTCCATCTGTATGCTTTTCTCTCACAATTTCCTGATGGGCTAGTGGCAGTTTAAGCACTTGGCTATTTTTCCTTTGTAAAAAAAAAAAATTGTAGGACCAATCTGTTAGTGTAGTATGCCTCTGCTTGTTGTTACCTAGCATGCCTGTGTGTCTCCTGTCACATCCATCTGTGTACTGGAGTCAGGCTATTTAAGTTCTGACTAGAGCTAGATACAAACTGCATTGAAACCCCCAGAGAGAAAAACATAAATAAATATTAAAAAAGTCAGATAGTGCAGAGACAGAGACTGGTGCACTAGCAGGGCCACAAAGGCAGTGAATGAATGATGATGAGGGGGTGGGTTTGTAGCTATTTGTTCTCAAATGATGATACCAGCCTCCCAAGGAGGCCTCGGCCTGTTCCAGGGGGGGAGGGGGGATCCAGTGAAGCCTGACAATGGACTGTATACTGAAAGCATCAATGTATGTTAAGGTGAACATTGTGTACTTTTATCTTTTTACTCCATTGTAGATCAAACTTTTTATCAGGCTGAGTGTACTTTAGAATTTGTTTTTAGGTTTGACATCATTGAAAGGCATGCTGTTTTTGACTTGGCTAGCCCCAGTTTTTGATCAGTATTCATTGCTATTTTTGATGACCTATTGTCCCATAGGATCAGGGAGACAATTTGGTTGAATGTTAGTTTACCATAGTCACAAGAATAGAGAGGCTAAACTATGAGAGTTCAAAAACAGCTGAGCATCTTGATGATATCTGGGAACAGCTATACTAAAAGGAGCTGTTTAATTATTTCAAATCTAATATATGCCATTGCAGACTACACAGATGTGAACAGGGCATCTTACGAAACAGGTAAAAATCGGGCAGCTAAAATGGAATGAAAATATATAGGTTCATAATTTTCACTGTAACATGCACTGCTGCTTTAAATTTTGTGTTGTCAATGTTTTCTGAGAAGAGATGGGGAAATCTGAAAGTAAATAGTCCCAGGAAAGACATGTTGGGAGAGGGGGTTGCAGTGGGGCCGAGACCCCACATAACCCCACAATATTTTTGGTTGCACCCTCTGTGCCTGCGGCACATTTGCCAGGCACTGTCATTATTTGTGGTCTTTTGATTGCGCCTGGATTTGCCATGCCCAAAGTCCTTGCACCTATATACGTATGAACAATTTGGCTATAAAGGTACAAACTTGGCAGATTACTCCAGAGGCTCATTCGCCATTTGTGGGCCCTACAGCTGGATTGCCCTTGCACATCCCATAGCGACAAACTGGCCACATATCTTCTGTAGCTACTAGGGGGTTAGAGATTGTGGGCACAATTGGAATAGTGTGTGGTGGGTATATTGGAATGTAACTTTAGTGCCTGCAGGGTGCTTCCAATTTCAATTTACCTATGGTTTGCTTTAAACACTAATGAGCTTCTGGAGTAAATGTATTTAGTTGGCCCAACCCATGATCACGAATATCCTGGCCATAGTGTCTTTCAATTTTGAAACTAATAAATGAAATACACAGCAGATCTGCATTTTCTGGATTATTTTACTATATGTAGGACAATGGAAAAAGGACATGTTTCTTTATCCCAGTATCTCTCATTTAAAGTACAGTACAGTAATTGGTGCAACCCAAACTCCTCTGCAGTGTATTTGGCACTGTAATTAGAAGCAAGCCACATCCCATGGGTGAAATTATGTGACTAAGTTCCAAAATATAATGTATAGTACATCAATAAAAGTCTAGGAAAAAAATCTTTTTTCAAAATATTATTCATTGCATCAGTAATATTTACATGTCAATGTATTTTTAATTTTGTGTATGCCATTCCAAGTATTGAATTTCTCTGCATCACTTCCAGAGCTGAAATGACTTTGATACTGTATACAGTAAGTAACTTTTTGAACCAACTGTTGGAGTTCAGTGTAAGATAAATAGTAAAATCATTAAGAATATCATCTTTTTTTTTTTTTTTAAACAGACCATCTCCAGAAGAAGCAGTGCAGTGGCGTGACTCCCTGGACAAAGTCTTACAAAACAGCTGTAAGTTACAGTCCTAGAATCCATTACTGAGGTGACTGTGAAAGCGTGGGTATTAAAGGAGAAGACTCCTGTATATGTATGATTTGGATATATCTGATGTATTTATTATACATTACATCAAGTACTATATATATGTCAATAACAGATCAGCCATTTCTTCTGTTACAATACATATTTAGAGTTTGAGGCTCTGACAAAGGTAGTAAAATGTCAAGCAAGCCTCCATTTATATGCAAATGAGTCACTTTTAATACAGCCCCTCCCATTCCTTGATGTCACTGCAGCAACAGTGCAGAACAAAACATAAGGGTATCAATGCTGTCTAGCCTGATTTTAGTTTAAGTTTGCAATGGCTTAAGGCAGTTCTGACATGCAACTCACACAGGGAGTTATGTTTGTAGCCTTAATACTGTTATGTGTAGCACAAATAATACATCCAACAGTATTTCATTCACCGGAAACAAAAGCTGTTTCTCTGTACTGCTCATTTCTCTCTGTGAGACACTTGTAACCTGTTATGGAAAGCAGTAGACTGAATCAGTCAATCAACCAATCAATCAATCGAGCAGTCAATCAGACACTCTGTAGTGAACCAGGTGAACACCCTTGAGAAGATTCATTACAAGATGAGCCTGGGCAGTTTACCAAAGGATCACACAAGACTGACTTATACACATCCCCTTTCAGCAGCCTGAAAGTGGAGAGCTAGATCATTAACTTTATAAAGTGTATTGTTTTACATTTCAAATGCTCCTTAAATCTGAGTTTCTGACTGGAAATACCAAGACACAGAATGCATATGACATTGGAGGAGTGAACTAAGCAAATACAGAGCACTACAAACAGAGACTGATTAGTTTCTTTACCTACAACAGCTGAGGTGTAGCATCTGATTTGTGAGGGACATCCTACTTCAAATGCTGGAATTATAAAGTGGGGGGGCTGCCACAGCTTATCCTTAGTAGCTTGAAAGTGAAGTGCTGTAGCTCTCACATCACTGCTAATGATTTATAATGGGAATTGGGGCACTTTTAAAGTCATGGACCTGAGAGGCCATTACAGTTTCTAAGGAGGTTAGGGGAACTTCTTAAGGGTTAGAGAGTAAGGGACTCCAGTAGGATCTGAACCAGAGTCCCCCAGTGCTTGTGCTTTCCTGGTAACCTATTCTTTGTCATGGCCGAATTCTTTATTGCCTTACAGCAGCCATCCAATCACTGACTGCCTAGTTACAAAGGGAAAGGGGCCTATTTGCAAGATTGTTTCTCACTGCTGGTGTCAATCAAAACAGAGAATGTTAACACACACACACCATAATACAACAGCTGCATAATGCCACTTAAAACTCTTGTTGTACCCATAGTTATTTATTGGGTAAACTGTTTTTGCTAACAGAAACAGTAACGCAACACATACAGGCACTTCCTTACATGAATACTGTATATCACTCAAATCAGTGCTGCATCACACTCACATGGTCCTAGTCCCTATTAGACCTGCACTTCAGGATGTGCACAACACTTAAAGGGTTCCTCCATTACTCAAGTGGGGAACCAAACATTGTGGGTTTGGTCTACTGGTGGAACTGCATTTAGTGCAGCACCATTATCTGTTGCTCTGATGACATCATCCTCCAGCAACATTGATGGTAAAATGGAGGACAAACACATTGATAACTTTTGGGGACTGTATATTTTTATTTATAATCTAGATCTGGACAGCAATAGGACTGCTGGCAACTGGAGGAGACACGCAACAGTTACACATAAGGAGTTGGGAAAATATTGGTGTGGAACTATGGGAGACTGCCCCTTTAAAAGCAAGCTATCAACCTCACCCTTTCAGGCATCTCCTACAGAAGGCCCTCCTGGGCTGGCAGTATATCCTAGAGGTTAGAGCATGAGTTGTGAATGAGTTTGGTAAATCCAGTATTTTTTTTTATTTAAACATTTGGTAATTGGGAAAGGCACACTGAACTAAGGCTTGTTTCCAGGTGTGACCCAGACACAGGTATTATAGTACAAAATACATATTTAAAAATATATACAGGGTACATAATATTCAGCAGGCTATATACAGCTGGGCTTGAGTGTCACAGTCTCCATTTTCATACTGTGTGACCTTGAGCAAGTCACCTAACCTCCCTGTACTCTGGGGACACATCTAGACATAAGGAGCCAGATATTCAAAACTTTGCCCCTGGGCTAAATTAGAACTGCTCGGCAGGCAAATGTAGCCCAGAGCACAAAGCAAGCTATATTCAAAAGGAATAGCCCAGGGCAAACTGTTTCTGAATATAGTGTGGGAATGAGGTTGGGCAAACTTAGCCCTTGAATAAGACAGCTCTGAATATAGCAACCAGGAAGTGCAGACCACAACAGTAACACAGTGCACAGTGACGTGCAGGTAGCTAGAGGCAACCCATGTGGCCAATGTGTGTTCCAGCAAATGCGTGGACTCAGTACAGCTGCAGGGAGCAGCCTATGGGAAAGTACAGTGTGCAAAACAGTACAATATTCCCAGAACCGTTAGCGCGGAGCTAACATGTTTGCATGTGATTAGCGCGGAGCTAAGCTGTTTGCCCAGTGCAAACATGTTTGCCCGGCACTAAACTTTGCCATATTCAAAAGGGACATGCAAATGAGCCTACTTAGGTAATCTCTGGGCAAACATCCAGATTATATCTCATTATGCCCTGATTTGCATGCAGTTTGCCCAGCGTTTCTGCAGGGTCCCACAGAGCCACCTGTAGGTCAGTCTGGAAGTACAGGGGATGGCCAGACTCAACCGCAGCTCCACCTGTAGGTCAGTCTGGCAGTGCACGATGATAGCTGCAGGCTACATGTATTTATTTATTTATTTATTTGCTTTTGTTAACCGGGTAAGCACACTAGACAGCCAAGTGCCTATTTTCAGGTGCGACCCGGGAGAGTTACAGAGGACAACTTCATACATAAACAATTGAGGAATCGAAAGAAATACATAGCATAACAATAGGCAATTCAAGACTGGCTCTAAGAACCACAGGCAATTCAAGACTGGCTCTAGAGAATGGTAGGCACAAAGTACATTCATGGACAGTTGAGGGATGGAGAAAGTTACAGAAGGAGTAAACGGGAATTTCAAGGCTGACTCTACAGCAAGGTTGGCACCATGTTCATACATGGACAGTAGAGGAGTCTGTAAAATACCAGAAATAACAGGCATTTGAGGGCTGGCTCTAGCACAAGGTTGGCACAGTGCATTGCAATAGAGTAGGGTAGGTGTGATGTAATTGGGAGGTGGACAATGGAGTAAAACAGAAGCAAAGACAGTGGTAAGTGCCTGCAGGGGAAGGGGAGGAGCCCTAGGCATGAGGCCAAGTCCAGTATTCCTGGCCAGTTACCAAGAAGAAGTGCAAGTAGCGCTGAGGCCTCCACCTTACTAGATTGAAGGGAGGAGAGAGGCAGTAGAGTAGGGCTACAAGGAGCAGGAACAGGGGAAGGGAGGTTTCAGGAAGTTCCAGAGGGAGGTTTTAAAGCTTGGATGGGAGGAGGAGGACCGAGTGGACTCAGGGAGCGAGTTCCAAAGTATGGGGGCATATGTGTAGAAGGCCCGATCCCCGACGACGGTGCAGGTTCTAGGAACCAGGCATTCCTGGTTTGTCCCAGATCTTAGGTGGTAGGATGGGGCACCTGGTTTAAGGGGAAGGGCTAAGGCTGGAGGGGTGCCAGAGCAGATGATATTGTCAATGAAATTACCTAGAACAAAGGAGCGGTGTTACAGCGGTGTTATAGTACAGCATAGCATAGCATATTGTGCCCCAGGGGACAAGACAGCATAGGCACAGGTGGTGGTGGTGCTGCATGCAACTGTCACACTGTAGGGCATGCTACAGTGCACAACAGACACTACAGTAGCAAGGGGGCCAGTAGTGTGAGGGACACAGCACTGCCTATGGTGTGTAGGGCAGTGATGCTGACTGCACTGCACACAGTGACAGGCCCAACGTACAGGTGTTTACTGACTGTGGACATTACTGTTACACTGTTGTGTGATCCACAGATGCTGCATCTGTAGCATGGGATGCACACAGTGACATATACATGGCCGGCTGTGTGTGCAGTGGCATCTGTACAGTTGTGCTGTATGTGGCGGGGGGGCACATAGGATCCAACAGGTGCACAGGCAGTGGGGTATTCCCACTACTGGCCTATGTTCACTGCATGCTGTGTCCCAGTCTTGTGGCCACACCTGGGCTGTGGTGAGGTCTGGCCACCTGTACACCCTCCCCTCAATGGCCACCATGCCCACAGTGCCGCCTGTGTGTGCTGGCATCTGTTGGGCACCAAAGACATATGGTCTGCAGGTGTGTGCTGTATGGACACACTACCATGTTGTCTCCTGTGGGCCCGATCACCCCTTACTACCTGTGCATGGCTGGGACCTGTGGCAGCAGTTGGCATCATGGTGGTGCCATCAGTGAGCAGCACGTGTCCTCCATGTCTGCCAGTTTCTAAGTGTCATACTCATATGTTAGGGTCATGTAAGCCATGCTAATGCCTCGCTAACACCGTGCAAAACAACAATGTTGTGCAAAGCTGTTACCACGCTATGGGTTGTGCTAAGTTGTGCTAAACACCTTAGCATGGTGCTAGTCGCTGAATAACTCATTGCACCTGTATTCATGTTCACTTTGCCCCCTTGCATATAATTATGGTTTGCCCAGAGCCAAAGCAGTTTGTGCTCACTATTAAGCCTTTTGAATATAGCAGACCTGAGCAAAGCCCGCGCAAATGTTTTTTGCCTGGCGCAAAGCTTTGACTATCTGGCCCAAGCTCTGTGTGCATTCCCTGGCAAAAAAACTGCAAAAAAAATGACTCCCCCATACACATACTTTTCTCATTAATGTGTTGTTCCACATGCTGTGCTAAACACTGTAATTCAGAGGTAGAATAGTAAATAATTAAACACTGAATATTGGTGTAGATCTTCACAAAAAGTCACTTAATAATAGACAAAGGGCCACATATTCAAAACTTTGCCCTGGGGATAAATTAGCACTACCCAGTGTGCTAAATTAGCCCAGACCCAATAACCAGCTATATTCAAAAGGAATAGCCCCTGATGCTAACCATGCTAAGGAAGTTGGGCAATCTGGGCTGGGAGTGCAGTGCAAACATAGCCTGGGAATAAGACAGCTCTGAGTATAGCAACCAGGAAGTGCACACCACAACAGCAGCCAAGTATACAATGATATGAAGGAGGGTAGAGATGAACTATGTGGCCAATGTGTGTGCCAGCAAATGCGTGGACTCAGTACAGCTGCAGCGCATGTGAAAGTACATTGTGCAAAACTGTACAATATGTCTGAAATGTTTACGTGGCACTAACACGTTTGCGTGGGTTTAGCGCTGAGCAAAGCCATTTGCCCGGGGCTAAACTTTGCTATATTCAAAGGTGACATGCAAATGAGCCTACTTAGGTAGTCTCTGGGCAAACATCCAGATTAGCATCTTGTTATGCCCTGATTTGAATGCAGTTTGCCCAACGTTACTACAGGGTCCCACAGCTCCAGCTGTAGGTCAGTCTGGAAGTACAGGGGCTGGCTGGGTCTGCCTATAGCTCCACCTGTACATCAATTTGGCAGTGCATGGTGGTAGCTGCAGGCTACAGCTATACAGTACAACATAGCATAATGTGCCCTGGGGGACTACACAGCACAGGCGCAGGTGGTGGTGGTGGTGTAGCATGCAACTATCAAACTGTAGGTCATGCTACACTGCAAAGCAGACACTACAGTAGCAAGGGGGTCCAGTAGTGTGAGGGACACAGCAGTACCTATGTTGTGTAGGGTAGTGATGACCACTGCACTGTACACAGTGACAGGCCAAACTTGCAGGTGTGTGCTGACAGTGGACATTACTGTTATGCTGTTGTGTAATCCACAGATGCTGCATCACTGGAATGGGATGCTCACAGTAACATATACATGGTTGTCTGTGTGTGCTGTGGTGGCTGTACATGGCTGGGGGGCACACATGATCAGACAGGCACATTGGTGTTGGGGTATTCCTAACACTGGCCCACATGCACTGCATGATGTGTCCCAGCCTTGTGGCTGTACCCAGTCTGTAGTGCAGCCTGGTCACTCGTACACCCTCCTCTCAACACCCTCCATGCCCACAGTGCTGCATGCGTGTGCTGGCATCTGTTGGTGTCCACAGAAGGGTGGTCTGCAGGTGTGTGCTGTATGGCCTCACTTCCATGGTGTCCACTGGGAGCCAGGTCACCACTTACTGCCTGGAATGGCTGGGACTGGTGGCAGATGATGGCATCATTGTTATGCCATCAGTGAGCAGCATGCTTCCTCTATGTCTGGCTTTTTTTATGTGTCATACTTATTGGGTAGGGTCGTGCAAAGCTGTGCAAATGCCACGCTAACGCTGCACAAAGCCACAAAGTCAAGCAAAACTGGTTTGCCTAGAGTTAAGACTACCTTTTCCTTGGAGGTAATTTGCACCACACAAAGTGTTGTGCTAAGTCGTGCAACACCGCTATGCACAGCGCTATTCACTGAATATAGCATTGTGCTGACACGCCCCTCACTTTGCCCCTTGCATACATTATACTTTTGCCCAGCCCTACTGCAGTTTGCGTGCACTGTTTGATCTTTTGAATATAGCAGACCCGCGCTAACCCGGCACTAAACCTGCACAAATGGTTTGTACCCAGTGCAAAGTTTTGAATATTTGGCCCAAAGTTTGGGAATGAAGTCTGTTTCCCTCAAATGTGCATTCAAATTAATGCCACACATTTTAAAGATATTTATACTGTTGATTTTTTGATGATTGCAGCAAATAAAATCCTTCGAGCCCATACTTCATAGGAATATTGTAAAAACTGGGCCAGATATTCAAAATTGTGCCCCAGGGCTAAATTAGCACTGCCTGGTGGGCAAACTGTGCCCAGAGCAAAAACATAGCTATATTCAAAACGAATAGCCCCGTGCAAAACCAGCTGAATATAGCAAGCAAAGGAAGCCAGGCAAACAGGCCCAGGAGTGCAGGGCAAACATTGCCCAGGATTAAGACAGCACTGAATATAGCAGAGAAGACAGCACTGAATATAGCAATCAGACAGAGGCAGTGCAAACACCCACAGAAACAAAGTGTCAGAGGTGTAAGCAGCTGTCCAGGAACACAGGAAAGCAAAATAGCCCAGCCAGACACAACTGCAGTGCTAGTGAAAGGCATGGAACAACCTGGACCTACAAGTGAAAACAGAATACCACAGAACACTGTCAAATCCCGGGTCCACCTCAAAAAGACACAGGACACAGGAATGTCAAGCATAATAAAGTATAATGCAAAAAGGGAACTGGTAAGGCACAAAGGCAACAGGAACAAATATACAGAAAAACAAAGCAAAACACAGCAGAACACCATTTGTAAAAATGGGGTACAAGAAAAACATAATGAAAGGGAAAAGGGCAGGCGTAACAAAGGGACTGAAAACAATGGGGAAAACAACAGTAACAGTGCAAACAGGCAAATGTGAAATATATCTACAGTACAATGAGGAAAGAATGTGGAAGGGAGAGGGATGTGGACATAGGAAGCAATGGAGGGAAACAGGTTGGCAGATATAGGGCTAGGGACAGTGGGCCAGGGACAGGAAGCAGGCTAATGAAAATGGTAGGCAGGAGTTAAGTGCGGGCAGGCGCTGGCAGACATTCATCCAGGATGGCCGCAACCTGCCCTGTCTCAGCAATCAACACAGCCTGCTGTTCGATCAGAGTACGCTGTTGCCGCACCACCCTCCTCAACAGCTGCTCCATGCCTTCACCCTCTTCTGGACGGGTGGCCCACAGTGACGCCCGACGTGGACCTACAGGAGAAAGGGGGACCATATCAGGACATGACGATGACACAAAGGCTCCATGTACCACCACATGGTGGACAGCATGCCCCAACAACCATGCCCATGTGCCAGTACAGAACAAACCACAACGCACACTAACATGTGCCTGCAGGACAAGGCAGTATGTAACAGGCAGCATGCAACACCCCAATGTACATAGATATGCATAGATGTATGCTGAGAAACCTAAAACAGTGGAATCCAGCCAGCACAGCGACATGCAGACTGTAACAGTACAAACAGACAGCCACCCCCAGAGATGCGAACGACAAGTGGACAGTGACATGCACATGGGATGACACATGGTGGGATATGCTGCCCACGGTCACACAGCTATGATACACAATACAGATGACACCAACTGGAGAAGGTGCCACAGCCCCAACCAGGTGTGTAACCAGACATGCCTGTCCCGTACTCCCCCAACAGTGGCCCACCCTCACTGCTGCCCTCCACAAGAACTGTAGAGACCCAGCCAAACTGCCACCCACGATGCTATAACACAGCAGCTGTATAAATGATGACAGGAAGCCCTGAACAGGTGGGTGACTGACATAAGTGTGGAACAGTGGCAAGTGACACAGATAGAGACTCGACATGGACCACAGAGACCTAATGACCACAGAGGACAACAACACTGGCAACAGAACAGTAGAGACTGCAGGATGGGTAACCAAGCAGTACACAACCAGGGAAAGTGCCAGTGCCCACCCACACCACTTGCCACAACAGAAGGATGAGGGCCCACACTGGTGAATAGCATGGCACAGGGCTGTGACACCACCCAAAGTGGCAGCACCTTGAAGGCACACATGCAAGAAGACACACACATGTGAAACAGAGACACAGGCCACGGTCCACCAGTGGCAGTGCAGCAGAAGGCCAATGGCATGCACAGGACAGTGTCACCCTGGTGGTCAAGGCATGGTGATACACACACCCACACCTGTGGGAGCAGCATCTGCCATAGGGCCTGACACCCAGCACACCATGCTACCACAGAACAACCCCTGCAGCACACCTGCATAACCTGTGCACAAACAACATGCACTGCAGGGACTGAGGGACAGCACCCCCTAGGGGATAATGGCCCCCACAACAGAGCTGGAGCCCACAGGCAGGGGTGTAGCCAGGGAGGTCATAACTGCACACCATGTGGACACACTGCCACCTCTCTCCCCATTGTTAGGGTGAGCTACCCTACCCCGGAGTGTAGCCAGACAATATACAAACGTACACCAGGACTGTGTCTGTTGCTGCCAGTGGCATATTAAATACAACTTATGAAAACCCATGACAATGGGCGCTGCCCTGCATGCGTAAATACAAAGCCATGCATTGCTCCCCAAGACACCCACATACCAGCCCACACCCTGTACAGTTGTATTGTCCATGGGATACACAGACAGTCATAGTGACCAGTCCTCCTAGCGTAGACCACAATGAATTAAATCACAGAAAGGTACAACATTGTGTTTGTTAGGCTTCATAGATAAAGTAAGCAGTTCATTGCCTATTTGCCAACTCCCCACCAGAAATCAAAAAGCTCACCATTGAATGCTTGGGGGATGCCTGCTGACACACATGACGCAACAGGCACACATGCAATGTACAGCCACACAGACCTATGTGGCACCATAGTCCCAAAGGTTCCCTCCCCAACAGCCCCGTGCATGTCCGCCATGGAGGTCGGACAAGGGCACACAATAACATACCCGTGTCCTCGCCACCATGACAGTACACTGGCAGGGAGATACATGCACCACATGACACAGTGTCCCCCAGTACGCTATAGTGTGCATAGCCCTGGAATACACTTACAACATGTCCTGCACAGATACTGACACATTATACATGGTACTGTGAATGAGACATGCCATGAGAAGTGGAGAACACTGTTGCCATGGCAGACAGGACAACAGCAGCAGCAGTAACAGGTGGCATGACAGGCTGACCCCAGTAATCCCCCACCCCCAGGCATGATGACTGGCCTACAGCCATACGGGGACATGCAGCATCCTTCCACAATGGTGGCCATAACAGCAACATGACGCACATGGCAGTACAAGGCAGATATCAGTGCACATGGCGGCAATGGCAACAATAGATAAGACACACAGCAAGCCATGTCTCATGCCTCGCAGCAGAAGGCAAGGCACTGGAGGCAAGGAAGACAACAGAAATGCACGCAGCCATATCACATCTGGCCTGGATTACCTAGCCAACTGGGCCACGACACCAGACACAGCACTCTAGTGCAGGGGTGTAGCCAGACATTCACATGTTGTACACACAATCCCCAACAGCCACACTCCCCTTAACCTTTTGGGAAACCTTTCCTCCTGCTATTGTCTGCTCCCCACACCCTTCACTTACCCTCTCTGTTCTGGACTTTTTCCCTATTTGTTTCTTCTAATCTGGCATGACCTCTTTCTTGTAATAATAATGTGATTGTTGATATCTCATGTTCTTTTGCACAAATGATTTGATATGTATTTGTATATGTTTTCTCGCTCTTGACACAGCACAAATTGTTGTGTTATCTATGTAACTTTTTTTGTACTGTACTTAATTGACGTGGAACCTTTGTAAAAGAGCCTCTGGCTCAAAGGTAGTAATTCCTAGAACAATAAACTAAACTAAACTAAATCCCCTTAAAAATTATGTGTTCATCAACTCCAAATAGTACACCCCTTCCAAAAGGGTATGATGGCTGTCAAATGATTCCCCTACTCTCTAATGAGGTCATACATGTATCTGTCTCCTACACAACAGCATTTCAAACAGAGCCACACCCCAGTGGCCTACAGTGACCCAAACAGTACGGAGTAGTTAGTAACTGTTGACAGAAAGGCATATAGTTTGGGACATGCACTCCACAAAACTGTACACAAATGTGTACAGTGCGTATGCCTGGCTACACCCTTGCTCTACTGCCTGCCCTGGAAAGTCAGACACATAGTAGAAAAGCACAATATCACACAGTACTCACGCAACACACCCCTGTCACCGTCACTGCTCTCCGCCGTGCACTGCGCCATTGGAGGCACCCTGCGCCTGTCCGTGGATGGCCCCTGTTTGGCCTGCATCTTCCCCCTCCTGTCTCTGGTGTGTCCTCGGCACTCTGCAGTGGGAAGAGGGTACAGCAGCATTATTACAATATCAGCCACCATGGTACGCTAAAGACCACCCTGTACCCCAGTGGTGTAGCACAACACACGCATCACTGGCACACAGGTGCAGTGCACCACCAAAGCCATGCCAAGCATGACACAGGTCAGTGCACATCATCTACCCCTGGCCCACACAGTACACACTGAATGGATCAGAGGACCCCATGGCACATGAGCAACATGTCCAGCACAGCAACACACATGCACACAAGCACACCATGGAACACACAGCCCCACCACCCATGCCAGCAGCGCCGTGAGAGTCATCACTTACCTGGCACAGGCACAATCCCTTCCCGAACCATCGCCCTGCAGCGTTCAAGCAGTGGGCACTGCCTGCGCCTGATATCAACGTATCGATGGCGGCATCTCTAACCATCATGGGGTTTACCCATGGTAGCAGTTAGGCGACGGGCAATTGAAGCCCAGACCTGGCTATGGGGACGGTCACCCTCCCGGACCGGTCCAAATAGGCGCCGATGGCGCCTCTCAGTTAACTTCACCAGGTTGGCCATCTCCACCTCATCCCAACACCTCTCACGGCCCACCACTGCCCTTTGCCTATGTCTCCCAGACATTGCTGTTGTGGAAGGGGGCAAATTAACCACTGCAACAGTGTAAAACTGACTGGCCACTCACCCTGACACTCCCTAGCACTGCAGTCTAGCGCCACGCAGACGTATGCCATAGTGCCACGCTAACAGGAAGTGTTCGCAATGCGAATGCATGACCCCTACCATGACCCTGAGCTCATGTACCACGCATGCGTGTAGCGCCGCGCTATGCTGTGTAGCGCACTACATCAAGGCCACGACAGGGTGATAGTGCGGACAAGGGGCCTCATCAGCATGCGTAATGCACATAGTGCAGCGCTAGTTGGATAGCATGGCGCTGACCCTCCATTAGCCCTGGACTGGCCTTTGCACAGTGCTGCTGTGCTAGCGCGGGGCTATTCAGAGCCATATTCAATGGTGTATGCAAATGGGGTACTTGTGTATGCATGGGGCAAACCGTCTGATTAGCATATCATTATGCACTCATTTACATGACTAACAGGCCTGATTGTCTGGGTGAGCTATAAAAGGGCAAGCAGTGCACCACCAGTGTTGTGTTGTGGTACTGCGGCGTAATTACAGCAGTGGGAATCTATGACATGGATAGAGATATGCAACAGGGGGATGAGCAGCGAGAGGCAGGTATGTATGACCGCCGTGGGACACACTTGCATGCGCTGTGCTGATGGCTGCATGGGACTACTACCGTCCACTGCATTGTGCATGTTCCCCTGCAGGTAACTGTTCCATGTGCCACTACCTGCACAATGTGTCTGCCAGCCAGGTGCACTAGTGCACTACTGTGCTGTGACCTACGACACTGGTCCACCGACTTGTCTCCCTGGATGTGTGGCATGATGGCCTATGGCCCCCCGGATGTACACAGTGTACCAGTGATGTGCCATCCCATGCAGCATGGTGTCCTGACATTGCTAGCGCACTTGTCCATGCAAATACTGTGGTGCTCAAATGGGGCATATCACAGTGCAAGGTCGTTAGTGTAGGGGTGGGCCCAGTCATTTGGGTACATGGCAGACACAGGCCACAGCAGTGCACATGTGTGTACACTGCTCGCTGTACATACACGGGACAGACAGTGGCTATGTAGCTGTGTGCACCGTACATGCACATGCAGCAATCTGATATGTCCATGTGGCCTGTGGCACTCTAGGGGGTGACATCATGATGTCTAATGTGTGATGCACTGCAGCACTGACACAGCCAATGACACCTGTCCCCTTTCGATTATCCCATAGGTGTGGTGGCATGACAGGAGCACATCTGTGCCCACAGATTCTTGCAGGATGAGTTGAACACTCTTGCACATGCGGTTAAAGAGAGGGACCCCATGTTACGCACACACAGAGCCACTGATGCTGTTGTGCGGCAAGCTTGGGAGGAGGTAACTGCAGCTGTGAATGCGGTCGGAGGCCGTGGAAGAATGACAGAAGCAGTGCAGAAAAGATGGAATGACCTCCTGCGACGTGCGAAGGAGGAGGAGGCACACTGACTGAGGGACAGGACCAGGACCTGTGGTGGTCCACCTGAACACCAGCAGTGTGTGGAGGAGCCACACATGGCGTTGGTGGTGTCAACACTGTGGATGGTGGCAGTGACAGGTGTGCCGGGTGGTGGTTGTGAGATGACCCTTGCACTTCCAAGGCCAGGTCTGTATTCACATGTGTAACCCCTGTATGTAGTGCAGGCAAGGGTGCACAGTCATGTTGTTGGTGTCCTGCACAGGGTGCACTGTATACTGCCAAACTGATGCCTGGCATGGCCATGGTCACTGTGGGGTGGGTGGGTGCATGTTGTCACGGGCTTGTGTGAAGGGGGTACCTGTCCTGAGGACTGCATGGTGTGGTGGTGGTAGTGGTGGTGGTGTTTGGCCACAGTGTCCATAGACGGGTGACTGACCCTGTCCCTATTGTCTCCACAGTGCTGTCTGACTGGCCTGCACCACTACAGGCTGTGCCATGGATGTTCAGCCAGGTTCCCGATGTCGTGGAGGAGGTGGATGAGGAACGTCCATCAACATCCGGACTCTATAAAGCTCAGGGCCGCATGGACACCATGCATGTGTGGCATTCCTGTGGACAGGGCGTGCAACTGCCTGGGAAGGGGGGTCACACCTCACTAGGGGTATTAGGATACAGTGGCCACCTGGATGCTGCACACACAGAGGATGATTGTGTAGGGGAGGTACTGCTGGTCACTGTCACCAGTGCGGATGACACTGATGTATCCGACTATTCTCAGCACCTGGCCATTCCTGTGCCAGGGGATGCAGGGGTGGGGCTGCTTGCAGGCCATGGAACAGGTCCAAGTGGTTTCGTAGGTGTCACCAGTGTGGCTGTACCTGAACACAAGGTGGTGGGCGGTGTGGGGGATATTGCAGAACAGCAGGGTGTGCAGTGTCAAACACGTGCTGGGGTTAATGTCCATACGGTGCCACGGACCACCATCAGTAGTAGCCAGCAGCAGGATGTACCAGTTGCTCCACTGCCACAGGCACCTCTGCCAGCTGCAGCTGAGGGATGGCCATGGTGCCCGGCCACTCCTGCAGGCTGTTGTCACCTCCCAGCAGGAGGCCCGTCTGGATCTGCATGCCATGCGACGGGAGCTGTGACATGAGATGGGACAGATGAGGGAGGCCATTTCAGTGGGCTTTGCCAATGCTGAGCAGCAAGCGGAGGACAGGTTGGGCCGTCTGGTGGGTGCCATCGACCGTGGCTTCTCTGGCTTGACTGCTGCAGTGGTGGACATCGTGAATGTCATGCGTGGTGTGCCTGTTGGTCGCCAGCATGGGATGGTTGGCCATGGTGCAGATGGCAGAAGGGCACACAGGCAGGCACACCATGGCCGCAGGGCTGCCACTGGTTCCAGCTTGGCAGCATCACACACTCCGCCTGCAACCCAGCGCCGCTGTGGCTGTCCATCAACCCTGTCAGTCTCCACCATCCCTTGGGGGCACAGGAGGGCGACACTGCCTGCCTCACCTTCCACTTCGGCTTTGTCCTCTGCCCAGAGCACCCCAGGGTCTATGTCCCATGGTACGGGTGCACGGTGCATGCGTGAGTGTCAGCGTCGGTGATGCCCACAATTGGTCTGCAGTACTGTGCATGCATCTCCCCCATGCATGTGCAGACATGCACACACACACACACACACATACACTCCCACCACCACAGTTGCCCCCTTACCCTCACAGCACACATCACACTTCCCCACCGACACTACACCATTTGTGTGTGTCCCCCCCATGTGTGTCCTGCACAATCCCAACCTCACACCACATGCACACATTATTTGTCTGTTACACTGAGTTTGTTTACTGGTGTGATTGTTGGTGTCAGTGTTATGTTAGTCTGTGCACATTAAATGATAATCACTTGTACTATTTCAGGTTGTTGTGCAGTCTGTACTTACCTTCTGGTCTGTTGCAGTGTCCTGATGATGTTGTCCCGGTGCTGTAGTGGCCCTGCGTGCATGCGCAGGGTCCCCTCTCGAGTTGCTCCACTATCCCCTGACCGCTGCTCTGGCTCACTGTCAGACTGTCCTCAGGTTCAGGTGCCTGTATCCCACGGTTCATTGCCATGTTGTGCAGCATACAACAGGCTAGGAAGATACGGCATACCTTCTGAGGGGTATACTGTAGGGCACCGCCTGATGTGTCTAGGCATCTGAATCACATCTTCAGGATGCCAAACACCCTCTCTATGATGTTCCTTGTTCTGGCATGTGCCTCATTGTACAGCTCCTTGGCCACTGTGGCTGGTCGGAGTACTGGTGTCAGCAGCCAGGGTTGCAGGGGATAGGCACTGTCCCCTGTCGAGAAATGTATACCTGTTAGTGCCGTACTGCAGTCTGTCAGCTGCTGTCCTGCACCTCTATGTGGCCCTCCCACACCCCTTCCCTGGCCTGCAATGCCTGCCCCCATCCATGCTGTTGTGTGTATGCCTTGTATGCTACAACTCACCTACTAGTTGCCCACTGGGTATCCTGCCCTCCTCAAAAAGGCCTGGCACAGCTGGGACTGGTGCCAGATGAAGGCGTCGTGGGCACTGCCGGGGTACTGTGCATAGACATTGCTGATGCACCCAGCCACATCGCACACCACCTGGCAGTTGATGGAGTGGTACCCCTTCCTGTTGATGTACACGTCACTGCCATTGCCAGGTGGTGCATGGATGGGGACATGGGTGCAGTCAATGGCACCCAGTACGGATGGTAGGTGCGCAACTCGATGGAACTGCTACATTGCTTCTCTGCACTCTGCTGCCATGCTGGGGAATACTATGAATTCCCCAGCATGTGGTAGGAGAGCCTCTAGGAACTGGGTCAGGAGGTGTGAGGTGGCAGACTGCTTTACCCCAATGGTGTCCCCCGTTGGTCGTTGGAACATCCCTGTGGCAAGGAAGCACATCGCTGCTGTCACCTTCTCCTCCACTGTCATGGCATGACTGCGTCTGGTATTTGGGGTGCAGCTGCTCATGCAGGAGTTCACAGAGCTGCCTCAACATTCCCCTGTTCATCCGGTACCGGCCAATGATGTGGTCATCAGTCAGGGTCTCGAAGGAGACCCTGGGCGGTACAAGCCTGTTGCAGCATACCGTCTCCTTGGCTGCGTTGCAAGGTTGTGTTGTGCCTGCTCCCTCTCCTCCTCCTCCTCCACTACAGCTGCCATCAATGGCAGCATCACTGCTACTGGCACTGCACACATTCCCACTTCTATGCTGGTCCTCCTCCTCCTCTGTGTTTTGCCCTGTGTTTAG
The DNA here is from genome assembly GCA_016271365.2 of Neoceratodus forsteri. Lineage (NCBI taxonomy): Eukaryota > Metazoa > Chordata > Ceratodontiformes > Ceratodontidae > Neoceratodus > Neoceratodus forsteri. The sequence continues at coordinate 873,867,227 of CM028136.1, forward strand.
ACCAGCCTTTTTATAGGCGGTAACTAAGCATGCGCTCACGTGCCCACGCTATGTATCCTAGCCCGGCGCTGGACCTTTGAATATCCCCTTTTGCGTCTCTCTTGGCACCCCCCTTCCTTTTGTCCCTTGCATACATTAGTGGTTTGCCCAGCGCTAATGCTGTTAGTGCACGCTAACTGGTCCTTTGAATATGGCAGCTCCACGCTATTCTGGCGCTATTGCTGCACTATTGGTTTGCGCACTGTGCTATGCTTTGAATATCTGGCCCACTGTGTTTTAATTACAAATCAGTCCATTAAAAACAAATTTCTTATGCTATGCTTAACCCTAATGTTCACCCTATTCCATCAGTAAATAAGCTGAGATGTATACAGTATATGAGAATGGGGTGAGCATTTGGGATGATAACCGCAAGCCACACACTATGCCTGACTTGCGAAAATGCAGAAGAGGTCAAAGCATTATGTTTTTTCCAGTTTCTGACTGCAGAGTTGGGGTTGGGGTGTTAAGATTGGCAACCCTAACTCCACATGTCCCTACTTTTGTCAATTTAACCCTACTTAGTGCATTAACAAAGTTTTTTTGCAATGAATTTCCTTACTGTTTGAGATAGTATAATCATATCCTCTTTTGTCTGTGGCTCTGCACTTCCATTCCTCCATAGATACATACATCTATGTTGTTGTGGAAGGCCCCTGCATTTCCATTTTTGCCAAAACATTAGTTTCTTTCCTTTATGGTATAGCTTGTTAAAGTTCCAGTTTTATCCTGTGGGAATTTACATGTTTTGTAATGTTTATGATTTTTTTATATTCCCCTAAATGTTAAGGAGGTATGTGTGATATTCTTGTAGTGCTCATTAAGGGCCAGATATTCAAAACTTTGCATTGGACGTAAACCATTTGCACAGTGTTAGCACCGGGTTTGTGCGGTCCACTATTATCAAAAGGTCAAATAGCATGGGCAAACTGCATTGGCACCAGGCAAAAGTATAATGTATGCAAGGAGTAAACTAAGGGTGTGTGTACATGAATACAGGTGCAATGCTATATTCAGTGAATAGCACCATGTAAAGTGTTTTTGTGTGACTTAGCACAACACTTTGTGCAGTGCAAATTACCACATGGGAAAAGGTAGTCTTAACTCTGGGCAAGCCAGCTTGGGGCAACTTTGTGGCTTTGTGTGGCTTTGTGTGGCTTTGTTCAACTTTTGTGTGGCTTTGTGCGACCCTAACCAGTAGGTATTAAACAGAAATAAACCATAACATAGAAGAAACATGCTGCACATGGATGGCATCACTGTGATGCCATCATCTGCCACCAGTCCCAGCCATGCCAGGCAGTAAGTGATGACCTGGCTCCCAGTGGACACCATGGCAGTGTGGCCATACAGCACACACCTGCAGACCATCCTTTAGTGGACACCAACAGAAGCCAGCACACACATGCAGCACTGTGGGCATGGAGGGTGTACAGGTAGTCAGGCTGCACCACAAGGCTGGGACAAGCCATGTAGTGCAAATGGTCCAGTGTTGGGAATACCCCAACACAAGTGTGCCTGTCTGATGGTATGTACCCCCCCAGCCACATGCTGCACACATGTACAGACACCACAGCACTCACAGCCAGCCATGTATATGTCACTGTGAGCATTCTATGCCAGTGGTGCAGTGCCTGTGGGTCAGACAACAGCATAACAGTATTGTCCACTGTCAGTACACACCTGCAAGTTGTGCCTGTCAGTGCAGTGGTCATTGATGCCCTACACACCATAGGCATTGCTGTGTCCCTCACACTACTGGCCCCCTTGCTACTGTAGTGTCTGCTGTGCATTGTAACAGGACCCACACTTTGGCAATTGCATGCAGCACCACCACTTGTGCCTGTACTGTGTAGTCCCTTGGGGCACAATATGCTATGCTGTTCTGTACAAATGTAGTCTGCAGCTACCACCATGCAGTGTCAGACTGACCTACAGGTGGAGCTGTGGGCAGACCCAGACAGCCCCTGTACTTCCAGACTGACCTACAGATGGAGATGTATGACCCTGCAATAGCACTGAGCAAACTGCATGCAAATTAGTACATAATGAGATGCTAATCTGGATGTTTTCCCACAGACTGTCTAAGTAGTCTCATTGGTACATCACTTTTGAATATAGCAAAATGTTTCCCCGTGCAAATGTGACAGCACCGGGTAAATGGCGTAGCTCCATGCAAAACCTGTACAAATGTGATTGCGCCATGCAAACATTTAAGAAACATTGTACATTTCTGCACAATTTAATTTCACATGCACTGGTGCTTGCAGCTTTAATGAAGTCACCCCTTTGCAAGCACACACATTGGCCACATAGTTTACCTCTACCTTCCTTCCCGTTGCAGTGAATTGGGCTGCTGTTGTGGTTTGTACTTCCTGGTTTAGGGTTATCACCTTTTAAGAAGCCCAAAATGGGACATTTCTTGCTGAAACGTGATTTTTCGCAGAACAATATGTAACCTTGACCAGTACAGCAGACTTGTTTTCTCTAAATAATCAGAATTAAGACTAAGGGCCAGATATTCAAAACTTTGCGCAGGGCAAAAATCGTTTGCACAGGTTTAGCGCGGGATAAGCGCGGGTCTGCTATATTCAAAAGGCCAAATAGCGCGGGCAAACTGCATTAGCGCCGGGCAAGATTATAATGTATGCAAGGGGCAAACTGACATGAATACAGGCGCAATGCTATATTCAGTATTTCTAGCCACGCGCCAAAGGTAGTTTCGCGGCGACTTAGTCACGTTTCTTAGCGGCGACTGAAATTGTGGGAAAAACTTGTCATAACCATGGGCAATCAGCTTTGGCGCCGACACTTTGGCTTTGCGCGGTGTTTGCGCGGGTTTAGACGGGTTTTGCACGACCCTAACAAATAAATATGACACATAGATAAAGCCAAACTTAGAGGAAGCATGCTGCTAACCGATGGCATCACAATGATGCCATCATCTGCCACCAGTCCCAGCCATGCCAGGCAGTAAATGGTGACCCTGCCGCCAGTGGACAGCATGGCGGTGTGGCCATACAGCACACACCTGCAGACCACACATCTGTGGACACAAACAGATGCCAGCACACACATGCAGCACTGTGGGCATGGAGGATGTTGAGGGGAGCGTGTATTGTTGGCGAGGCTGTGCACAGACCAGGTGTGGCCACAGGCTGGGACACATCATGCAGTGCTCATGGGCCAGTATAGGAATACCAGCAACACTAGTGTGCCTTTCGGAATATATGCCCCCGCCACATACCACACAGCTGTACAACTGCCACAGCACACAAAGCCAGAAATGTACATGTCACTGTGAGCATCCCATGCCACAGGTACAGCATCTGTGGGTCACACAACAGTGTAACAGTAATGTCCACTGTCAGTAAACACCTGCAGGTTGGGCCTGTCACTGTGTACAGTGCAGTCAGCATCACTGCCCTACACACCATAGGCAGTGCTGTGTCCCTCACACTACTGGCCCCTTGCTACTGGTAGTGTCTGCTGTGCTGTAGCATGCCCTACAGTGTGACAGTTGCATGCAGCACCACCACCACCTGTGCCTATGCTGTCTTGTCCCCTGGGGTACAATATGCTATGCTATGGTGTACTGTTTACATGTAGCCTGCAGCTAACATCGTGCACTGCCAGACTGACCTACAGGTGGAGCTGCGGTTGGACCTGGTCAGCCCCTGTACTTCCAGACTGACCTACAGGTGGCTCTGTGGGACCCTGCAGTAATGCTGGGCAAACTGCATGCAAATCAGGGTATAATGAGATGCTAATCTGGTTGTTTGCCCAAAGACAGCCTAAGTAGGCTAATTTGCATTGCACTTTTGAATATGGCACATTTTAGCTCCGGGCAAACGTGTTTGCCCTTGGCTAACTGCTTAGCTCCGCGCTAATGCCGCGCTAATGTGTTAGCGTGGCGCTAATGGTATGGGGTATAATATACAGTTTTGAACACTGTTCTTTCACATCTGCTGCTTCCTGCAGCTGTACTGAGTCCATGCATTTACTGGCACACACATTGGCCATGTATTTCTTCTGTACCTGCCCTCACGTTGCTGTGCACTGTGTTGTTGTTGTTGTGGGTTGCACTTTCTGGTTGCTTTATTCAGTGCTGTCTTATTCTCGGGCTATTTTTGCCCTGCACTCCCAGACCAGTTTGCCCAGCTTCCTTAGCCTGCAATATTCAGCAGGATTAGCACCAGGCTATTTCCATTTCAGTATAGCTTGCTCTGTGCTGCGGGCTAAGTTTGCCCACCGGGCAGTGCTAATTTAGCCCCTGGGCAAAGTGTTGAATATCTGGCCCTAAGTGTTGTAGTTTTTTGGTTGTCTCTACTGTTTCTTATTATTTTAAGGTATTTTAGTTAAGATATTATAGTTCTTTGCAACATTTAGAGGAAAATCAAAGATATTTTTTTTTCCTAGTATAATGTCAGGACATGTAGTATTTTTCATGTTTTTCTGCAGGACACAGCTGCCCAAATCAGGGCTGTCCTGCGAAAACTGGGACAGGTGGTAACTCTGTCCTGGTTATATTAAGAGGTGTTTTATTTCCTGGGCTATTTTCACACTGCACTCCCAGCCCAGTTTGCCCGGCTTCCTTAACTTGCTATAGTCAGCAGGTTTAGCACCAGAACTAACCCTTTTGAATGTAGCGGGCTATTGGTTCCAGGCTAATTTAACACAAAGGGCAGTGCTAATTTAGCCCTGGGCAAAGTTTTGAATATCTGGCACTAAGACCTCTGTTTTGGTACACAGATGGGCCCAGATATTCAAAGTTTTGCACAGTACGCAAACTGCACAGGTTTAGCGCAGGATTATCGTGGTTCTGCAATATTCAAAAGGCCTTATAGCGTTCTTGAACTGCATTAGCACCGGGCAAACCATAATATATGCAAGGGGCAAACTGAACATGAATGCAGGCGCTATGAGATATTCAGCGACTAGTGCCATGCTGAGCTGTTTAGTGTGTTGTAGCACAACCCTTTGCATGGTACAAAATACTGCCCAGGAAATGCTGGTCTTAACCCTGGGCAAACAGCTTTGCATGACATTGTGGTCTTGTGTGGCATTAGCGTGGTTGTAGCATGGCCTTGCATGACCCTAACAGATGACTATGACCCAGAGTAACAGCCAGACATGGAGGAAACATGCTGCTCACTGATGGCACCACAATGATGACAACAGCTGCCACTAGTCCCAGCCATGCCAGGCAGTCTGTGTTAACCCAGCCCCCAGGGGCCACCATGTTAGTGTGGCCATACAGCACACGCCTGTAGACCATATGTCTGTGATGACCAACAGATGCCAGCACATGCATGCAGCACTGTGGGCATGGTGGCTGGTGAGGGGAGGGTGTATGGGTGGCCAGGCTTCACCACAGACCAGGCGTGGCCAAGCGGCTGGGACACATTATGTAGTGCACATGGGCCAGTATTGGGAATACCCTAACACCTGTGTGCTTGTTGGAACATACATGCCCCCCAGCCACATACCGCACAACTGTACAAATGCCACAGCACACACAGCCGGCCATGTACATGTCACCATGAGCATCCCATGCCAGAGGTGCAGCATCTGTGGCTCACACAACAGCGTAACTACTGTCCACTGTCAGTACTCAAATACATTTTGAGCCTGTCACTGTGGACAGTGGGCATCACTGCCCTACATACCATATGGATTGCCATGTCCCTCACACTACTGGCCCCCCTGCCACTGTAGTGTCTGCTGTGCACTGTAGCATGCCCTGCAATATGACAGTTACATGCAGCACCAAAACCACCTGTGTCAATGTTGTGTTGCCCCCTGGGGTACACAGTGGTATGCTGTACTGCATACATGTAGCCTGCAGCTACCATCATGCACTGTCAGACTGACCTACAGGTGGAGGGGCAGCTGGACTTGGCCAGCCCCTGTACTTTCAGACTGACCTACAGGTGGAGCTGTGGGACTCTGCAGTAATGCTGGACAAACTGCATGCAAAGCATGGCATAATGAGATGCTAATCTGGATGTTTGCCCAGAGACTACCTAAGTAGGCTCATTTGCATGTCACCTTTGAATATGGCAAAGTTTAGTGCTGGGCAAACATGTTTACACCTGGCAAATGGATAAGCTCTGTGCTAAAGCCTCGCAAATGTGTTAGCATGTTGCTAATGGTTCAGGGACTATTGTACAGTTTTGAACACTGTACTTTCACATGCACTGCTGCCTGCAGCTCTACTGGGTCCCTGCATTTGCTGGCACATATATTGGCCACATTGGTCACCTCTACCTACCTGCACGTTGCTGTGCACTGTGTTGCTGTTGTGGGTTATATTTCTTCTTTAAATATTCAGAATTGTTCTGTTTCAGAGCTATGTTTGCTCTGCACTCCTAGCCTAGTTTACCAGGTCTCCTTTCCATGTTACACTTGGAGATTATTTGTTTTTGAATATAGTTTGCTTTGTGATCTGGGCTATATTTGCTTGCTGGGCAGTGCTAAATTAATCCCGGGGTAAAGTTTTTAACTATTGAGGGGTTTATGGCTTGTTGAAAGTCTAATGTTATTCTACGGGAGTTTGTTTTAATTTTTTTATTGCTCTAAATGTTTGGTGGGACTATGCTTTATCCTTGTAGTATGCATTAAAGCCTTTGTTTTGATATATATACATTGGAACAAATATTTGCACAGGGTTAGTGCTGGGTTTGCGTGGGTCCGCTGTATTCAAAAGGTCAAGTAGCGCGGCAAAATTGCATTAGCACTGAGCAAAAGTATAATGCATGCAAGGGGCAAACTGAGGGGGAGTGTATATGAACACAGCTGCAATGCTATAGTCAGCACATTAGTGCCATGCAAAGTGTGTTTGTGTGACTTAGTGTAACACTTTGCATGGTGCAAATTACCTCCCAGGAAAATGTAGTTTTAACTCTGCACAAGCCAGCTTTGCGTGACTTTGTGGCTTTGCACAACTTTTGCATGGCTTTGCGTGACCCTAGCCAGTAAATATTAAACATAGAAAGAAACCAGACATGGAAGCAACATGCTGAACACAGATGGCACCTCCTATGCTGCCATCATCTGCCACTGGTCCCAACCATGTCAGGCATTAATTGGTGACCTAGGTGCCCAGTGGACACCATGGCAGTGTGTCCATACAGCACACACCTGCAGATCACCCTTCGGTAGACACCAACAGAATCCAGCACACACATGCAGCACTGGGGGCTTGGAGGGTGTTGTACAGAGGGTGTACAGGTGGCCAGTCTGCACCACATACTGGGTGCTATCACAAGGCTGGGACAATCCATGAAAGTGCAAATAGTCCAGTGTAGGGAATACCCCAACACCAGTGTATCTGTTTGATGGTATGTGCCCCCCAGCCACATACTGCACATCTGTACAGACACCACAGCACACACAGCCAGCCATGTATATGTCACTGTGTGTATCCCATGCCAGTGGTGCAGCATCTGTGGGTCACACAAATGCATAACAATAATGTCCACTGTCAATACACACCTGCAAGATGGACCTGTCACTGTGTAAAGTGCAGCAGTCATTAATGCCCTATACACCATAAGCATTGCTGTGTCCTTCACATTACTGGCCCCCTTGTTACTGTAGTGTCTGCTGTGCACTGTAGCAGGAACTAGTTTGACAATTGCATGGAGCACCACCACCTGTGCCTTTGCTGTGTAGTCCACTGAGGCACAATATTCTATGCAGTTCTGTACAAATGTAGCCTGCAGCTACCACCATGAACTTCCTGACTGACCTACAGGTGGAGTTATGGGTGGACCCATCCAGCCCCCTGTACTTCCAGACTGACCTACAGGTGGAGCTATGTGACCCTGCAATAGTGCTGGGTAAACTACATGCAAATCAGGACATAATGAGATGCTAATTTGGATGTTTGGCCCCAGACTGCCTAAGTAGCCTAATTTGCATATCACTTTTGAAAATATAAAATGTTTTCCCAGGGCGAACATGAGAGTGCTGGGCAAATGGCTTAGCTCCACACAAAACCTGTGCAAATGTGTCTGCACTAGTGGCATCACCACGTTGATTTTGGGGAGGCTACAGCCCCCCAATCATTTTCAGTAAATTTAAATACATAGCAGCCATATATGTTTTTTTAATTGATTGTTTTGTGTGTCTGACTTCTTTGCAACTTGTTACTCGTACTGACGTCTAAGAAAAAATAATCTGACTGACTCCCCACTCCCATCTGACTTGAGAGACAGAGCAGTGAGCGAGCAGAGTGAGCGACTCACACAGTCACAAGGCAGCAGTGCGAGCTGAGCCCTAACTAAAGTTCTAGTTCTGTGGAGCCGGTAAGATCTGTAATGCTTGCATACGTCTGCTCATCCTGGGTCTGTATTTTTTATTCTTTCTGCCGTTCAGACTTCGAGGGGGATTTTATAAACATGAAGAACAAATACAGGTGTTTTTTTCTACATTGTGACATAGCACCCCAATCTACTAGCCTTATCAGAAATCATAGCATCATCGGACTGCGATGCATGCATGCGCCTATTAGTCTAGTTCTGGGCAGGGATTGGCTGCATAACGTTTGCACAGCTGAGGCATCGCTGATGACATTACATCAGCATTTCAGATATGACCTTTAACATGAATGATTTTTTTTTAAATAATTCTTGCAGTTGGGTAAAATGTTTAACTGGACCAAGGGGGTGGAGGATGGAGCGGACCCTAGTGCTTTTTAATCATATTGGTTAACTATTGGGTGGCCCTGTTGGTGCACAGTTTGTCTCTTTTAGTAACCTTAGCTTGTGGGACACTGTCTGGAAATACATCATCAGACATGAAAGTGCAAGCTCAAAACTCTGGAAACCAATGCTTTTATGTGCAGCTTGCCTTGGAGATAGCTCAGCTCACATTGAGCTGAGCTGAGTGAGCTCTCTCCGAGTCCAACTTTCCATCTCCAATCCTCCGTCCTATCCTCTCTGAGTTCTAGTAGCCTCTCTCCTCTGCTCTCTCGGGCCTGCCCCATTCCCCAACATCAAAACCTTGAAAAAAATGTAAGAAACACATTAGTTAATATACTACATTTAATGTAGTAACACATCTTTCATTAGGGTCCATTTAGATATGATGATCTGTCTGGAATATTATGATATGCATAGTGTCTGATTAAGAACACAGGGCAGTGAATGAGTGAAATTTGAAATTTCACTCATTCACTGCCCTGTGTTCTATAATCAGACACTATGCATATCATAATATTCCAGACAGATGACCAGATCTAAACTGACTCTAATGAAAAATCTAATTTCCTTGCAGAAAGAGAGAGAGCGATTTGCACTTGCACTGGATTCCTTGCACCGATTGAAATGTCCTGTTTGCATGAGGAGTCATCATCGCCCCGGCCATGTTTTTTTATTTTTTTATTTCATTCATTCATTCACACACACACACACACACAACTGATTAATTCTGATCGGGTCACAGCTCATCTTGGCGTCTGCTGCTGGCGTGGAATTTTAGTGGCACTGGATGGCGGCTGGTCTGACAGCCGCAGGCAGGTACTGTGTGTAGTGTGGCTTAGCTGGCTGGCTGGCTGGCTGGCTGGGGGGGCGGCAGCAAGAACAATATTTTTTGTGTGTGTGGATTCTGGAACATGAAATTAAAGTTCTTAGGCAGCAGCCAACAACAAACAAGGGCACTGCAGAACTAGGGCAGGCAGGCTCAACTTAGACTCAGTAGTCAGCAGCACTGAATCGGGATTTGCATTGCAAGGACTCCCTACTATCATGTGTGTTATCAGACATGAGCAAGGAGTCCTTGCAATGCGAACCCGCTTCAGTGCTACTAATTACCGAATCTAAGTTGAGCCTGCCTGTCCTAGTGTGGCTGACTACTATTTTAAATGGCATCTGACTGAGTTGAAGAGTAGGACTGGGGGGAGAGTGGGGGTGAGAGTGAGGACTGGATGTAGTCAGGGTACTATTCTGAGCTGATTCTGTGACTGGCATCCACCTCATAGTCTCCCTACCAACAGCATAGCAGCTTGCTTGCACACTGACCCAATCAGTGCACAAAAACGTGGTGTGCTTTTCCAAAACACACGTGGTACAGTTAGTGGTCCCGTTGTGTTGTGCAGTAGAAAAATAGTGATGTAGTTGTTGCCTTTGGTAGAGTGAGCAGCAGAGGAGCAGAGATTCGGAATTGATATTTTTCCTGACCTGATTTTGAAAGTTCATAAATTGAATACCTACATACTCAGTTCATTAATTCATTGAAAAAATCAAAGCTCTCACACTTGAGCGGAGAGTTAAATAATAGTGTGTTAATTAATTTATTGTTTTATGTTTTTTTTTCTGTCTGGGTGAAATACAAGGGAAGGGGGTTGGGTTTTTGTCTTCTTGGGTAAAATTGAAAAGCCAGCTGGCTAGCTCACAGACAACCTGAGTGCATACAGCATTTACTAACTGCTTTTTTTATTATTTTATTATACCGCATCTACTTTGCTGAGTAAATTGAGTACTACACTGGTGTTTGGCTGTTCTGGTCTCTTATTTGCTCTGGGGTCCTCCTGCAACCTTCCCGGCATATCTGCTGGGATAATGGTGTCTGGCTGTTCTGGTCTCTTATTTGCTGTGGGGTCCTCCTGTAACCTGTCCTTGGTGGACCAGTAACCAAATTTTTCCACATGTACCATTAAATAGATGGCTGATAACTAGGCTTCTCAAACATATTTTCCACCACTAAAATGCAGGAAAAGTCACCATTTGAAAGTAAAATTTCAAAATTTTCCAAGGGGGCATGAACCCGGACCCCCTAGCTTTATTAGGATTTTGACTAAGGGCCATTAGCCCCCCAAAATTTGTACCCCTGGTCTGCACTGTGCAAACATTTTGGAAACATGGTATATTTCTGCAGAATTTATGTAGAATTTCACATACACTGGTGCTTGCAGCTTTAATGAATCCACTCCTTTGCAAGCACACACATTGGCCACATAGTTCACCTTTACTTTGCTTCATATTGCTGTGCACTGGGATGCTGTTGTGGTTTTCACTTCCTGGTTGCTATATTCAGAGCTGTCTTATTTCCCGGCTATTTTTGCATTGCACTCCCAGCCCAGTTTGTCTGACTTCCTTAGCCACGCTATGTTCAGCAGGTTTAGCACCGGGGCTATCCCTTTCAAATATAGCAGGCTATTGGCTCCAGGCTAATTTAGCATGTCTGGCAGTGCTAATGTAACCCTGGGGAAAAGTTGTGAATATCTGGCCCATTGTCCCTTAGGTCCAAATACTGAAGGAGTTATGGCTTGTTGAACATTCAATGTTATACTACAGGAATTTTCATTTTTTTATTTTGTATTTTTTTAATTTGCCCCTAAATGTTTTGTTTGGGTGGTATGTATTATTCATCTAGTACATGTTATGACCTGTGTTTTTGATACATAGATTGTCCCTTAAGTACAAATATTGAGGGAGTTATGGGTTGTTAAAGTTCCAATGTTAATGTATGAGAATTTAACATTTTAAATTTTTTTATGTTTTTTATGTGGGCTCTAAAATTGTTTAAGGGGGATTGTATAATATTCTTATACTACTCATTAAGACCTTTATTTTGATATATAGATTGTCCATTAGGTCCAAATATTGAGGGAGGTGTGACTTGTTAAAGGAATTAAGAATTGTACAGGATGAAAGGGATCTGGGAGTGGTGGTAGATAATGAATTAAAATTTGGACAGCAATACATCCATACGATAAGACAGGCAAGTGGTATTCAACGATGTATACGTAGACATATTACAAGTCATGAAAGTGCAGTGCTGCTGCCACTGTACACGTCATTGGTCCACCCCCATCTGGAGTATTGTGCCCAGTTTTGGGCACCAGGTTATAGGAAGGATGTGGCTGCACTCGAGAGGGTGCAGAGAAGGGCAACAAAAGGCATGAAGGAGGTTCGGGGTTTGGAATATGATCAAAGATTAGAAAAACTTGGTTTGTTTTCATTGGAATACCGTAGACTACGCGGGGACATGTGTCAAACATACAGGGCACTCAGTGATGGAAAATTACGGGAACAACTGGATATCAATATTAAGAAACAAATTTACGATACCAGGATACATTCTTTTCAACTGTTTAAAGATAAATATAATACCAAAAAAATGGGAAACTGGTTTAGTATAATAATAACAGGTATTTGGAATACACTACCAAGTGAAGTAGTATCCAGCCCTACCATGAATATCTTTAAGAATAGGTTGGACACTTACTTAGTCAGTAAAGGTATTCGTGGGTATTGTTAATAATCAGTGAGCTATATGCACATATGTCTTCTATGCTCTGAAATAACCTATGAACTTATGAACCTATGAACCCTATGAACCTAAATGTGGGAACAAAAAACAAACTCCAAAATCTTTTTTCACACTACAGCATTCTTTTTTCATTTGAACTATAAAAGTAGTACAAATAGGTTGCCTTCACACAAAAAATGAATGGAAAAAAAACCTAAGTCCAAATTCTGTTTGGGGATACATGACCTTGGTATATAAGTATCAGACAAAGAAAGACAGAGGCTGGATTTGTCTAGTAATACAAAATAAGATGACAAGGTACCAGGGGCCAGATATTCAAAACTTTGCACCAGGCAAAAACTGTTTGTGCAGGTTTAACACAGGATTAGCACGGGTCTGCTATATTCAAAGGCCAAATATCATGCGCAAACTACATTAGCACCAGGCAAAAGCATAATGTATGCAAGAGGCAAAGTGAGGGTGTGTACATGAATACAGGCACAATGCTGTATTCAGTGACTAGCACTATGCAAAGTGGTTTTGCACGACTTAGCGTGACAGTTAGCATGGTGCAAATTACCACCCAGGAGAAGGTAGTCTTAACCCTGGGCAATAAACTTTGCATGATATTTTGACTTTACCTCATGGTGTTTGCACAGCTTTTGTGCGGCTTTGCATGACCCTAACAAATAAATTTGACACATAGAGAAAGCCAGACATAGAGGAAATGTGCTGCTCACTGATGGCAACACAATGATACCATCATCTGCCACCAGTCCCAGCCATACCAGGCAGTAAGTGATGACCCAGCTGCCAGTGGACAGCATGGCAGTGTGGCCATACAGCACACACCTGTGGACCATTCTTCTGTGGACACCAACAGATGCCAGCATACACATGCAGCACTGTGGGCTTGGAGGATGTTGAGGGGGGAGTGTGCGGGTGGCCAGGCTGTGCTACAGACCAGGTGTGGCCACAAGGCTGGGACACATCACACAGTGCACATGGGCCAGTATTGGGAATACCCCAACACCCTCAGATACCGCACAGCTGTACAACTGCCACAGCACACAAAGCCGGAAGTGTATACGTCACTGTGAGCATCCCATGCCAGATGTGCAGCATCTGTGGGTCACACAACAGTGTAACAGTAATGTTCACTGTCAGTAAACACCTGCATGTTGGGTCTGTCACTGTGTACAGTGCAGTCATCAGTACTGCCCTACACACCATAAGCAGTGTTGTGTCCACACACTACTGGCCCCCTTGCTACTTTAGTGTCTGCTGTGTACTGTAGCATGACCTACAGTGTGACAGTTGCATGCAGCACCACCACCATCTGTGCCTATGGTGTGTTGTCCCCTCGGGTACAATATTATATGCTATGCTGTACTGTTTACATGTAGCCTACAGCTGTCATCATGCACTGCCAGACTGACCTACAGGTGGAGCTGCAGCCAGACCTGGCCATCCCCTGCACTTCCAGACTGACCTACAGATGGAGCTGTGGGACCCTGCAATAGCACGTGGCAAACTGCATGCAAATCAGGTCATAATGAGATGTTAATCTAAGTAGGTTCATTTGCATATCTCTTTTGAATATAATAAAGTTTTGCCTTTGGCAAATGGCTTAGCTCCGCACTAAACCTGTGCAAATGTGTTTGCGTCACACAAATGTTTCAAAAACATTGTACATTTTTGCACAATGTAATTTCATATGCACTGTTGCTTGCAGCTTTACTGACTCTAGTCTGTTGCTAACACACACATTGACCACATGGTTTACCTTTATCTTCCTTCACATTGCTGTGAACTGGGATGCTGTTGTGATTTGCACTTCCTGGTTGCTGTATTCAGAGCTGTCTTATTCCCAGGCTATTTCTGCACTGCACTGCACTCCCAGCCTAGTTTGCCCAGCTTCCTTAGCATGCTATATTCAGCACATTTAGCACCGAGGCTATCCTTTATAGAGGTCTATTGGTTCCAGGCTAGTTTACCATGCCAGGCAGTGCTAATTTAGCCCTGGGGCAAAGTTTTCAATATCTGGCCTCGGGGGCCAGATATTCAAAGGTTTGCGCGGTGCGCAAACTGTTTGTATGGAATTAGCATGGGATTAGCGCAGGTCTGCCATATTCAAAAAGCCAAGCAGTGTGCGCAAACTGCATTAGCACTGGACAAACCATAATTATATGCCAGGGGCAAAGTGAACATGAATACAGGCACTATGAGATATTCAGCGACTAGTGCCGTGCAAAGGTGTTTAGCGTGACATAGCGTGACCCTTAGCGCGGTACAAAGTACCACCAGGAAAAGCTGGTCTTAACCCTGGGCAAACAGCTTTGCATGACATTGGTGCTTTGTGCAGTGTTAGCGTTGGATTAGCGCAACATGTGCAACCCTAACATATGATCATGACACTTAGAAAATTCCAGACATGGAGGATACATGCTGTTCACTGATGGCACCTCCATGATGCCAACAGCTGCCACCAGTCCCAGCCATGCATAGACAGTAAGGGGTGATCTGTCCCACAGGGGACATCATGGTAGTGTGGCTATACAGCACACACCTGCAAACCATACGTCTGTGGTGACTAACAGATGCCAGCACACACATGCAGCACTGTGGGCATGGTGGCAAATGAGGGGAGGGTGTACGGGTGGCCAGATCTCACCACAGTCTAGGTGTGGCCACAAGGCTGGGACACATCACACAGTGCACATGTGTCAGTAGTGGAATACCCCAACGCCAGTGTGCCTTTTGGATAATATATGCCCCCAAACTCCATACCTCTTTCCTCCCAACCACCTTAATTATATCTTCATCATCACCCCACTACCTACACCACCTCTTCCTCTCTACTCTCCTCCACCCCTCCTTCCCCCACCCTCCTCCCCTTTATTCCACTTTGACTCCATAGCAATTCTTCCCTTTCCCTCCTATCTATCCCCATCCTATCACCCACCTCTGCTTGCCTTCCCCTTTCCACAGTTTCCTCCTCCCTCCCCTGTCCCTCTCTACTGGTGCGAGACCATCCTTCTTTCTTTGACTCAGGCACAATCCAGTTATCTGCCTATGTTGTTAGTTGTACAATTCCCCTTATTAAACAAACATCCTCATGTTATGTTACCTTTACCAAGTGAAACGTTAGCCTTTGTTTTGACTCTGCACCCTGCACCCTGTATGTGCTTAGGTTGTGTAACTGTTGTTAAAATTGATGCCTGAAGGCAGTTTTCAGTTGTTTCTTGCTGTATCTGTGGAACATATCTGTATTCTTGTTTGTGTCATACTTGACATGGAACCGATGAAAGAGCTTTCTGCTCAAAGGTGTTAATCCAAGATCTCAATAAATAAATATTTACACTATCAAAGGCTGCTTTAATATCAATGAAAGATACATATAACTTCCTGTTCTTAAGTTTGACATATTTATCAATTATATGTTTTAAAATGGAGATCAAATCCAATGTGGACTTCCCTTGTCTGAATCATGCTTGATATATTGAGAGAATATTGAATTCTTAAAGCCATTGTTTTAATCATATCAAAGTAACCTATTGAAGACTTTCAAGCAGATGCATAACTGGATGGTAGTTCAGTGGCTCTGTTGTTTTTTTTTTAACTTGTTTATTGGTTAATTCCATTATAAATCCATAGCATTACAAAATCATTCAGTTTCTTCAAGGTTAACAGTGTCTAAGGTTTCACACATTTTATTATTAAAATAACAATCCTTTTAACGAGGAATCAGAGAGATAAAGATATAAAAATCACCATAAAAAGAGATTATAAAACATTACATAGGGAGAATAAAATTTCTAAACAAAAGATTGCTGTTGTGCCCAGGTGGATAAAGAGAAAAAAGACAAAAGGAAAAAGAACAGTTGATGGTAAGTGGAAGGAGGGTAAGGAAAGGAAAAAGGGGGAGGGAAAAAGAAGGGAAGGGGGTATTTTATTGATATGTTTTTTTATCCCTGGTAGTATATGACCCCATGTGTCTTTAATTATATTTGATGTTTATATCCCTGGTACTCTAGAGGCCCCCCCATTTGTATTTATGTATTATTATTATTATTATTGATATCCCTGGTAGTCTAGTGGCCCCTCTCATAATTACAAAGATAAGGATTTATTATTTCCTGGTAGTCTAGTGGGTCCCACATATCCCCACCCAGCTATGCCAGCCCACCCAGCACCCCCACTTCATCCCCAGCCAGCGACTGGCACAGTCCACCTCTCACCTACATGGCCAGCCGCTGACTGTGTGTATTACAAGCGCTAATTCAAACAGGTGCTCTGAAATTATTTCTGAGCGCCTGTTTGAATTCCCATTTTCCCCAACAGCTTCATAGAGAAACATAGTGAGTACAAAGAATGTATACATAATAATGGGGCTCAAAGCAGAAAATGAGGAGTTGTAATACTAAATTGCTTATAACTCAGGAACCGTATGATGTAGAACAAAAATCAAAATGTCTTATGAATTATGACTCTCCTGGCTATTTTTATGCTTAGCCCCCATATAGGGGGCTATGCATTTTTCTGATGAAAAGTCCGTATCTCGCACCATTTCTGAGATATGGGCCCCGAAAGGTGCGGCGGACGCCATAATGTTATCCTATAGGAAAAACCGTGAAGTTCGGAGTGCCGTAACTTTGCCGCCCTGTAATATTTTGATGCACTTTACATTTTGTGGCTAGTGTTTTGCTTGTGGTGGTGTCTTGAAACTGATAGGATACCTAGTCTTAGTGTCATGCATGTAGTTTTCTGTTGTGTGTGTTAAATGTCAAAAGGTGCGGAACTGTGCCAGTCTGACAAATGAAAATCTCATACATTAAAATGTTATATCTCGGACACGGTTTTGTCTTTTCACTTGAAATTTGGAGGGTGTTGACGGCTTGTCTGGTGGATTTAAATTACAGTGTTTCCATGTTGGAAAATATTTTTTTGGTGGAGATATGGTGTGGTCCATTTTACGTTCTGTGGAAAGCGTTTTGCTTGTGGTGGTGGCTTGACATTGTTAGGATACCTAACCTTAGTGTCATGGATATAGTTTTCAGTTGTTGTGTGTGTTAAATGTCAACAGGTGCGGAACTGTACCACTCTGACGAATGAAAATTTCACACTTTGACATGTTATATCTCGGACATGGTTTGGTCTTTTCACTTGAAATTTGAGGAGTGTTGATGGCATGTCCTGTAGCTGTGGACTGTGGTGCTTATGTGTCGACAATATATTTTTCCGGAGAAATTGCGTGGTGCAGTTTACATTTTGTGGACAGCATTTTCTATTGTTCTACTACATTAACATTTGTTTGTTGGCTGGCCTTGCTGTTGTCAATGTACATTTTAGTTATTAGGTGTGTAATGTGGCTTGACACTTACAAGTTGGTGGGAGTGCGGGGCCCTTTGTGCAACTTTCTACTTTTCTATTCTTTCTTAAAAAGTAAGGAAATTCTATGCAAAAAACTTCGTTAATGCATCAGTTAGGTTTTTTCCTGCACTTAAAAAAGTTAGGAAATTCAATTTTAGGTTCCCACCCCAGCCCACCCCACAACAGGCATCGGGGTATGCATTGGGATCGTTGGTCTCAACTCTCACCCCATTCTCCTACACTGCACCACCTCAGCTTGTTTACACATGGGATGGGGTGAGAATTAGGACCAATGACCCCAACACACACCCCAATGCCTGTTGGTGGGGTGGGCTGGGTGGGGTGAAGGGCTGGGAACCTCAAATTGAATTCCTCACTTTTTGTGTACAAGAACCCTAACTGATGCATTAACAAATTGTTTTGCATAGACTATATATATATTCATGGAAAAACCTCCATTTAAGGCATCAGTTAGGGTTGTTCCACAGTGACAAAAGGGAAGAAGTTCGGTGTTAGGGTTGAAAGCAAACCATGCGACCTGTAGGCACGAGCAAAGAATGCACAAAAAAACATAACTGTGCCCCAGAATGTCACTTAATAACTCCACAGCTGTATATCTGACTGGTACAAAAGTTGGCAGATCCCAAGATCTATGGTTACGTACTGTGAGTGACAACTTTCAGGCAAATCCGTTGAATGGTGGCAAAGATATTATGGTGCAAAGTTTCACCATTTAACCTTAAATGGGGTACTCAACCCTAACTATGGTAGCACTACCATGCTACCATAATATATACATATATTCATGGCAAAAAACTCTGTTTAATGCATCAGGGTTGTTCCACAGAGACAAAAGTGAGGAAATCCGGTGTTAGGGTTGAAAGTCCCCCTTGCACCACCCCAGCCTACCCCCATTGGGGTTGTCTGCCATAACTCTCACCCCATCACATGTGTAAACAAGCTGAGGCATAGGAGAATGGGGTGAGAGTTAGGACCGACAACCCAACGCACACCCCAATGCCAGATGGGCGGTGGGCAGGGTAGTGCAAGGGGGCTTTGAACCCTAACACCGACTTTCTTCACTTTTGTCGCTGTGGAACAACCATAACTGATTCATTAAACAAAATATTTGCCATGAATTTCTCTTCTTTTTGAGAATGAGGACTATAAATAGTGAATGGAATGTGGTGGTGGGAGGGTGGGCCCTTTGGGCCATGTGCTCCCACCACGTGATTTTGTGTGACATAGTAATGGTAACTGCTACACAAATGCAAGCGCTAATGGTTATGCACATGGTGATGCAAACTTAAATGGTAAAGCAAACGTTAATAGAAACGCAAGCAGAAATTGATGCCAAAGCGATCAGTGACGCAAATGGAGATGCACGCGCGTATGGAAATGCAACTGGTAACATGCATGGTCAAGGTACTGCTATTGTAAATGCAAATGGTAACTATAACAGCAACGATAACACAAAAGGAAACAGAAACACAAACACAAACGCAAGTGCGTACGGAAACGCAAAGCATAATGCGCACGGCCATGGTACTGCAATTGCAAATGTAAATGATAAAAGTATCAGCAAAAATAACACCAAAGCAAAGAGAAATGCAAATGCAAGTGCGTATGGAAATGCAAACTGAAATGTGCACGGTCATGGTACCGCAATTGTAAACGCAAATAATAACAGTAACAGCAACAATAACACCAAAGGAAACAGAAATGGAAATGGAAAAGCAAGTGTGTATGGAAACACAAAGCATAACATGCACGGTGATGGTAATGCAATTGGAAATACAAGTGGTAACGGTAACGGCAACGATGATGCCAAACATAAGAAAAATGGAAATGCAAACAGAAGGGTGGCTGGAAACACAAATGAAAATGTGCACAGTCATGCAAATGTAAATGCAAAGACAAACAGAAGTGGAAATGCAAATGGCAACAGTAGCGCAAACGCATGCGCAAATGAAAACGCAAAGGGTAAAGCACACGGTGGCATACACGGGAACGGTAATGCAAATGGGTTTGGAAACACAAGCGGAAACGGTAAGGGTAACAGTAACAGTAACGTAAGCGTACACCCTGGTTTTTCCCAACAGCTGCACAGAGAAACATAGTGAGTACAAAGAATGTATGCATAATAATGGGTCTCGGAGCAGATAATGAGGAGTTGTAATTCTAAATTTCTTATATCTCAGGAACAGCATGATGTAGAACAAAAATTAAAATTTCATATAAATTATGACTTTCCTGGCTAGTTTTATGCTTAGCCCCCATATAGGGGGCTAAGCATTTTTCTGATGAAAAGTCCGTAACTCGCACCATTTCTGAGATACGGGCCCCGAAAGGCGCGGTGGACGCTGTAATGTTATCCTATGGGAAAAACCGTGAAGTTCAGAGTGCCGTAACTTTGCTGCCCTCTAATATTTTTTCACCAAACCACCCAAAAGGCACATCTGTGGGATATTAGCTTTCTTCCATCCAAATTTTAGCCCAAAAGACCAAATCGTTATTTTGCAGCAGGGTGGCAAAGAATTCCTGTCATGCTGTGGATGCCGCAATGTTAGTCTATTGGAAAAATCATCAACTTTGGAGTGCCATAACTTTGCATCCCTGCAATATTTTTTCACCAAACACCAAAAGGAACATCTGTGAAATGCTGGCTTTCTTCCCTCATAAATTGCAGCCCAAAAGACCAAACCGTTCTTTTGCAGCAGGGTAGCAAACAATTCCTGTCATTTTGGCCATAGTGTTGAAAAGTAGTGTCGTGATTTGCGACAGCTTTCATAAAAAAGTGCGACAGTGTCACAAGTGCAACACTACTTTGCAACACAACTTTTTCCAAAATTTTGAAAAACTTATTTCTGGGGTGTTTAACCCCAAAATAAAGACATGCCTAGCATCCTCAGGACACAACTAGGTAAACCCAAAAAGAATTACTTCCCAAGATGGTCCCAATTTCAATTGCCAAGCTTTCCTGTGATCAGTAACTGAAAAAAAATGGTGGATCTGTGACACTGCTAGGGTAATTTGCAACACTAAAAAGTGCATTTGTGACACTGTCAAACTTTTAGTTAACTTTTCCCAGCGACTATAATGGGAAACTTGTTTTTTGAATAACTTTTGAACTGTTCAATATTCTTTTTCGAAATCTTCAAAAGGCACATCGGAGACCCTGGCCACATGCTCCCTGAAGTTTTTGGACTGGTCTCACAAACCATGCAACCTGTACACACGAGCAAAGAATGCACAAAAAAATGTAAATGTGCCCTCTGGAATGTCACATAATAACTCTGCAGCTGTATATCTGACTAGTACAAAACTTGGAAGGTCCCAAGATCTATGTCTATGCCCCACACCTGCCAAATTTCAGGCAACTCCCTTGAATGGTGGCAAAGTTATTAAGGTGCAAATGTCACCATTTAACCTTAAATGGGGTACTCTACCATAATATATAAATATATATACATATATATATATATATATATATATATTATGGTAGCACGGTAGTGCAACCATAGTTAGGGTTGAGTAGCCCTTTTAAGGTTAAAGGGTGAAATTTTGTACCTTAATAACTTTGCCACCGTTGAATGGATTTGCCTGACATTTGGAAGGCACAGACTGGCAGTGTAGATCTTGGGATCTGCCAACTTTTGTACTGGTTGGATATACGGCTGTGGAGTTATTAAGTGACATTCATGTGAGCAATTAAATGTTTTTGCAAATTCTTTGCTCACACCTACAGGTCGCATGGTTTGCGCGACTCATCCAAAAACTTCAGGGAAGGTGCATCCGGGGTCCCTGATATGCCTTTTGAAGATTTTGTGAAAAATTAGTGAATGGTTCAAAAGTTATTCAAAAAACAAGTTCCCATTATAAGTCAATAGGAAAAGTTAACAAAAAGTTTGCAAGTGTCGCAAATGCACTTTTTAGTGTAGCAAATGATGCTAGTAGTGTCGCAAATCTGCCATTTTGTTTTCAGTTACTGATCACAGAAATGCTTGGCATTTAAAATTGAGACCATCTAGGGACATAATTATTTTTGTGTTTACCTATTCAAGCCCTGAGGATGCTAGCCATGTCTTTATTTTGGGGTTAAACACCCCAGAAATATGTTTTCAAATTTCTGGAAAAGTAGAAACAAGAAAGTTAGTAGTTGGTAATTTAGTGACACTTTCACAAATTTTTGTGAAAGCTTTGGCAAATCACAACACTACTTTTCAGGGGATGCCCCAAATGACAGGGATTGCTTGTTAGCCTGCTGCAAAGGAACAGTTTGGTCTTCTGGGCTGAAATTTGGAGGGAAGAAAGACAACATCTCACAGATGTGCCTTTTGGTGGTTTGGTTACAAAAATATTGCACAGATGCAAAGTTACGGTACTTTGAAGTTGACGTTTTCTCCCATAGACTAACATGGTGGCGTCCCCCGTGTCTTTTGGGGCTCATATCTCAGAAACGGTGTGAGATACGGAATTTTCGTCACAACAATGTGTAGCTCTCAGTGAAAACCTAGCCAGGAAACTCATGAAAGATGTGAAATTTTAATTTTTTTTCTACATCGTACAGTTGCTGAGATATTAGCAATTTAGTATTACAACTGCTTGTTTTCTGCTCCGAGGCCCATTATTATGCATACATTCTTTGTTTTCACTGTGTTTCTCAATGGAGCTTTTGGGGAAAAATAGGGTGTGCGCTTCAGTTACTGTTACATGTAGGCTTTACACTTCTCTTTCCATGCCCGTTTGCATTACCATTCCATACGCATACATTGTGGTACCTCTAATGTTTCCATTTGTGATTGCATTGCGTTACTGTTACCATTTGTGTCTCCACTACTGTTTGTGTTTCTCTTAGCTTCACCATGCGCATTACCATTTTGTTGGCAGCTGCCCTTCTGTTTCTGTTTGCGTTTGTCTTTTGTTTTGCATCATCGTTGTTCTTACCATTACCATTTGCGCTTCCAATTGCGTTCTCGTGCCTGTGCGCGTCATGGTTTGTGTTTCCATATGTGCTTGCATTTCCGTTTGTGTTTCTGTTTCCTTTGTCATTATTTTTGCTGTTACCATTGCCATTTACATTTAGAAATGCGGTACCATGACCGTGCGCCTTACAGTTTATGTTTCCGTATGCACTTGCATTTGCGTTTCTGTTTCCTTTCATGTTATTATTCTTGTCACAGTTATTATTTGCATTTACAATAGCACTGCCGTGATCGTGTACATTACCAGTTGTGTTTCATTATGTGCTTGCATCTCCATTTGCATCACTTTTCACTTTGGCATCACTTTGTGCCTGTGTTTCTATTAACGCTTGCTTTACAATTTATGTTTGCGTCACCATCTACGTAACCATTACTGTTTGCATTGCTGTTGCCATTACTATGTCACAAAAAATCATTGGTGGGAGTGCGGGGCCCAAAGGACCCCACACTCTCACCACCAAATTTCATTCACTATTTATAGTCCTCATTCTCAAAAAGAAGGGACATTAGAGGCAAAAACCTCTGCCTCCCCAACCGGCATCGGGGTGTGTGTTGGGGTTGTCGGTCCTAACTCTCACCCCATTCTCCTATACTTCAGCTTGTTTACACATGTGATGGGGTGAGAGTCAGGGCCGACAACCCCAATGCACACCCTGATGCTGGTTGGGGAGGTAGGCTGGGGGGTGCAAGGGGTGCTTTCAACCCTAACACCGAATTTCCTCACTTTTGTCACTGTGGAACAACCCTAACTTATGCATAAAATGGATTTTTTCCCTCTAATATATTAGAGTTATTAGAGGGTTTAGGGTTGAGATGTCACTTCTATGTTAAAGTCAAACTTTTGTGCATTAATAACTTTGGACCTGTTCAATGGATTTGCCTGAAATTTGGTATGCATGGTGGGGCATGGTAGATCTCTTGGTCTGCCCAATTTATTTTTGGTTGGAGTTACAGTCTTTGTGCACAAAAACGCTGAAAAATGCAAAATTATCCAGTTTTGGAGGCAGTTTTTGGGATATTGTCCATGGAGCTGCGTGGCCGTTGTGTGGTGTGCCACTCTGTGACATGGCTCATTTGAAAGAGTCTCACTGGCTGAACATGCCACTTTTCATTTGGTGAAAAAATATTGAGGCATTCAAAGTTATAGCACTTTTAAGTTCCCATTACAAGTCAATGGGAAAATTTATATGGTTATTTTTCGAACAAAGAATGGGGTTTTGGCTGTCTGGTCCCTTTTCACAATCAAAGAATTTGCAGGCTCACAATCAAAGATTCTTTGATCCCTAGGGAGGGACTAGATGGCCACATTTGGAGGGACCAGATAGCCCCATTTTAACAACATTTAAAATTAAATATCTCAGAAAAGGTTTGGTCTTTTAGCTTGAAATTTGAAGGGTGTTGAGGGGATGTTCTGTAGATGTGGAAATGACAATCTTTGCAAGCTACAGAGCCATGCAGCAGCACTATAGGGCACCAAACCCCTGTAACAGTAATCTGTGCATATCTTGGGAACTGTAAGAGCTAGAAAAGAAATTCTAGCATCCTTGTAATCGTGACAGTGAGTACTTCATGCAACATTGAAAGACCATACCCATATCTTACATCATTTCTGAGCTATGGGCATCAAAATGCACTGGACTGGCACACTTTCAACCCTTGTGACAGTACTTTTACAATATCTCATGAACCGTGCAATGTACTGTACAAACAAAATTCCACTGCAGGCTTACTCTACAATGTAAACTCTTTTTCCAATGGCTAGATCCCCTACAAGTGATCTAAGCCACCTTTAGCAAAAAGTCTGTATCTCACTTCGTTTCGGAGATAACGGTGCAGAAAGTCATGACACAGGCTGCATTGTAATCCTAGGGGGAAAATGTAAATTCCATCATTGAATATCTCTGCAACAAATTATTTCTCCAACACCTAAACAGCGCAGTTCACATCTCTATGACATCCCCTCAATGCCCTGCAAATTTCAACTAAAAAGACCAAACTGTTATTGAGATAAAGTCATCTCAATTTGGGCCATCTGGTCTTCCTCATTAACATTCCCAAAATACATACACATTTTCCCTTAATATATACTGGGAATTTCAAATTGTAATAACTTTTGAATAAATTAACATTTTTTCACCAAACCAAGAGCAGCATGTTCCTTGGTATAAGTTTGTTCAATATCCCAAGTTTTGGACCAAGAGCCCACATGGTGTCTGCACAGCGCCACACACAAAAAATGAGCAAAAGTGATGAAAAGTGCATTTTTTGACACTTTGCTGTGCAAAAACCGCATGTTTGACTGAAACAAAATTTAGTAAATCAAGAGATCTACCACACCAGACAGTGCATTCCAAATGTTGTGCATATCCATTGAATGGTTGCAAATTTATTAATGTGCAAAATGTGAGGTGCCTACCACAATGCAAAACGCTATAAAGTAAAGTGAGTCATGCAATATCTCTGCAACAACATAATTTTCCAACACATAAATACCACGATTCACATGTACAGGACATCCCCTCAACACCCTGCAAATTTCAATTTAAAAGACCAAACCGTGTCCGAGATATAACATTTTAAAGTTTGAAATTTTCATTGGTCAGAGTGGCAGAATTCCGCACCTGTTCACATTTTACACACCTAACAACTGAAAAATATGTCCATGGCAGTAAGGCTAGCTACCCTATAAATTTCAAACCACTACCAAAATTCAAAATGCTGTCCACAAAATGTAAACTGCGCCATGCCATATCTCCTCAACAAATGTATTTTCTGACACCTAAGCACCATAATTCTCATCTACAGGAGTGTCACCCCATTCTTCTTTACTATGGCTTGTCAATATGATTACAGATGGAATTGGGTGACATTTAGGCCTCACAGCCCCAATGACACACCCCATCAGCTGTCAATCTTGGGATGATGGTCGGGTCCACGAGGGGGAGGATGGGGCAACCCTAAAGGTCTCATTTCCTGACTTTTTGTGTTATAACCCTAAATGTTGCATTAATAAAGTTTTTTGCTTAGAATATATATATATATATATATATATACATACATATATATATTATAAATATATTATAGTGGTGCGATCGTGGCACTGTATCTAGGGTTATGAAGGCACGTCTATGTTAAACTTGAAATTTTGCACATTAATAACTTTGGACCCATTCAATGGATTTGCCTGAAATTTGGTATGCACAGTGGGGCATGGTAGATCTCTTGATATGCCAAATTTCGTTATGGTTGGACTTACGGTCTTTGCACACAAAAATGCTGAAAAATGCAAAATTATCCAATTTTGGGGACAGTTTTTGGGATATTGTCCATGGTGCTGCGTGGCCATCATGTGGTGTCCTGCTCTGCAAGATGGCTCACTTGAAAGAGCTTTGGTGGCCGAACATGCGCCTTTTCATTTAGTGAAAAAATATTAAGGCATTCAAAAGTTATGCCGCTTTTTAGTTCCCATTATAAGTCAATGGGAAAATTTATATGGTTGTTTTGTGAACAAAGAATGGGGTTTAGGCCAACTTGTCTCAGCTGGTGATGAAAGAATTTGCAGCCTCACAGTCAAAGAAACTTTTTCCCCTAGAATTCTTAGATCGCGAGGTCCGCCATCTTGTTTTTAGATTTCCGATTGTAAAAACACAAATATCGCGGCTCAGGGGTCACTCCTGAAGTAAAACATGGATTGGTTTTACTCAGAGGGCTCCAATGCATGCCTTTGGTTTGATTAAAAATGGTCAGAAAATAGCTTTAGAATGTTTTTAAATCTTTGATCGCTGCTCGCTAATGATCGCAAGCCTGCAAATTTGTTGATAGCGAGATTCTTTGTGATCTTGCATCACGAGCTAAAAACGCAATTATCTCAGCTCAGGGGTGGGCTAGGGACACACATGATGGTGGTTTTTGCTCAGGGGGCTTCATTCTATTGAAGCATGGTGTTGGTTTCATTTAAAGGGGACACTTTATTAAACATATTACAACATTAAAGTTGTGTAATGAATTCATTTTAATATTATTTTTTAACTTGTGCTTGGTCACTACACAGTTACAAGGATCAACATTCCAAGTCAGCACATGGTTGCAAGATCGGAGGCAGTGTGGCTAGATTATGAGTCATTTGTGCATTGGATGCATTCAAGAGTGTCTGGGTTTTGAGTTGGAGTCATTTTACACATCACTTTTGATTTCTTTAAAAAAAACTAAACCAGTACACATGGTAATACTTAAGAAATACTTGTGAATTTTGTACTGGCTGTTGTGCATCTTCATTTTTGTGCATTATCGGTAAAAAAAATAGACGACCACAGACTCACATTGACTTTCAGCTCAGCTCATCTGGACACCATATAAATATTTTGCTGTTGTCTTTTGCTGTGTTGAGATGTGCTGTCTGATTAACATTTACTGTAAAGAATGAGATTTTGGGGTTGCCTGGTTAACCCATTCTGTGGATTTCAAACATCTACTTCTCAGTCTCTGAGGTCCTCTCATCTGGAAAATGCAGCTCAGATGTGTTTGTGCTGAGGCTGCAATGGTATTTGAAGAGCACAGTGGTGAGAGACATAATTGGGAATTGAAGCAGAGGCATTTATTTCTATTTATTGTGGCTGTGCTTGATTTAGATTGCTAGTGACAGTTTAACCAGGACAGCAAGTGCTACGATTTGTGAAACGACCGCATTTCAACAAACATTTTTTTTGTTGAATGAGGAGTTGCAATTATCATTTTTATATTTTAGAATCATCTTGGTTATCGGACATTTTTTAACACCTGATGACGGAGGTAGGGTGTTTGTGAGAGTGGATGCTGAACAAGACCAGACAAGTTTACTGGATAACCCTTAAGTCTAATTTTTGCACTAAATGTTGGTCAGCACATGTCTCAGCACAGCAAAAGATAACAGCTAAAATGTATATTGTTCAGACAAGCACTGAGCTGAATGCTCACATCGGCAGGGAGGGGGTGCATAAAGATGAAAGAGACAGTTCCTAGAATGACAAATGTTCCATGTGTACTGGTTCATTTTTTTTTTGAGAAATTAATAGAGGCTCATAATTCAGATGAGGACAGAATGATTTAATTAGACTGCTATCTAGGATGGTTACAGGCAGATTGTATGTCGTATGTCATTCTGGCACTTTAAATTATGGGTTTCTACTTATACAGTATTCATGTGTCAACTATTTTGGATCTCCATTTCAGTGTTGAAGTACTGGGCTACCCTACTCATAGTTTTTGGTTTAAATTAAGTTGCCTCAGCCACCACTCAATAACCCCCCCCCCCCAACGTGGACATCATCCAGTTTAATCTTTTCATTAAAACACACATAAATGTAGAGCCAGTTGAAATTCAGTTTCCTCTATAGACTTAGTTATAGGTGTCTGTTTGATTTTAATACAGAATCAGGATACAGAATGAAAACCTCATCTACAACTAAAAAATAACTCATTTACAGCTCCGTGATAAAGAACATGTGATTAATGCGAGAACATTAGGTGGCACCAAAACCATAAACGTAGATGTCATGGCACCTCTGGCATGCTCACTTTTCAGGTATGGAAACCAGAAACCAGACTGTAATGGCCATATCGCTGTATTCAGTACAATAAAAATAAGTGAATAACGTGGCACACTTGACTGGTGATTTTATTCCTAGAAACACATATACAATGTTAGAGAGAAAGACAGGACACATCTCATTTTATGGTAAATGTTTTTTATTTCCCGTCCTCTTTAAATCTGTCAAAAAATAGAATTTCACCATTTTTATTCTTTGATCATGAGCGTGTAATTTCTTTGATCGCAAGCCTGCAAATTCTTTGATCATGAGATTCTTTGATCGCAATCGTGCATCGTGAGTGAGGGACGAGATGGACGAATTAAAAAATCACATTTCTCAGTCCAGGGGTGCCCTAGGAAGACAAATGAGGGTGGCTTTTGCTCAGGGGGCTTTGTTCGGTTGAACCATGGCAGTGGTTTACTGGAAATCCCTTCAAATTTTTGATTTAAAGCATTTTTTTGATCATGAGCCTGCAAAATATTTGACTGCGAGCCTGCAAATTCTTTGATCACTATCTTTGTTTGCAAAATAGGGACAAGATGGCCAGATTTTTCACAATAGAATAGACAGGGCAATTTTACCAATCTTTAACATTAAATATCTCAGAAACGGTTTGGTCATTTTACTTGAAATTTGGAGGGTGTTTACAGCACGTCCTATAGATGTACATTACGGTGTTTACATATCAGAAAATATATTTTTTGTGGAGATATTGTGTGGCACAATTTATATTCTGTGGGCAGTGTTTTGCATTGTGTTGGTGGCTTGAAATTGATAGGATACCTAGCCTTAGTGTCATGGATGTAGTTTTCTGTCATTATGTCTGTTAAATGTCAACAGGTGCATAACTCTGCCACTCTGATGAATGAAAATCTCAAGCTTTAAAATGTTTTATCTCAGATACGGTATGGTCTTTTTACTTGAAATTTGGAGGGTGTTGACGGCATGTCCTATAGATGTGAATTGCAGTGTTTACATGTCAGAGAATATATTTTTTGTGGAGATATTGCATGGCACTGTTTACATTTTGCAGACAGCATTTTCCATTGTTGTACTGGCTTGACATTTGTATGGTAGTTGGTCTTGTTGTTGTCAATGTACTTTTTAGTTGTTAGGTGTGTAATATAACTTGGCACTTGCAAGTTGGTAGGATCGTGCCCACCAACTTGCGCAACTTTATACTCTTCTATTCTTTCTTAAAAAGTAAGGGAATTCCATGCAAAAAACTGTGTTAATGACCCCAATGACACATCCCAGTATCTGTCAATATTGGGACAATTGGCGAGTCTGAGGGGGAGGTGCAACCCTAAAGATTTTTCATTTCCTGACTTTTTGTGGTTTAACCCTAAATGATGCAATTAATGCAGTTGTTTGCATAGAATATATATATATATATCATATATATATATATATATATATATATATATAATATAGATAGATATATATATATATATATATATATATATATATATATATATATATATATATATATATATCCACACACTGTACCCAAGAGACATAAAAAGAAACATAGCATTTTGGATGCAAATATCTGCCCCAGCAGTTTCATCTTTAACTGCCGGAGAGAGGCAAACTTATTACAAAAGGAGCAAACAATCTTAGCTAACAAAAAAGGTATTATCAAAGTACTTTTAATAAGATGCAGGACCCAAATAAGTTTTGGAAGAATATTTCTGAGTTGAGAAACCTGGTAAACCCAAAACTCCAATTAATTTATTAAATGGGGATAAGTTGGTTGATTATCCATTAAAGGTTGCTAATTTATTGAATCATTATTTTAAGGATTTACATGATTTGAATATACCTAACTTGAACCACAAAACAACTTGTTTTAAACAACAGAATTTGTCTGCCTCCATGACCAATAGCAGAGGATTTAAATTTAGGAAGGTTGAAGTGGAAGAAACAGTTAAATAATTAAAAAGCTTGAAAGTTTCCAGAAGTGGTGGAATGGATGGTACTGATGCTAGGTTTTTAAAGATTAGTGCTGATATAATTGCACTGATGATTACATACTTTTTTAGCTGGAGTATAAATTCTTTGGTGAATGAAATTTTGGAAATTGAGGGAAATTATTCCTATACATAAGGGTGGAGACACTACATCCCCCTCTAATTATAGACCAATAACTTTACCCCCTATTCTTTTGAATGTGCCGGAGAAGCTGGTTAATTACCAGCTTGCCCAGTACCTTGAACAAGAGGGGATATAATAAAGTTCCAATATGGGTTTAGGAAGGGGAGGTTCATGAATACCACCCTAATTGACTTCAACAATCTGGTAGCAACATCTTTAAACCAGGGTAGAAGCACTGGGGTGGTGTTCGTGGACCTCAGCAAGGCCTTTGATTTGGTGCAGCATGAGATCTTGCTACAGAGGCTACTTGATATAGGGGTACAGCAAGAAACCCTGATGTGGTTTGAGTCCTACTTATCAGAACTTAAGCAATGTGTACTGTGTGGGGCCGCTGTCTCAGGTCTGGTGGATATAGAAAAAGGTATACCACAGGGCTCAATTTTGTGCCCTGTGTTGTTTAACATCTATGTAAATAGCCTTGTAACCCAGATGACAAGCACTGAGATCAGGCTTTACGTGGATGACACAGTTCTTGTAGCATCTGCAAATAATCTCAAGGACCTTAGACAGCAGCTTCAGACAGATTTATCCCATATGAAGACATGGATGAGGGACTCTAGCCTATTAATAAGTATAAAAAGACACAGTGTATGACATTCTCTGTTGGCACTCAAATAAATAAGAATACTTTAGACTTACAAATAAGATTTTCTGATGGGACAATGGTACAGAATGTGACTACCTATAAATACTTAGGAGTCCTTGTTGATTCCTGGTTGACATTCTCAGAACATATCTTGTAACAAACTAAGAAAATTAGCCAAAGGTTGGGAACCCTCCGAAGGATATCTGGGTGTTTGTCTAGAGATATTAGAACCAGATTGGTAAAGCAATTATTATTACCCATACTGGAATATGGATCTTCAATTTATATGCATTCAAATGAGACTTTTTTGGTCAGAATGGACCAACTGTATTATAGGATGTGGAATTATATATTAAGAAAAGGATATGGAGCACATCATTGCTTAATTTTCCAGGAACTTGATTAGCTGCATCCAGCGGCATGGAGGGAGTATTTGTGGTCCGTGGCTTGTCATGGACTAATCCACCCAAACAATAAATTACTTTCATTGATATATTTAGTGCAATTGGAACTAGATCCATTATATACATCTAAACTAAGGAAATTATCTGTAAAGGTACCTATGACTAGAATTATGAATAGGATGGGGGACATGACACTCCAGAATAGCTTGGCTAAAAATTGGCACAGTTTACCTCTGGAAATAATTGAGATTGCTGATTTGCACCAATTCAAATTCAAGTTGCACAGTTTCTTGAAGGTACATTGTTAATGTTTTAGATAATCTGTTGTGTTCTTCAGACTCTGTTGTTATGTTTGTCGTATGTAATAATCATGTGTTTTTTTTACTTCTTTTTTATTTTTATTTTATGAACTTGTACTGTCCTGTTGTTATAGAAGTTGCAACCTTTAAAATAAATCCACAGGAATTTGTTGTAAATGTTGTTTCCCCCCAACAAGTCAGCCTGTATAGAAATACATTTTTTATCAATCAGTCAATCAATCAACTTAGTTTGGTTCATACTGAGGAAGAGGGTCATACTGAGGAAGACTTGGAGTGAGTAGGCAGTTGCCCTTATATGCACCTTGTGTACATCTAATAATATTGTGGAATTTTCCCTTTTAAAAGGTACTGATCCAGTCTAAACTTAGACGTAGCAATATTTTTGCTGATAATAACGCGTTCAGGTGACGCATTCCAGGGATTGGCTATTCTTGCTGTAGAAAAGTATATCCTTTTGTTTGTCTGAAACCTTTGATTTTGTATTTGTTAAGGATGACCTCTAGTGTTACATCCATCCTGTTTAAAAATTATCCTCAAGTCATTTAACAACGTAACGTCCTGCATAGTATTGTACATAAAGAGAAGATCTGCTCTTAACCATCTGGTTTCTATAGACATTAAATTTAACTTCTTCAGACTCTCTTGATAGTCAAAATCAGCCATACCTGAAATGCATTTTATGAATTTCCTCTGCACCTGTTCAAATTTCTGTCTTTCCTGTTTTTTTATGGAAACCAGATCTGAGATGCATATTTCAATTGCAAACGTACATGTGCTTGAAACAAGGGCAACATGATATTACTTTCCCTACTAGCTATGTTTCTTTTAATAGACCAGATGATATTATTACATTTTTTAATTGCTTCTTGAGTTTGCTCATTTGTGTCTAAGTTATCAGATACATAATATCCCAAGTCTTTCTTGGATGAACAACAATGCAAGATGTGTCCACATAATGTGTAGTTTACCCTACCATTATGTCTCCCCAGGTACATAACCTTACATTTATCCTTATTGAAGGACATACCCCATCTATCAGCCCATTCAGTAACACTGTCCAAGTCCTGCTGAATATACTTTATCTCCTCCTGAGTACTACAGGGCCTTGATATCTTTGTGTCATCTGCATATTTAGTAGCCCAACCATTTAGATTATTAGTTAGATCTGAAATGAATATCTGAAATAACGCAAGCCCCAACACAGAACCCTGCAGGACCCCACTCAACACTGCACCAATATCTGATAATTGACCATTTATTTGGACCCTCTGTTCTCTATCAGCCAACCACTCTTCTATCCAATTTATCAAATAAGGATTTGCTTTCATTATTTTAAGTTTGTCTATAATGGTCCCATGTGGGGTTAGATCAAAGGATCTACTGAAATCCAAAAATATCACATCACAAGGAACCCCATTATCTAATGTCTTGCTCACATTTTCTTAGAAGCACAACAAATTTGTTGTACAGCTCCTGCCCTTTTTAAATTGTGTTGTTCTCAATCTGTTAGATCGAGTGAAGTGAATAGTGTATCCCTAACTAACCCCTCCATTATTTTACACACTAAACAAGTCAGACTAATAGGTCTGTAATTCTTAACATTCACCTTATCTCCTTTTTTATAAATGGGCACAACATAAGCCAGTTTCCAATCACTAGGTATCTCTCCTGTCCTTACTGATTGCTCGAATAGGATTTTTAATGGCAATGTAATGTAATCAATCATTATTTGCAACATATTAGTTGAAATTCTATCAGGGCCTGGAGATGTATTAGGTTTGAATTTCTGAATACGCTGTCTTATTTCAGATATCTCAAACTTTATGGGGTCAACACTAGGGAATATAGCCACCTGATTACTGTACGATTTACTACTGTAAATTTGACAAAAATAATCAGTAAAAGCAGTAGCCATATCCTTATCTGACATGATAGTATTTTCTTCCATGATAAGGGGTCCCATAGGATTCTGGGATTTCTTTAAGGATTTAATATAAGCAAAGAAATCTGTATAGTTATCCTTAGTGGCATTCCTAGCTAACTGTTCCTCAACATTTATTTTTGCCACTCATATGTCTTTTTACATTCGCTTGCGCGCATGCACAAGGAACGTTTTGGGAGAATAGGACAGTTTGGAGGTGTAACTGTCCTGTGCAATACACTGCTCCATTGAGCAGGCGTGGCGGTCCTGCACCAATGGATGCGGGTGCTGTGTATGACAGCGGTGGTCTTCACTCCAAAGAAAACCACCACTGTGTGCTCGCAGTGCCTCACACACCCCCAAAGCTTTGGTGCCATGCTGGGAGCCAACCCCAGCGTGACAAATCTTGTTTTGGCCGATGGGGGTGCCCAATCCCCCATTGGCTCCACGTTGCCCCAAACAGCTTTCCCTGCTGCCACACTGGGAGCCCACCCCAGCATGGAAAATGTCCCGTGTCACACAGCTGTGTGCTCAAACTGCCTCACACTCCCTCAAAGCTTTGGTGCCACGCTGGGAGGCCCACCCAGCGTAAAACATATTTTGCAGCCAGCTAGAGTGCCCAATCTATCAGCTCCCACCCCCCAGCTGTCCTCTGCCATGCTGGGAGCCCACCCTGCATGGCAAACGTTTGAGTCGTCTTTTTTTTTTAAAAAAAACTGTAAATTAAAAATGGTCCCCACGGCGCTTCTCCTGGCCCCATCCCACAACCACCCACCACTGTGCACCTGACTCCCCACCCCTCACCCCTATACTTGCTCTCCGGAGTCTGCACGACAATCTTCGGTGGCCCGGGAACACGTCTGCTCTCTTCAAAGCCGACTGCGAACTGAGGAAATGCTGGTAAGCTGTATAATGGGCTAGATGGGGTTTTTTTTCAACTTTGTTGCATATCTTAGGCATTTTTTGGAATTTGCACCAAATTTTCAACATGGGGTTTTTGAGACCCCTTCTCATGAATGATGTCAATGCCATGGCGTTATTCAGGCCTGAAGGGTGATTTCGCAGCCACTGTGCAAAATCACCTTTTGGGCCTGATTAACAAAATGACACTGCCAGAGTTCATAAGGTGGGCTCTCAAAAAGCCTATTTTGAAAATTTGGTGGGCAATCCTAAAATGAACGTTTTAATGCGTTATGCAGTTCCTATGCAGGCTCGTAAGTTTGCGAATTTTCAATATTTTCACTCCAGATTTTCAACATTGCCATTTTACCACACCTTCTTATGAGTAGTACAGCTGTAATTTTTCACATCTCACCCAAAATGTGTTTCCGCCCATGTAGCACACAATGGCGCAGTCGGTGTGTGAAATCAATGTATGGGACACATTAAGAAAATCACAATGACACTGTTCATTAGCAGAGGTCTTAACATGGCTGTTTTGAAAATTTGGTGAAAAAATTCCTAAAAATGACTGTTTTACGAGCGTTTGTTGCGCAGTTCCTACGCACGCTTGTAAGTTTGTGAATTTTCAATATTTTCACTCCAGATTTTCAACATTGCCATTTTACCACACCTCCTTATGAACAGTACAGCTGTCATTTTTCACATCCTGCCCAAAATGTGTTTCTGCCCATGTAGTGCACAATGGCGCAGTCGGTGTGCGAACTCAATGTATGGACATTAAGAAAATCACAGTGTCACTATTCATGAGCAGAGATCTTAAAATGGCTATGTTGAAAATTTGGTGAAAAAATTCCTAAAAATAACTGTTTTACGAGCGTGCGTTGTGCAGTTCCTATGCACGCTCGTAAGTTTATGAATTTTCAATATTTCACTCCAGATTTTCAACATTGCCATTTTACCACACCTCCTTATGAGCAGTACAGCTGTCATTTTTCACATCCTGCCCAAAACATGTTTCCACCCATGTAGCGCACAATGGCGCAGTCGGTGTGTGAACTCAATGTATGGGACACATTAAGAAAATCACAGTGACACTGTTCATGAGCTGAGGTCTCCAAAAGCCTATGTTGCAAATTTGGTGAAACAATGTCAAAAAATGACTGTGTTATGAGCGTGCATTGCGCACTTTCCACGCACACTCATAACTTTGAGAATTTGAAATATTTTCACTCCAGATTTTCAACACTGGCATTTTTTCACACCTCCTTATGAACAGTACAGCTGACATTTTTCACATCCTGGCTGAAATGTGTTTTGCATCCAGCGCACAATGGTGTGGTCAGAGTGAGAAATCAATGCTCAGGACAGATTATGAAAATCACAGTGACACTGTTCATGAGCAGAGGTTCCAAAATGCCTATGTTGAAAATTTGGTGACAAAAGTCCACAAAATGACTGTGTCATGGCGTTCATTCGCAGTTTCCATATACACTTCGTAAGTTCGAGAAATTGTTGTATTTTCACTCCAGATGTTCAACATTGCCATCCCTTCACACCTCCCTATGAATGCTACAGCTGTCATTTTTCACATCCTGCCCAAACTGTGTTTTTGCACACGTGGAGCAGAATGGTGTGGTTGCTGTGGAAAATCAATGTACAGGACAGATTAACAAAATAACAGTGGTACTGTTCATAAGCAGAGGTCTCAAATGCTTTTATGAGGTGGGGGTAACAAAAAGGTCATGCTGAAAATTTGTAGTGCAAATACCAGCAATCGCACAGGGCATTAGGGTAAAGCACCATACGTGCCAAACACCACTGCAAATACCTGCAAGCGAACGTCCGGCATTGACAAATGCTTGTTTACAGTTCTGTTTTGCATGTCTTAACTCAAAATATGTCCTTTCATTCTTATTTTTCAAGAACTTTTTATAACACTTATTTTTTCTTCTTAAAGAGTCTCCTTACATGTCTATTCAACCACAAAGGATTTTTATGAGTGTTTTTATGCTTAAATGTCTGGGGGATATAAATCTCACTTAGACCCAGAATAATTCTTTTTATAGTATCTCAAACTTGTTGTGCTGATTTATTTTTGAATGTTGAAACCCAGTCTAATTGTTTGGCGGACTGAACTTGGAACTCAGTAAACATGAGGTAGATAACAACAATATTTTTGATCCTCATGGTGATTATAATAACTTTGGGAAAATAGCATTACAAAGAATAGTGGACATTGTAGTACAAAAAGATCTTGCAGCAATTCATGACAACTGGGAATTCAATATATTGAAAGAAATTTTATAACTACAAAGTACTTGTTATTTTGTGAGAGCGTGCCACATAGGAAATAGGATTTAGATTTGAAATCTTAACTAATTTCTGAGAAAGACCCTCCCAGTAGGCTACTCACTATGGCATGTATTTACAATGACCTCACTAAGCTCATTGCACCCCACATCCTTTTAGAATGTGGTAAATTGAGAAGGGAAAGGGGAAATGGATTTATACAATTGTTAAAGATATGAATGATCAATGCTTAAGGGATAAAACAATTACATTGTTAACTACAGAATCAGAAGTAGCATTATTTGGCCTTGGTAAGTTTGTGAACATACTGTATGAACAT
The DNA here is from genome assembly GCA_016271365.2 of Neoceratodus forsteri. Taxonomy (NCBI): domain Eukaryota; kingdom Metazoa; phylum Chordata; order Ceratodontiformes; family Ceratodontidae; genus Neoceratodus; species Neoceratodus forsteri. The sequence goes on from CM028136.1 coordinate 873,904,369, forward strand.
ATGAAGAAGCCAGTAGATGGCCATTTGGTCTATCTAGTCTGCTTGTATTGCAGGATCCACAGCTTGAGCTACTGTCCCAGTCCCCCCACTCTCATACTCCTTATCCATGATCTTTACCTTCCCCTATGCCTATCCCAGCCTGTCTTGAAGCTGCCCACTGTCTTTAATGAGACCACCTCTTCTGGCAGTGCATTCCAAGAGTCCACCACCCTCTCCATGACAAAGTGCTTCCTGACCTCCCTCCTAAACCTCCCCCCCAGATTAAGGCTGTGCCCACTCGTGTTATGGTTGTCACTCAGCTTAAATAGACCCAGCTGATCCACCTTATTTATTTATTTCAAGTATCTGAAGGTCCCAATCATGTTCTCTCTCTCTCTCTCTCTCCTGTCCTCTAGGGAATACATGTGAAAAAAGCTATGCAAGTAATAAACATTAATTCTAAGGCAAATAAGTTTATACACTCTGCACTTTTATAAACAAAAGCTATTTGTGCATTAAAAGATTGTGTATTAGTGAAAAATACAATTTGCCTGGTGGCAATTAGAATGATCCTGGGGGGGGGGTGGAGTAATGCTACAGCTGGGGTACTTATCCCTCCTTCTTCTTAATCTTTGTCTGCAAGAGTCTTATAGAGATATGTGGACAAGAAAGCCTGATTTAGCAAGATAAACAACTGTATTTTCAAAGTCCAATATGAAATACTTTGTATAATACATTGCACATTGTGTATAGTGATTTTAACAAACTTTTTACTTCTTAACTAAGTCTTAATGTTTGATGGAACAAGTTATTCAGTTTTTGTATAGATCCAGAAGCAAATGATTTGATATCTTTTAATGGACCAACATAGATGTAACAATAAGAACAAAGTGCTCTAGCTTTCGGACCAACCAGTCCTTCTTCAGAAGCTAATGGCAGTTGTTTAGAAAATACAATACTTATAACAGCTAGATCATGCAGAAAAAAACAGAAAAAAATCCCCATTGGTTTAAAATACTCATTTAAAAAATATAGAAGATGATGTCAGAGAAGTTTAACAGTACCATACTGCCTTCAGCCAGGAGGGACCCTGGGCCAAAGGTGCTTGGTGGAACATACATACAAAGAATCCTACTGCATATAAGTGTAATTGACATAAGATAACACTGCTGAAGCAGATGACTCCTAAATCAAGCTATGAGTGTCACAGTTTGTATAAGGATGTGATTACTGAAAGGCAACCCCCACCCAGATTAAGGACAAACTAAGATTGTTTTAGGGCTCAAGAAGTTTCAATGCCTGCATTATAGCCAAGAATTTACCAGTATAGTTGTCTTAAAAACATCAATGCTCACTGTGTGATGTGTAAAACCTAGCTGGACCTGTCACCCAGATGTACTCTCAAGCTAGATATAAGGCCCAAGAAATTTCAAAAACCTCTAGTGTAGTGACAGGACTGTATAAATGATAATTTAAATAGAAATTGACAATATTAGTGTCAAACAAAAAACTCTAGTCAAGAAACCTCAAGGAATTAAGACCATGTAGCCTGATATGTACTGATGTCAATATACACTGAGAATGTAACAACTTGATGTACCACAAGTGTCTAAGGAATCTGAAAAAGAGATAACAATGTAATTTCTCTCCTCCTCTTCAGGCAAACAATACACCCTACCCCACCCCACATCACCATAATGTGGGTGGGGGAGATACATAGGTTTAAGGAGATGTTATCTCTCTCTCTCTCTCTCTGTCTCTCTCTCTCCCCCCTCTCTCTCTCCCCTCTCTCTCTCCCACACACACACACACATACACACATACACACACATATACACACACACACACACACACACACTCTCCTAGTGAACCTTTATTCACTTCAGTCACTGCAATTGTTCCCCAAAGGAATTCAACTTGTCATGAAATCCTAAGTAAAAGGGCTCATGTCTCCTACAGCGCAAAAATGTGACACTATTTAACCATACTACTATCTGCATAGTAACATTTATAAGGATTCTGTATAGAACTACCATGAAATAAACCTGCCACCCTCCCCAGGATAAGGTAACTAGAAGTAAATATAAAGTATGTGTATAAGACCAGAGGCCTAACATACCTACATATCCACAAATTACTACAATATTAGCCTAATGTAAAAAGATCTGTCTAGGACCCCCATGCAAATGAGATCACGCACCCCAATATGTACAGAGTTAAAAAAAAATTATATGTGACAGTATATGATAACACTCCTGTATGTACAGTAGCAGGCTAGGTAATCTGAATATGGTGCAATGGAATCAATCCCACCCGGAGCAAAGATAAAAAGTAAGGAGGTATTAATATTCATTATGCGTGTGAAGTAAGAATAGTAACACACTATAACTCTATATATCTAAATAGAGGCCTACCTCAATGTGACAGCAAGCCCCACATCTGTTATATCACATACCTCACAACACATACCCACACACATACATACACACATGCACCCACATCCCACACATGCTGAAGTCCTATAATATGTCAGTTTGAAGAAGAAGAGGTCTGTGGATGTCAGTTTCTGTAGTGTCCCATAAAACCAAGATCAACGTTCATCCCATCTGCTACCATAGTGAGATGTAAAATAAGTTTAATCTCAAAAGCTCGTCTCTGTTGTGTGTTTTTGAGATTTCCTTTTAAGACCATTACTGACATATCTGAAATTGAGTGGTCAGGCTGGGAGAAGTGGTGCCCCACTGGTTTTTTAGCCTTCTTTTCTGTAATAGTATGTCTGTGCGAGTTCATCCTAGTGCGGAGCTGTTGGTGTCTCTCCAACATAACCTGTTTGTGGACATCTCTTGCACTGAATTAAATAAACAACATGTCGTGACGTGCATGTATAACTCCCATGCACCTGGAATTGTCTGTTTTGTGATGTAACCACACAGTCCGAGGTAGAAATGAGCTCACAAGTCTTACAGGGGCATTGATTGCAGGGCCGTGTGCCATTGTGTGACATGGTATTCTGTTCTGGTGAAAGTTTGCTCCTAATAATTAGGCTGGATAAATTTGGTGGTTTTTTAAAAGATAGTAGAGGGAGTTCCTTAAAATACAATTAAAGGTCTCATCCTCACTAAATATTGGGTGGAGGTCTTTAATTATCTTATGCAGACATTCACGGTCTGGACGATATGTGACTACTAAGGGTATTCTGTCTGTAGCTGTCTTTCTTTATATTGAAGTAGTTGTTGTCTTGGTACTTGCATTGCCCATTCTGTTATCCTGTCAATTTCCCAGGAAGAGTGTCCCTGCTCAATAAAGGTGTTTTTCAACATAGCCAAATGTGTATCTCTGTCATCCTCATTTGAACAAATATGGTGACATCGGAGGGCTTGACAGTATATGACAGATTTTTTTGTATGGCTTGGGTGATTACTTTTCTTGTGCATGTATCTCTGTCTGTCTGTTGGCTTCCTGTAAATACATGTATGTAAGGTTCCATCCTTTATGGTGACTGTGGTGTCCAGAAAGTTAACCTTGGTGGTAGAGTACTCCAGGGTAAGCTTTATGGTAGGGTGGAGATTATTAAGTTTGTGATGAAAATCTTTGAGTGCATCGGTGCCCTCCGTCCAGATGATAAACAAATTATCAATGTAATGGAAATAAGCTAGTGGTTTGTGGGGATACTGCCTTAAAAAATCCTCCTCCAAGTCAGCCATAAAGAGGTTAGCATACTGTGGAGCCATTTTGGTGCCCATTGCTGTTCCCATAGTTTGAACATAATGTTTACCATTGAAGTTGAAGTTGTTATGTGTCAAAATGAATTCCATAAGTTCCCCCACCACTCCAGGATTGAAGTTTGTTCCGTCCTTTCTCCTGTATGTATTTAAGGCATGCTGCAATGCCATCTGTGTGTGAATATTAGTGTAGAGGGATGTTACATCCATTGTCACTAAAATGGTATCAGGTGGTAAATCCTTATAACCAGAAAGTACTCGCAAAAAGTGCGTAGTGTCCTGGATATAACTGTCTCTTTCCATAACCAGCAGTTTAAAAATGGTCTCTACAAACCCTGAGATCCCCTCAGTCAAGGTACCATTACCAGAGACAATGGGTCTTCCTGGATTGCCAGGTTTGTGTATTTTAGGCAGTATGTAGAATGTCCCTGGCCTGGGTTCAGCAGGGATGAGGTCACTTAGTTTTTCTCAGACATGGTCTGGAAAAGTTCTAATTAAGCCACATAGTTCATCTTTATATCTTGTAGTGGGGTCACTCTCTAGTTCTCTGTAGTATGTAAGATCTGTTAGCTGTCTATTAGCTTCATTAATATAATCCTCTCTGTTTAAAATCACCACTGCAGAGCCTTTATCAGCTTTTTTGATGACAATGTTGTGGTTTGATTTCAGTGTCCCTATAGCTCTCCGTTTCAGTGGAGAAAGGTTATAAATGGCCTGTTTTTGCCTAGTAGGGATCTGACCACTGACTTGTTGGTGGAAACAGTGAATGTAATTGTCTAGTTTTTTGTTACGCCCACTTGAGGGGGTAAATTCAGATTTCTCTTTCTTATCCATTACATTATTGCTGTTTGCACTGTCTTCACTACCAGTGATTTCTTCCTTGCCATGAAATAATTCTTTAAGTCTCAATCTACAGAAGTATTCCTTCAGTTCACCACAAAACTATATTTTATCCAGTGGTTTTGTTGGGCAGAAAGTGAGGCCCTTTGAAAGTACATTTAGTTCTCCAGTAGTCAGTGTGTGGTTGGACTAATTAACAACTGAAAGGTGCCCATCTCTATCGTGTTGTTGTTCAGTGACTCCATTATGTTCTTCACATTGTTAGGAAGTATGGTATGTTGAAGGGCATCCAATTTCCTATTTTTCATAAGCATGGCTTTTCTTAAGGTCCTTTGGTAGTTGATGTGTATCTCTCACAAGATGTCCTGAATAGGTTCCCCAGATATCCTTTCTAGAGTGGTAACAATTTCAGCAAACTCTTTGTTCAGAACAACTTTTTTGGCATATGACATGTCAGTTTTTGTATGTAACATTTTTTGTTGTAAGATTTTATTTTCCAAAGAGCAAAAAGCAATGCATTACAGGTCAGTCATGACATCATTACATTGGGAAAAAAGAGCAATGGGGGAGAAGGGGAAGGGAGGGAGAGGGAGGGAAAAGATGGAAAGGCACAGGGAAAATATAACTCACAATAATCTGTCTGCAGTAGGTTACAGGGTGCAAAGCTAATATTACTGCATATTGGTATGTTATACATATGCAGTGCTACAGCTGAACAGTCAAGTGGCAGCCAGTGGGACAATACTGGTCTGTATAGGGAGGCAGATGAGGGCATATTTTGGGTTAGTATCTGAGGGGATCTATCACTTAATAGGTAACAGAGAAGAATAATCATTAATATGGGTACTTACCCTCCCATACCACCTGGACCATAGACGTCGTTTGTCCACAATGTGCAGGTCTTGCTGAGCTCAGTCCACCCTAATACATGGCTTCTGGTGAGACCCTGGTAAGTGTGAATTTGGTCAGCCCGGCCCAGGGGAGACAGTTCCCTCTGAAACAGAATAGATGAATAGACAGACACACAAAGGATCATGCACCAATACTGAATAAAGTTCTGAGAGTACTGTACTAAATGTTCTGTTGGTGAGTACAGCCACTCAACTAAATGACATTCTGACTAAACATCATCAATTGGTAACAGCATCAACAATGGATCTTGTTCTTAGTATCTGTAAAGGGACATCACAGGGCAGCTACCAGGGAGTCTCTTCCTTAGCAGAGTCATGTCTATTAGTGGGGAATCCTGGCATCACACAGCCGGTACAAAATAGAGATCACCCCATCCCTGTAGGAGGGTTTTTTGTACTGTAAGTAGAGTAAGTAGGGGGCCCAACATTTCTGGAACTTTGCCAGTTAGTAGGATTGTAGATGTGAAATCCTGACCAGTGCAGCCAAGGCAGACATGGAAGCCAAGACCTCCTCCATAGTGGGGGCAGACAATGGCTCTCTTCATTTGGATTGCCAGAAGTGCCAGCAGTCTGCATTCTTGTGGTGATAGAGGAGGAAGGTCTGACTTAATTCCTAGCACAAAGAATGTGGGAGAATGGGGGATCCTTTAGTGGAGGACTCTAGAGGCAGGTAGGCAAATCTGCTTCCATAGATGTTGTAAGAAGGGGCACACCCACAGTATGTGTAGCAAATCTTCCCTCCTGGGGACTGATGCCTCCAACACTCATCTTTGTTTAGAAGCCTGGCTTTGTGGAGGACCACTGGGGTTTTGTACCAGGCATGTGAGATCTTATTCTGGATCAATCTGGTAAAAGCATCTTTATACCATCCATGTGCATCATTCCATATCTGTTCCCATTGGCCCTGGGGGATATTAAAATGAAGCATTTTCTCCCATTTTCCCCAGGATTCAGCTGATTGGGAGGGGAGCTTGTTCCTCAGTTTGGCACATATCCTGCCAGCTAGGCCCTTGGGGTGGTCTAGCCAGGCACATAACTCAAATTGGGTGGTATGATGTGAGCTAGTGTTGAGGAGGGATTTGAGTGCCACTCGGATTTGCATGTACCTCCAGAAGTCAGTTTGTGGGAGTCCCAGTGACTCCTTCAAACTTTGGAAGGTGGTCAACCTGTGTAATGGAAGCTCACAGAGGTCCCCGACTGTTTGTATCCCCATTCTATTCCACTGTGGCCAGGCTACTCTCCTATTGCCAATGGTGATGTTTGGATTCTGCTAGAGTGGGGCAAGGAGGACAGGAATTGGATCCATGCCAAGCCGAACATGGACTAAGTACCAAAGATTCCTGGATGTCTCTATAATAGGGAGGGCCCCAGCGCCATGTGACCAATGGGTACAGAGTCCTGGGGGAACATCAGAGAGGAAGCAGTTAGCATCCCCACCATGTCCCTTTCCATCTGGATCCATTGTGGGGTTGCATCAGTTTCTGGTTGAAGACAGTGAGTGGTCTGGGTGATCTGAAAGGCCCATTTGTTGCCTTCCATCCATGGGAGGCACTATACACCTTGTGATCAGTGGGCTCTGAGTTTGTTCCAGCTGAAACGGGGCATTGCCCCCTCCCAAAGAAAATCTCCGATCAATTTGCCTATAGGCTGGGCCCAGTTCTTAGGGAGACTTATGGGGATATGGGCCAACAGATAGAAAAACCTGATGGCAGTCACCATTTTGACAGCCACAATTTTCCCTGCTAGTGTGAGCCTCAGTAGTTTCCACCATTCGAATTTGGACTTGATGGAGTTAAGAAAGAGCTGGACACTGGTGCTCCAGATGTGCTTTAATTTTGGGGTAATTTTTATGCCCAAGTAGGAGATCACCTCAGATGCCCAAAGGAGCCCAGATGGGGTGGCTATACTCTGGGTGTGCAGGTCATTCAAGGGTAACAGTTCAGTTTTGGTCTGGTTGAGCTTGAGACCCGAGAGCCCCATGAAGGAGTACAAGAGGGCAAGGAGAGGGGATATAGAGTGTTGGATATCTGCAAGGGGGAGCAGCAGATCATCTGCGTACATAAAGGCAGGATAGGTCGCATCTCCTATCCCAATACCCCTGATATCTGGGTGTTGCTGAAGGGTGGCCACCAGAGGTTCTATAACATAAACACACAGGAGTGGGGAAAGTGGGCAGCTTTGATGAGTCCCCCATTCCAGTGGGAACTGGGCTAATGTGTTACGGTTGGTTGTGACCTGGGTAGATGGGCTGTTGTAGATAGCCTGGACCTGTGCATGAAACCTCTCTCCAACCCTCAGGTGTGCCAGGATAGTGTACAGGTAGTCCCATTGAAGGGAATTGAAGGTCTTCTCAAATTCAACCGCAATAACTGCCGCAGGGGTGTGAAGTGTATGCACTGCGTGCATGAGGTTGAGCAAGGCCCTAATGTGATTGGAGCTATACCAGCCAGGGATGAACCCCACCTGGGAGGGATGGATCAAAATGATTAGAAGTGGTCTAAGCCTGGTAGCCAGAACTTTTGCATAAGTTTTGCTGTCCACATTCAACAGGGAGATAGAGGCCGGTAGCTGCCGGGGTTAGTGGGGTCCTTCCCTTTTTTGGGGATAACAATCATATTCACCTCCTGGAGGGTGGGAGGGAGGATCCCCTGTGCTTCAACATCCTTAAAGACATCCGTCAAAGAGGTGCTGTCTGGGGAATTAGTACCTGGTAAAAATCCACTGTGTATCCATCACCACCTGTGGACTTTACCACCTGTAGGCTTTGGATGACTGCCTCCAACATGATGGGGGAGTCTAGAGCCTTGGACTGCTGAGGGGAAGTTTTAGAGAGGCAAACCTGGTCCAGGAAGGATTGGGTACCTGAGACTGGAGTGGGGTTGGTGGAGGTGTAGAGTCTGGAGTAAAACATGGCCATAATCTCATTTATGGCCACTGGGACAGTAACCACCTTCCCGTGGTCATCTTTCAGATGGTATGTGCCTCACTGCTTGTTGCTGCCAAAGTTGATAGGACAGGACTTTGCCCCCTTTGTCCCGTCCCTCCCAGAACATGTGCTGCAGATGAAGAATAGCTACCTTGGCCTTCCTGTTCAGGAGTTGGTTGATCTCTAGTCAGAGGCCGAGGATTTCTATGCCCGTGGGGGAACTGGGAGAGGGGGAGGACATTGCTTTGTAGATAGTCTCTGCCTGCACTAGCATTAACTCCAGATCAGCCAGCTGATGCTCTCATTCCCTTTGCTTGGCCACAGCATACCCCATGATGCTGCCCCTCGTGATGGCTTTGAAGGCCTCCCACGTGTTTGCTGGGGAAATGTCTGTGATCGGACTGTGTTCCAGAAAGAGGGAGGCCTCAGTTCTTGTCCACGGGACAAAGTCCGGGTCCTCATTAGTAGCCGGTCAAGCCTCCAGCTACAGGATGAGGGGGATGCAGGCCCCCATGTTACTAGGAGCTGGACCAGGGCATGATTAGAGATCATCCTTTGAAGGATAGAGGCATCCAGAGTGCTCTGTAGGAGGGATTGAGATGGTAGCCAGAAATCTACATGGCTGTGGGGGGAGTTGGGTTCAGAGTGATAGGTGTAGTTCCTGACCCTCGGGTGGAAAAGCCTACAAACATCTGTTAGGCTAAGATCTGTCATGAGTTGGTGCAGAGCCTTACCCCCCCCCATGTGGGACTCTACCCACTTGTCATTTCTGTCTAGGCAAGGTACCAGGTTAAGATTGAAGTCACTCCCACCAAAATCAGGCAATCGGGGGTACAAAGGTGCATAGAGTACCAGCCAGAGCATGGAAAAAGTGGGGGTCATCATTACTGGATGCATAAACATTACACAGAATCAGGGGACCAGCTGGGGTTGTACAGTGGGCCATCAGCCACCTTCCCTCTGGGTTGGTCATTGAGGCAGCCAGAGACCACTGTAGAGCTCTGTGGACTAAAATGGCCACTCCCCACTTCCTCGTTGATGCCCCAACATGAGCCACCTGCCCCACCCAGTCCTTTGCCAGCAGGTCGTGGTCCTCTTTGGTTAGTTTGGTCTCCTGGAGGAAGACCACTTGGGCCTTGAGGCAATTTAGGTATGAGAGAATGGTCTTCCTCTTGACAGGAGAGTTCAGCCCCCTGACATTCCAGGTGTGAAAGTTGGTTTTGGCCATGCTGCTGGGTGAGCCCCTTACAGTGTCTTGCACCTGGGTACAACTATGTGGTGTAGCAAGTCAGCCTTCCCCAGACACCCCACACAACTCTGTGTCCCTGTCCCTGCCTAGGGACCTAGTTGAGACCTCTGGGGATGTAACAGGGGTATTATAGCTTAAGGCACCTGGAAACAGGTCCTATCTCCTCTAATCTAAAGGGAAGAGTGCTGCCCTGGAATATTGATGACTAAAGCCTTTAACAATAACAACAGTGAGAGAACGTCACTTACTAGTCACAGTGCTAATAAATCTAAGCACAGCTATACAAAAACAACTAAAAGGTAACTAAGGGTCACAGCCTGGGCTTAGCCATTTGCAAAAACAACCAGTGGCAGGTCCAGTTGTTCCAGCAAGGAGTGATAGGTGGGTGAACAGTTAGGGCTGCCGTGCCCTGCCTTCAGAACAAACTTGAAGGAACAGGGGAGACAGTGACTGGCTTCTATCTCTACTCAGTGAAACAAACAACAGTCCCTAGGGATAACCATTACCCAGAGCAGCAAGAGTCCTTGTCTATACCCAGTGCAACAGTTGAGAGTGTGGCGTGGATGGGTGTGTGAACCAGGGTTACACGGGATACCCAGGTGGAGCCCTGTGGAAGTCTACAGGATCACAGCACTAGTGTACAGGGAGGTCACAGGGTAAGAATGGGACAAAGCACCCCAACTGAGAGCATAGCTCCTGGCATTACAGTACAGATTTCCCATCCTCGGCAGTGCCCTGCAGGGCAACACAGATCCTGTAGGGCACACCTCTTTAATTGGGAGGTGAAGGCCCAGGGATCCTCCTGTAGTTCTTCTGTTCCCCCCAGAAAAGGGGGGGAAGAGGGCCACACAACCCACACTGCTGCACCCGAGACAAAAGAAAAAAGGGGAGAGGAAAAAAGAGGGGAGAACATGGGACAGGCAGAGAGGGGTAGATCAACCTTGCAGTAAGAATCAGGGATCATGGACCTCCACACAATGATGAAACATCCTCACCTCTTAACACGCAATAAGACCCCACACCCCACCCTCCAATACAAACCATTTTGCTCAAACATCACATTCAATTAACAGCAGTACATTTACCCACGAGGGGTAGTTTGCACGGGGGGGCAAGGTAGTGTACAACCCTGTCCATTTTGTAAAACCCTCCTAGGTCAGGGGTGAAAGTGATGCCCTGGAGCATGGAGCCTCCTGTCAAATGAATGAGGCATTCAACCTTTCCCCCAGAACCCTAGAAACCTCCTTCCCCCTTAATCCCCTCTGAAACACAAGCCCTATTAGGCATGTACTTATCTGGAGTCAGCCCTCATACAGGGAGAGCAGTGAGGAGATGCCACTGCCCACCTCCAACTTCTCCATTTTCTCTGATTGTGACCTGCACCAGCAGTTAGTCATATGCATGGCCTGGCATGGGGGGGCAAGACCTCTGGCTCTGATGGTGGAAGAACAGCATCCAGGGATGCTGCCCATTATGGAAAGAACTGTCCATTCTGATGGTCTTGACTCACTAGTTTGGAAAGGTCCATATCTAGGAACTCGTCACCCTCATCATGTGGCAGGGAGGCCAGGGCCAACAGGGAAAATCAGTTTTGAGAGAAATACAGGCTGGTGAGGTCAAGTTCCTACACATCCCATTGGTGGCCTGGCAGCCTGGTGCTGTCATCTCCATTCCTTTCCTGTGAGTGATCCCTCTTGGTTTGCACCACATGCTAGGGGCGCTTGTGAACAGTTTGAGGCCTTGGCTCCAACTTCCGCCTGGGTCCCAGGTTATCAGATCAGTCAGAGGAGACACCCTTGCCCCTCTGCAATGGTGATTTGCAGTCAGCGTCTGTGCTCCTGGGACTCTGAGATGGGCCTTGCAGTGGACTGTTCCTCTGGTTGTTGGAGGGGGGCCAGGCCACCATAACAAAGTCCATGGCCACTTCTGGCATACTGAATTGCAAGGGAGAGCCATTGTGGGTAACCTGGAGCACCGCCAGGTACCAAAGTGTGGATGTTCCAGAATTTGGCTAAGTTGTTTTTATTGGCTTCTAGTTCTGCTTAGGTTTTTCCCATTTTTTTTCATACAAAGGCAACCTTTTTCATATGCTTTTGTTCATATGAAAAATGAATGCATTCAAATAAAAAAAGAAAAGGAAAAAAACTAAGTCCAAATATTTTTTTCACATGAAGCCATCTTTTTCATGGGGACCAATTCTTTTTTTGTATGTCCATACAAAAAAAAAAAAAAAAAAATTGGATCACAAAAAAAAAGGATTTTAAATGTTAAAACATACATTTCTGGGTAATTGTTCCTGAAACTAAGTGCAGAATTCACCTAACGGGGTCCTTATTAGCAAGATACATGTGTTGGTGTGTGTGCAAGATTTCAGTTTCGTGGGTTTTGAAAATAAAAAAAAAGGAAACAAGATGGTGACCACACCAAAAAAGATTTTTTCCTTATGAAACAGGATTGCCCCACATTTTATTTGTATTTATTTATTTGTGCCTAGGATTACAAAGTACCTTTGAGCCAAGGCTCTTTCACAAAGGTTCCACGTCATGCTGGTTACAGGGTAACAGATACTAAAACATAAAACAGTTACAGGTACATGGTTTTAGACAGTAACTTTGCTTGACAAAATCAGACTGAGCAATGAGTAACTCAAGAAACAATAGGAGGAAGAGGGCAAGAAGGGGGAAGGGCTGAAGGTAGGGGAAGGCATAGATGTAGAGGGTCAGGGTGATGCAGCCAAGGGGCCTTGTCAGGATAGACACAGGGCAAGTGCAATAGAAGTTGCATTGGACAGGTAAGTGCAAGAAGAGAGGGCAGAGACTGACACCTATAAGGTCAGAAGCAGCGTAGGGAATGAAGATGTTATGGGGTGCAAGCACAGGTGGAGGTGCCAGTTATGGAGTGGCGGAGCTTTTTTTTGAATGCTCCAAGCATTGCTGTGGATGAGGTGTCACTAGAGAGCTCATTCAGGCAACTCGGAGCCCTGTATGCAAATGATAAAAGGATCTTTTGTTTGTATGGACCAACTTCTTTTTTCATGCCAAGCAGCTATCCAACATACATGCTCAAAACCAAACATTTTAAATTTAATAACTTTGGAACAAATTAATATTTTTTTTTTACTAAAGCAATGAAAGACACATCTGTGGGCCAAGCCTTTATACCCTGAAAATATCAGACCAAAATTCCAAACTGACAGAGCACTAGGTGAAGACAAAAAAAATCACAGCAAAAAACAGTTACAGTATTTTTAAACGTTTTTTGCTCTCCAAATCTCAGAATCCACACATCGGATTGGAACAAAACCTTGGCACATCAAAAGATCTACCCCATGGGACAGCAAATTTTTAAACAAGTCCATTGAATGGTTACAAAGATATTAAAGCGCAAAACTTGAGATTTAACATAGAAAACCCTGCTCAAATAGTGGTAATATAGTGGCCATTATTATGTACAGTAGCACCACTATAATTAGGGTTGAGTAGGGTGTTCAATGTAAAACCCCTAATTTGGCACATTATTATCTTTGCACCATTTGACAAAATCAGCTATAGTTCTGCATGTATTGTCTAGGAGGCAAGGTCTTGATCTATGGAAAGTTTTGCGATGGCAGTTTGTGCGGTCTCTGAAATCTGCATATGTAATTTTCTGTAAATGTTCAATTCTTTCCAATACTTAACATAGTTTCTTTTGGGTTTTTGTTGCTCTCACCTACAGCCTACATGTAATGGAATTTTTTCCCAAACTTGCAGGGCACAGGTGAAATGTCCTGAGGTAGTGCCTTTGAAATGTCTGGTGAAAAAACATTAAGGGCCAGATATTCAAAACTTTACGCTGGGCGCAAACCGTTTGCACAGGGTTAGTGATGGGTTTACGTGGGTCCACTATATTCAAAAGATCAAATAGTGCAGACAAATTGCATTAGTGCTGGGAAAAAGTATAGTGTATGCTAGGGGCAAATTGAGGGTGTGTGAACATAAATACAGGCACAATGCTATACACCGTGCATTAGCGCCTCGCAAAGTGTTTCTGCATGACTTAGCTCGACATTTTGCAGGGTGCAAATTACTGCCCAGGAAAAGGTAGTCTTAACTCTGGGCAAACCAGCTTTGTACGACTATGTGGCTTTGCTTGACTTTGCATGACTTTTGCACAGCTTTGCATGACCCTAACCAGTAAATAGTAAACATTGAAAGAAACCAGACATGGAAGTAATGTGCTGCACACAGATGGCACGCACTATGATGCCATCATCTGCCATCAGTCCCAGCCATGCCAGGCAGTTAGTGGTGACCTGGCACCCAGTGAACACCATGGCAGTGTGTCCATACTGCACACACCTGCAGACCACCCTTCAGAGGACACCAACAGATTCCATTACTCACATGCAGCACTGAGGGTGTGGAGGGTGTTGAGGTGAGGGTGCACAGGTAGCCAGTCTGCACCGCATACTGGCCACAAGGCTGGGACAATCCATGCAGTGCAAATTGTCCAGTGTTGGGAATACCCCAACACCAGTGTGCCTGTCTGATGGTATATACCCCCCCAGCCACATACCGCACATCTGTACAGACACCACAGCACACACAGGCAGCCATGTATATGTCACTGTGAGCATCCCATGCCAGTGGTGCAGCATCTGTCAGTCACACAACAGCATAACAGTAATGTCCACTGTCAGTACACACCTGCAAGATGGGCCTGTCACTGTGTAAAGTGCAGCAGTCATTGATGCCCTACACACCATAGGCATTGCTGTGTCCCTCACACTGCTGGCTCCCTTGTTACTGCAGTGTCTGCTGTGCACTGTTTGACAATTGCATGCAGCATCACCACCTGTGCCTGTGCTGTGTAGTTCTCTAGGGGACAATATTCTATGCGGTTCTGTACAAATGTAGTCTGCAGCAACAACCATACACTTCCAGACTGACCTACAGGTGGAGCTGTGGGCAGACCCAGCCAGCCCCAGTACTTCCAGACTGATCTACAGGTGACGCTGTGGGACCCTGCAGTAACGCTGGATAAACTGCATGCAAATGAGGACATAATGAAATGCTAATCCAGATGTTTGCCCACAAACTGCCGAAGTAGACACATTTGCATGTCATATTTGAATATTGCAAATTTTTGCCACGGGGAAACATGATAGCACTGCGCAAACAGCTTAGTTCCATGTAAAACCTGTGTAAAACCTGTACAAATGTGACTGTGGCTTGCAATCGGTTTGTAAACATGGTACTGTCCTGCAGAATTTCACATGTGCTGGTGCTTGCAGCTTTAAGTCTACTCCTTTGCCAGCACACACATTGGCCACATAGTTCACCTTTACCTTCCTTCCGATCACTGTGCACTGGGCTGCTGTTGTAGTTTGCACTTCCTGGTTGCTATAATCAGAGCTGTCTTATTTGCTGGGCTATTTTTGCATTGCACTCCCAGCCCAGTTTGCCACGCTTCCTTAGCACACTATATTCAGCAGGTTTAGCACCGGGGCTATCTCTTTTGAATATAGTGGGCTATTGGGACTGGCCTAATTTAGCACACCGGGCAGTGCTAATTTAGCCCCAGGGCAAAGTTTTGAATATTAGGCCCTAAATGATTCCAGAGTTACGAAGTTTAAAGTTTTGTGTTTTCCTGTTCTGGTCAAGCGCAGTAGGGTTTTTGAGATAATGTTCTGGTGCAAAATGAAATACTGGATGTCGCAGGACCCTTTTTTGGTTTATCATCACTTGCTTTGCACAGCACTAGACATTTTTTTGTGCTGTGAGAACCTCCATTTTGTTGCTTTTCTCCATGAATTAATAAGCATGCAAAATACATAAAAATGCTGGCATTCCAAAAAACAAACACCAGAACCTAGCTAAACAGGCCCTGCTTTGCTAGATTCTGATGGTTGTGTTTTACAATAAGGTCAAGCAATTCACCTGTGTTCTGTGTATCTCTGTATAAGAACAGCAGGACTTTCTTGATTTTTATATTTCCTTGGTATCCAGTAGCACTTGCCCAGCCTTCTGATTGCTGTCCACTTAATGATTGTATCTTTCCCTGGTGTCTGGTGGCCCCCCCACCCTCTGATTGCCATCCCCATAATGAGTGAATCTTTCCCTGGTGTCTAGTAGCATCCATCACCCTCTGATTACTGTCCCCTTAATGATTTAATCTTTTCCTGGGGTCTGGTGGCACCCCTTCCTCCAATCACTGTCCTTGTAATGAAATAATCTTTCCCTGGTGTCAAGTGGCACTGCCCACCCTCCGATCTTCATTCCTGTGATGAAATAATCTTTCCCTGGTGCCTAGTGGCACCCCTCCCCACCCTCCAATTGCCATCCCCACAATGAAATAATCTTTCCTTGGTGTCTTTTTCAGATTAGGATAGGCATTTAGAGAGTGGGTGCACCCGCCTCACCCTCTAAATGCCATCCCGTGTGAAAAAATAAAACTTTCTCTTAATGTTTGTTTGTTTGTTTGGTTTTTTTTTGCTTAACTTGCAAAAAAAGAAAATGGTCCCTTATCAATATGACCCCCAACCCCACCTCCAACTCAGCACCCACACCCCCAGTGCACCCCACACACACCCTCATTCAGGTCACAGGGCAAAAATCATTCTCCGATGGAAGACACGTCTTGTTGCTAGAACAGCCAACTGCAATATGAGAAACTAAGGTAAGTGCGGTTCAATGTATTTCAACGGGGTTTTCATCTTTGATGTATAACTTTGTCTTTTTGCATACTTTGAGCCCAAATTTTCAACATGGCCTTTTTGGGAATACCAACAAATGAACAATTGTGGTGGAATTATGCAAATCTGGCTCAAAAGGCAATTTTGTGGACACTTGGAAAATTCACCTTTCAGGTGTGATTTGAAAATTTTCACCACCCTTTTGAATATTTTGACCCCAAATTTTCAACATTGCCATTTCTTCATACCACCTCATGAACATGACAGTTGTCATTTTTCAAATTCTGGTCAAAATGTGTTTACCCACCTGTGGCATGGAAAAATGTTTCAATGACAGTCACTACTGGGTTAATGAGACGGGATAATAAGAAGGCTATGCTAAAAATTTGGTGTACAACTATGGCAAAATGCCCAGGTTATGAGCGGTCATTGCAGTATTTCAAAATTCACTCCTGACTTTACTAATTTTCATTATTTTAACTCCAAATTTTCAACATTGCCATTTTTGTACACCACTTCATTAACAAGACATGTGCCATGTTTTAAATCCTGGATGAGATGTGTTTTCACATTTCTGGTGTGAAATGACATTTCTGCAGGTATGCTAAAAATGTCATGTTTATAAGGCGAATCATGAAATGACTATCTTGAAAATCTGGGGTCAAAACTGAAAAACAAAACAATATGTAATTGTTAACAAACTTTGTGAGTAGTGCCTTTTTTTTTTTTTTTTTGCTGTTCCTTTTCTTCCCTGGGTCCTGCCTGTTACCTCTATAGTTTTCCCCCTCACCATCCCTGAGGATCAGGACCCCTTCCCCTACTGCCCCCATGACATACCCTTCATGGCAGGGGTTGGGGAGCTTCTCAACCCACTGTCACAGATCCAGCTCAGGAGGTATCCTCTTGGGGTGGCTCACTGGGGGGAACCATCATCATTCTGTATGGTGGGACCTCTTTTTCTGTTTTTTCCTTGTGGTGGGGAGCATGCAATGCCACCAGTGTTGCACCACGCATGCATCGGCATATGGTAGATCAGGTGACTGCTCCACCTCCGCCCCCACATTATGGGACCTGGCTTATCAGCCCCCAGCCGCTGCTAGAGGTCAGACAAGTGCCAGTCTGTGTCCCTACCCTCCCTCAGGAAAGGAGAGCTGTTCTCTGGATGTTTGATCCTCTCCCAACCCCAGCCAACCCTTGGCAACCTGCTTGCACTGTGAACATGGGTTACCAGCATGGCAGGAGGTAGGTAGTGATATCTCAGCTCTCCACACCACTGGGCCAGTGTGTAGTGCCATTCTTGACTGAAATGGGTATGTTTTGTGATCCCGTGCTGGTGAACTAAATTTGAAGGTGAGCTCAGTGATCCAGCTGGATGAGGTCAGGGTGTGGGGATAGTGCTGTTATGCAACACCCCTCAGCAAGGGAATAAAAGGTGCAGGGTTGTAAGCACAGACCTGAGTACCATATACTGAAAACAACTGTTCTCTTGGCGTACGGCCCTGCAACTTGCCCCCTTTGCCACAAAAGTAGGAAAATGTGGCATTAGGGTTTCCAACCCTAACTCCCCACCCCAAGCAACAAAAGGAAAAACAAAATGAGGGTTTTGGTCTCCAGAATCTTGGTGAATCAGTGGTGGGTTCTTCCTTGGGGTTGTCAGCCCTACTGCCCAATACCCACTCCATTGCATGAGCAAACAATATCACACATAGTCTCCTTTCTTCACACAGGGCCCACAGGTCCCTGCATGAAGAAAAGTACAACAAATTGAATTGGCATTTTATGGCAAGACATTTTTTTCTACCATTGAAGTGTATATTATTATGAGGCAATGGTTTGGAGCTGTGCTTCTGATTGGAGGCTATGGGCGGGGGACAAGGGGTAAGCATTAGGATTGACAACCCCAAGGAAGATCTCACCACTGATTTTCCAAGACTCCAGAGAGACCCAAAACCCTAATGTTTTTTGCTTTTTCCTTTTGCTGCTTTGGGGTGGGGAGTTATGGTTGGAAACCATAACGCCACATTTCCCTTCTTTTGCCGTGTTAAGTTACCCTAACTGGCACATTAGTAAAGATTTTTGCAAATAATTTCCATTCTTTTTGAGACAGTGGAATCATATCCTCATTTACACAGATCTCTTCAGCACCTGGAGATATAGATGTGCAGAGCCTACGGAAGTGCAGGGTTCTTCTGACCCTGCCGTTCTGTGCAGCATTGGATGTCAAAAGTTACGATACTTATGAAAGTGCATGAAAAAATTCAATGTACCCTCATAACTGTGTTTTTTTAAATATTCTGACCACAAAATGTCAACACTGTCTTGTTATGAACAGACCACATGAGGATGATTCTGTGCCACAGGAGCAAACCACATTTTAGCCAGGATCTGAAAAATGGCATTTTTCACATTCCTGAGGTGATGTGACAATATGGCTATGTTGAAAATTGGGGGTCAGAATATGTAAAATTATTGAAGTTATGAATGTGTGTTGCAAAATGTCAATGTATGCTAACTTTGCCATTTTTAAATATTTTCAACCCATATCTTCAACACAGCCTTTTTATTGTCCCAACTCATGAACATAGGCAGTGAAAATGTTCAAATTCTGTCCAAAAGGTGATTTCACCAAGTGAATGGGAAATCACCTTTTGGGCCTAATTTGCATAATTTCACTGTCAGTGATCATGAGGCAGTGTCTCAAAAAGGTCATGTTGAAAATATGCAAAACTTATAAAGTTATGCATCAAAGTTGAAAAATCCCTGGAAATACTTTGAATGCCTTTATCAATCAATCAATCAATCACTTTATTTTACCAGGCATAAACACCATTGAGCAAGCTCATTTTCACAGTGGTCCTGGACATATAGCAATACAATACATACAATACAATAAGTACATGGGCACAGATGAATGCAGTGTTTTACAGGATATGCACAAATGGCCAACATCAGCTGACCTGTCAGGATTACAAGCAAATGCAATTCAAGAATAATAATATTATAAGAAGGTGTGGAAAGTCATCAGTCCTAAACAACCTCCTACTGTTGGTAGTAATCAGAAAAGAGCAGGCAAAGGAGCGGCTGTGTAAAGGAGAGAAGGGGAGAGGATATGAAGAGCCAGGGTAGATGAAAGTATGCAATGGGTGCTGGAAGTCACCTATGAGGAAGGACCTTGATAAATGTTCTAATTGCGGAAATAGTGAAAAAGGTAGGGAAGATCATCTTTGTCTGAAACAATTGCAATTTTCCCTCAAGAAAGCGGCAAGCATCTTTTTGAATGTGGATAGGCCTGGGAGTGATGACAGTTTTAGTGCACTTTACATGGAGTTCCATAGGGATAGAAGTGAGATGTTGATTGCGGCCAAGCCATAGGTTATATTTACTCTAGGAATCTGAAAGCAGAGTATTGAGAAACGTCTCAGTCCATAGAAACCCTTGGCATGCATGAGTAAGCTAGAGATGTATGTTGGGAGCTTATTTGAAAGTGCTCTGTGGTGCCAGAGAAGAGCATTTCTTTTCCTCCTAGCTGATAGAGCAGACCCACCCAATTCCTGGTATAGCAGGCAACGATGAGTACGTAAGGGTAGGTTGAGAATAAATCTTAGGGCCCAGTAGTATAGAATGTCAAGTTTGCTGAGCAACGTTGGGGGGACAATGAGAGTACATAAAGTCAGCATAATCCAGTATGGGTAAAAATGTAGATTGTAGTAGCCTCTTTCTAGCATCTAAGGTTAGCAGAAGTTTAATCCGATAGAATAGGCCCAACAACTACCTTAATTTCTTCAAGATTTCATTCAGGTGGCATTGGAAGTTGAGCTTGTTGTCCAACCAGAATCCTAGGTATTTAAAGGTTTCAACTATTTCAAGAGGTTCATTAATAAGCGTTAAAATCCAGGGAGTGTGTGTTGATCTGAGGCCAGCTTCTGGTGAGAGAACCATGATTTTTGTCTTTTCGGCATTCAGGAGGAGTTTGTATTTAATAAGATTATGTTGGAGCTTAATAAAGTCTTGCTGTAACTTCTCCTGTGCCACATCTAAGGAGAAGTTTATGGTATATAGTACAGTATCATCTGCAAATAAGTGTATATTAGCGGTTTGTAGATGAGTGTCCAGGTTATTGATATAAATTGCAAATAGGATTGGACCTGATATGGAGCCTTGGGTAATGCCTCGCAGAAAGTTTTTTTGTGATGACAGGTCACCTGCAGCTTTGACTTGTTGCAGTCTGTTGGTGAAGTAGTCGGAAAACCATATTTTTGCAGAGCTGTCAAGTCCGAGGCTGCTCAGAGCTGTGAGCAATATATTGTGCTCCACAGTATAGAAGGCTTTGCTCAGATCCAGGAAGAGGGCGATCACATGTTTCTTAGTATCTAGTACAGTTTGCCAATCTGTGCTTACTTTCACAAGTGCTGATATCATGCTGTGTTTGGCTCTGAAGCCAGATTGTGCAGGGTTTAATAAGTCATGCGTATCCAAATGTTCTCTTATTTGGGCATTAACAATTTTTTCAAGTAGTTTCAACAATGCAGGGAGTATGGATGTAGGCGATTATCATTCAGATAGCATGGGTCTCCCGACTTGAATAAAGGTAGGATACAGACAGTTTTCCATGGCTGGGACAGTTCTCCTTGTGTTAACGACAAGTTGAATAAGTGTGTAATGGGGGCGGTCAAGTAGGGCTAGCCAAGTTTGAGGAAGTATGGTTCTATGTTGTCTGCACCTGTACTCTTTTTGGTATCCAGGGAAAGTAGTGAGCCCTCAACCTGCTTAAAAGTGACTGTATTGAAGCTAAATACAGGAGGATGAGGTAAGCTAGGATTAGAAGTGTTAATAAGGTTGGCAGCAGGGTCACCCAGAAGATTAATTTTAATAATAAGTGAGGTGTCAAAAGCTAGCCCTGCAGTGGTAAAGTGATCATTTAGCTGTCCAAGAATATCAGCTCTGTCTGTATAGGTATCCCCATTGGGCAAGATTTTGGCTGGTAGAGATGATTCCACAGGGTATCCTTCAACTTCTCTGAGGATGTTCCAGAATTTGGCTGAGTTGTTTTTATTGGCTTCTAGTTCCGCTTGGAAGTACCTAGTTTTTTCAGACCTAATTAGCTTATTGCAGGCATTTCTAGAGGTGCGGAATGCTAAACAGTCTGCCTCCAGAAGTGATTTCCTCACTCTTTTCCACAAGTAGTCCCTGTCCCGAAGTGCTTTCTTCAAAAGAGGAGAGAACCACACAGGGGGTCTTTTCTTAGATCTGATCAGCCTTAGTGGGGGCATGCTTATCGATTAGATTCATTAAATGGCTATGAAAGATATTGAATGCCTCGGAGGAGGCTAGAAAGAAGTTCTGCCATCTGATATTGCTTAGATGTTTCAGAAATTCATTCTGGGAGAACTTTTTCATGCTTCTTCTCAATATAAATTTAGTGACCTGGTTTAATTGCAGGGGTTATCTAATACAGGCAATAGCACAATGGTCACTTATATCATTGAAGAACACAGCTGCATGTGAAATGTTGTGAGGCTTGCTTACTAGCATAAGGTCCAGTAAGGAACTACGCTCCTGGAATTTTCCATTTGGCCTGGTGTTTGCAGGTGTTATTTGTACCAAGTCTACAGCATCACAAAGGTCCTTCAGTCTTTTAGAGCTGTCATCATTCCAGTTCAAATTGAGGTCCCCTAGGATGATACACTCTGTATTAGGGCGGTGTTATGCAATGCCAGGTATATAAAAAACAAGACAGCAATTATTGCTGACCTTGTTGAGTCATCTGACCTGGCTTTCATCACCGAGACCTGGCTGGACAAGAATGCTGGCCCCATCCTGGCATCAGCTGTTTCGGCTGGGTATTCTGTGATGTATCGGCCGAGATTGAATCGAGGGGGGGGTCACTATCTGTTTAAGATCAGAACTGGACCTTGTAGAGGTTCCAGTGGTGTCCCCTAGATCCTTTGAGTGTATCATGGGAGCAGGTGTGGGCTACTCATCTACAATCCACCCAGTGATGAGAACGTTTTTCTGCAGGAAGTAGCAGAGTTCATTGTCGACCTGGTGTTGGAACCCTCCAGGTAGTTGGTCCTGGGGGACTTCAATGCTTGGATCGACGATGAACTCTCGCATTTTGGTCAAAACCTACTCCAACTTATGAATTTGTTGGGCTTCAAACAGGTTGTTACCACTGCTACCCATATTCAGGGTCACTCATTGGATCTGGCGTTCACCCTGGGGATGGAGATCACTGGACTGGTGGTGGAACCAGTTGGGTAGTCTGACCATCACTCTATAAGGTTCAATTTTATGGCCCCCCCGAGACCAACCCCTTTGGAGATGATTCAGTACCGCCCTTTAAGGGGTGTTACCTTGTCTAATGGTGGTGCTGGATGTATCGAGTTGGCCTATGGAGTGCCTGGAACCAGATGCCTTAGTAGTGCACTATAATAATAATATGGTGCTGAAGGCTCTGGATGCCATAGCTCCTGTCCGAGTTGGCCCCCTCTCCCTCCACCCTCAGTCCTCTTGGTTTGATGGGACATTGAGGGAGCTGAGGAGAGTGGAGCAAAGATTGGAATGCTGCTGGTGGAAGTCCGGCCTAGAAAGTGACAGGCTTAGATTGATCGCCCATTATTCGGACTATCAATCAGAAATTTCCCATAAGAAGGCAGAGTTCCTGTCCAGGGACATTGCTGCATCAAGGAATTGACCAACTCTGCTCTTCTGGACAGTTGATAGGCTGTACAATCCAGCCTGTCTGCAGGGCTCGAGAGCCTTTTCACAACTGGAATGTGATGAGTTTGCTTGATTCTTTTATGACAAGATGTCAACGATCAGGTTGGACATCCGCAGAATGCATTCAAATTATCATAGTGGAGATCGATGTGTGGTTATAGGCCCTCGATCTGTCTGGACATACTTTGACCAGCTGGCAATCATGGATATCATGAAGATCATCCAGGGCTTACGGACGACTTGCTGTAGTTTGGATCCTGGCCCCACGCGTCTCCTTGTGGGTTGCGTGACTGTGATCGGACCAGTACTTGCTGAGATAGTCTGGCACTCTTTGGACCAAGGGGTGTTTCTGGAGTCTCTGAAAGAGGCTGTTGTGACACCCCTTTTGAAGAATTCTTCCCTTGACACAGACTGCTTCACGAACTACAGACCAATCTCTAACCTGCCCTTTTTGGGTAAGGTTATTGAGAAAGTAGTCACGCTGCAGCTTGATGACTTTCTTACCACCCATGTAATCTATGATCCTCTCCAATCTGGTTTCAGGAAGAGGCATAGTACCGAGACGGCATTGGTTCAAGTACTTAATGATCTTCTAATTGCGAGAGATTGGAGGAGCCATTCGATCTTGGTTCTCCTCGATCTCTCTGCTGCGTTTGACACCGTGGACCATGGGATATTGCTGGAATGCCTGCAGCTGATCTGCGGACTATCTGAGATGGTCCTCAGATGGTTTCATTCCTTCCTCATGGGCAGAACTCAGAGGATAGTATCAGAAATTTTTTCCTCTGCTCCCTTTGGGCTGCCCTGTCAAGTGCCACAGGGCTCTGTGCTCTTTTGCCCATGTTGTTCACAGTGTATATGCTACTGTTAGGAGACATTATAAGGCAGTATGGGCTGAGTATTCACTGCTATGCAGATGATACTCAGCTTTATATGTCCTTTGTACCCAAACAGAATGATGCATTCACGGTCTTTAACAACTGCCTTGCTGAGATTCAGGACTGGATGAGTGCCAACTGGTTGAGGCTGAATCCGGACAGGACTGAGGTGCTGGTAGTGGACCCTGGTCACCATGCAGAGAAGTTGACTCCTGGGTTCCCCTCTGGCCTTGTGTTAGGGGGGTAACCAGTTGAGACCTCCTGAACAAGTGCAGAATCTGGGCATAATACTTGACTGCGAGCTGACACTTAAGTCTCAGGTGTCAGCTGTTGTCAAGTCCTCTTTCTACTATCTGAGGAATATAGCCCGGATAAAACACCTTGTTCCACATGATGGCCTTCCTGTGCTGGTTCACGCCTTTGTTTCCTCGTGTCTAGATTACTGCAATGCTCTATATCTAGGGTGGCCGGGGGTAGACCTCCACCGCCTGCAGCTGGTGCAGAATGCTGCAGCCAGGTTGTTGACTGGGTTACCAAGAACTTGTCACATCACACCTGTTCTGTGTGAATTGCACTGGCTGCTGGTGTGTTGGAGGATTACCTTCAAGGTCGCATTGCTGACCTATAAGACCCTAAATGGACAGGGACTGGGCTACTTGCAAGATCTCCTTCAGCCCTACCACCCTTTCTGCCCACTCTATTCTGCTGATGGATTGCTAGAGATTCCCAGGGTTTGTCTTCAATCTTCCAGGGCCAGAGCCTTTTCTTTTGTGGCTCCAACCCTGTGGAATTGTCTACCTCATCAGATTAGAGAGTGCCCATCCACAGAATCTTTTAAGGCGTCTTTGAAGAGCTTTTTGTTTGTATCAGCTTTTGATTAATTTTAATTTCACTGTCTTTTTAACTGTGTTTGTATTTATATCCTTATTTATTATTGATGTATGCTTTTCTGTATTTGCGCTTTGGCATCTGAAAAGCGCAATATAAATAAATTATGATTTGATTTGATTTGATTTGATTAAGTGGAGGCAGTAATGTTTGGGGTCAGAATATGTAAAATTATTGAAGTTATGAATGTGCGTTGCAAAATATACCCCAAAAAATAAATAAATAAATAACAGAAAAAAACCTGTCCAAATTCTTTTGTCATATGAAGCCATTCTTTTTCTACAAAGGAAACCTAAGGCAAATGCCCTGAGGCATGGGTTATCCTGGAGGACAGCCAAATTTTAAATAAATCATAATTGATATTCTTCACTAAGCATCATGGGAAACATATGCAAATGTTTCCCATGATGCTTTGCATTATTGGGGTATGTGCACTTGTGCATCCTTTTTCATTCATTTAAACTCCTTTTAAGACTATACCAACTCCCTAAGCCTCTTTCAATCTGGTTTTAGATGTGCCCACTCCACCTCCTCTTCCCTGCTCCACCTCACAAACCATATCCAGTCTGCCATGGACAAAGGTCACCTCACCTTGGCAATCTTCATAAATCTCGACAAGGCATTTGATTTTGTCTCCCACAATCTTCACCTGAGCAAGTTAGCTTCCTTAGGTCTCTCCCCTTCTTTCACAGACTGGTTCAAACCACACCCCTCCCCATCCTTTCTGATATCCCTCAAGGCTTTATACTGGGCCCCACTCTCTTCTCTATTTTTGTCAATGACATCCCCTCCATCTGTTCACCAGCACTCACACACACACGTATGCTGACAATACTATCATCTTTGCCTCATGCCCCTCACTCACCACTACACAGGCAACCCTGCAGGAGACCTTTATAAAAGCCCTCAAGTTGAGGCTAACAAACTGAAATGCAGCACCAAAAACATTTTGGCATGGCCTACAGCTCCCCCCAGCAATTGGGCAAAATCTCAGCTCCCCCTTCCTTCTTCTCCTTGGATGGCACATTGATTGATACTGTAGAGTCCTTTAAGTACTTGGGGTCTACCCCAAGCTA
The DNA here is from genome assembly GCA_016271365.2 of Neoceratodus forsteri. Classification (NCBI taxonomy): domain Eukaryota; kingdom Metazoa; phylum Chordata; order Ceratodontiformes; family Ceratodontidae; genus Neoceratodus; species Neoceratodus forsteri. The sequence goes on from CM028136.1 coordinate 873,930,231, forward strand.
GACTTCTCCATTCACATTGACATCATCTACACCAAACTCAGGCCCAAGGCTAGGAGCTTTATATAGAATCAAAGACTGCCTCTCGCCCCCCCAATCCACAAAGAATTAATCACTAAGTTAATTCTCACCACATTTGACTACGCTGGTGTTGTTCACAGTTTGGCCCCCCCAATCATTCATCTCCAAACTAGACCCTCTGTATAACGCTCTCTGCCACTTTGGCTCAAACCGCCTCTTCTGAACCCAACACTCTTCCCTGTACTCCGCTCTTGCACTCCCCTCCCTTGCCACTCACCATGTCACACACTGTGCTGTGTTTATCAGCAAATACTGGTTCAATCTCCTCCCCCCATCTCTCTGCCTTCCTCTTCTCTTCTCCCTCATCAGACTATGGCCTCAGATCCCATGACTCTCACACCTTCAAACTCCTGTTTCCACACTCCCAAGCTGGCAAGGCTGCTTTCTCTTACAGACTCCCAGACCTATGGAATCATCTCTCCCAATCCATCCACCTTTTTACCCACTCTAACCACACTAAAACATCAGCTGAAGCTTCTCCCATCGCCCCCTGCAAGTGATCTCCCCTCATCCACCTTGATGCCTTTCCCCCACTCCCCACCCTCCCTAATATAATATACAGTCTTCCCTACCCCCTTCTCTCCTATACCTACCCATATCTACTCCTCACATGTGCGGTCCATTTACAGGTACCCCTCGCTAGCTGGTTTCTCTGTCTCTCCTTCGCTACATACTATGCTCATTGTAAACTAGCTTCCCTCTTAGACAAATGGAATTTGCACCTGTACATAGCATTTCCTAAGTCAATCTGTACCCTAAATTGCATATTTTGTCACTTCTTTTTAATTATTGTTTACTGCATCTTAATTATACAATGATCAATACTGTACCCTGTTTTGCTCTCTCACTGTATCACTGTTTTGTTTCCTTACTGTAATTGTTGCAATGTTTGCTACTTGATTTTTATGTATCCCATTCCCTTTTTCCCGGGTCACACCTGGAAATGAGCCTTGGCTCAGTGTGCCTTTCTCGGTTACCAAAATTTTAAATAAATAAATAAAACAGATTTTCATGGGGACCAATTCTTTTTTTGGACGCCCATACAAAAAAAGAAAAAGGATTTTTAAAATAAAAAAATAAATTTCTGTGTTTTCTTTTCAGAAAATAAGTGCAGAATCCACCTAATGGGATCTTGATTAGCAAGATACTTGTCTTAGTCTTACAGAAATAACAGTATGCTGCATATATACAGAATGTATACCGCATGCTTAATTGTGCAATGTCTGCATGTGGTTGGCATACACAAAGTGAACCTATGTGAACCAGGCCTAAAAAGCACATCAGGTTTGCATGCTGGAAGCTTAACATGTGTGCAGCAAATAAGCTGGTGCAAACATCCTCTAAAAATCACATCAGGTTTGTGTGTTGCACGTTTGACATGAGTGCAGCAGTTAAGCTGGTGTGAGCATAATTTAAAAATCATATCAGGTTCACATGTTGCATGCTTGCCATGTGTGAAGCAGCTAGTCTGGTGCAAATCTCATCTAAAAAACACAGTAGTTTCGATTTCCTATACTATAGCATGGCCCAGTTGGTAGCATATCCTCCTCTGAACTAGAAGGTTGTGGGTTCTTGTCCCACAGTGGGATTGAACTTGCACCTAAAATCACTGACATCCGAGTGTAGTATTGGGGGGTGCTGTACTGCTGGGGTGCGCCGTCCTTCGGATGAGACGTTAAACCGAGGTCCCTTCTGCCCATACTGGTGTTGTCCTGATGATTGTCCAGGTGGAAGTAAAAGAACCCAGGGCACTCTTCGCGAAAGAGCAGGGAGCATTCCCAGTGTCCTGGCCAACATTCCCCTTCCCATAAACTGGTTCATGCAATTATCCAGGCTGTATGTGGGTGATGATGTGAGATATGGCTTCCATCACACATTCAGTCAATTTACTACCAGTCTAGCATTGCTTGTAAAGTGCTTTGGGATACTGTGTATGAAAAGCGCTATATAAATGCTGATTCTTCTTCTTCTACTACTTGTAGCAATTACAGCCATTAAAACACCATTTTTATTGATTTCCCATTCAAATTATGTAAATTCATTAATTCTGATCCTATTGCAAGTTGTTTAATGGCTTTTATTTTTGGTCAATAAATTGCCATTAATTTGTAAAGTATTGTTTGCTCACTGCATTAAATGCCTAGGATATAGATAGTTAACATCCCCATTCCAGATGTGCGAAGAGGGGCCTCTGTGTTGTGAAGCCTGACTATTTTTGTTTGGGCCTTGCATATCCCCTTATGCATATTTAGTGCTACAAATGTGTTTCTCCATGACTGTTATGGCTCACTTACTTTCCCTTTGTCATTCTGCATGGAGCATATACACTATGGCCATGTTGAGCACTCTTTGTACTGTGTAGGGTCTTGGAAGCTTGTGCCTTACCTAATATTTTGCTACTGAAATGAAAGACATGGACACTAAAAATGAGGGATAGTGAGGAACACTAACCCTCATGATGATCAGGGTACATCCTGAAACATGGAGATACAGTACCTCAGAACACAGTGGTAACCATTGTATTTACCTGTACTGATGTTATCCCCAGAGAATTAATTTCTACTATAAAGTAGGGGTGCCATTTAGATAGGACAGGGGGTGCAGTTGCCCCCCTCGCATTTGTTCCAAGGTTGTTCTTATGGTGTGGCAATAATGGCATTAAATCTGGATTTATTCTTTTGCACAGTAAGTGTCCCATGGCTTGTGTTGCATTCACGCTGCAGGTGCACTCCTGACTCAACTGTGTCTGTATTGTGTTGTCCACTCTACACAGAAACATAGAAGTTGATGACAGATAAGGACCACAAGGCCCATCCTGCCTACTCATTTTTTCTACCTTATAAATGTGCCATAGGCCTTTACTCTGTCAATGGCCTATCTATTCATACTCATCTGTTATGCTCCGTTATGCCTATCCCATGCCTGTTTGAAGCCCTGCACTGTATTCATATCCACCACTTCCTGAGGTAGGCCATTCCATGCATCCACCACCCTTTCTGTGAAAAAGAACTTCCTCACATTGCTCCTTAATTGTCCTCCCTCTAATCTCATGCTGTGTCCTCTTGTCCTGCTATTTTTCTTATATTTAAACATGTTAGACTCTTTCACCTTGTTAATGCCCTTAAGATGTTTGAATGTTTCTATCATATCACCGCTCTCCCTCCTTTGCTCTAGTGTATACATATTGAGCTCCATTAATCTGTCCTCATATGTTTTCTGATGTGGTCCATGCACCATTTTTGTTGCCCATCTCTGGTCTGCCTCCATTTTGTTAATGTTCTCATGCAGGTGTGGCCTCCAATACTGTATGCAGTACTCCAGATGGGGCCTAACCTGCGTCTTGTAAATAGGGATTATTACCTCCCTTTTACGACTTGTGATACCCCTATTAATACACACCAACATTCCTCTAGCCTTACCTACTGCTTTAGTGGTCTGCTTGGATGATTTCAGGCCATCTGTGATGACGATGCCTAAGTATCTTTCTTCACTTGTGATTGCCACCACTCTCTCCACCTATTAGCAACATCTCCATCACATGGAGGAGCTCCAGCCAAGAAAGTGCATGAGTCATGTGAGTGGGATACTGTCTTTCCCACCAAAGAGTAGACAGGCTACACAATACAGCCTGGTGGAGTTGGTGTGCACTGAACTCTCAATAGCAGTGTTGTGGTGGCATATTTTTGTTGGTCTACTCTTAGTGAGCCACCATCTCCCTTGATGGTGGAAGGGTCTTGGGGTGAGCTAGAAGCTAACTCAGAACTAGGCTACCTATTTACTCTACTAGGCTTACCTCACAAAAACAAACGGCACAACCCCCCATGCAGCAGCAAGCTAGGCCTTGCAGCAGCAGTGACAGAGGTGTGGGTAGTCTTCATAGGCCTCGATCAATGCAGTGCAGCAGCAGTCATGGCAGCAACAAAGCAAGAAGCAAACAACACAGGCTGGGTGGATTAGGTTGGTGAGATGACTTGGTCAGTGACCACGTTGGCCTGGGATGTCAGTTCTAACATCCAGCTTTTGGCAGAAGGATGGTGGAGGAGCAGATTAAACACTGGGCTGGTGGCACACTGGGCTAGGCCACAGGTTATGGCATGATGGCTGGGAAAGTAGGAGTAAATAATTTTGTTTTGCAGGGGGATTGGGGAAGGAGGAAGGACTAATATATTAATGTGTTTTTCACATTTCTGCACCATTGGGTGGCTTTATGACCCCATATGGGATGGGCATTGAATGGAATTGAGTTGAGGAGAGAAACTGGGACAATGTTGTTTTTTTGGGGTCAGAACTTCAGCCAGAAAAATGGTTAGTAATTGGGGAGTTTAAGCCCAAATCTGATGTACTGTTCTGGGGTATAGACAGATGAATCTTATACGTTTGAATTTTTCCTGAGTTGCATATCACTTTTCAGTCACAGCAAGTAAGTTTTACTTTTAGAAATGTTCCAGACACATTACAGAGCTTGCTACTGAGGGGCTAACTAACACCTGACCTCCACTGGTTGTTGACTCCCCCCTGCTGAAATCTGATGCACTGCTCTGGGGTATAGACAGATGAATCTTATACATTTGAATTTTTCCTGATTTGCATATCACTTTTCAGTTACAACAAATAAATTTTACCTTTTAGAGATGTTGCAGACATTACAGAGCTTGCCGCCTAAGGGCTAACTAGCACCTGGCCTCCACTGGTTGTTGGCTCCCCCCCACTGAAATCTGAAATGGCGCCCCTGCCATAAAGTCTAAATTTACAGGATATCCTCGGTGTGAGCTGCATATTTTCCATGAGGGATGGATGAGGGGCAGAGCAGTTTTCATGCTTAAAATGAGGATTGTCCCTGGCAGTCAGGGACAGTTGAGTGTTATGGTATGCACAGACTACTGGAGCCCCACTATAGTCAGGCTTCTGCACCCTTCATGATGCTGACCTCCACATCCCCACACTCAGGCATATTATGGCATAGAGCAGGGGACAGTGCAGGGTCGTGACCCCTTGAAATGAATGAGGGTATCTTTTTATAACTATTTTATATATTATTGAGAGAGTGAGTTGGAGATTATTCTCCAACTTATCATAATGTACAAAATAATAATTCAAGATAACTCCATTCATTTCAAATGGGGTATGCCCCAGCACTCTGACCCATGGACATCATCTCTTAAAGATGCCTACCTCTGTATCCCTAGTACTCAGGTAAGAGACTCTTGACTCATATATATACTTGGTGGGTTGTTTGTACCAGCATGGCTGCACCCACTACAGTGTGTGTGAGTATGGGACGGACTGGTCATATGGGTGGGGGGTGTCAAGTTATTGCTACTTTTGTGTTTGCCCCTTAAAGTCTGTTTGCATGGAAGCATTCAAAACTATGGAGAGAAAATAGTATAAGTACAGGCCAGACAGAAGTAATTAAGTAGTTTTCTGGGTAAGTTTTATGTATTGGGGTGGGAAGAACTACGTGTGTTTATTTTGGTATGTGTGCTACAGTTCAGCAGTGCAGCTGAGATGAGGTGGAACAAGGAAACTAAAAAGTATATCAGCGTCAATAAGCATGCTGCATGTGTGCAGATGTATGCAGATTTGTACTGAAGTACAAGCAAGCCATTTCTATGTAGGTAGAATAGCTTAGTGGTCAAATGCACTAAACTGCAAACAAGGAGCCCTAAAGACCTATGTTTAACTCTCATTAGCCCCCACTTATAAACTGTATGATCCAGAGCAAGTCACTTAACTTTATGTATGCAGTATTCATATCACATGTTTACTTTTATGTGTGCAGCATGAAAACATTTTATATAATTATTTCTGTAAGGGTATTCAGGATGTCATTTTATTGGGTTTTGAAAATTTTTGTGAAAAAAAAAAAGGAAACAAGATGGTGGCTATATGAAAAAAGATTTTTTCTTTATGAAACAGGATTACCCCATATGAAAAAGGATTCATTTTTGTATGGACCAAATTCTTTTTCATTCCAAGCAGCTGACCAACAGACTGTACAGAGCATACTCAGGACTGAAATTTTAAAATGTATTGACTTTGGAACTGATTAATATATTTTTTTATCAAACCAGTGAAAGGTACACTTACAGAAATATAAGTGTGCTGTGTACATGCAGAATGCATGCCACATGCCTAATTGTGCAATGTGTGCATGCGATTTGCATACACAAAGTGAACCTAAGTGAACCAGGTCTAAAAAGCAAATCAGATTTGCATGCTGTAAGCTTGACATGTATGCAGCAGGTAAGCTGGTGTGAACATCTTCTAAAAATAACATCAGAATCGCATGTTGCATGCCTGACCAGAATGTAGCAGTTAAGCTATTGTGTTGTAGTGTTGATGCCATTGAGTATACAGGACATCATTGGAGCTGTGATGCCGTATGCCTATTCTGAGGGCTGCTGTAACACTACTGCATGATCCAGCATAGCTTCATACTCCCTGGATGGTATTATGGCTTTATTTTTCAACCCAGAACAATTTGACTTTATACTTCTTATCTTCTAGAACAGCCACTTTTCTTGGAGACACAGCACAGTGATCTGTTGAAATAAAAGATAGAGGTTTAATGTACCACTTTGTAAAATACATAATGATGTGCCTTTTGGAGAAGAGATTTGCTCAGACATACAAACTTAATGCTTATTATATGCTAATTAAATTTCGATGATACTGCCTCCCGCTGTTCTTTCTGTTGTGAGCTTTGCTTTTGATAACTTCTGTGCTGATTATGTGTCCATAATATTATGGTGTTAGCTGTGCCAACCCCAATATCCATTGCACATGGACAACGCCAGCCACCGACAACTGATACTCTTGCTATGCAATAATGTGGTTGATGGTACTGTTATATGAATTGCTCAGAATACCTCAGAATCATCTCCAGATACCACAGAAAACACTCTGAAGACAATTCAAGAGCCCAGTGAAACATCACTTTGCCCAATAGATAATAGCCTGCAGACAACAAAAGAACTGACCACAACTGCAGCTCCCACTCTACACCAAACAGTAAGTATTAAATTTGAGCACTACACACCTTAGCAACTCAATGCAATTGAAAAGTAAAGAAAAATGGGGAACTAATTTCCTCAGCAGAATAATATTCCAGCAAATAAATACATTTTCTCAAATTTAAAACACTGTGTAAACTGAATCTTTTTTAAAAACAAAAGAAAGCTGTTTCATAAGCTCAATAAGTCACTATGGGGTGTGTGTTATACAGTTCTAACACATGGGTAGGGGGCTGGATGCACTGGGTCTGTGGCTTTGTGCTTCACAACAGCCCCTAGCCATGCATTAGAGCTGTCTAATGCATACTTCATTGTGTCTTATTGCTTACTTCTTGAGTATATCATTTCAATGGTACAACAAAATGGTATATTCATAAACATTTGTGTTATAGTAACAGGGAATAGTCACAACAATCAATGTTTTATTAAGTTATTCAGTTACGTAAAGTAATTAAATCTGTGATTATGCAATCTTGGTAGCCCATACACATTAAGAGGTACTGTCTTTGGTTAACAATTGTGCTGAAGAAACTTCTTGAGGTTGCCATGATATCTGAAAATGTCTTGAACTGCAATCTTAAGGTTTACAAGGATGTCATGGTAACGTTTAGAAGTTTTAACAGTGTGGTTATTAAGCAAAGACTGTACATTATCCTCAGTATGGTGCATGTTTCTGTGTTGTTAGGGATGGAAATATATCCCTTTTTAAAAGTTGTCATGCTACACTATCTACGCTTGCAACTTTGCAATGGTGTAGTAGTTTATAGCTGGTGTAACTTTTAACATTTGTTTCAGCTCTCTGATTCTGAAAGAATACTTAAGACACTGAGATATGGTCTGGGAGGCAATCCTTGTAAAAAAACATTAAAAATTTGAAGACAAACATATATACGTCACCATAAGAACTTACCACACACTATGAAACATGGTGTGTGGTCTATAAAATATAACAGGACTATTTTTAAACTCTTGAGGTGTCTTTGGTTATAAGACCTGTTGGGTTGCAGTTTTGAGGTGTCTGGTTAACACAGAAACCTCTTGAGTTGCAAATATGTCTGTTGCGTATGGACAGTCATATAGTATCTTCAATGTGACTGTGGAATATTCAAGGATGATACACGGTCATGCTAGTGCTGAGCAATATTACTGATTGAGGAAAACACTCTTTCTAAAACAGTGGGGGAATTCAAACATGCATGGAACAGACATAAGGCAATTATAGTGGGGGGTTGCAGGAAGTAGGCTGTTGGTTAACTAGAATCTGCAGCTTATCCAATAGGTAGGGAAATGGGCAGACTGGGTGGGCCAAGTGGTCCTTATCTGCTGTCAAAGTCTATGTTTCTATGTTACTTCCAGAAGAAGTACAGTATGTATTGTGTGCACCCCTGCAACCATTGCTTTTTTACTATCACAGGAATAGGTGTTACATTCATTGTGTATTTGAATGTTTGACTGTGTTCTGAAAAGGAAACACTATGGTGTTTAGAAAAAAGAGATGCAATCAATTATTTTATTTTACCTGTCTATCACATAGTAGATATACACATTGATAAATTAGAAATATTCACTCCTAGAAATTAACATCATGGGGGGGGTTGTTGTGTGTACGGAGTGCAGAACAGCATGAGGTTGTTGTAGCTAGTGGGTTTTTCTTGCAGTTGATACTGTGCATTACTAGATGTGATGGAATGCTTTTGACTGCCTATTACAGTGTACCGAGCAGACAGTTAACTGAGGAACTATGTGTTGAGTTGTGTGAATGAGTGGTTGATCTAACTGAGAAATCTGAGGTTATGCTAAGATAGTGATGTATAGTTTGATATAATGGTACTTACATTCCTCAACTGGAGGCCTGGCAGGACCTGCAGCAGCTCTGGATGGACCTGGATGGGGCTCTGTTGTTGCTTGTCCCTTGGCCATGGTTGGGGTTGTTGGTTCAGCCACAGAGGGTTCAACCACCATTACATCTTCTTCTCCCTCTGTGGCCTGTTGGTCACCCCCAACAGCGCCCTCCAGCTGATCTTCTTCCTCTGGAAAATAGTAAATGATATTTCTTTGTTGAATTGCATAATCTGTCACACTTTTGTTGTTTTAAGCTTTACATTGTACAGGTGCTTATGGGTTACCCCCTTGAAAACTATCAATAAGCATGTACAGTGTACTCTGGTAGTGTAGATAGTGTGTTGGCACCACTACACTTTGTCCCCCCCTGCCCAACAGTGACAGAGGACACCCAGCTTATAGCAGCACATGTCTTGCATTCCTGCAGTTATCAACAGATAGTGAACATGTCTGTAGACCTCTGTGGCTGTTCAACAAATGACAACTTACAGTATCCACTGCAAGTGCATTGGTTCCCACCATGGAACAAAACATTTGCTATACATACTGCAATAGGCATACACAACTTTTTGTATGATGTAATTCATTGAGAAAGTTGTGTATGACTAATATAGTATGTAGTGCAAGCCCATTGGTCCCCTAGTGTGGATCTATGCAGTAGGAGCTGCCACTGTATGTTGTCATTCAGTGGTCACATGTGGAGCTGTATGATTGTGTTTGTTGCTCCTCAGTGACTTGGGGGAAGGGTGAGCTGGGTGTCCTGTGTGGGTGTAGGGGTGCCACTAGACTGCAAGGGATGGATATAACTGTCTTTCGCATCTGCTAACATGCTGTGCTGGGTGCTTAGAGCATTTTGATGGTGAACAGTGTTAAACTCATGCATACATGGGCACAAAGTCACAACTGTACAAAACATGTGTAAATGGTAGTCACAGACAGGTGGGCTGTAGTATTACATACTACGACACAGCAGCCACCATTCATGGCTGGCAGCCCCTCCTGCAACACACCCCTTTGAAACCTATGCCAATGTATTTCCTGGTAGTCTACTGACTCTAATCCCTGTGTGGTGCTGTGAACTCTGTGAAAAAACAGTTCCATGCATCTCTGGTCATCTAGTGGTTCCTTCCTCCCCGACTGATAATTTTATTGTGGCCAAATAAGTGATGTGTTCATTGCAGATAGTGTGGTGGCACCACTGCACTTTGTCACCCATTCTCCAATACTGAAAGAGGACACCCAGCTCATAGCAGTCACTTCCTCATGTTCCAGCAGTTATCACCGGATAGTGAACACAGCTGCAGACATCTGTGGCTGTCCGACAAATTACAACTTACAGTATCCACTGCAAGTGCATTGGTTCACACTGTGGATTAAAACACTTGCTATACATATTGCAATAGGCATACACCACTTTTTGTATGAAGGCATTCATTGAGAAAGTTGTGGATGACTATTGTAGTATGTAATGCAAGCACATTGATTCCTCACTGAATATCAATGTAGTAGCTGCAGCTATTGTATGTTGTCATTCTGGAGGTACAAGTGAAGGAGTGCGGTTGCATTTCCTTCTCCTCAACAAGTGTGTGTGGTGGGTGAGCTGGGTGTCCTGTGTGGGTGTAAGGGAGTAGCGGTGTCACTAGGGTACAAGGGATGTGTAAAACTGTCTTTCACATACACTAAGGAGAAGACATACTGTGCTTGATACTTGGTGCATTTTTGGGTGGTGAACAATATACAAGTCATGCATAGATGGTCACAAACTTATGACTGTGCAAAAGACTTGTATGTGGTAGCCACAAACAGGTGGGTTGCTGTGTTGCATGGTGCAACACAGAAGCCAGCGGTTGTGGGTTGCAGCTCCCCCCTCCCTGCATACCCTATCCCCTTGAAAATAGCCCATAAGTAATCACTGAGTGCCCTGCTACTCTAGTGAATGAACTCTCTGTCTGGTGCCTTGTTTCATGTTAAAAAACAGCTTTGTGCATCTCTGGTAGTCTAGTGTATCACCACTACCTGACTGATAACATGATTGTGCCCATTCCTGATAGTGTTGTGGCAATGCTGCCCTCCCGAACATCCGCACAGTACACCTACCTCATACCACTCCCTTCCCCACCCTCCTGTAGTCATTATGGGCAGTGAACCCACCTACAGATCTCCACGGCTGTCTGATAAATGGTAACTTAGACTATGTGCTGTAAGTGCAGTAGCTCACACTGTGAACCAGTACGTTTGCTGTGCATACTGTGATTGTCATACACAACTTTCTGTATGAAGGCTTTAATTGAGAATGTTGTGGATGACTATCATTGTATGTATTGCAAGTACATTGGTCTCCACAGTGTGGAACAATACAGTCATTAAGCAGACAGATATGGAGGTGTGTGGTTGGCTTTGCTGCTCCTCAATGATTGTGTGTGTAGGGGGGGTGAGCTGGGTGTCCTGTGTGGGTGTGGGTGTAGGGGGCTGGGTTGCCACTAAAGTATAAAGAATGGACAAAACTGTGGTTCACATGCAATAAGAGGCACACATGCTGACGTGGAAACATTGCACATTTTGCTGGTAGACACTGTAAAAGTCATGCATACATACATAAAAAGTTATGATTGTAAAAAAAAAAAACAGGTGTGAATGGTACTGATAGAGAGGTGGACTGTAGTATTGAATGCTATGATACAGCAGCCGCCAGTACTGGATGGCAGCCCTTCCTTTCCCCCGCTGCAGCACACCCCCTTGAAACCTGTTTGTAAGCAGCTTCTATGTGTTCTGATAGTCTAGTGAGCATACTCCCCATGTGGTGCATTGACCCTGTAAAAAATAAAACAGTTTCATGCATGTCTGGTAGTCTATTGTATACCTGCTATCCAATTGATAACATGATTGTGGCCAAATAAATGACATGGTTGATCTTTATAGTGTTGTGTTGCCACTGCTGCCCCACCACCACCCCTCTCCCCTCTCAAGCACCCACAGAGGACATACAGCTCAGACTACTTCCCTGCTCTACCCACTCTCCTGCAGGCATTACGGGCAGTGAATACACCCACAGATCTCTGCGACTGTGTGACTAATGACAACTTACAGTATGTACTCTGAGTGCACTGCTCCACACTGAGGTCAACACGTTTGCAATGCATACTGTAATTGTCATGCACAACCATCCATATGAAGTCATTCATTGACAAAGTTGTGAATGACTATCATAGTATGTACTGCAAGCTCATTACTATGAAGTGTGGAACAATGCAGTAGCAGCAGATACTGCATGCTGTTATTTGGTAGATAGTTTAGAGGTATGCGGTTTGATTTGATGTTTTCAATGACTGGGTGGGGGAGGGAGTGGTCTGAGCTGGATGATGTGTGGATGGGTAGGTGGGGGGTTGGGATGCCACCTGACTACAATGAATGGATAAAACTGCCTTTCATTTACAGTACACTGATAGGACCACATGCTGTGCTGGATTCTTCATGCATTTCGTTGATCAACAGTGCAGAACTGATGTATATATGGGGATATAACAGGTATAAATGGTAGCTACAGAGAGAGGGGCTGCTGTAATGCATGTCACAACGCAGCAGCCACAAGTTGTCAGTGACACTCCCCACACTGATGCTTTGAAAACTGTTTGCAATCACCAATAGTGTGTCCTGGTAGCCTAGTGACCCTACTCCTTGTTTGGTAGTTTGAACCCTATGGAAAACAGTTGCATGCATCTCTGGTAACCTAGTAGTTCTTCCCTCCCCAACTGATAGTGTGATTGTAGCCAAATAAGTGATGTATCCATTCTTGATAGTGTGGTGCCACCCATGTACACAACCCCAGCTACCCTCCATTATACAACACCCACAGAGGACAGCCACTTAATATCACTATCTTTCCTGCACCAAAGGAGTTATCGACGGACAGTGAACACATGTGCAGACCTCTGCAGCTGTTTGAGAAATACATTGGTTTACACTGTGGAGCAATATACATAGATACATAGACAGTGTCGGCAGATAAGGGCCTATGGCCCACCTAGTCTGCCCATTTGAGCTTGTAAGTTCAGTTTGTTTTCCTAGAAGTCTATTTCCCCTTACCCCTGACCTCTAGAATTCCTTTATGTCTATCCCATGCATTCTTAAATCCCGTGATTGTTTCAGCCCCCACCACTTCCTCTGGCAGGGTGTTCCACTTGTCCACCACCTGTTCCGTGAAGAAATTCTTTCTCACGCTTCCTCTGAATCGCCCTCCTCCAACTTCATCCCATGCCCTCTAGTCCTGAAACATCTTTTTCGCTTAAAATAGTGTTTTCCTGCACCCTGTTCCTCCCTGTAAGATACTTGTATATCTCTATCATATCCCCTCTCTCCCTCCTCTCCTCCAGGGAGTACATGTTCAGTTCCTTCAACCTGTCTTCATAGGACTTGTGCTGCAACCCAATATGTTTGCTACACATACTTCAGTAGGCGTACACAACTCTCTGTATGAAGTCATTCATTGACAAAGTTGTGGATGAGTATCATAGTACATAGTGCAAGCCCATTGGTCCCCCAATGTGTTACAATGCAGTAGCAGCAGCTACTATATGCTGTAATTCAGCAGGCATACATGGATGTGTGCAGTTGGTTTGCTGCTGCTCAGTGATTGTGGAGGGGTGAGCTCGGTGTTACATGTGGGTGTGGGTGCTGGGGGGTTAGGGGTTGCAGTACACTACAGGAGAGGGATAAAACTGTCTTTCATGTGCACTATGAAGAACACATGCTGTGCTGGGTGCTTGGTGCACTTTGCTGGTGAACACTGCACAATTCACGCATACATGTGTATAAAGTTAAGAGAGCACAGAAACAGTTGTAGATGGTAACCACAGACAGGAGGTCTGCTGTATTGTATGCCACAACATAGCAAGCACCATTCATGAATGGCAGCCACCCCCCACCTCATATCACCTTGAAAACTGTGCATAAGCAGTCACAGTGTGCCCTGGTACTCTAGTGAGCATCTAGTGACCATGCTCCTTGCCTAGCACCTTGATCACCATTAAAAACACATTTTCATGCATCTGTGGTAGTCTACTGTAGCCCCTCTCCCCAATTGATACCATGATTCTGACCAAATAAGTAACATGAGCATTCTGATAGTATGGTGGCATCCCTGTCTTCATCTCCCCCCCAAAGCAGCCACACAGGACACCTAGCTTGATTTGAAAATGCACCATGGCATCGATTTCTAAGACAGATCATTTAGCAGCATGAATAGTACAATGTTGATTTCATGTACAAGTTGTGGTTTATTCCATGAAATTAAAAAAATATACCAAACTAGGATATCTTTCTGTTCAGTGCTAAAGTGGCTTAAGAAAAAAAATACCTAGGAGCAGTTTTGGTACAGTGCTGTTTAAAGTGATGTAGTTTAAAAATGTCACATAATACTAAGTTGGGAAATTGATCAATGGTTAGAACACACAATCCAATTTTTATCTATTATAATTTTATACAAAAGCATCCATTAATGATACATCTAAGGAATGCTGTTTTGTGTGGTGTAAACAAAGAGAAAAAAACTGCACCACAGTAAAACTATTAGACATGTCTAATTTAAACTGATTTTTTTAGCCTGAATGATAAATCAAACAGAATTATGGAAAACAGCATCTAAATGATCGGAAATTCTGATTTTCATATCTATAAGATTGGTGCTGATACAACAAGTGGAAACAGTTTAAAAAGTGTTATGTTATAAAATGTTACATACAATTCCACAAGGGTATTAGTGCTGCTGGACAGTAAAATCCAAGATGGCCAACTTCCTGTTGTTTCCTGCATTTCCATTGGTATAGAAAGCTCATTTCCTTTTGTCTTTCAAATCCTCTTTTGTGAGCATGCAAAATCCTTGACCATGACTCATGAGGACATGGATCTCCTTTTGCAAGCTGACAAAATCCTTGACCATGAGATTAACGTGAAGAACGAAAGTGTGAATTTTTTTTTTAAATAAAAGACATGTTTTAAATCAAACTGATTGAATATGATTTAATGTAACTTTTGGGGGCTCTATAAGCCATTGTTTTATATTATTTCCTACATTTTACTAAGGATTGGTAAGGAGCAAGAAGGCAGGAAATGCCCATGAATACTCGTATTAATAAGTATAATAATTCAGGCTTCCACCAGATAGTAGAAAAGACATTTTAGAAAAGAAACATTTTCTTGCCAATTCTCATTCATGAGCGTGCAAATTAGTTAACTGCATCTTGTGTGAATGGGGATCCCCTTTCATGAGCCGATAAAATCCTTGACTGTGAGATTAATGCTTGTAACGAGAGTAGGAAATCAATCATTTTGTTTAGAAATTAAATTCATGTTTTAACTCAAAGCAATTGAATGAATATACTGTTTAATAACTTTTGGGGGCTATATAAGTAATTGTTTAATAATATTTTCTACATTTTAGTAAATCAATTTTTTTTATCGATCCTCATTCGTGAGCAAGCAAATTAATTAACCGCAACATGTACGACCAAGGATCCCCTTTTGTGAGCCGTCAAAATTTTTGACCGCAAGATAAATGCGAGGAACAAGAATATGGATTTAATCATTTTTAAGGGTAACAAGATGTTTTTCATTGTTGTTACTTGTTATATGACCTTCTGTATGGTTTTTGCTGTTTAAAAAGTGACTGCATAGTCTCATTGTTAAATTTTTCTGTTAATTTAAAGAATTGAAATATCCTTGTCCGTGAGCATGCAAAATCCTTCATCATCAGTGAATCACGGTCAAGGATTATTTTCAGAAATTGCATTTTACTACATGTTTTCTTTTATATTTGCATGGGGATAGTATATTTAAAGGTGAAACATGATTTTTATGTGTATGATGACTGCACTGTAACAATGCTATTTTTAAATTGTTATGAAGACAGTGCTGATAAAAAAATGCTTTGTGCTTATGAAAGAGGAGAGCACAATGTTGTTAAGATTGTATTTCTGCAATTTTTATGAAGACACTTCCTTCTCCCACCCCACCCCCACCATCCCACTCCCATTCCTCATTATAGGGGCTGGTAAGACAATGTACAGTGCTCAGTGTAGACTAATTGGAGGACAGAGTTCACAAATTCAGCTTTAGTAGTGCACTACATCAGACTGTTGTATAGCTCTGTTGATGGGCAGCAGTGTAGCTTGTGATGCTTGCTGACATTTGGGAATTGATGGTGATAGGGAAGCAGAGTGTGGTGAGGATGTATGACTGGGTGGGTAAGTAGACAGTGTTGAGATAATGTCTAGGGTGGGAGTGTCTCACCTGGTTAAACAACTGGAAAAAAACATGTCTGTGCTGCTGCAGACTATGTCTTGAGTGCAGGGATCCAGAAAGGGAGTCAGTTTATTCCAGGCATGGCATTGCTACTGCAAGGTGTAGCATTCACTGCATGTGTTTTGGAGTTGTGGGGGTCAGACTGTCAGCAATACAGAGTGTGTTTTTGGGTATGCACATGACTAGTGAACAGGGTGTGAACATGCTTAGAGGTACATGCTGACTGCATGTGGTATCTGAATACAATAGCTATTCCATGGTGCACAGCACAATCCACTGGATAACATTCTATGAGAGACATGCAAATTGACACATAAGTACATGTGAATTCCCTCATTGCACCTTGAATGTATGATGCCCCATTTGCATGTGGCTGCCTGTGAATTTAACATTTCCCTGCTGTCTTGGTTTCACAGCATGACTGTTTTTTTTTTGTTGTTTTTTTTTTTTTGCTGGCACATGTATTGGTGGGTGCAATAGTGTTAATAAAGAGGGTATCCACCAGTAGGCTGATGAGGCATCCTCCAGCAGGTTGATGTGATGCATCCAATGTGAATACCACAGTGTGTGATTGGCACACCTCATTTGTGATAGGGCATTTGACCAGTGAAGAACAAATTTGCATTGGAATCTTACGCATGTACTTTACTACTAGGAAAAGACACATATGCAGTAAAAATAATGTGTCACTGCATGAAACAAAAAAGATAATAATTTGTACCACTGTGAGTGGCCATGCTGGTGTACTACATATAGCAGTTAATAAATATGCATTCAATAATTTATCTCAAAATGATTACAATGGATGGTGCATTGTGTAATGATTTCTATATGCCAATTGTCATTTTATCTAACAATTTTTGTTTTTTTAGGAGTGACTTTGAAAAGAAAAGATTGAACAGTTCAAGAACAGTTAGTAAAATGACTGTTGCATGTAAAGTGCAGCCAATTTTGAAGTGAAAGAGGTATATTGGTGGCTCCATGTCATGTCATGATGAGAAAACTAGTATTTCTCATATGCACAAAACTGCTCAGTGTTCTTCATCTTCTGACACAGTTTCTAAAGAATGGACGCATGTGAAAAAATGTGTACATCCTGGTAAACTACCATTGGAAAATAAAAAGAAAAAAAGTGTCTCACAGAAAGGACCTGTACTACAGCCTCATGAGGCAAGTTGTGGTGATAGATGTCACAGCACAGCTCAATTCTTAAAAAAAATGGTACATACTGCTAAGATTAACCGTATCATCTCAGCAGTTGTCAGACATAAGGGAAAGAAAGTAAAAAACAATCTTTCTCTGATGAAACTATGTTTGAGAGCAAGATGCTTTATGAATATGGTCATGAATATACAGTCACAATTGTGGGCTGTCATGATGTCAGCCATTGATAAACTGAGTGACAAAGTTGTTGACATGAGAAATAGACTAATTGCATTTGAATACAGACAACAGAGACAATCTTTGTTCAGTGTCTGAAGGGAAGTGGATGCATTCTTAGCATTCTGAAGCATCTATCTGGGAGGAAATATACAATGTTCACAGTAGTAATGTAACTTTGACATTGGATGTATGTGGCAAAGTGTAGAATATTTTACTTGTGTCAAATGGTAATAATGTCATGGATGACTAAAATGACACTTGTGAAAATATTGCACAGCGGAAGTCACATGCTAAGAAATGGCCTTGTGATTACATGTACAATATCAGGGAAGAATCATTTCCTGTGATTGAAAAGTTCCTTTTGAAGTTCTTAGACACAAAAAAAGACACAAACTGTTTGCAAGCATTGATAAGTGCAATATTATACCTTTTTCTGGTCTGATGGGACATTCACTTTCTTGTTTGCAGACTGGAGCATGTGAGAGCATATTCTATCACTTTTGTATGATTGCTGTGCACAACTCTGGTATGCAGAGATTTGTACAACAGCTGTATCATGTAAGATCTGCCGTGAGAGACTTCATGTGTTTTGATTCTTTGCTAAATGATGGAGATGTTGATGGTATCATTGAATTTATAAAAGAATTGCAACCCCCCAAAAAATTGAGGAAAACTATTGATACCGGTGGCACCATAGATCTGATACAGACTGGCACAGTGAAAGAGCCACAGTTGCTAAGAAAATTTGGAACTGAGACTGCTAACATTGAAATAAGCAAAACTCAGAAATTTGACATTGTCTGTGTCTCCTGTGAATGATTGTTTTACAAAGAGCAGTCTGTTACTGTGGACCTGTACAATATCACACAGTGGAGTGAGATGTCTGGCCATCTGGTTGCATATTTGCTTCTGAAGACAGACTTTACTTTAGAGGGTGCAGTCCCACTATGCACATACTGTTATCATAAGATCAAGTCTGACAATTTGGCTCTTTGGTTGGCACTAAATGGCATGGAAGTACAGAAGACCCCTGTAGAGACTGTTGGCTTGAATTTGTTTGAGAGAATTTTAATCCAGGCAATGAAGTCATTTCAAACCACTGTGAGACTGAACACCAAAATGAAAGAATTGCTGAAAAATTAGATCATTAGGTTATTAAAGGGCTCTATTATTTATCTGTCTCTACCACTGCAAGAGAATGTGCACACCATCTGTAGAGAGAATAGTGTTGTGATTCTGGTAAATGGAGTTCCAACTAAAATCAAAACAATATGGCAAGACATTGTTAGTTTCTTTCTCACTCTCCTGGGTGGCACTCCTTCTAGCCTGATCCCCCAGCCCCATCCCCACTCAGGGCCTACCTTCTGCTGTCCTCTATGGCTTGCCCCCCCTGGTAGGGTGGTGGGGGATCCCTCAACCCGCCAGAATGGATGCGGTGTGGAGGTTACCGCTATTCATGGGAGTCAGGCCTGTGGGGATCGGCTGTCATTGTGCCACGCCCAGGACTCTTTTCCCCTTTTCTCCCCTTAGGAGAGGAGGCATGCAATGACACCCTAGGGAGAGAGCACACATGCGTCTGCAGGTGCACCTCCCAGCTTCTGCCTTCACTCCTTCCCTTCTCTGAGTGACAGTGTGCTGTTCCTCCACTACCACTAGGGGCCAGTTGACACTGACTGCTGGTGACCCATCCTCCTCGGAGAGGAGAGCAGTCCCTCAGATGCTCGATCCTTCTTCTCCCCTGCTGACCCCTGGCTGCCCATTTTCATTCCAGAACACAGGTCACCGGCGTAGCATGAAGTAAGGTGACCAGCACCTATGACAAGACATTGTTAATGTTGAGAAGGTCAAGCATGCTTTGCAGTACCTCAAGCAACATAATCTTTTCTATCTCAACATTGACATAGGCACATTTGCTGATCTTCATATACAACCTGATATGCCTGGGTGTCCAAAGGCTATGATTGAAAAAGTAGAGGTTGCCACAAATGAAAATGTGTACGAACAATACACTATCCACTCTTTGCATGGGAAGGACCCAGTTGTGGATGATATAGATTTGTACCAGATGAAACAAGTAGAGGCTGGCCCTGTCAGCATTTGGGAGAGTACACTTGAGGCACATTGCTTTCCAGATCTCTTCCCACATGGTACAGGTGTACACCTGGACAATCATGATGTTTGGGTTCCTGGAGCTGAGTACAGAGCTTCAAGACTTCTGCATTCAAATGAAAAGTTTCATAGAAACAATCATATCTCTTTCATCTTTTGTGGGAGAGTAAACTTAGCATTCTGTCTGCAAGCATTGCTCACACATTGTAACTGGGAACAGAATTTACCAATATGACAACTGCACAATTGATATACAAGTTGGAGAAGAAAGATGAAATATTACAAGCTAGTCTTTCTTCAATTCTGTCCAGTATGCATGGAACTAAAGATTATTGGTACGGACGATACTCTGAGATGATGTGGATGTTAAGGGAGCATTGCCAAGTGACATGGTTCATCACACTCAGTTGTGCGGAATACTACTGGAATGACTTGGTTGAGCTTCTTGGATGGGCTAACTTGGATGTGGATGGCATACAGAAAATGACTCTTGGTGAGATGTGTTCACTAGATCCAGTCTCAGTGTCATGATACTTTCAGCATCAGTTTCAGGCACGTTTAAGATTCATACTGTCCAAAACTAATCCACCTCTTGGTATTGTTGAGCATTATTTTTGGAGGATGGAATACCAAGCACGTTGAGCACCCCACATACACATGTTGCTGTGGATAAAAGATGCTCCATGAATTGGTGACAGTGATGAAGCTGATATTCTCAGCTTCATTATGAGTTATGTAACATGCCAGATTCCTGACAAAGTGCAACAGCACAATGCTCAGGAAGTTGGTACAGACATTTCTCAGATACTTGTGCAGCAAATACTGTTACAGAAAGGTGAAAAACAGAGGGAACTGGTACACAAGGTGCTGATTTGGATTTCCAAGATGCCTTGCGGGGAGTCAGAAGTCTACATCAATGACTACAGCCCTTCTCTGTTGTTGATGAGGCAGGACAACATTGATGTGCAGTATGTTGCTGACAGTTCAATGGGTCTGGTGAGATATGTAACTTTTATATCCCTAAGCATGAGCAATCCTGCTTATAAGAACTCTGGGAAGACTTATCCAACTGCAACAGATCTCTCTCTTCTAGATTGTGGTCACTTGGATTGAGAACTCTGTCCCACTGTGAGTGTGGAGCACATGAGGCTAGTGACCATCTTACAGGTACCTGTCTGTATGGCAAGTATGAGTCCATTCGCTATTTGAATGTTAACTTTAAAGAAGAGACGTTGTGCATTGTGCTCTTAGAAGTCAAGATGAGATTGAAGACCTTGCTGCAACCAGACCAACACCTACAAACATACTGAAGAGCAACTTGATTGATAACTACTATCCACAGCACCATAATGCAATGGATGATTTGTGTTTTTTGAGACTGTGAGAAGAGTATATACAGGGTGTCAGGCCTAGATGGGTCTCTGGTGAAGCAGTGTAAACAGTGGGTGATTGGCCACTGTAAACTGAGCTTGACAACAACAGAAAGTAAAGAGCACTACTATTTTGCTCTTCTATATATGTTTAAGCCTTGGAGAGATGAGAGAAGTTTGAAAGATTCATTTGACACTTTTGGAGAGCAGTTGAATTTGAGCTATGATTCTTTCAAAATTGAAGTGTCGACTACATATATAAAGAGACTGGACCTTGAGAAAGAGCAACTAGAGAAAGCAAGGCAACAACTGGAAGATGATGCTCCAGAAAACTCACAGGACATGGTTGCTGCTTCGGGTAAAGGAGCGCTTGGTGCTACATTGCCTGCAAATCACCCAAGTGTGTTGTTGTCAGAAATAGAAAGCGCTATGCATTATCACATAGATCCTTCTGTGACAACCATATGCCAGTTACGATGTTTGTCAGTGGTGCAGCTTGCACTGGAAAAAGTTTTGTGATTGAAGCAATAAGTGCAGGTGTAAGTGGAGTTACTGACACACCAGCATCTGTCATAGTACCTGCTCCAACTGGCCTATCAGCTTACAACATAGGTGGTGTCACTCTCCATAGGCTATTTATGCTGCCAGTTGAGCATGGCAAGACTAGAGAGTACAGAAGGTTGTCTTTTGAAGTTACAGGTGAGCTGAGGTCCATGTTTGACAGAATGGAGTTACTGATCATTGATGAAATCAGTATGGTTTCCAACATTCTTACATACTTTCACCTACATCTACAAGAGACAGTGGGCAGTGATGATGATGTACCATTGGGTGGTAAAAACATAGTTATCTTTGGGGATCTTCTCCAACTGGCTCCTGTCAATGGCCAACATATCTTCTCTACTCTTTCAGTGGAGCAAGATAGGAAAACCATTGAGTTCATAGGCAGAGTTAATCTCTGGGAGTTCTCTTATGTTGAGCTGTTCCAGAATATGTGACAGAGAGGTGATATGTCTTATTTAGCATTACTTGATGAAGCTTGAATTGGTAGTTTATCAGCTTCTCATCTACAAATGCTAAGAGAACGTGTTATCAGAGCAAAAGAGACATCTATGCAGGAAACATGCAAGCTATTTGCAGAACTGCAGAGCAGTGGACAAAGCATTGCGTGTTTGTTGCCGAAACTAAAACAATGTCTGAATTCAACCAGATCATGCTAAAAAGAGAACAACAACCTACTGTTACACTTACATCACTTGATGTGATTGATGGTGTTAGTCTAACACGTACAATGTTAACAAAGATGGTTGGATGACTGAAATAACTCACAAAAGATGTGCCACAGACTGCTGGCTTGGAAGCTGTGTTAACACTATGCAAAAATGCACATCATGCTGCAAAGAAATCTTGATGTTGATCATGGGCTGGTTAATGGAGCAATGGGCTACATTGTTGGCTTTCAGTACAGTGCACAGAACACACTTGTTGAATTTGTTATGATCAAATTTGATAACCATGATAGTCCCATAGACAGATCCACTGTCAAATGTCAGACTGTGAATGATATCTATGTGATGCTTAAGCAGTTTCTGCTATGTCTTGCTTATTGCTGTGTCTATTCACAAATCACAAGGACTTAGCTTTGACAGTGTCATTGTTGACATAAGAATGGGAATCTTCAAGGATGGCATGGTATATGTTACTTTGTCATGAGTTAGATCTCTTTCTGGTGTGCATATACTGAATCTTGCAGAGAATAAGGTATGTGCTGATGTGAAATGTATTGTGGAATACAACTGGTTATGTATAGTATATCAACCAACCGCAACTCTGATTGCTGTTCCTACATAAATCCCCATGTGAGATGTACCAATGGACACAACACATAAGTTGAAAAGGCAATAGAGTAAAACTTCAGTTTCTTCACCATCTGCTGTACGTGGTAATCAGTCACTTGCTGATCAAGTCAGGTCACCACCTGCAAAAAAATGCATTGGTCTTGAGAGACTACTGATCTTTGACAATAGCACTGGAGTGAACTGCTATGCCAATGCTGCAGTGCAAGCTCTTTTGCATATCCCAGAGTTTCTTCACATATGGAGTGATGTGAAGTCAACAACTCTTTCTGATGCACTAAAAAGAATTATAAGAGGTAGTCAAGAACAAGCACCAAGCATACAGAGTTTGACTCCTCTGTGGCTTATTCTGTCCAACTATACTGGGCTGAGAATGTTTGCTGATAATGTCCAACTGTGACTGAATTCATGATGGGTGTGATGAATGGCTTGGCAGATGATGGAATTCCACTTAGACAGCACTTCACACTTAATTATGTGTGCAAGTACACTTGTTTGTTATGTGGACACATAGAGTCTCAGGCAACTAATGACATGCTATGGCTATCTGTCTACATTCCTGAAGAAACATCTGTTAAGTTCTGTAGATTGTTTAGGAATGCTGCCACTGGTTGTCAGTGTCACAGGTGTGGCTGAAGTACTGTCTGATCTTTGAGAGTGACTGACTTCAGTTCATACATCATCATTGTGCTTCAGCAATTCAACTCTCAAGGCATGAAAGTTATCATGCCAATTACTGATTTAATTGCTGGAAGAACTATGTTCTCAGGCACTCAGTTTGACACACATACTATCATTTTCCATCATGGACCTTCTGTTCAGTCAGAACATTATGTCAGATGGCGTAGATTTAGAAGTAGATGGGTAGAGTGCAATACAGTGTGCACTATAAGAGAACGATTCCCGAGGAATCTAAAAGATGCGTATGTAATAATTCTCCTTAACACAGATAATGCTCAATGTATTGAGGAGTGATTTTTTTTATCGATCAGAGATCTACAGAATGGTAGCATGTACTACACATTGGTTTACATCATATGTATCCCACCTCTTTTTACAGAAAGCATAATACGAAGGCAATAATAGGTGTGCCATCATCAAACATATTCACAACGATATACTACTTTTGTGGTGAATTGTAATCTGTTATGGGCCCACAATAAATATTTTGACCACTGAGTCTGGTGTTACCTGGAAGTAGTGTTGTGCATCTTTTACAGACTCTATGTCAGCTGCTATGAAATATGTCTCATTTGCTGTGATTAGTAGTAGTACTGTCAGAGGACCACCAAAACAGGATACTCATTTTATTGTCTGCATGGTCTCTTATTGAGACAGATTTGACACTCATTTGTGTAAACAGCAAATTCATTTTGCGAGCTACTAACAGTTAAAGCTGGTGACCTTGATGCACTTACTAACATGACTGCCATGAATACAGTCTAAGCAGGCTTGAGGGAGCCGGGCAGCACTTATGTGACAGAACGTAAGTAATATCTTTGCACATGTAGCTGAAAGATCCTGATTCATTACATATCTTTGTCTTTAAGACTATGTGTTTAAGAATAATTTTTGTAACAGCTTCTTATCTATCTTCATACAGACAAGGTGTCTGCAACTCATGAAGTATGTAGTGGTCTTTATGTATCACTGTGACACCTGCTGATAGGCATTCCCATTGTGACACTGTATTTCACAGATTGTGCCAGTTGCACTGTTACAAAGAACAGTGGACTACTCTCTTTGCATATCTCAGCTGTCATTGGGTGGCATGACAAAGTGATATCTGCTCATAGCAAATACATTTGCGACTAGGTAACAGGTTAAACTATTATGTCTTTTCCTGTTATACTCTATATGACTGACCTTGATGTTTTTACTTATGAGACTGACAGTCCAAGCAGACTAGAGGGAGCTGGACAGCACTTATATGTCAGCAAGTAAGGTATATCTTGGCACATATGATTCTGAACTACTCTATGGCTTTGTCATTGATAATGTCATACTGTAGGTTCATACTAATATGCAATCCTAACACCATTGACAGCTGTGTGATATCTTTCTCAAATGGAAATATTAATTCACCAGACATGACTGCACAAACCACCAAAATACGACTCAGTGTTGTAAATATATATATACTTCTTAAACTGAGCTGACTAATAGCATACTGATGCTGCTTTTGTTGTTACTTTGTTTATTTGGAAAAAAAAACACTGTTATTCTGCATGTTTTGTATGAATATTGTGTTATAGAAGTATCTGTAGCATTTAATGTCATTGCATTACATTAAGTGCTGTCCAGCACATTGATGCTGTTGCAAATATGTATATATGTTTGTGTGTGTGTATGTGTGTATATATTTTTATATATATATATATATATATATATATATATATATTTATACACACACATATATGTAGGTTTATATGGATGTATATATGTATCTATATGTAGATTAATAGTTGTGCGCATCTATGCCACAATGCAAACTATTGGTGTCTTCCTGCTCTTTTATAGGATTGCCCTTATTGAGGGGTTGGATGAGGAATATTCCAATTGAAGTGATATTTTCTTAAACTCAGCAGTATGCTGTTTTGAAACCCCAGCTATATTTTACGTATGTGCTGTGTGCTGTCAGGTGATTACATGGACAGTAAATTTCACATTGGATAAAACGTGCTAATTTACAACATGTATCTCATACAGTGACAGTACAGTAATCAGTCACCACAACAAATCTGTGCACTAAACTATTTACGTACTTGGTATATGTACAAAACAAACATTGATAATTGTATCTGTATTGCACTTTTACAAGAACAGAACCTTTCTGCAATCTTTTTTTTTGAATGTTTTGATGCAGTATGACATACTCATTGATATGTATTGCATGATAGTGCAATTTATACTTAGCTGTGGTTTCAAAGGCCTGTTCTTTTTAAAGAGATAGTCTAGCTTTCACATTTTGAGTAAAACAAAATACATTTCATACTATAAAGTATTGTTATGGTAAATAGGCATAGCAAACTAACTTATAAAAAAGATATACATAAATCTAGATTACTATTGTTTTCAGGAAAAGTGAGAAACATATTTTGTGCTATATAGATGTAATATCTCAGAACAAAAATCTCTTAGCATTACTGAAAATATTTAACTAAAAAATTGTCAAAAATTATATGTCAAAACAATAATATTGAATCAAAAAAATGTAGCTCTAGTGTTAATGTAATATTGTAATTAAGTCAGTGGCAACACAGTGTTTTTAAGAGGTATAAATATGGAGCCTTAGTATTTCTATTACATTTGAAAATATAGTTAGAGCACTTCAATATGGTTAATGAAATAGACAAAAACATATATTGCTTTTTAATATAAAATAATGGATAGGTCAATACTTTTACTTTTGTGATAATATCTTCTTTATAATTACAACAACGATTGATTTAGTTATACTTTTGATATCATTGTTTATTTGTCTTTTATAAAAAAAGAACATTTTTATTTTGTGATGGAACCTATGTGATATGTGTTGATACAAAACAAAATCGAAGACCACAATCACAACAAGTTTGTTATATAGTGCACAACAGAACTGGTTTTTCACCCATCCCAGGAACAACCACCCAATTTGGCAACACCTACACTGGAATTTCTTAAATAATTTTTTTAAAACGTATGCTCTGTGTCTTGTGTATTATTTCTTCATCAAGTTCTGTACAATATGTATTATGTTGACAATGTATACATCAAAGCAATACTGTATTTTGAGATGTATGCATTAATAATTGGGGTAGTGACAGAGTTCCAAGGTAATCGGGATGTGATTGGATCACTTCAGCAAATAAAGGTAAACAACTGTCTGTTAAGAACAGTGATATGTTTCTAAAGAGAGTCATTGCAGTGGGTTGGGGGTGCCAAAGCCAAGTGGCATTCAGCTGTGAGTTGTGATGATAATGTCAAAATAGTAGTTTGACAAATAACTACATGTTAAATGTTATGATAGAACAGTTTTGCTTGCTATCACAAAAAAAAGGGTTTAAAGATTTTGTATGTCTTTCTCAAAAAGTAAGGAAATTAATTACAAAAAAACTCCATTAATGCAAACGTTAGGGTTGTTTCACAGTGACAAAAGTGAGGAAATTCAGCATTAGGATTTCCAACCCTAACTCCACCTCCCTTCCCCAACACTCACACCCACACACAGACACACAGACACAGACATACACACACACACACACACACACACACAGAGCACACATACAAGGACAGGACAGTACAAGGCAACACAACCAATCAGAAACAGACACCATAAGGTAACAGAAAGAACCTACAACTCTGTAAACATTCCACAAGAGATATCCATCATCATATTTCAGCAACTGTATCACTTCTGCTGCCATCCCAGTGTCTTGGGGTGGGTACACCCACTTGCTGTGCAAACATGTGTTGAGGTGTTGAGAAGGCAACGTAGAACATTTTACATGAAGATTGTTTAATATAGGATGGTTATAACTATTTCATACTATTTTGCCATACCTGCTCACAACTTAATGAATTGAAGTATAGGGGTCACAGTCTACTGTATTTACACAGATAGATAAACATACCAGTCTGTGGAAGGATTGGAAAGCAGGGTGTAAAGAAACCTACAGTATGACTGTAACATGTAGATACTGTTCTTCTGTGTGGATGGAGGTACAGTATGGAAGCACAGGATGTAATGTTTCAGGTGGTTCCACTGTTAGGTATGTACAGTACAGTCTTCTACTAGCTGCATGTAGAGATGTGACTTAACTGTGACTATCTCCACACTTCAAACCTCATGCATGCAAACTGTTGTAGTATCTAGATGGAGGAATGTTGTTCCCAACTCTATTGTGTTATGTCAATGTGGGAGTGCGAATGCATTGTGTTTTGTACCATGCACTCTCATCTGTACATTGAGATAGTATGATAGAATCCATAGAACATACTGTACTACTCATATGTCACTGTGTGATCTTGCACTCCCAGTTCTATATCAAGATATTGCAACAGTATCCATAGGTCACATTGTCCATATATCACAGTGAAAAACCAGGGCCCTTTGGACCATTCACTATCATATGTCTATTGAAAACAGTACATAGAAACATAGAAGCATAGACTTTGATGGCAGATAAGGACTGCTTGGCCCACCTAGTCTACTCATTTCCCTACCTACTGGAGAAGCTTCAGATCCTAGTTAACCAACAGCCTATTTCTTCCTACCCCCCCACAAGAATTGCCTTATGTCTGTCCCATGCATTCTTGAATTCTCCCACAGTTTTAGACCCCACGACCTCCTCAGGAAGCTGGTTCCATGCATCCACTACCTTCTCTGTGAAATAATACTTCCTCACATTGCCCCTGAGCTGTTCCCCCATCTTCAAATTGTGTACCCTTGTTCTTCAACATCTCTTCTTCTGAAAGATGCTACCCTCTTAGACTTTGTTGAGTCCACTGAGGTACTTAAAAGTTTCAATCATGTCCCCCCTCTCCCTCCTTTCCTCAAGGGTGTACATATTAATCTCCTTTAGTCTCTCTTCGTATGGCTTCTCTTGCAGACCCTGCACCATTTTAGTTGCCCTCCTTTGAACTGCCTCCATCCTGTCTATGTCCTTGCAGAGATGGGATCTCCAGAACTGGACACAGTACTCCAGATGGGGTCTCACCAACTGTCTGTACAGAGGGTTTCATGTGAAAATCGTGATTGTTTAATTGTGACATTAAAATCAGCGATTCGTCTTTAGCAAGTGTCAGTTAAGCGAGTCAAAACTGCAGTGATCCTGAAAATAGTGAACACAGCTTTTTAGCGATCAATGTTATCCATCATTTGTTACCTGTAGTGTGAGGTAAGTCATCCAGGGCCTCAGCCCTCAGCACCACCAGGCCAGCTTTTGTTGATTTCTGAGCAAACAAGTCACAACAGTTCTTAAATGGAAGTCTGAGTTGTTTTAATTTTCTGCTTTTTAAGTCTACTCCATTCTGTGACTCAGGTGTGAGACTGAGACTAACTGCAACTTTTTGCACTTTACAGTTCCTTCACGATGCCTGAAAATTTTTTGAGAGCCTTTTTTCCTCAAAGTCTGTAGTTTGTCTGTTAGCCCAAATGTGCCAACCTTCTGTTTTAAATGTTAATCCAAATAAGCATTGAAAGAAAAATGTATTTTGTACAGGAAGGGGAATGCAGGAAAAATGTTCAGGTCTATAAGACTTATTTTGCACAGAGACGTGACATCCTTTTGACTCTTCTATAGTTTAATGCTTGGCTCAGTTTTCCATATGAAAAGCAGATGCAGCTTGGTAAACATGAATGATTTGTGCTGCTATATTTGAAACAATTCCCCCAGAGAACTCACTGGTGCCAACACCGCCTGTTGGTGTTTTCCTTATTACAAGCATGAATCTTTTGAGCAGAACAGCTTAGTCACTGAACTGAGAAAAGAACGCCAATTTTCCAATGGAGAGAGGGGATGAGAGACACAGCACCTCCTTAGTCAACTGGTACAACTGCTTTCAGGAAATACCAATGTCAGGTGTTACTGAAAATGACCAGCTAATGAGCATGGCTATAAGCGCTTACCAGAAAGGTGAGATTGTAGCATGCGCCATTTCTGTAGTCACGATTATAAGCATATGGAAAACCATACTATTCACTATTTCAGTACAGTCACTGTTTTAAGCTGGTTGCGGCATTCACTTTCACTGTTCTTTACTCGCTATTTTTGACTTGCTATTATTGCCGTGCTAATTTCACGGGTTACTGTACAGAGGGATAACAACTTCCTGTTTTCTGCTGGTGATGCCTCTCCCTATATATCCCAGTATCCCCCCAGCCCTCCCTACTGCCTTCTCACATTGCTTGCTAACATTAAGGTCATCTGATATGATTACCCCAAGTCCCTTTCCATTTTTGTTGTTGTTACTACCTCCCCCCCATCGTGTATTCTTCTCCTGGATTTTTGTTTCCCAGGTGCATTATTTTGCACTTCTTTGCATTGAATCCAAGCTGCCATACTTCTGACCATTGCTCCAAACCTTGCCAAGTCCCTTCTCTTCCTTTTCAACCTCCTGTGTATCAACCCTGTTGCAGATCTTTGTGTGATCTGCAAAGAGGCATACTTTTCCTTCCAGACCCTCTGCATTGCAAGGAAGGCAGTATAGTGCAGTGGTTGAAGGCTCTGAGCTGCAAATTGGGAGACCTGGGTTTGAATTCTACAGCCCCCACGTGCATACTGTGTGACCCTGAGCAGCTCCCAGGTCACACCTGCAAACAAGCTTTCAGCTTAGTGTGCTACTCCTGGTTAAACAATAAAAACAAAATGTCACATATAAATACATTAAAAAGGACTGGACTCAGTACTGAACCCTGTGGTACCCCAGTAGTAACCCCTTTTCTTCAGCGTATACTCCGTTTACTATTTCTTTCTGTGTCTTGTTGTTCAGCCATTGTTTTACCCAGGCTAACACCCTGGGACCCACTCCCAGGCTGGCTAATTTGTTTATTAATCTTTTGTGTGGGACTGTGTCAAATGCCTTGCTAAAGTCTAGGTAGGTCATGTCCACATCCCCTCCCTGGTCTACTACTTTGGTCACCCAGTCAAAGAAATTGATTAGATTCATCTGACATGACTTTCCCACTGTGAATCCATGCTGTCTTGGGTCCTGTGCCCCACTGGCCTCTAGGTACTCAACAATTCTTTCCTTTAGAAGTGATTCCATCATTTTCCCTACCACAGAGGTCAAACTGACAGGTCTGTAGTTTCCTGCCTCTGTCTTGCTCTGACTTTTGTGAAGGGGAATCTCTTCAACCCTCCTCCATTCCTCAGGTACCTCACCATCCTCCCATGATTTGTTAAAAAGGGTAGTCAGTGGTGTTACTAGTTCTCCCCTTAATTCTTTTAGAATTCTGGGGTGAATCCCATCAGGTTCCATTGCTTTGTCCACCTTCAGTTTTAGGAGTCCATTCAGAACCCTTTCTTCTGTGAAAGGACTGGGATCAATCCCCCTATCTAGAGTGCTTCTGTTAACTGGATTAGGTACCTCCCCTCCTCCTCTTTTGTGAATATTGAGAAGAAGTATTCATTCAGTATTCCTGCTTTTTCACTGCCCCTCTCTGCCCACCCACCATCCATTCTATTCAGCCTCACTATTCCTTCCTTTGTCTTTCTACACTCCCTAATGTACCTATAACAAGTTTTATCCCCCTTCTTAACTGAGTTGGCTATCTTCTCCTCAGTTTGGGCCTTAGCTATTCTGACTGCCTTTCTTGCTTCTTTCTACCTTAACTGATACAGTTCTTTGTCCTGCTCCTTCTGTGTTTCCTTATACTTCCTAAATGCTATTTTTTTTCTCCCTAGCCTTCCCTGCCACCTTTTTTATGAACCATAGTGGCTTTTTCTTTCATTTTGATTTGTTTATTTGCTTTACACAAAGGCTTGTTGCCTCTGTGATGGCAGTTTTGATGTTTCCCCATTGTTGCTCCACCCCTCCTTCTTGCCTGTTTGCTAGTGTTTTTCTAAGGCACTCTCCCATTTTGACAAAGTCTACCCTCCTGAAGCCCAGTACCCTCACTTTTATATGGCTTGACTCTGCAGCTGAGTTTATCGTGAACCACACTGTTTGATGATCACTTGTTCCCAGATGGCTATCCACTTCTAGATCTGAGATCTTTTCACTGTCCCCATTTGAGAGTATGAGGTCTAAAATTGCTCCCTCCTGAGTGGGTTCCAACACTAACTGTCTGAGGCATGGCCTCGTAGGGCATCGAGAATGATCCTGCTCTTGGATATGGCTGCAGCAAAGGTGCTCCAGTTAACATCTGGCATGTTCAGGTCCCCCAGCAACAATATCTCCCCTTTTGGTGCCATCCTAAGGATTCCTTCTATCATATCCTTGTCCATTCCCTCCCCTGAGATGAGGGTCTGTATACAACCCCTGTGTGGATTGTGGTGCCCTTTCCAGTCTCCAAGGTGACCCACAGTGCCTCTTCTCCTCCCTGTTTACTCTTTTGTTCAGTTGCTTTTATCCCTTCCTTTACATAGAGAGCTACTCCTCCCCCTCTTCTCCCCTGCCTGTCTCTCCTGTAGGTTATGTACCCTGGTATGTTACCATCCCAGTCATGGTTCTCTGTGTACCATGTTTCTGTGACTGCTACAATATCCAGGCATCCCTCTTCCATCATGGCCACCAGCTCAGGGAGCTTGTTGCCCAGACTACGGGCATTGGTACTCATTACCCTCTATTTCCTGATGGCCTTACTCCCTTTTGCCCCATCCCTGTCCTTCTTGCCTTTGTCACTTTCTCCATTTACCCCTGCCCTTCTCCCTATCGACACCTCTATGTTGGTGTTTGCCACACTTACTACCGTGATTATTTGGGGGGGCTAGGATTTCCTGCTCCTTTCCAGTGCCTCTCCCCTTGGCTAGTTTAAAAGCTTGCCAATGAAGCATTTAAACCTATCACCTAGGATCCTGGTTCCCCTCCCAGACAGATGCAGCCCATCATGCCAGTATAGGCTTGCATCACTCCAGGTGGACCCCCAGAGTCCCCAATGGAAGCCAAATCCCAGGCTGCACACCAGTTTTCAACCACTGATTGAATCCCATGGTGTGGAACACCCTAACCTCTCCTATGCCATAGATGGGCAGCACCTCCGAGAAGGTTACCGCGTGCGTGCTACTTGACTAAGTCCCTCCCCAATTCCACAAACTCTTCCTGCACTCTCTAATCCCTTTCTTAGCTAGGTCATTTGTCCCTAGGTGGACAATGACATCCAGCTCCCTCCCTGTGCAGCTGCTCAGGCAATCCTGAGGATTCGCTCCCTGTCCTCCAAACCATGGCACCAGGCAGGCACCTTACCCCTCTCCCTTCCTCCCCAGTTCTACCTTCCTAACAATGGAGTCCCCCACCAGGAATTGTTTCCTTCCCTGCAGGGTCCCCTGCCACCCTCCTGTGGGTCTCCTTTGTGGAGGTTCCCAGCATCCTCCTTGGTCTCACTGCGGGTGCCTCCATAGAGGAACCACACTTTGCCAGAATGGCATAGGAATTGTGGAGAGGTACCACTGGAGGGATGTGCCTCTGTTCCACCACCCTCACCCTCCCCGAGCCCACTGTGGTCCAACCGCTCCTCTTTCTGGACAACCTCTGAGGCAACAGCAGTAGCACTGGTGGTCCCTGGATGGAAGAGGAGGTCCCCCAAATCCTGGCCAACTCAGCCTAGAGATGAGTAACCTCCTCCCTCAGCCCAGAGAGGTGCCTGCAGATGGGACAACACTGCATCCTCCAGAACGTCTCCCGGAAGACTGCTGCTCCACAGCCACTGCACTGCACCACTGCTATCATGTCTTATTTCTGGCCCCTTAACTGTTTGCAATCCTTACTCTTTCCTCTGTTTTTTTTCTCTCTCTCTCTCCTTACTTTCTGCCTGTGTGCCCTTTAAACTCCGGATTGTCCTGTTATGAGACAAGAATATCCTATATTTCTCAGTAGACCACTTACTTGCTCAGAGGCAGACCTCCAGCAGCTAGAGGGGGCCGGGGAGCTGCTCTTGCCCTTCTAGGATGGTGGGTCTTTGGTGGTTCTGTGATCACTCACTTCCTGCTCCCAAACAGGAAGTTTCTGTTGTCAGTCAAATCCTGTGCCTATAAAAATAGAACTAGCTTTGGGTGGGAGGGTGGAGCGGAGGGAAGGAGGGCAATATAGTCCCAGCAGAGAAGTCCAGTCACACAGCAGTCCTTTCTCCTGGTGTCTTCTGCCAAGCTATTTCCTTGAGTGAGTTGAGTGTAAAGCCCAAATACTTCAAAGCACACCTCGACACTTGTAAGTAGTCTGCAGGGTAGGGTGAGGTGAAATGTTGTGACCGTTAAAGGTGATGACCCAAAGGTACACTCCAATGCCTGTACATCTCTGCAGGGTGGGGGTGGAGATGGCATCAGTTCAATACTTCACTACCATTCCTATACTGCATCTGTCTAACTTCTGCACATCCACTGCTAATGACAGCAAGCAACACTTGACATTGACAAATGCTTGTTTATGTAATGGGATGACAGCCATTTTCAAATCTTCTGGTACAAAATTATTATTAATACATCCTTCAAAAAGAAGTTTGAGAGGGCCAACAAGCAATCAGATAAAAGAAATAGCAGATGTCCTACAATATTGTCAGGTCCTGGACTGAAGTTGCCCTTTTGAAGGCATACTTTTTTTAAGAATAAGTGCCTCTAAGAAGCTAATATCACTACCAGTGGGACCAGAGGTAAAATGTTCAAAAGATTTAGTACTATTGTAATCCTGATCTGAGATAAATAAGTTACAGGAGTGTTTTATTAAAAATATCTGCCATTCCCTTAGGGTCATGAATTAGTAGGCTTTTTAAGTGAATTAATATAAGAATAAAAATGTTTACTGTTGCCTTTGTTTGCTAATGTAGCCAATTTTGATTCCTACCTCTGGACTTTTTAATTTTATTTTTGCATTTTTTTGGGATTGTAATATAGGATTCCCAGTTGGTCTGTGATTTGTTTTCCTAAAATATATGGGGCTGGATTCACACAGCTTTTAGAAGGTGTAAAACTTTCCCTAAGTCCCCAAAACTGCCGTAGCTACAGAAAGAAAGGGAAGATTGCTCTAAGTGCTATTCACAAAAACATCTGCAGC
This sequence comes from Neoceratodus forsteri, assembly GCA_016271365.2. NCBI lineage: Eukaryota > Metazoa > Chordata > Ceratodontiformes > Ceratodontidae > Neoceratodus > Neoceratodus forsteri. The sequence continues at coordinate 873,964,866 of CM028136.1, forward strand.
TGTGGAAAAAAACGTTATGGACTGTGGAAAAAAGTGCAGCTGCTGGAAGTCCCTGAGGAATAAAAGGTGTGAGATAAGTAAGGCACATCTCCTGAAAGGCTATTCTCAGCCAGTTTTTTTCCACAGTTGCAGAAAAAATGTTACACACAGTGGAATGAGGTGTAACTCTCCCTCAGCAAACTGCAGTAGTGCCCCAATTGGAATCAATTAAGGTGGAGGTGAGGCACAGGTTATAGAATCCCAGATAGTATAGCAGTGGCTAATGTTGCAGCAACAAAAGCACAGATTGCCATGATATGGCAACAGGCAACAGCCACCAGACCCAGTGTAGCCCATGACGGAGCCCACCAGGCAGTAGAGCCTAGCCAACCTGCAGCAAGTGCTACCCCTGCAGGCAACAGGAATGCCCCAGGGAGGGATGACCAGCAGTGACAGTGGGCTACTGTGGTGCCATGCCATTGCTGGTACCTGTGGTGCTGCAGAGGTCCCAGTTGAGGGACTGGTTGCTGGTCTCTTTGTGGGTGCTGTCAGCCTCATACTATGGCAGCAGTGTTAATGTCTGCTGCTTCAGCTACTTGGTTGTACTATTGCTGTGCCTCCTCAGCCATTTCCATAGCTGTGAATCTGCAGCTGTGGATTTGTAGCACTTGTGGGATTCCCACAGCTGCTGGAATTCTGCAGCTGTGGGACGTTTTGCAGAATTCCCGCAGTTGTGGGATTTTCTTTGAGAATATCATACAACTGCATTTCCACAGTGCTGCAGGCTTTTTTCCTGCAGCTGCAGAATTTTGGACCTTCTTTGTGAATCCTGCCCATTGTATTTTTTATATTTTTGCCTGATGATTTTTTTATGGTATCCATGTACCATTTGGGTGTGTGTCTACAATTCATTTTTATTTTGCTTAGATGGGACATATTACATAGTTTACATAGGTAATACTGAGCATATAAAGACATAAGTCCATTTAGCTCACCATAGTTATGTTAAGAATAGCCCCATATACCTTTGCTTATAAGGTAGTTATCAAGCTTGGTTTTAAATTCGGTCTTATTCTTGCTGGACACAACCTTACAGGGCAAGATGTTCCAGATCACTGTTATCCTTACATTAAACCAATATTTCCTTTTTTTAGTATTAAATTTGTCCTTAAATATTTGAAAAGGGTGAGCTCTGGTGTTATACAGCTGTCCCTTTAATGCCAAGCCTAGTTGTTCCCACATATGTACATCTGTTAGAGCCCTATAAATCAGGCACATATTATCCCATAATCTGCAGAACTCTAAGGAAAACATTCCTAAATGCTGCAGCCTCTGTTCATAGCTCTGGCCATGGGCTTCCTTAATCCTCCTTGTTGCCATCCTCTGAACCATCTCCAAGGTTTTAGTGCCCCCCTGTTGCCTGGAGCCCAGAACTGTACATAATACTCCATGTGGGGACATACCAGTGAGGTTTAGAGAGGGATTAAGACCTCTTTTTCTCTACTTTTTATATGCTTATGAATGCAGTGCATTATACTACTTGCTTTTTTAACAACCTGACTGCACTGCGTTTTGAAATTGAGGTCATTGCTTACTCTTGTACCTAGATATTTTTCATCATGGATTACTCTAAGTGCCCTGCCACTCAGCATGTATTTTAATTGTTTATTTTGTTTCCCCAAATGCATAACAGTACACTTGTCTACATTAAATGTGGATTTCTTCTTTAAGGCCCATGTCTCTAGATTGATAAGAACTGCTTGTAAAATATCCTTATCAACTGAGTTGTTGATAGGGTAACAGAGGCAAGTGTCATCAGCAAGTTTTGAAAGCCATACCTCCGACTGAACATACATTGGAGAAATGCATAAGTTAAAAAGGCAGGGTCTCAAAATGGAGCCATGAGGTATCCCACTAGTCACTTCCACCCAACCAGAGTATTCACCCCTTATAGATACCCTCTGGCTTCTTCTATTTAGTCAAGACTCAACCCACTGGGATATTTTGATGTGAAGCCCCAATCAATTGGTCCCTAATAGTAATAATGGTATTTTTTGAGATACTCCCAACTGTTCATAATAGTGTTATTGTTAAATATGAAGTTCCAATTTGTCTCATTAATTGCATTACTGAGTGTGGAAAGGTTGACTTTTCCATAAAAATAAGTGGTTGTAATATTGGGGTTAGAAGAATATAGTTTTAGTAATGAAAATTAAATGAAATCATGGTCACTATTCCTACAGGACATTGAATGCTAATGTTGTTGAGTAAGAGTTCACCTTTACTTAGAACCAGGTCTAATATCCTGTCACCTTTTGTGGGCATAGTAATATGTTGTTTTAAATGAAATTCAGAACAGAGTGATAGAAGTTTCTTCCCCTTGTTGGAGGGGGGCAGTTAGAGTGTTCCAGCAAATATCACCACAATTAAAGTCTCCAGTAATTATTAACTCACTAAGTTCACAAGCTTGTTCAATTTCAGATAAAATTGCATCAAACATTTCGATGGTAGAATTAGAGGGGAAGCAGCAAGACCCAACAATCAATGTGTCTGATTCAGATAGGGAGATCTTTACCCAGATTGTTTCAGTGGGAAAATTATGAGTTTTGATTTTGTTTGAAAAGTTAGTAACTTTAATATTATTTTGTATTATCAATGCAACTCCTCCACCTATTCTATTTTCCCTGTTCAGTTTATAAACATTATAACCTGGTAGGATGCTTTCCCAAGATGATTTGCAATCCCTCCATGTTTCAGATACTGAAATTATGTCAAGATTGTCATTATACACCCTGATTTTTAGTTCATCCAGTTTGTTATTGAGGCATCTGGCATTAAATGAGAAAAAGTTAAAGTGATTGCTAGTTGAAAGGAGGAAATATTATAGGTAACCTTAAGAGAGCTTGGATGATCCGGCTTCTCCACCTTGTTTCTTAGTTTAAATGTTGGTTAATGAAATCAGTCATGCTTTTACTGAGTAGAGAATTGCCCCATCTGCTAAGGTGCAGTCCATCTTTACAGTATAGGTCATACCTTTCATCAAAAAGTTCCCAGTGAGTTATACATGATTAACCTTGTTTCAGGCACCAATGCCATAACCAGTTGTTTATTACTTTTATTTTGTAATTCAGATGTGCAGAAAATCTGGGAATTGGAGTATTTTCGAGAAATAGATATCACACCCAATATCAATCAGTTTATTGGAAAGGCAACCAAATCCTGTTGTATTTTATGTATTGAATCATTACTTATGTTGTTAGCTCCAACATGAACTATAACTAGGGGGTTATCACCACAGTTGTGTAAAATGTCAGTGACCATATAAGTGATATCTGAAATTTTAGCTCCACTAAAACTAGAACAGGTTCTAGCAGCTTTATCAGGATCACAAATAGCTTTGTCCAGATATTTTATCATTGAATCCCCCAAAACCACCACTTGACACATAGCAGGGATAGCAGGCAAGGCACTGAAGGGACTTATATTCATAATGAGTGGCATGTTAGGGAATGATGACTATCAGACTTGGCCAAAATGTAACCAGTCTGAGCACTGCTGGAGTCAGTAACTAATTTGGGAATACGTAGTTCAAGAGTTGAGGACAACTGGATGGGGGTGTTAGAACACTGACTAGCTTCATCCCCACAAACAGACGCCAGAGGATCAAAACTATTGTATAGTGGCACCTCGAAATGTGTGGCTTTGCACCCTGTTTTGGCTGTTCTGTTGCTTTGTATTGTGTACAAAACGACATCTGAGTTTTCATCTCCTGATGCATCGTCCTCTCTATCACTTTTTTTGTTGGTGCAATTCTTTACCAGAGTTTGTGGTGTTATATTGGCAATATGTGTGTGGGTAGGATTCAGACTGCAGCCTGACACAACATGAGGCACAACCGATAAAATGGGTGTGTTTGATTGGTCACTTACATCAGGAATTTGAGATTGAGATGGGATGGAAAACAAGTCCCTGCAATCTAGTCTAGCAGCCATGTTGAGTTAGCTGAGTTCTAAGTCCCTCAGTCTGTTGTTAAACAAACTCAATTTCTTTATGCATTTCCATATTCTGAAGATATTAGAATAAATGTATGATTTATTAGACTCCATAGCCGTAGATAGAGTATACATATAACATTACCTACACTTATGGCCCATTTCACCACTGAGAGTGGTAATTATATTCTGCAAATTCTTGGCCATAGCTTTTGTGGTATAGTACTAAAAGGTAGCTGAAGAATATTATAACAATGGAAATAATAAGGCCTCAAAAGGATATATAGAATCAAGAAGCAAAACTAATCAGAATCTCCCCTACAATAAAGGAATGTTTATTTGTATTATGAGCTGTAGTAAGCAACACATAGCCAGATAAATATGAAATTCAGAAGGGTTTGGTAATTTAAGCAAGTGCGCTATTGCCTACTGTATAACTGATAAAGGGTGCTACAGGATGGGACACCTTTTCTCTGTTCCTCACCTGACAAGCCAGACACATGCAAAGATGTACATGTCTTTGCGCGCTTGCCCTGCTCACAACAGGATCAAGCTAAATAGCAGGCAGTAACCTGGAAGTGCTATAGAGGTTACTAGCCTGCAGCTCATAGGTCGATAGTGCCCAAATTGCAAATTAGCACAGAAAATGAGTGAGGGTCTCTCATACAAGATCCTGGCTCTAGTTAACGCACTGTACTGGTGCCAAATTATTAAAAAACAAGAGTCTCCCTGGGCTGTAGTTCACAACTGCTTGTTACTGAAATTACACCAACTCTTCCTGGTATCCTGAAGGCAGGAAACAGGGCTCCAACAATAGTAAAAGTGCACAGTCACACTAAAAAGTGCAAATAAACACACAGCAACTTTACTACTAATGACGTCAGACTGCACAAAAAACCAGTACTGACAAAAATGAACAAGCTGGCTCGCAGCAGGATTGAACTAAATAGCAGACAGTAACTCAGAAGTGCACGTACATTTGACTCATATATACTGTACTGTAGGTGTTTTCAGGTGAAATCTGTGCCCCTTCCCCACCAAAAAAAGGCAACCTGGCTGGTTTAGTTTTTTTTTTTCCTTCTAACCATTCACCTCAATCCTATAACAGTTTTCCTTTTATGTACTAGACCACTACACATAAGTAAAAAACAAAAATAAAGAGAAGGTTGCCTTCAATGCAACTGTATAACTACAGTGCAATGAAAATTATGTTTTAAACACTGCTTATTTTTACAAGTTAACAGATGATACAGTGCAGTTATAAGATTATTTACATGTTACAGAGAAAATATTTATTTTCAACCAACTCTATTAATAAATACTTTTACTATGAAATACTGTATTAGTTGACCTGTTGCTGAAATATGCTATTTACTTTCATACATTTTTATACATTAATAGGGACTACTTTTTTCAGTTTTTAGACTTTTTAGAAGTAATGCATTGTACACTCTTTTGAAAATAGTAAATAAGATTTAATCCCTACAGCATCAGAGTAAATCAAACTAATTCTTTTTTGATTGTGGGTCCATTTCATAAAAGTGATAAGCCACTCCAGGGTGTGCATTAAAGTATGCACCTTCAGCCTTGAGCCTTAGCACACCCCTGGTGCATGTATTAAAATATTTTAATGCATACCAACAGGGTTTTTACTAAAGTGCCAAAAGTATGTAAATGTGGTGTTAGGGTTTCCAGCCCTAACACCCCAATCCACCACCCTACACACCTCAACAGGTGTTGGGGGTGTGCATTGGCATCAACAGATCTGTCACTCCATTCCATGTGTCAGACAGCTTAGATAGTACATTACAGGAGAATGGGGTGACAGTTATGTCTGCCAACACCAATGCACACACCCCCACACCTGTTGAGGCATGGAGGGTGGGGGATTGGGATGCTAGGGTTGGAAACTCTAACACCACATTTCCATACTTTTGATGCTTTAGTAAGAACCCTAACTGATGCATTATAGTAGTTTTTTGCAGTAATTTTCCTTTCTTTTTGAGACAGTCTCTCCCTCCATAACTGTTCTTATGTCACAGTGGGAGCACAGGGCCCTCCCACCATCCATAACTGTCCTTCTGTCACAGTGAGAGTGCAGGTCCCTTTGTGATCTGCACTCCCATGCTCCATGATTTTCCTTATTTTACTGTAGGAGCACAGGGTCCATTGAACTATGCACATCATTCCCACATGACCCAGTTATCAGCATAGCTACCTTATTACCCCATCACATGTACCCAGTAGAGAAAATTTCCAAATCCCTGCCAAAATGTAATTCTCCGCAATTTCAACGCCATTCCGCACCAAGTGTAAACCTATTTTAGCCAAGTTGAAAAATAACTATGAGTGACATACATGAGGTTGGAGTAATAAAGAAGACTGTGTTGCAAATCTGTAGTCAAAATGTTGAAAAATTCCAAAGTTACGAGCAAGCATAATGAAATTCCAAGTAATGGTCATAACATCACCATTTTTAAAGATTTTGACCCCAAAATTTCAATATAGCTTTCTAATTACCCCAACTAATGAACAATATGACTGTCATTATGCAAATCCCACCCAAAAGGTGAATTAACCAAGTGACTGTGAAATCACCTTTTTGGCAGACGTTGCTGAACAACAGTCATATTGGTCATGAGATGGGGTCCCCAAAAGGTCATGTTTAAAACCTGGGGTCAAAATCTTGAAAAACAGCAAAGTTATGCATAAAAGTTGAAATCCCCTTTGAAATACTTTAAACCACATTTACCTTTGTCTGTTATATTGCAGTGCTGGTTCCAGCAACAAGACATGTTTTCCATCATGAGAGCTATTCTCAAACCTAGGACCTCTTCAGGTGAGTGAGGGTGTGTGGGGGTGTGTGGGGAGGTTGTTGCACAGTTGTTGGTCAGATGAGGGAGTGGGATTGATTGGTGATGGACTCTTTTTTTACAGGAAGATTTTTTTACAAAAAAAATATATTGAGGGACAGTTTTCTTTATTTCATGAGTTATAAAAAGAACCACACACATGGGGAAAGACTACGGAGTGTGGTGAGTGGGTGACCATGCAGAGGGAGGGAGGGAGTGGGGGGGTTAATGTGTTGTCAGTGGGGACCAGGGAATGAGGGTTGTGGGTGGAAGACTACACAGAGGGAGAGAGTGGGAGGGTTAAAACTTTTTAGGACCAGGGAATGGAGGGTGGCAGGTGGGAGAGCACACAGAGGGAGGGAATGGGAGGGTTAATCATTTGACAATTTGGACCAGGGAATGAGGGTGATGGGTGAGAAAGCACACAGTGGAGGGAGTGGGAGGGTAAATCATTTGACAATGGGGGCTGGGGAATTAGGGTGGCAGGTGTGAGAGCACACAGAGGGAGGGAGCAGGAGGGTTAGTCATTTGACAATAGGGACTGGGGAACTAGGGTGGCTGGTGGAAGAGCACGCACAGGAAGGGAGCAGAGGGATAATCATTTCACAATGGGGACCAGGGAATGAGGGTGGTGGATGGGAGACCACAAACAGATGGAGGGAGAGGGTAGATTAATCATTTTACAATGAGGACCGGGGAACAAAGGTGGGAGGTGGGAGAGCATGCAGAGGAAGGGAGCAGGAGGGTTAAGCATTTCACAATGGGAACCAGGGAAGGAGGATGGTGGCTGGGAGAGCACGCAGAGGGAGGGAGCGGCAGGGTTAATGATTTCACAATGGGGACCAGGGAACAAGGATGGTGGATGGGAGACCATGCAGAGAGAGGGAGTAGGAAGGTTAATCATTTGACAATAGGGACTGGGGATCGAGAGTGGTGGGTGGGAAAGCACACAGAGGGAGGGAGCAGAAGGGTTAATCATTTGACAATGGGGACCGGGGAACTAGAGTGGTAGTGGGGGACTGAATGCAAAGGGAGGGAGCAGGAGGTATTTCTTTATTATCACAATGGGGACTAGGGAATGGGATGGCGGGTGGGATTGCACACAGAGGGAGGGAGCGGGAGGGGTTTCTTTTTTATTTAAAGAGGACTGGGGACTGAGGAATAAGGGTGGTGAGTGGGACTGCACACAGAGGGAGGGATTTGTTTTTTTTATTTCAGGAGAGGGTCAAATTCTGTGTTCATTTATTTTTTGTAGGATACCCAGATATATGGTTTTTAAGCCTAGCCAGTTTAACTGTTTAAATTTGTGACAGTACTGTCACAAGTCTTCATGAAACTATGTTGTACTTTCAAGAAAGTATAAATAATTTACCGGAAGTACAACATACTTTCTTCATAGTACAAGTAGTCTCATGAAATTATTTAAATACTTTCATGACACTACTCACACGGCTTGCAACACATCTGTCACAAATTGAAACAGTTAAACTTAGTAGGCTTAATAACATATTTCCAGACAGCCTACACAAAAGCTAACCACATAATTAGATTCCTTGGCCCCCGATTAGGTAAACCCAATTATTGGTTTTTCCCTAAGTCCCTGATTTTTTTCAGATTTTTAACTTTGTTTCCCTTGCTAAGACAAAAAACAAAATGGTGGATATGTGAGAGAAACCAGGCCATCTGCGACAGTTCTAAAGCCATCTGTGAATGTTCCAAATGCATCTGCAACACTTTTGCACTTGACATCTGTTTTTTTCCATAGAGAATAATGCAAAACTTTACATTTTAATAACTTATGAACAGTTTAGTATTTTTTCACCAAACCTTCAAAAGACACATTGTGTCCCAAACCCCACTTACCCACCAATTTTCAGACCAAACCCACAAGCCATTTCTGAGAAATGCAGTGACAAAGAAATTGTACAAAACTTGGTAATTTTGCATTTTTTGATCTTTCGTATCTCCAAAACCATACACATGACCATAACAAACATTTACACATTTAGAGACCCATCATAGGACACTATGCATGCAAAATGTTAGGCAAATCGGTTGAATGGCTGTAAAGTTATTACAGTGCAAAATTTCGTATTTAACATGACGTGCATGCTGACCGTGCCCTTATAATATATATATATTATACTGGCACGGTAATTCAATTTGAATTCAATTCAACTTTAATTTTAAAAGGAGCTTTTCTTAAAACCAAAGCGCCTGTACATTTCAAACAGTAAATACAATAAAATTAAAACTACTATAAATCATTAAAAGCTATGCTAAAAAGGTGGGTCTTCAAAGCTCCTTTAAAACTAAGGATGGTCGGGCAATTTCGCACCTGATGAGGTAGAGAATTCCATAGGGTCGGTGCCATAAAACTAAATGATCTTGCACCTGATGTATTCTAAATGGACCCTAGGAATTTCCAGCAATCCCTCATCAGTGGATGGCAGGGTGGAGGGACAGTAGGGGCAAAGGAGTTCTTTCAGGTAGGTAGGTCCCAGGTCATATAGGGCTTTATAGGTCAGCAAACCGACCTTGAAGGTGATTCGCTGTTACTGGCAGCCAGTGCAGTCTGCGAAGCACAGGCATTATATGGCTGGATCTAGAAGATCCAGTCAACAGCCTGGCTGCCGCATTCTGCACTAGCTGCAGACGGTGAAGTTCAACCCCCGATAGCCCTAGGTATAGGGAGTTACAGTAGTCAAGACAGGAGATAACGAAGGCGTAGATCAATGTTGGAAGGTCCTCTGGAGGAACCAGGTGCTTCACCCTGGTGATATTCCTCAGATGGAAAAAGGAAGTTTTGAAAACCGCTGACACCTGAGATTTAAGCGTCAGATGACTGTCAATTATTACGCCAAGATTCCGCACCTGATCTGAGGTTGCCAACTGAACTCCCCCAAGCCATAATCCTGAGGGTGAACCATCCGGCAAACCCACCTCACAGCGGCCTTTATCCATGACCAACACCTCAGTTTTCTCCGGGTTTAACCTCAGCCAACTCCCATTCATCCAGTCTTGAATTTCTGCAAGGCAGTTATTAAATACCAACAAGGCAGCATCCTGGCCGGGCACAAAAGACATATACAGCTGGGTATCATCTGCATAGCAGTGAAAACCCAGACTGAATCATCTAATAATCGCTCCTACGGCAGCATATACACTGCAAAACAAATATGGGTGCTAAGATAGAATCCAGTATGTACCAAGAGGATAGGAGACTGATGCCAAGGAAAAAATTCCTGACACCACTCTCTGAGTCCTACCCTCGAGGTAAGATTGGTTTGCCAGTATAGTTAGGGTTGCCCGACCACTTCTATGTTAAACCCCAAATTTTGTAGTTTAATAACTTTGGCACTGTATGATGGATTTGCCTGATATTTATTTATTTATTTAAACAGCACATTTTTCATGCACAGTCTGGTATTATATATCTCTGGATCTAGCAAGTTGTGGTATGGTCAGATAAGTGGTTGTGGAACTGCAGAGCACCAAAAAATGCCAAAAAAGGGGGTTTTGAGCATTTCGTTGCTCATGACTACAGCCTGCATGATTTGTCCATTTGGTCTGAAATATTCAGGGAAGATGCAGTCTGGGACACTGAAGTGCCTTTCAAAGATTTTGGTGAAAAAATATTAAACCATTCAAAAGTTATTCAAAAAACAAATTTCCCATTATAGTCAATGGGAAAAAAATACACGTGTCTCTTGAAAGTTGCTGCCAGCTTTCACAAATGCATTATTTGTAAAAGCAACAGCCACCATCTTGTTTCAGTTAATAGCAGCTAAAATGGCTGCCATTTAAAAAATTAATGGCCCTGGGTAAACATCGATTGTTTTGTTTACCTAATCAGGGGAGTGGAACACATTGTGGGCATCAGATTTTTAATCTGAGCCCCCCAAATACTTTTTTTCAGAATCACCCCCCCCCCACTGTTGCAATTTTCAAATGAAATGGATGTGGCACTTTCACATTTTCAAAAGAGTCAAGCTGCCGGCAGTATTCTACCACGTAAAAAAATAAAAAATCTAAATACTATTGTGGCCTCTTTTGGGTAAATATAATGGTCCCACCATGTTCCTCTGACCCCCATTAAGTAAACAGAAGCGTTTACCCAACAAAATGAAGAAAACCAAGGGGACCCAATGTCTTTCATATGCGATGCAGAATCCTGTATCAAAATTTTCGATCCAGGATCCTGCATCAAATTCCTGTTCTGTGCACAGTACACTAACAGCTCCGACACTGGAGTGCCCAATCCCCATTTCAGAATCATGTCTCCCCTCACTACCAAAACTTGTATTACACTGGGAGCCCACCCAGCATTGACTTGGTAAAAAAATATTTATCTGTTCCAAGTTATTTAATTTTTAATTTTGGGATTCTGAGCATGCTCAGTTCACTTCAAGATTTATATTATGTTTTGCAAAAGAGGATTGGGCTCACAGTCAAGGATTTTGTCAGCTCATAAAAGGGGATTTAAAAAATCCCAGTTCATCAGAAAAAATTCCTCATCCATGAGCCACCAACTTATTTTCATTTTTCCCCCAACAAAATGTTGTAGCTTCCTCCATGGGTGACTTTTTCTTGCAGTAGGGCATGTGTTTTGTTCAGGGTGATGCCCTCTACAAACCTATACCTTTGGTTTACTTCATTTTGTCCAAAAAACAGGCATTTAAAATGTTGAAATTCTTCATCTGTGACTTGCTTCCAATCCCCTTTGTGAGCTGACAACATCCCATTCTGCTAGCTGATCCCCTTTCATGAAGTAGCAAAATCCTTGACTGTCACTTTGTGACCAGATGGCCCTTCTCGTGGACGAGGATTGACTCACGGTCATGGATTTTACTGTCTCACAAAAGGGGATCAGCTGGTGCACTTGGATTTTGTTAGATCACAAATGGGGATTGGGTTTTTGAATCCTCTTTCATGAGCTGACAAAATCCCAGTCTGCCAGCAATCCCCTTTTGTGAGGTAGCAAAATCCTTGACCATCACTCTGTGACCAGATGGCCAAAATCTGATGGTCAAGGATTTCTCATGGATGGCAGTTTTGACAGCTGGTGAACGGGGATTTTGCTACCTCACAAGCTAGGAATTTTTTAACTTTTAAAAACTTTTTAAAAACTTTCCCACTGCATTGTAAATTAACGGTTTGGTCTTTTGACTTGGAATTTGCAGGGTATTAAGGGGATACCCCAGATATGTGAATAATGCTATTTAGATGTTGAAAAGTTAATTGGTTCCATAGAGATGCCATCACAAAGTTGAGATTTTTCCCATAGGATAACATTGTGGCACCCCATAGCGACTTTTGGCTCCCATATCTCGAAAATGAAGCGAGATATGGATTTTTCGCTATCTACAGCTTAGATCACCTTTAGATAATCTAAGATGCCAAAACAAGTTTGGAAGTCATAGATTACACCTGCAGTGGAATATTTTTCCTACTTGCTACACTTATACGGAGATATTGGCAAATTAGTGTCACAAGAGTTCCAATGGTGACTTTTCAGCACTTTTCATGCCTGTATCTTGTAAACAATGTGAGATGCAGATTTCATCAGCTCATCTCATGTGGAGGTCTCACTGTCATTAATACAATGACACTTGAATTTTTTTCATAGCTGCTACGGTTGCTGAGATATTGGCAAATTAGTGTTACAAGGGTATGACTCCGCAACTATGCATAAGTGGGAGTGCAGAGCCTGGAGGGCCCTCACAGATTCATATTCTTATGCAGAAATGGACAGCTTGGTGGGAGCGTGGGTCCCACCAACACATGCTATTTACTAGTTTTATATATATATATATATATATATATATATATATATATATATATATACATATATATTCTACATATATATTCTACATATATATTCTATGCAAAAAACTTTGTTAATGCATCATATTGGGTTAAAGCACAAAAAGTCAGGAAATTAGACCTTTAGGGTTGCCCCATCCCCCCCTCGTGGGCACGCCTATCATCCCGAGATTGAGAGCTGACGGGGTGTGTCATTGGGGTTGTGAGGCCTAAATGTCACACCATTCCATCTTTAATCATATTCACAAGCCACAGTAAAGAAGAATGGGGTGCCAAGTAAAAGACCAAACTTATTGAGATATGGTCATTCCAATTTGGGCCATCTGGTCTTTCTCATTAATATTCCAATAGGATATACTGGGCATTTCAAATTGTAATAACTTTTGAACAGATTAATATTTTTTCACCAAACAAAAAGTGACATATTCCCTGGCCCAAGCTCTTTCTATGTCCCAAGATGCAGACCATGTCCACGCAGTGCCACAGACAGAAAATGTGCAAAAGTGGCGCAAAGTGCATTTTTTGGCACTTTGCTGTGGAAAAACCATATGTCTGACTGAAACGCAACTTAGTAAATCAAGAGATATACTGCTCCAGACTGTGCATTCCAAATTTTGTGCAAATCCGTTGAATGATTGCAAAGTTATTAACGTGCAAAATGTGAGGTTTAACATTAAAAGTGCCTACCACAATGCGCAACGCTATACGCAAAATGCAAAGTGCGTCATGCAATATCTCTGCAGAAACTTAATTTTCCAACACCTAAATATGATAATTCACATATACAGTACATCCCCTCAACACCCTACAAATTTCAGTTTAAAAGACCAAACCGTGTCCTAGATATAACATTTTAAAGTTTGAGATTTTCATTGGTCAGAGTGGCAGAATTCCACACCTGTTTACATTTTACACACCTAATGACTGAAAAGTACATCCATGGCAGTAAGGCTAGCTAACCTATAAATTTCAAGCCACTACCACAATGCAAAATGCTGCCCACAAAAACATAAACTGTGCCATGCCATATCTCTGCAACAAATGTATTTTCTAACACCTAAGCATCATAATTCATATCTACAGTACTTCTCATTAACACCCTCCACATTTCAAGTTAAAAGACCAAATCGTTTTTGAGATATTTAATTTTAAATGTTGTTAAAATTGGGCTATCTGGTCCCTCCAAATCTGGCCATCTAGTCCCTCCCTGGGGATCAAAGAATCTTTGTTTGTGAGCCTGCAAATTCTTTGATCATGAGGAGGGACCAGATGGCCAAAACCCCATTCTTTGTTCACAAAATAACCATATAAATTTTCCCATTGACTTATAATGGGAACTTAAAAGTGCTATAACTTTTGAATACCTCAATATGTTTTCACCAAATGAAAGTGACATGTTCAGCCAGTGAAGCTCTTTCAAATGAGTCATGTCGCAGAGCAGCACACCACACAATGGCCACACAGTGCCATGGACAATATTCCAAAAACTGCCTCTAAAAATGGATAATTTTGTATTTTTCAGTGTTTTGGTGTGCCAAGACCATAAGTCTGACCAAAACAACATTTGGCAAATCAAGAGATCTACCATGCAAACCAGATTTCAGGCAAATCTGTTGAATGGGTCCAAAGTTATTAATGTCCAAACATTTTACTTTAGTATGTAAGTGACCGCTGAATCTTAAATATAGTGGCACAACCGCACCACTATAATATAATACTAGCCACTCTGGTGGGAGAGGGCCCTGTACTCACACCAACTTGCCCATTTCTGCATAACAATAGTCATCTGAGGCAGTGCAGACCCTCTGGGCCTGCGCTACCACTTACACATAGCTACAGAGCCATGCAGCATTCCTATTGGCCACCGAATGTTTGTAACAGTAATTTGTCCATATGTTGGGAACCATAACAGCTATAAAATCAATTCAAGTGTCATTGTAACCATGACAGTGAGTCAATCATAGCACAATCACTGACTGTACCTATATCTCACACTGTTTCCGAGATATGGGCACCAAAAAGCACTGGACGGGCACTCTTTGAACCCTTGTGACAGTAATTACACAATATCTCATGAACCATGCAATGTATGAACAAAATTCCACTGCAGGCTTATTCAACGATTTCAAATCTTTTCTCACCTTCAGGTGAACTAAATCACCCCTAGTGAAAAGTCTGTATCTCGCTTCATTTCCGAGATAATGGTGCCAAAAGTCATGACACAGACTACAATGTAATCCTATGGGAAAAATGTAAATTATGTAATTGAATTTCTCTGCAACTAATTATTTCCCCAACACCTAAACAGCATAGTTCATATCTTTATGACATCACCTCAACACCCTGCAAATTTCAAGTAAAGAGACCAAACTGTTATTGAGATATGGTCATTCCAATTTGGGCCATCTGGTCTTTCTCATTAACATTCCAGAAATACATCTACATTTTCCCATAGGATATAATTGGAAATTTAAATTATAATAACTTTTGAACAGATTAATATTTTTTCACCAAACAAAAATGTGGCATATTCCCTGGCCCAAGCTCTTTCTACATCACAAGACTTGGATCAATATCCCACACGGTGTCTGAGCAGCGCCACTGACAGAAAATGCACAAAAGTGGTAAAAAGTGCATCTTTTATCACTTCACTGTGCAAAATCTGTATGTCCAACTGAAACACAATTTAGCAAATAAAGAGATCTGCCACTCCAGACTGTGCTTTCCAAATTGTGTGCAAATCCATTGAATGGTTGCAAAGTTATTACATAGTTTACATACATAGATTGCATAGATATTACAGAGCATAAAGACATTTGTCCATGAGCTCACCAGTCACAATTTATGTATGCCCATTTATATTTTTACTTAAGAGAAATTTATCTAAATTTGTTTTAAATTCCAACATTGTATTACTCTCCACAACCTCACAAGGCAGAGTGTTCCAAATTTCCATTACCCTATTGTTTAACCAGTATTTCCTTTTACTTGAACTATGTCTATCTTTTAACAATTGGTAACAATGGGCTCTGGTATTATATGGTTGGTCCCTTTTTACCAGGCCTAAAAGATCCCACAAACTGTTATCGGTCAATGCCCTATAAATCAGACACATGTCATCCCTCATTCTATGATATTCCAGTGAGTACAACTTTAAATACTGCAGTCTCTGCTCATAGCTCAGTCCCTTTGATCCTTTTGGTGGCTCTCCTCTGTACCCTCTCCATCATTCCAACATCACTCCTTTTGTATGGGGCCCAAAACTGAACACAGTACTCCACATGGGGATACACCAATGCATTATACAAGGGCATCACAACCTCCCTATCTCTACATTTAATGTGTCTTTGTATACAGTGTGTTATACTGCCAGCCTGTTTTAGAACTGTATTACATTTTAAACTAAAACAAAGATCACTGTTAACAATGATCCCCCCAGATCTTTCTCTTTGCCTACAGCCTTTAATACAGAACCACCCAGGGTATATTGAAACTGGTTAATTTTCTTTCCAAAGTGCATAACTGTGCACTTTTCAATATAAAAATAGATTGCTTCTGGGAGGCCCACATATCCAAACTATTTAAAAGCTGTTTGTAAGACTCACTGTTCCTCTATATTATTTACAGTACACCCAATCCTAGTGTCATCTGCAAATGTGCAAAATGTGAGGTTTAACATTAAAAGTGCCTACCACAATGCACAACGCGATACGCAAAATGCAAAGTGCATCATGCACTTAATTTTCCAACACCTAAATACCATAATTCACATGTACAGTAGATTCCCCTCAACACCCTACAAATTTCAATTTAAAAGACCAAACCGTGTCCCAGATATAACATTTTAAAGTTTGAGATTTTCATTGGTCAGAGTGGCAGAATTCCACACCTGTTTACATTTTACACACCTAATGACTGAAAAGTACATCCATGGCAGTAAGGCTAGCTATCCTATAAATTTCAAGCCACTACCACAATGCAAAATGCTGCCCACAAAAAACGTAAACTGCACCTTGCCATATCTCTGCAACAAATGTATTTTCTGACACCTAAGCACCATAATTCACATCTACAGGACATCCCATTAACACCCTCCACATTTCAAGTTAAAAGACCAAATCGTTTTTGAGATATTTAATTTTAAATGTTAAAATTGGGCTATCTGGTCCCTCCAAATCTGGCCATCTAGTCCCTCCCTGGGGATCAAAGAATTTTTGATTGCGAGCCTGCAAATTCTTTGATCATGAGGAGGGACCAGATGGCCAAAACCCCATTCTTTGTTCACAAAATAACCATATAAATTTTCCCATTGACTTATAATGGGAACTTAAAAGTGCTATAACTTTTGAATACCTCAATATGTTTTCACTAAATGAAAAGCAGCATGTTCAGCCAGTGAAGCTCTTTCAAATGAGTCATGTCGCAGAGTGGCATGCCACACAATGGCCACACAGCACCAAGGACAATATTCTAAAAAACTGCCTCCAAAAATGGATAATTTTGCATTTTTCAGTGTTTTGGTGCACAAAGACCGTAAGTCCAACCAAAACGACATTTGAAAAATCAAGAGATCTACCATGCTCCACCATGCATACCAAATTTCAGACAAATTTGTTGAATGGGTCCAAAGTTATTAACGCCCACACTTTTGACTTTAGTATGTAAGTGACTGCTGAACCCTAACTATAGTGGCGCGACCGCGCCACTGTAATATATATCTATATCTATATATATATAGTTAGGGTTCAGCAGTAACTTACATACTAAAGTCAAAACTGTGGGTATTAATAACTTTGGACCCATTCAACAAATTTGCCCGAATATTTTGCGAACAAAGAATGGGGTTCTGGCCATCTGATCCCACCTAGTGGTCAAAGAATTTGCAGCCTCACGGTTCAAGAATATTTTTACCTGAGGATTTTTCAAATTCTTTGATCACGAGGTCTGCCTTCTTGTTTCCAGTTTTCCGATCGGAAAAATACAAATATCTCAGCTCAGGGGTCACTTCTGAAGTAAAACTTGGATGGGTTTTATTCAGGAGGCCACACTCTATTGAGCCACACCTTTGGTTCCATCCAAATCGGTCTAAAAATAGAGTTATTAGTTTTTTAAAATCTTCATTCATGGCTCGCTAATGATCTTTGATCGTGAGCCTGCAAATTCTTTGATCATGAGATTCTTTAATCACGATCATGCATTCTGAGTGAGGAATGAGATGGCCAGATTTTAAAATGCATTTCTGTAGCACAGGGTTGCCTTACAAAGTTATATAAGGGTGGGTTTTGCTCAGGGGGCTTTGTTCTGCCCCATCTGAATAAAAAAACATTATTCTTCATTATCCCTGGTAGTCTAGCGGCCTCCTCCCCATTATAATAATGTACATAGTGATCCGTGTATCCCTGGTAGTCTAGCGGCCCCACCATTGAGTATCTTATTAATATGTTTTTTTATCAGTGATAGTCTAGTGACCCCCCCATGTGTGTTTATTTATATATTTTATTCATATCCCTGGTAGCCTATTGCCCCCCATCTGTACTTCATTATCATTATTATTCATATCCCTGATAGTCCAGTGGTCCCCCTATCATAATAAAATAAATTTGCATTTTCCATGTCCTGGTAGTCTAGTGGCCCCCCAGCTGTGCCAGCTGACCCAGCACCCCCCCTTTTCTTCCAGCTAGTGATTGGCATAGTTTCACCTCTCATTTCCATGCAGTTACAAACTGTGTGTATTAGCAGTGGTAATTCAAACAGGTGCTCTGAAATTATTTCTGAGTGGCTGTTTGAATTAACATGGTAATACACACAGTCGGTGGCTGGCCGTGGAGGTGAGAGGTGGGCTATGACAATCACTGGCTGGGGAAGGAATGGTGAACTGAGTGAGCTGGCATGGCTGGGTTGGGGTTAGGGCCACTAGACTACCAGGACATGGAACATGCATATTTATTTTATTATGATGGGGGAACCGCTAGACTACCAGGGATATCAATAATAATGATAATGAAGTGCAGATCGGGGGGGCACTAGACTACCAGGGATATGAAAAAAATATATAAATAAACATACATGGGGGGGCCACTAGACTACCACAGATAAAAAAAAAACATATCAATAAGATACTCATTGGGGGGCCTCTAGACTACCAGGGATACAGGCATCATTATGTACATTACCATGATGGGGAGGGGGCTGCTAGACTACCAGGGATAATGAAAAGTACTGTTTTCTTATTCAGATGGGGCAGAGCACAGCCCCCTGAGCAAAACCCACCCTTATATAACTTTATAGGGCACCTCTGGACTACAAAAAATGATTTTGAAATCTGGTCATCTTGTCCCTCACTCTTTGTTCATGAGCAAGCAATTTCTTTGATCATGAGCCTACAAATCCTTTGATCACGAGATTCTTTGATCGCAATTGTGCATCGTGAGTGAGGGACAAGATGGCCAGATAAAAAAATCAGTTTTCTCAGCTCAGGGGTGTCCTAGGAAGACAAATGAGAGTGGGTTTTACTCAGGGGGCTTCGTTCTGATGAACCATGGCAGAGGTTTACCACAATTATTTGAATTTTGTAAATTACAGAAGTTTTTATTCTTTGGTCATGAACCTGCAAATTCTTTGATCGTGAGCCTGCAAATTCTTTGATAGTGATATTCTTCGATCGCGATCGTTCATCGTGAGGGTAGGACGAGATGGCTGGATTAAAAAGTCAATTTCTCAGCCCAGGGGTGCCCTAGGAAGTCAAATGAGGATGGGCTTTGCTCAGGGGGCTTTGTTCTGTCGAACCATGGTGGTGGTTTAAGGCAATTTTTTCAATTTTGTAAATTACAAAAGTTTTTATTTCTTGTTCATGACCCTGTAAATACTTTGGTCGCGAGCCTGCAAATTGTTTTATCGTGAGATTCTTTGATCACCATCTTTGATTGTGAGGGCAGGACAAGATGGCCAGATTTTTTATAATGAAATAGATAGGGAAATTTTACCAAACTTTATGATTGAATATCTCAGAAATGGTTTGGTCTTTTTACTGGAAATTTGGAGGGTGTTTGTAGCATGTCATGTGCATGTAAATTACACTGATTACATGTCAGGCAGTTTATGTTCTGTGGACAGTGTTTTGCTTGTGGTGGTGCCTTAAAATTGATAGGATACCTAGCCTTAGTGTCATGGATGTAGTTGTCAGTTGTGTGTGTCAACAGGTGTGGAACTGTGCCAGTCTGATGAATGAAAATTTCAAACTGCAACTTGTTATATCTCAGAGACGGTTTTGTCTTTTCACTTGAAATTTGGAGAGTGTTGATGGGATGTCCTGTAGATGTGAATTGTGGTGTTTACATCTCGAATAATGTATTTTTTGTGGACAGATTGAGTGGCACAGTTAATGTTTTGCGGATAGCGTTTTCTATTGTTCTACTACATTCATATTCATTTAGTGGCTGGTTGTGCTGTTGTCACTGTATGTTTTAGTCATCAGCTGTGTAATGTGGCCCAACACTTACAAGTTGGTGGGAGCTTGGGGCCCGAAGTGCCCTGTGCTCCCACCAACTTGCGCAACTTTCTACTTTTTATTCTTTCTTCAAAAGTAAGGAAATTCTATGCAACAGACTTTGTTAATGCATCAGTAAGGGTTCTTCTACAGTGGAAAAAGTGAAGAAATGTGATTTTAGGGTTCCCACCCATTGCACTCCACCCTGCCCCACCAACAGGCATCGGGGTGTGCATTGGGGTCATTGGCCCTAACTATCACCCCATTCTCCTACACTGCACCACCTCAGCTTGTTTACACATGGGATGGGGTGAGAGTTAGGGCTAATGACCCCAAAGCACACTCCAATGCCTGTTGGTTGGAGTGGGCTGGGGTGGGGTGCAAGGGGTGGGAACCCTAAAATCAAATTTCCTCTTTTTTTCACTGTAGAAGAACCCTAACTGATGCATTAATGAAGATTTTTGCATAAATAAATATAGTGGCACGGTAGTGACACTATAGTTAGAATTGAGTACCCCATTTAAGGTTAAAGTGTGAAATTTTGCACCCTAATAACTTTGACACTGTATGACAGATTTACCTGAAATTTGGCAGGCACAGAGCAGTTACATAGTTCTTGGGATCTACCAAGTTTCATATTGGTCAAATATAAGGTTGTGGAATTATTAAGTGACATCCTGTAGCACATTTCCGCTTTTTTGCGCATTCTTTGCTGGCACCTACAGGTCGCACGGTTTGCACGACTGGTCCAAATATTTCACTGAACATGCGGCCAGGGTCCCCAATGTGCATTTTGAAGATTTCATGAAAAAATATTTGAACGGTTCAAAATTTATTCAAAAAACAAGTTTCCCATTATAGTCAATGAGGAAAGTTAACAAAACATTCAACAGTGTCTTGCCAACTGGCATCAAGGTGTGTGTTGGGGTCATCAGTCCTACCTTTCACCCCATTCTCCTATACTTCACCACCTCAGCTTCTTTACAGATGGGCTGGGATGAGAGTTAGGACTGAAGATCTCAATGAACATCCGAGCTTGATTGGGGGTGGGGTGGGTGTTCAAGGGGTTTCAAACCTAACATCGAATTTCTTCACTTTTGTCACTTTGGAACAACCCTAACTGATGCATTAAATGGAGTATATATATATATATGTATATTATACTGGTGCAGTAGCACCAGTATAGTTAGGATTGAGTAAGCACTTTAATATTAAACCCCATGTTTTGTACCTTAATAGCTTTGCCACCTTATGATGGGTTTGCCTGAAATTTTGCATGCACGGTCTGGTACCATGGATCTCTGGATCTGTTAAGCTATGTTACAGTCAGATGTATGGTTGTGAAGCTACAGAACACAAAAAAATACAAAACAAACTTGGGCTTTTTGCGAGTTTCTTTACTCGTGCCCCCAGCCCACATGATTTGTCTGTTTGGTCAAAAAAAGCTTTAGAGTAACAGCAATCTGGGTCCCTGCTGAGCCTTTCAAAGATTTGGTGTAAAAATAGTAAACCACTCAAAAGATATTCAAAACACAAATTTCCTATTCTAGTCAATGAGGAAAAAATATGTGTGTTTCATTTAAGTTTCGCAAATGCAATTTTATATTTGAAAATGGCCCTTTTACTTTCATGCTGCTGCCATTTGTTTTCAGTTAGTGAGAGAGAAAATGCCTGGTGTTTAAAAGTGGGACCCTCTAGGTAAACACTTACTGTTGGGTTTACCTAGTCAGGTCCTGAGGATGCCAGCTCTATCTTTTAGGGGGTAACCCCCCCAGAAATGCCTTTTTAAACATTGAAGAAAAAATACTTTCACAAATCATGAAAGAAACTGGCGAACTACATTTGCAAATGTGAATGTTTCATGCTACTTTTCGTCAAACTTTCATAATTTGAGAAAGTATTTAAAAAAACAGCAAACCTTTGCTATCACCCTGCAACTGAATGGTTGGGTCTTTTGGGCTGAAATTTGCAGGGTGGTAAGCCGTGGTCCCACAGATATGCCTTTTGGTGGTTTGGTGTCAAAACATTCAAGAGGACCAAAGTTGCAATGTTCTGATGTTAAGAAATTTTTGTAAGTATAACATTGTGGCATCCATTACACCTTTCGGTGCCTGTATCTTGAAAACAAAGAGAGATATGGAGCTTTTACTACCTGCAGCTTAGGAAACAAGTATGGAAATCATAGATTACACCAGCAGTGGAATTTTTTTCCTACCTTCTACGGTTATGGAGATATTGACAAAAACATGTTCCAAGGGTTCCACGGGTGCCTTTTCAGTGCATTTCAGTACCCATATCTTGTAAACTATGTGAGATATGGATTTATTCATTCCATGTTGCATAGACGTCTCACTGTCAGAATTATAATGTCAATTGAAATTTTTTTGTAGCTGCAACGGTTGCTGAGTTATTAGCACATTATTGTTACAAGGGTTCCTCACCCTGTAGGACTGCTGGGCCCTGCACTCCCACATACACATACCATTACAAAAAAAATAAACCCTAATAGCACATTTCCAAACTTTTGTCACTGTGCTATGAATCCTAACTGATGCATTAACAGAGTTTTTTGTAGTGAATGTATCTATCTATATATATATATTCATGGCAAAAAATGTTCCACGGCGACAAAGACAAGGAAATTCAGTGTTAGAATTGAAAGCGCCCCTTGCACCCCTCAGTCTGCTCCCCCAACCAGCATCGGGGTGTGCATTGGGCTCGTCAGTCCTAAGTCCTGAGAGTTAGGACTGACGACCACAATGCACACCCCGATGCTGGCTAGGGAGGCAGGGTGGGTGCAAGGGGGGGTTTTCAACCCTAACATCGAATTTCCCTGCTTTTATCACTGTGGAACAACCCTAACTGATGCATTAAATGGAGTTTTTTGCCTCTAATTTCCCTTCTTTTTGAGAATGTGCAGTAGAAGTAGTGAATGGAATGTGGTGGTGGGCCCTGCGCTCCCACTACGTGATGTTTTCTGACATAGTAATGGTAAGAGCAAGAGAAACGCAAGCGCTAACAATTGCGCACATGGTGACAGAAACATAAATGGTAAAGCAAACATTAATAGAAATGCAAGCACAAAGTGATGCCAAACTGAACAGTGATGCAAAAGGGAGACGCAACCGCCTAAGGAAACGCAAACTGTGACATGCGCAGTCACTGTACACAACTGGAAATGCAAATGGTAACGCTAACAGCATAAATAATGCCAAAGGGAATGGAAATATGAATGCAAGCGCACACAGAAACGCAAACCATAACACGCACCATCACGGTACTGTAATTCTAAATGCAAATAGTAAAGTTAATATGAACAATAATGCCAAAGGAAACAGAAACAAAAACAGGAATGGAAGCGTGTATGGAAACACAAACCGTAACGTGCACGGTCATGTTACCACAGTTGTAAACACAAATGGTAATGGTAACAGCAACATAAATGCCAAAGAAAACAGAAATGCAAAAGCAAATGGAAAAGCGCATGGAAATGCAAACCATAATGCGCACAGGCACAGTGACACAATTGGAAATGCAAATGATAACAGTAACAGCAACGAAAATGCAAACCGAAAGAGAAACACAAATGCAAACAAAAGGGGTGCCATAAACGCAAACCAAAATGCAAACAGAAACAGCATTATTTATCTACAAAATTAAACGGTACATAAAAAAATAGATATATTCATTAAAAAAGTTACAAAAACGATTATTTTACAAAATATGTGAAAAAATATTTTAAAACCTATATACAATATTTACAAACAACTCTCAGAGAGAGGTGTGCTGCTGCTTGAGGCAGCCCAACCCATAAGGCTCAATAGAAATGGAAGCTGTTGTGCCTTCCAGAGGAGATACTGGAGCAGCTGTGGAGGCTGGTCACTCTTTCCCAGGGAAGCTGGATGCCACTGGTGGAGGTGAAGTGCATGAGCTGGCCACAGTCTCACTAGCCACTGTCATCACAGACTCAAGCACAAGGTTGACAGTCGCTTGTTGCACTTCCATGAAGAACAGCAATTTCTCCTGCCCTTCACGGAGTGCAACATTGTCTCTTATTAGACTGTCAACCTTGCACTCAAGCCTGCGCTAACAGCAACAGTGACCAGCGCACTGCTTTAAGTGAGGGTGCCCTGCAAAGTGACAAAAAACATGAATCAATATATGAGCCTCAAAATGGTGATTACCCACTTGTCTTTCATCTTACAATATTGATATCTAATTCAATAATTGTAATACATTTTGCTGGGTACTCTCAAGACCATAGAGGAGTGTGATGTAAATCAGAACTCCTGTCTTGTCAGTTCCGTTATTATATATTTTTCTACCGTTCTTTGTGGATAACTTGAAAAGATCTATAAGAACAGTATACTTTCTACACTGTTGTTCTATATCAGTTAGTATTTGCCAACACTCACTACTTAAATGTTTTGGCATAATGAACAACACAGTGTGATATACAGTGATACTAACTCTTCAATTGTGTATGAACAAGTGAACTTGAACATCTGCACCTATATTATTTGTTTGCACCTGCATGAGAATAATAGCATGACCTGTAGACCAGCACTACTATTTCCATTATCTAATGTTCATATAATCATCTGTTTTATAACTGCTACAAAAGAGACACACGTCATATACTTATTTATTTTGTGTACATATTTTCATAGAAGCAAATCATCTTTTACTGCTGTTACATTAATTAATATAGTAAGGCTTGACCAAGGGTTATGTTAATGGTCTGTTAATCACCTTCTAGGGGTGTAGTGTGGCACAAGGTGTGGCCAAATGCCACATGCCCCAAGAGGGTGATTAACTGACCATTAACATAATCCCTGGGAGTGCCTTATTCCTATTATAATAAAACATGTTTTTA
This sequence comes from Neoceratodus forsteri, assembly GCA_016271365.2. NCBI lineage: Eukaryota > Metazoa > Chordata > Ceratodontiformes > Ceratodontidae > Neoceratodus > Neoceratodus forsteri. The sequence goes on from CM028136.1 coordinate 873,989,877, forward strand.
AACAGTCTTAAACCTTGTTCAGCATATGGCCAATCTGTACATGTATGTTAATAAAGGATTAACATAAGGCTGTTAGAATGTTTGCAGCCAATCAGAAAGCTCCATTTCTCAGACCCTTTTTATAATACTTGAAATAATGTTAAACATTTAGAAACCAACAGCTCAGTGACATTAGCAACTAATTAATGAAATATTTTCTCTACACATCATGTAAAGAAACAGTGGGTGGGATATTCAGAAGGGTTGCGCGCATCGCGCAACACAGTGTCACCATTTGCAACCTATTGATGTGCCGCGGTGTGATATTCAAAAGGGGAATGTGCCTGGTACAAATGCCGATGAGTCAAAGCACATCAGTAATGTATGCGGCACAATTAGGGGGTCATGCCCATCTGTGTTCCACACATCCTGATATTCAGCCCGGGATGTACTAACCCATGCAGTCAAAACCCCTACTTGCACTGCACACAGTTGATCCCCCCCAAAAATGGAGCAACAGCTGGCCACCCACAGGTGAGCTGCCATATTACATGGTGCAACATGGCAGCTACCAGCTGTTACTGGCCACCCAAGCTCCAGCGGCACCTTTGTGGTGGCACCCCCCCATGCCTGATTGTGGGCATTAGTATAGTAATAATGGTCCTATATCCCTGGTGGCTCACTGTACTGTTCACAGCCTGATTGCAGGCATCAGTGATATATTATGTCAAACCAATCCATCCCTGGTGGTCCAGCAGTACACCCCTCTCCACCCACCCACTAAGCCACACCACCCCGCTCCCCCCCATCAGCAGCAGTTGGTAGCTCCTCACCAGCTTGCCACCCCACTGGCCAATGACTGACTCTGTACGGTAGGGCTGTACACCCATTGGGCCACAGCGTAAGCCAATGGGTGTGCAGCCCGTACCATACTACACAATCCAGATATACGAATGGATGCATTCACATTTCTGTACTGTGTAGTACGGTATGGCCTGCACACCCATTGCTTATGCTGTAGACCAATGGCTGTACACTCCTACCATATGGAGTCAGTTGGCAGACAGTGGGGTGGCAAGCAGATGGTGAGCTGCCACCTATCACTAACTGGGGGGTAGCAGGGCAGTGGGGCTCAGTGGATGGGTGGGGAGGGGAGTACCGCTGGGCCAGCAGTGATGGATTGGTTTCTCATTATATCTTACTGACACCCACGATCATGCTGCGAGCAGTCCACTGCACCACCAAGGGTATTGGACCATAATTTCATTACATATGACCGCAATCAGATTGAAAGTGGGACTCTGGACCACCAGGGTTATAGGACATTGTAGTTTATCACACATCCCCACAATCAGGCTGTAAACGATCCACTGGACCACCAGGGATATTGAACTATTATTTCATTACATACTCCCACATTTGGGCTACGAGCAGTCCACTAGACCACCAGGGTTATAGGACATTGTAGTTTATCACATATGCCCATGATCAGGCTGTGAGTGTTCCAGTGGACCAGCAGTGATATGGGATGTTTATTATTTATACATTTGCCCACAAACAGGTATCGGAGCATGTTGCCAGTAAGGGCAAAGGGTGTTGGTCCCCAACGACTGCAGCCTGGCAGGGTGGCAGGCACGTCATCGGGGACTGGCACACCTGCACGCAAATGGGGCCATAATGACATGCAAATGGTCCCATTTCTGGCTTGCATGCATTATAGCCCTATTTGCATCTGCACTTTTGTATATTACAGTAGTTGTGCCTAGCGCAACGGCACTTCTGCTAGTGCATCCCCCGCTCCACTTCGGCCACTTGTACTGTCACACTGCCACTGCGCCATGCACACTGCAGGTGGCCAAGGAGAAATATTCAATGATGCTGTGCCATGGCACAGCTCCATTGAATATCACCCTGTCAATGCCCAGGCACATCCCAGTTGTGCTGCACCCAGGCTTGCATCACAGCCCGGTGCAGTCTCAATATCCTGCCCAGAATATACAAATAATAAATAGTTAATATGATATCAGTATCTTCTAATTTACTAAGAAAGTTGTTTTTATTTCAATACAATTGTTCTCAGAAGTAACACTTTTCAATTGCCACAAACATACTAACTTGCATATGTAAAATTATTTTAACACACACATAGAGCTTCACCATATGCTGAACAAGGTCTTACACTATTTTCAAATAAAGATTATTATTATAATAACAATAAGCTGCAGCCAAGAATCATGTAAATAGTGACCTAATCACCCTATAGTGTCATGTTGCAGTCATGCACACATTGTGACACGTTGCACCTCTGCACGAAGATTGATATGCTATAGAATTACGCTTGCTCATGCCTTGAAACTTAATACTACTTACACCATGAGAACATTGATGCATAGACTCAGGATTATTAAACTGTTGAATCCCACTTAACCATGAGCTATACAGCAGTATTGAAGTTATGCTTGGAACACCCACATTAGACTATGTTGATCAGTTAAAATATGACAACAGTTTCACATCATGAAAACCTTGAGAGATATATCCTTGTGTAAGGATCAAAATGATAACCTGATCAGCAGTTTGCTATAATGAAACAAACTGCAACAGTAATTGATGCAAAAAAATAAGTGGACTGTTAACGTGCATAGTCATCAGTCTTCATTACTCACTTTGTAATCTGTGTCATATATATATAGTTGCACACTAACCTTCCACTGTCTGTGTGCAGCGGTGTGGGTGTGAGCATACACCATAAGCAAACAACAACAATATGTACCCACTTACAGGTGACTTGACACATTGCAAAGCATTACAGTACACCCACCATCCATGAATGGCAAGTACACCATGTGACATATCCATTGTACCCCCCAGGTACCATTTATCGCACTCTTACAATATGGTAACTAGCTCTATTACTACACGAGGCCCTCCCCATTGAACTGAAAACTTGTTTTGAATTGGTTGAGTATGCATTGTAGTACAGTAGGCCTTATCATCTTGATTATCACAAACTTTCTATCTATAAATACACTTCTTATCCCAGTACACTCCCCTTATAATAACACTTATGATGACATACATGCATGACACACCAGTCCAGTACACTCCATCACCGCTGCACACACATTGCGATAATTATGATAACGTATTCAGAATTGGCTTAGTACAGCTGATCTCATGTGCAATACTAGTCTTACCACATTATACATTCCTCCTTGTTGTAGTACTACCACCTTGACCACCTACCCACTGAGAACCAAAAATGTAATCATAAGTGTAGCATCATAATGAATAGGGCACACTGTACAGCAAAATACCTCCCAACTATGCATGAAGTGACACCATATTGTACACCTGTATGCACAGTAAAGCAAAAAGTGGGTATCTGAACATAGATAACAGACTGTGTCACAGAATCTCAATATACAAATGATCCATTCACATGTTGAGACTGTCTACTACAGTACTGTTTGCATCCCCCACTTACAAATCCCTTTCACAAATAGCCACACTGCTCTCACAGTACCTAGCAATTAGCAGTTCTATGGCTGCCTTAGGGGTGACAAGGTCCTCCGTACTATTGAACAGAGGTTGTGGGTGCAGGAGGCTGTGACACTACATCTTGTGTGAATATCTTTTATGATGGTACTTATGCTCAGAGCTGGTGACAGGCTCCTCCTTCACCTCCACAGTTGTTACTGGCACTGCTTCCTTGGCCACTATAAAACATATAAGTAAAAAATATTATAACCTATGCCACAATATAGTAATCTACCACAAAACTTTTATTGTGAAATAAATGTTTTATACTGTCTCATTGTGTAATTCAACCATGTACCACATTTCTCTTTGCAATGACACTTCTGTGTTTCCATGGATGTTGTGTCATTCACCAGCAGTGACATCCATGCACCGGCCCTGCTTGTGGGTACAGCAACAAACTCACTTACATGAGCAGTACCGGAAGCGCCACAGCCGATCTTCCAGAGAAGTTCCCACACCTTGCCAGCCACATCAGCACTGCACACCCCACTGTAATTCAGAAACTCTCTCTGTGCAGTACTGCACATGGTCATCCAGCTGTTCAGTGATGCCCAACCCATTTTCAGTTACTACCCCAATGTTAGCATAGACATACAATACTGTCCATTCAGAAATATACAGATTCTGACAGTATATTACCAGGACATAACAGGCTCAATATCACAATCTGTTAGGTATGCATGGGTCGGCCCCCCAACCTGATTAACATATATTACTATTCTTCCCTTCTCACATCATTATGTGAACAACAGAACATTCTTCTGTGTATATTGCGTATATTGTGTCTGGTCACATCACTACGTCTCACCTAAGTGGGTAGTATATCAATATGCAAAAACACTTTAAATATACCAGCCAAGATCTAGAAAACATATATTGGGATGAGTACCTGTATTACTCATTTTGAACATGAGATGACACAAAAACACAATTCAGATCTGTACAAATATCTTCTTAGAGTGCAATGAAGACAACATTCACTTATAAAAAAATAGATAAGAAATTCATAGGACAACAATACTTCACATACCATTGGTATCTAGAAATGTAATCACCAGTTGTAGATCATAGTCAGTTAAACCACACTGAGATGTATACAACTATCATACATCTGGCTATAAAATCTGTTCCTTTTGAATCGCCAGTTATGTTATGAAGTACCATATGACTGAACTACACCAGCCGTGGTAAATCCTCCAGTAACCCAACTCCCTGTTGGGGTATATTGCAATTATACAAAGGGCTTGTTTGTTTTTTTACAAAAAAAAATATTTAAAACATCTATTTGATTTCAAACTTGCTGCTCGTTTGTTTGCCATCCATCCATTAGCTTTGCAGTGGTGTGTTTGCGATGAACATATGGATTTGCCAGGGAGCTCCTGATGCTGCTGAGTGGTGGCTGGCACCTTTTACAGCGGGTACACTGGAGTATTTACAACGCTGAAAAGGTGCCAGCTAGACAGTCAAAATTCAGAATTGTATTCAATTTTTTTGTGTACGTTGTATTATTACAAATATTACATGGGTGCTGGAACTCATGTTAACTTTCTGAAGAGTGTTTCCTAAAAAGAAGTAAGTTAAGTAGTCCAGCTCACACCTTACATGATAGCCTCATACCACTTCAATTATGTAATGCAATTATTTCTATCAGCATCTTACCTTCTGACTCGATAAGGATCACACTGTTGGTGTCAGAGTTCTCAGCCTCCACAGCTTCTGACTGTGCTGGTACTACCTCGGCTGCAACTGGGGGGTGCCTGCGCTGGTCTGGGAAAGAAGATAATAAGTAGATCCACTAAGTCTTTCATGTAAATGTCAACACATTTTAACTACACTTTCTTTAAGCATTCAACATATTTCAGGCATCTAACATTGCCTGTAATCAGGTATTGGATAGCCATTGCAGACACATATAAAATCACAATTACTGCAAATAAATATTTCATAAATAAAAGATCATAAGCTGACCCAGTACACAATACTTAGTACTTATATAGTATGCCACATGAAATACAATTCTGCTTCAATAAAATCGATACTGAATAGTAACTCCATCACTATCATTGGGTTATTCATTCAACGCCATCATAAAATATATGTTTTTATCTGAGTCAATACCAGGACACATGTATTGTATGAACATATATATATATATATATATATATATACACACACACACATATATATATATATATATATATGTAACACAAAAAAATGCATCATTGTTTAATAACAGTTATAAATACTTTTTCCTTTAAGACAAAAAAAATCGAAAGACAAAAAAAAAGACATCTTTCGTGATGCACCAAATATTCAGTTTTACACTACAGCCACTTGACTTGTAACATCATATTGTGATAATAACATGGCTACAACAAAAAAGACTTCAATCAGAAAAATACTTTCTTTTACCTGATTGTGTACCTGTACTATAAATATCATAGAATCTGAGGAATTTTTTTGAATAACTTACAATGAGTGAGGCATTCCCCCACAGCTGGCTTCCCTGCAGCTTCCCATAACTCGTAAGCAAGGTAGTACCAGCACTTGTCATTCTCCGGTATCTCCTCTCTCTGCTTCAAAACATAGAAGTGTTGACACAACAGCTTCCACTTCCTCTTCAACTGCACACTGGTCTTATTTTTTACTTTTAAGACCACGTGCAGGAAGTTATTAATGCAGCTCTACATTGAGTCCAACTTCCAGGTTGTGCTCCGCATTAAAATGTAAGCACTATCCCTCACTTGGACTGCCTCAAGCAGCAAGCACAACTCTGTCATGGACCACTGTCTCATCTTTAATTTTCTATTCTGCAATAAAAACATACACAAACATTCCATTACTGTCATGTCTCAGAGCCTATATATTTCTATGTATTCTATTAAATATACTGATTAGAACATGGCAAGAACAGCATTTTAAAACATAATTTTCATAATCATAAGTATTATCATTCAGCCACGTGAATTAGTGTATTTCAACACATTAAAAATATACACAACTCTGTGTCGTGTCATGCTATGTTCGAGTAATAACATATACCACAGCTTGAATACAGCTACATCAAAAGTTCATCTTCCTGTCTATTGAAGATGAAGTATTGTCTGTCTCATGTTGGTCTGCTTCACAACCAGCATCTTGTGGTAGTACATAGAGTTAGAGGAATGGTTACTGTTGGGTTGGATGCACAGTACATGGGCAGTAGGTTGTTCCAGATCCCCAATCACTCAACAGCAGTTGCCACCACCCTGCCTACCTAATTAGGTGATGACATCAGAGAAAAGTTAAAGTGTAATGAGAGCAAAGGTCTCACACAGTGTTACCATAACAAGCCTCTCCCTACATGCACCCAACATAGCAGCACTGAGTGCTGGTGTTGCTTATGAATGCACCCATTTATTGTATGTTTATGAAGGTACCCAGTGACCATTAGCATAATGTAACCCACTCACATTTTGTGTTGCTTGCCAAGGGTGTGATAAATCCCTCTCGATTTGTGTACCACCCTTTCCTTGTTTGACAAGGGGTGGTACTCATCACCCCATCACCACATGTGTCCCCCTTTCCTGTTTTCTTGATGTGGGTGCCCAATACCCCATTTTCTAGACCAACCACCAACACACACACAGTCAGTTGGTATGCTCAGCAGCTCACTGTAGCATGACAAAAAATCTCTATAAATGAAAACAGTGCCCCCATGTCTCTTGCAGCATTTTTCATATCTACAAGCACAGTAGTCACATGTAGGAGAAGCACTGCCACACTGGTACACACTGGTGCTCCTCTGTGGGCACTTGTCCTGGCACTATGACACAGAACCATATAATATGCCACTGCCACAGTTACATATTTTAGCACACCTGACCCATGCCATGACACCATAAAGTATCACCCTGGCAACACCTATCGTGCATCCAAGGTCAACTGTTCCCAGCCCTGCATTTCACTGTGAATATCCCCAACTATGTGTTACTCCTGTGTGAGTGCTCTGTACATCTATTCTATTTTTTGACCAACATGCTTGATTCTTAAAAGAACTTTTTTTACAGCTCAATATGTATACAAACAGTCTGACATTATTAGAGCACTTTGAGGATTCCATCTCAAAACTCCCAGGAAACAACAATTACCAGCATCTGAGAAGTGTACACCGTTAGGTAGGTATAACTAATCATAAGAAAACTTAATTTCAGGGTGACGTATGGTGTGCATTACACACATGTGTAGATATGCAGACATTTGTATGTTCACCTTTCTCCATGCTCTGTCAAGCAAGTACACATGGTGTTCTGCTTGCCAGACCCTACACTCTATAATATCTGAAAAAATGATTTTACAGGCTGGCAACATACTGATAATAGAAATAAGTTTCAATTTTGCTTCTACCACTAAATCTACCCAACGCTTGATGCCCAAATCATCCAGGCCAAGATGTATTACAACTATGTCTGGGTGAGGCTGACTACTCAGAAGTCTGTCCATTGTTGGCATGAGGTGCTCCCACCTCATTACAACCCTGCCATACCACTTCACACAGAAATTATTTTTGACATGGGTTATATTGTGGTACAGTGACACTCCAATGCATGCTTGATGCATCCTGGTATTAATCCCATAATACTGTGAGCATCTGCAACCACAACCCATACTTCTGCTGCACACTGTTGAGGCCCCCAAACAAAAACAATTTAAAAAAATGACAACCACAATGTACCTGCAGTATTGCACAGTACAACATGGCAGCCAACAGGTGTGGGTGGCCACCCAAGCTCCAGGGCTATCGTGTGTTGGCATTAGCCCTCCTCACCAACTGTGATTTTACTATGAAAGGTATATCCATGGTGGTCCACTGTACCTCACCCTCACCTAATTGTGAGCTTGTTTGCAGTAACCACAGGCTGTAGTGCAGCTCCCCCCAGCCCAATCGAACGAGGAAGTACAGTGAGCAGGGCCACGAGGGATGCATTTTTACAGTTAACCCATGATAAGGTAAAATGGTAGAGTCCACTGTACTACCAGCAGCATTTTTTATTGAAATGTATCCAAGATTCTAGTTTTGAGATATACATTACCACAAAGCAAACTGGGGGGGGCATCAGTAGTCAACAGGTACTGCCTCACACAGTACCAGGGACAAGTTACTGATGATCAGCACACCTGCATACTAATGACTCCATAATGATATCCAAATAGGTGCATTAACACCCTGCATGCATTATGGCTCAGTTTGCATATACAGTACTAAATACTGTCATACTTGAACCTACCACCACTGCACTTCAGTGCTGCATCCCCCCTACTCCTCACTGGCCACTTACACTGGTGCAGTACCAGAGTAACATGCACAATGCAGATTGCCAGACTGAAATATTTAACACTACTGACCATGGCACAGCACTGTAAAATATCACCCTGTCAACAACCTGCTGCATTGGTAGTTACACTGCTCAGGTTTGTCTGCATAGCCTGGCACAGTCTGGAATATTCCTCACCCATGTGTTGCATCTGTGTGAGTGATGTGCAGCTGTTCTATTTTTGACCAACACTTTTTGGTTCTGAAAAGAACCTTTGTTTGCTTTTGCTATTTGTTCAAACAGTCTGACATTCTTAGAGAACTTTGAGGATTGCATCTTGAAGGTCTTTCCAGGAAATGGCAATTGCCAGCATGCAAGAAGTGTACACCATCTGGTAGGTATAGCCAATCATAACAATACTTAATTTCCAGGTGACATATGGTGTTCATTCCAAACGTGTAGAAATGCAGATATCTGTATGTTGACTTTTCTTCGGGCTTTGTCAATCAGGTACATATGGTGTTCTGCTTGCCAGACCCCACGCTCCATAATATCTGAAAAAATGATTTTGCAGGCAGGCAACATACTCATAATAGAAGTGAGGTCCAATTTTGCTTCTGTTACTAAATCTACCCAGCGTTTGGTTCCCAAATCATTGCCTCCAAGATGTATCAGCAATATGTCTGGATGAGTCTGAGTACTTACAAGTCTGTGAATGGTTGGCATGAGGTGCTCCCACCTCATTCCTCCCCTACCAAACCACTTGACACAGCAATTTGAACTGTTGAATTTGAATTTGGGAGCTCCAGGTTTCTCCCAAAATCACTATTCTGAGCATACTCAGATGCTCATCTCACTATACTGCTTCCAACAATCCACAAAGTCCTTTTGCTGTTTTCTGCCATTATCAGCTTTTAAACTTAGAAGTGGACAGAGAGCTACCAAAAAAGTCAGTGTTCACCCTGCAGTACCTAAGCAGTAGTGAAAGTAAAACTGCTATTTTCCCTCCTAACTTCAACCCAGCTTCAGTGGGCTGATCCATGACACACAAATAAAACAAATCATTGGCTACATTAACCGATGTAGTCTATGCACTGAGTATCACTGCACTTCTGCTACAGCTAAAATGTGCTAAACTTTAAAGGTGGGAAAATGCATCCTTTTGATAGGCAGTTTTAAACAATTACAACTGCAGAAACATGTCTGATTGGTACCCTTTTCTGTTGTTGGCACACATGCGCCTTGCTATCTCCCTCCATTTGCAGCTGTATCTGTGCAAGTAAGTACCAAATTACTGTCTGACTTTAAACACTTTTACCTAAATAATGCAGCATCATAGGTTATTTCTAGCAACATAGTCAAACAGAGAAGTAAAAAACATTTTGATTAATACTAGTTAACTGTTACTAACACGTTTTATCATACTAGAAAAATGCTTTATAAAATATGATGTACTTACAGTTATAAATGTGGTGTATCTCAGTGTAGGCTAAGATGGCCACTGTTGACTTCTTCTTCAGTGTTCTCTATCTCTGATTGGTTATCTCACATGGCCTGATAAATCTAGCATAACATTGGCAGAACTAGCTGTCAGTCAAATAGCAATCAGATATGATTCGATAATGAATACAGTTGTCACTCCCAAGTTTAAATTTGCGACACTTTCCACGCTACACTAACACTACTTTTTTGGCAACCACGCTTTGCATGCAAAATCATTACTTTTGCGACACTTTCAAATGCACATTATATTTTGTGACACTTTTTTGCACACGACACTGTTTTTTCGAAATTTTGAATTTACCACATAATTTGATGATTTTTTTCCAAAAATGATGATTACTGAAGGGAAAAGTTTCCTGCTTCTTACCTAATGCACAAATACACAAGTTCACACAATTTCACATACTTATTCTGAAGTCATAACTCTACCTGCACAACTATGTAATTGCTGGAGCTACATTTTCGCATTTCATCATTTTCTGTCACTCCACAAGTGATCTCAATATTCATTCCTAATCAATAATTGTAATTATTTGTCTTAGCAATAACACATGAACAGAGCTTAGCTTAACAATATCTTAAGCACTCCCTAGAGATGTAATGTGGCACAAGGTACAGCCAAGTGTTATATTGCCCCAAAGATGTAATTAAATAACTGTCAATGTGATTCTTGTAAATGCCTTATGGCTATCATGACAATTAATATTCAAAAGTTAAGTGTTTGAAGTTGACTTTATTAATCTGTTACTCATTTACAGAAAGATTTTAAATAAAGTTGTTTGACCAGCAGTTTAACAATACTAGGTCAAAATCACTATACAGAATTGCAGTGATTCTGCATTGCTGAACAGTGAAATATTACAAAAAAATTTATGTGGCATGGTGATAACACTATACAGGACAGTGTAACATGAATAAAAATAAGATGGTCACAGTTTGAGCAACCAATCTGATTACAGCATTTTCTGAATCTTTTTTTTTAAATATTTTATACCTAAATTATCTCTGTCAATATACAATGTTAGAAGTGATCAGCACAAGCATATACTAATATTTTCTTTTTCTGTGTCTTTTATGCAGGTGTCTGATACTTCTGTAACATTGCTGACTGCTACTAATAGAACTAACAGATTGAAAGATGCCTAGTAAATGCAGATGTGTATGTAAGAAAGATGAAACAGGTATCATAGTACTTCACTGTTGCTTAAGAATGATAAAAAACAGTGATGTGAGTTCAAGATTAAACAATACAGAGTTCTACTGAACAGTGAGCTCACAGTAACTCACTCCTCAATAAAACTCATACTTGTTGAACAGCAAGTAAAAATGTTTACCTGAGCAACAGTTGTGTAAATCTCTCAGATGAAACTACAACTATTAAGCAGCAACCATCAACAGGCCTTCTAAACAGCATCATAAACTACAGCTGGTGATTTTCATCTGAGAAAGCAAAAGTATTTCTGATCGCTAGCAAGTAAAGCTAAGATCGACAGGTTTATTTTTGCTGATGATGATATGAGCAATAAAAAGACAAAGAGTCCTCTGACTTTGATGAAACTGCATCTCAAAGTGCGCACATTTGTTAATAGAGCAGTATTTGTTCTTCAGCGTTTATGGCATAAGATGTCTCATGTGCTTGAACTATTCATAAAAGTTGTGTACAACATCAAAAAAGGCTACAACGGTATCCTACTTTGACTGGACAATTTCTGTGATGTATTCACAGGTCACTGGATGCACACACAGCACTCAGAGGCATATTTCTGGGAAGAATCTTATTATTCACAGAAAAAAGAGAGCAAGTTTACCATTGATGAGTCCGGTAAGCTGGTCAATGTGCTCAGTGTCTGTGATGACACAGCAATGGACACAAATGATGACTGAGATGCAACCACTGTGTCCCATAAATGGCACTGTCTCTCATGGCCATGTGATGAAACCTGGAACCATAGACAATCATCATTTGAAAAAGTTGAACAGTTTGTCAACCTATAACAGATCACAAAGAAAGATATAAACTGTTGAACAAGATTGACTTTTGTGAAATTCGTCCACATACTGGACTTATGGGTCACTCACTAGCATGCCTTGATAGTGGTGTTTGTGACAGTGTCTTTCACAAACATGCGTGATGCTGGGAAGTGCCTAAACAGGTATGAGAAACTTTGTATACAGGGTATATGAAGTCCGATGAGTTGTCAATCAGTACACTTGTTTAAATGACTTAGTGCAGTCTGGTGGCATGCAGGGTGCCATCACATTTCTCAAACAGCTGCAACGTGTGACTTCTGTACCAGACATAATTATTTATCAGTCAGCAAGTTCTGCTGAAACATCTTTTTCTGTGTTAGAAACTGACATACTGAAATAGTACGGGAAAGAAATTACAAAATTTTAGCTGGACAGACTCAGAAGTTTGACTCTGTATGTGTGTGTCATGTGACCCGTCTATTGCTACAGCAAACAAACAGTCACAGTGAACCTTGAAACCTTGTCACCATACAATGACATGTGGTTCCGTCTCTCAGCATTTTTGTTGATGAAATCTGACTTTCTGTTACAGACCACCATTCTTCCACCAAGGTCACTGTTGAATAATATGGAGGTACATGTTACACCAAGTGAGATTGCGACATTGAATATGTTTGAACGCATTCTAATTCAGACAAAGAAACCATTTCAAAACATTCTACGTCTGAACACAAAGACACTGAACATTCCACAGAAAGAACTCATTAGATCTTTAAAGGGTTCCGTGATGTATCTCCCACTTCCTCTACAGGAAAATGTGGAGGCAATCTCTATGGAAAATAGTTTGGTGATTCTTGTAAATGGTGTTCCAACTAAGTCCAAGGTCATCTGGCAAGATGTTGTCAATGTACATAAGGTAAAGCTTGCTCTTAGATATTTAAAGAGTAACAATCTCTTTTATGCAGACCTTGACATAAATCACATGACTAGTCTCTCTGTTCAACATGATCTCTTAGAAACAACTAAGCCAATGATTGAGAAGGTAAGTGGACAGACAAGTGACAATGTGTATGAACAGTACATATTTCACACACTACATGGCAGAGATCCAGTAGGAGACAACATTGATCTCTATCAAATGAAGCAGGTGGAAGGTGAGCCAGTCAGGATTTGGGAGGCAACACTAGAAGCACGTTGTTTCCCAGACTTATTCCCAAAAGGGTCAGGTGGATGGCTAGGTGAAAGCGAAGAGCGTGTACAGGGTGCTGAGTACTGCACTAGCCGTGTGCTCAGTAAAGATGGCAAATTCAGACGTAACATACTGTTTCATCTCCTCTGGGAGAATGAACTTAGAATTTTGTCTGCATCTATTGCACATACTATTCTTCTCACAACTCCACTAGATGGAATAACAGCTGCTCAATTTCTAGAGAAATTAAAGCAGAAAGATGAAAATGTGCAAGTGAATCTGTCTTCCATACTTTCAAGTCTACGTGGCACCAAAGAATATTGGTATCACAGATACTCTGAAGTGATGACAATGCTGTGAGAGTATGGTGCAGCCACATGGTTTGTCACACTTAGTTGTGCTGAATATGCCTGGGATGAGCTCACTGAACTCTTGAAGTGGGCAAATTCTGATGTTGATGGCATTTCATTTCATTGACTGTCAGAGAAATGTGTTTACTTGATCCTGTGTCTGTCACAAGACATTTTCACAAGCAGTTCCATAACATTCTGACTTTCATATTGTCTAAGGACAATCCACCTTTTGGTGCTGTGGAGCATTACTGGAGGATGGAATATCGCTACGGGGTGCCCTTATAATCATATGTTATTGTGACTGGATGCACCATGCATAGGTGAACATGAAGCAGCACAAGTGCTGGGCATTCATCAAGCTATATCCCTTGTCACATTTCAGACAAGTATGACAGTCCTACACTATGGAAGTTGGTACAAAAGTTCCAGTGACATATTTGTGCAAAATACTGCCAGCGAGTAGTAAAGAACAAATCTAATTGGTACACATGATGTCGCTTTGGATTCCCTAGATGAGTTTGTCAGGATGGTTCCATGAATGAACGTTTTTTCAGCAATGCGACACCACTTGAATGGAAAACCAACCAAGAGGGCATACGAGTTACCCAGAGATGTGAAAGAGGTGTACATCAATGACTACAACCCAACTCTTCTCCTAATGTGGCAAACAAACATAGTTGTTCAGTTCGTGGCTGACAACTCATTGGCCCTGGTGCAGTACATGACTTTGTACATAACCAAGCATAAGCAGACTAGCTTGCAAGATCTTTGGGAAGATATTGCCAGTTCAAGCAAGAGCCTGATGTCTCAACTGTGGTCATTGGGCTTGAAGACCCTTTCACACAGAGAATATATAGCTTATGAAGCCAGTGACCGTTTAATGGGTACACATCTGTATGGGAAGTCTGATGCTGTCCGGTTTCTCAGTGTGAACTACAAAGAGAAATGAAAATGTGTTCTGATTCCCTATGCTGAGATTGAGGAACTCGCTGCCAATAGACCTTCTTCAAAACATATCTTGAAGAATAACCTGATAGACACATACTATCCCTGTAGACACGATGACATGGATATGTGTCTCTTTCAGGTGGATAAGTGGTATGACTACAAGGCAGATATTTCACCTGACTCAACACGGCACATTTACAAGATGAACAGAGTGGATGGCTGTCTCATAAAGAGACATGGCCATGGCTCATAGACCACTGTAAATTACATCTAGGCACATCAGAGAGCAGAGATAGCATTACCACGTTGTTTCCTATTCCCATGTTTAGACCCTGGAGGAATGGGAGTCTGAATTAAAAGGTGACTGTGATATATCTGAGGAAGAATTAACTCAGTTACAAGACTTTCTACAACTGAATACCTCGAGACATACATACAGAGACTGGAGGCTGAGAAAGAACAGCTTGAGAAGGCAGAGAAGCGCTCTCAGGAAGACACTGTTAGTCTCACAAGATAATTTGATCCAGAAGGACACGCTGCTCTAGGTGAACCTCTGCTTTAAATGCCCCACAAGTGTTAATCTCAGAAATTGAGACTGCCATGGAACATGGAACACTCCACTGTCAACCCAGCTGACTTGAGAGAAAGACTGAATAAGCAGCAGCATGTAGTTCACTCTTAAGTCATTGATTTTCTTCGACATGGTCACTACATGAAACAAAAAAATGTGACTGTCTTGACTATAAAACCACTACTGATTTTTGTTAGTGGTTCAGCTGGCACAGGAAAGAGTTTCCTATTGAAATATCACTGCTGAAATACTTGAGACCTGGGACAGGTCAATAAATTCTGTTGCTGCTGCTGCTCCCACAGGACCAGCTGCATACAACATTGTGGAGTTACTTACACCATCTTTATGTTGCCAGTGGAACATGGCAAAACAGAGAGTATCATAAATTGTCATTTGAGGTTGCATCTCAGCTCGCTCCATGTCTACAAGATGAAGTTATCTCATTGATGAAATCAGCATGGTCTCCAATGTAATGCTTGCCTGTATACACCTACGTCTACAGGAGATCTTAGGTACTGATAATGGAGTACCACTTGGTGGCAAAAGTATTGTATTGGGGGACCTTTTACAGCTTGCACCAGTTAATGCAGAACATATGTTTGGAACTCTGACTGCCAAGCAAGCTAAGAACATACTTGGATGCATTGCAGGTTATAACATTTGGGAGTTATTCACCTATGTTGAGTTGTATCAGAACATGTGCCAAAGTGGTGATCTGGCTTACAAATCACTTTTGATCAAGCTCAGAGAGGTTCTCTATCATCATTGGTATATGTTAAACGATCGGAGAATCAGAGTAGATACTACATCCAGAGAAACAGCATGTAATGTTTTCAGCAATGTGTACTCTATAGGCACACACAACTAAAGAAATGCATTGAGTTCAACAATGTTATGCTGCTGAGAGAAAACCAAGAAATTCTAACTCTGCATGCTGTTGATACAGTTGATGGTGTCATTCTCAGTCGCAACATAGTAGCAAAGATGACTGAATGACTCACTGAACTGAAGTCAGATGTTTCACACTCAGCTGGCCTAGAAGCTGTTCTTAGACTTTGTAGGAATGCATGTATCATGCTACGATGTAATCACGATGTTGAACGAGGCATGGTAAACATCACTGACTTTGTCTACAATGTTCAGAGGACATATATCGAAACACTTGTAGTTCACTTTGGCAACATGGAACAGCCTGTACAGATAGAATGTACCTGTGTGAAATTTCAGGTATTTAAGGATATCTATGTAAACAGGAAACAGTTTCCACTATGTGTTGCATATGCTGTTTCTATTCACAAATCTCAGGGCATGAGTTTGGATTCAGCAATGGTGCCTGGGTACATATTTTATATGGTTGAGTAGTTTTATTGTTTGTTTTAGGATTTCTTCTTCTTTAGAATATTGAGCATTTGTTTACATCTCGCCTTTCAGAGGGTGACTGTGAAAAGGCAGAGATACTAAAAATATTTTTGGCTCAGTATTTACAAAGGAAGAGGGGAGGTACCCCAAAACAAACAGTAGAAACACCTGATACAGAAGTTGATACCAGCCCATTTACAGAAGAAAGGTTTGAAAGAACTCTTAAACTGAAGGTGGACAAAGCAATGGGCCTGATGGCATTCATCTCAGAATTTCAAAGAACTATGGGTAGAACTAGTGACACCACTGACTACCCTCTTCAACAAATCATGGAGGATGGGGTGGTACCTGAGGACTGGAGGAGGGCAGATGATCCCTTCACAAAAGTGGAGCAAGGAGAAGCAGGAAACTACAGACTTGTTAGTTTAACTCAGTGATAGGGAAATGATGGAATCACTGGAAGGAAAGAATTGTCGAGTATCTAGAGGCTAGAGGGGCACAGGAGCCAAGGCAACATGGATTCACAGTGGAAGGTCATGCCAGAAATCTGATATATTTCTTTGACTGGTGACCAAAGTAGTAGATCAGGAGGGGCTGTGACATGGCCTACCTAGACTTTAGCAAGGCATTTGACACAGTCCCACACAAAGATTAACATACAAGTTAGCCAGCCTGGGAGGTCCTAAGATGATAGCCTGGGTAAAGAATTGGCTGGAGAATAGGACACAGAGAGTACAGTAATGGAGTCCTGAAGAAAGAAGTTATTTATGAGTACCGTAGGGTTCAGATAGAATGAATCCTCTTCAATGTCTTTATATGACATTGCAGAGGGACTGGAAGAAAGGCGTCTTTGCAGATGACACAAAGATCTGCAACAGAGTTGATGCACAAGGTGGGGTGGAAAGGATGAGAAGGACTTGGCAAGGTTAGAGGAATGGTCAAATGTATGGCAGCTTAGATTCAATGCTAAGAAGTGTAGCAATGCACTGGGAAACAAAACCCAGGGAAGAGTACACAATGGGGTGAGATACTAACAACAACAACAAAATGAAAAGGACTCTGGGGTAGTTACATCAGATGACCTAAAGGTGGCAAGCAATGAGAGGGCAGTGAGTGGTTGGGGGTACTGGGATGTAGGGAGGTATCACCAGTAGAAAACAGGAAGTTATTATCCCTCTGTACAGACGGGTAGCTGGTCAGGACCCCATCTGGAGTATCACTGCATGCAGTTCCTGGAGACCCAATCTCCGGGCAGAAAGACATAGACAGGATGAAGCTGTCCAGGGAGGGTACCAAATGGTGCAGGGTCTGCACCGAAGACATATGAAAAGAGACTTAAGGAGCTTAATATGTATAGTCTCGAGGAAAGGAGGGAGAGGGGGCATGATAGAAACTTTCAAGTACCTCAAGGAATCAACAGTCCAAGAGGGTAGTATCTTCAAAAAAGAGGTGTGTGAGAACAAGAGGGCACAATTTGAAGATAGAGGGGGCAGCTCAGAGGTAATTTAAGGAAGTATTTTTTCACAGAGAGGGTTGTGGATGCATGAAACGGCCTGGAGGGAGGTTGTGGAGTCAAAACAGTAGGAATTCAAGCATGCATGGGACAGTCATAAGGCAATTTTAGGGGGTGGGGGTAGGAAGAAGTAGGCTGCTGGTTAACTAGGATCTGCAGCTTATCCATTAGGTAGGGAAATGGGCAGACTGGGTGGGCCAAGCGGTCCTTATCTGCCGTCAAATTCTATGTTTCTATGTTTCTATGGCATGAGCTACGTGGCACTTTCACGTGTCCGTAGTCCTTCTGGGTTGCACATTATTCTTGCACCTCAGAAGATATAAGCTGACAAGCGATGTATTGTTGAGTACAACAGGTTACATACTCTCCATCAGCCACAAATGTCTTTAATACCACTGCCTACACATCTGGCTGTCTCACATCGTACAGTCATATCTACATGTGCCAGCAAACAGGCACGAGCTTCCACAAGTGATTCAACTCTAAACAGTTCAACAAAGGTCACAATATCAACTAAACATTCAGAGCCAGCTGTTCATCAGAAATCAGTTGGTAGCTGCTGTGCCAGTCTTTGACAACAGCACTAGAGTGAACTGCTGTGCTAACTCAGCTATGCAAGTTTTTCCACATGCCACACTTTCTGTATAGTACATCTTCACATGACACCTCATCAAAGTCATTGAAGCAGATTGTATACGGCTTCTGACCAGTCTAACAATGTGCGGTCACTAACACCACTACGGCAGGTGTTAGGTACATATGACGGATGCAGTACATTGCTGCAGACATACAGCAAGACACTAGTGAGTTTATGATGGCCATCATAAACAATTGGATGAAGACAGCACTCCAATGTGCCAGTACTTCACTGTGTCATATGTAACCAAATATATATGTGTATCATGGGGTCATTCACAGCGTGAAATCACAGAAGACATGCCGTGGATTACTCTTATTGTCCATCAAGCTAAAAGTGTCAAATTTTGACAGCTATTTACCAATGCTTAATGTGATCACTCCTGTAAAACGTGTCTAGGCAGATGTACCCAGTCCACATCTCAGGAGTTCATCTCAATATCTTTGCTATATTGTACAGATTTGACTCAACGGGCCAGAGTTGACACCCCATCACAGCTACACAGTTAGAAGAATTGTTTTAACCATCAGTGTTTGACACTCACAGCAGTCTATCACTATGGTCAATCTGCATTCTGGCCATTACACCTGTTTCAAGGTACAGAAGTGGATGGGTAGAGGTGATGACTTACAAGCAGTTTTAAACAGATCACACAATTTAAAAAATGCATATCTTCTAATATTAAAGAATTATGATGAACTCTATTTGAAGAATAGCAGACAACATGTGGCATTTTTACGATTACTTTTGACAGAATCAGTTACAGGACAGTACAATTGTTTCCAATTCACTCTCAATAAACCGAGTATATCAACAAAATGATATACTGGCAGACATTTCATGTACTATGACATCTAGATCTTGGGATCAGTGACAACATGTTGGTGATCAGAAAATGGTTGGCATTTAAATTTGAGACCCTCTAGCAACCTAATTCTTTTTGTATTCACCTAGTCGGCCCTGAGGATGCTTGCCATGTCTTTATTTTGTGGTAAAACACCCCAGAAATATGTTTTTCAAATTTCTGGAAAAAGTACTTTCGCAAATTACTTTCGTGCTCACGAAAGTGTCGAACTTTCGTCGAAAGCTTTCGCAAATTGCGACAGTAGTTTTCCATCTGTGGGAAAGTGACAGCGATTCTTTCACTGTAAAGCAAAACCGTTGGGAGTTTTGGCTGAAATTGGAGGAACGGAGTCAATATCTCACAGGTGTGCTTTTCAGTTTGGTGAAAAATATTACATGGCGGCAAAGTTATGGCACTCAAAATTGACAGTTTTCCATAGGATAACATTACGGCACCTGCGATTACAGAAATCCTTTGGATCCCTGCTGCAATAACGGTTTTGGTCTTTTTTCCTGAAATTTGGAGGGAAGACAGCAAATAGCCCACAGATGTGCCTTTCAGTGGTTTGGTGAAAAAATATTACAGGGAGGCAAAGTTATGGCACTCCAAACTTCTCTTTTTTTCCCATAGGATAACATTACGGCGTTTGCCGCGCCTTTCAGGACCCGTATCTCGGAAACGGTGCGAGATACAGACTTTTCATCAGAAAAATTCACTAGGGGGCTAAGTATCAAATTAGCCAGGACAGTTGTAAATAATATGACTTTAAAAAATTTTTTCTATGTCGTCCGGTTCCTGAGATATAACATATTTAGTATTCCAAGTTCTCATTTTCTGCGCCGATACTCATTATTATGCATACATTATTTGTACTCACTGTCTTTCTCTATGCAGGTTTTGGGGAAAACCAGCCTGTGCACTACATCACTGTTACTGTTGCCCTTCCGCTATGTTAATACCCGTTCACCTCACGTTGACGCTCAGCCCACCATGTGCGTTATCCTTTGCGTTTTACTTGCGCTGCGTTTCTGTTATTTTTTGCCATTTCTGTCTACAGTACTGTTTATCTTTCTGTTTCACTTTCGCACCATGCCCATTGACATTTCTGTTTCCAGGCACCATGTTACTCTGTGACAACACATCACATGGCAGACCGTTCCGGTCTACGCCACCATGTGCGTTACCCTTTCTGTTCTCATTTGCGCTTGTGTTACCATGTGTCCCACTGGGCCCCGCGCTCCCGCCACTGCATTACAGTCACTATTTCTCGTTATCATTCTGAAAAAGAAGGGCAATTAGAGGCAAAAAACTGCATTTAATGCATTAGTTAGGGTTGTTCCACAGCGACAAAAGTGAGGAAATTCGCTGTTAGGGTTGGAAACCCCTTGGACCCCATCCACCCCCCAACCGGCACTGGGGTGTGCATTGGGATCATGGGTCCTAACCCATGCTCCCGCCGCTGCATTACATTCACTATTTCTCGTTATCATTCTCAAAAAGAAGGGCAATTAGAAGCAAAAAACTGCATTTAATGCATTAGTTAGGGTTGTTCCACAGCGACAAAAGTGAGGAAATTTGCTGTTAGGGTTGAAAACCCCCCTTGGACCCCCTGCCCACCCCACAACTGGCACTGGGGTGTGCATTGGGATCGTGGGTCCTAACTCTCATCCCATTCTCCTATACTTCTGCTGCTTTAAGAAACCAGCCTGTGCGCTTACATTAATGTTACTGTTGCCCTTTCTGCTTGCGGTTCCATACCCGTTTAACTTACCGTTGATGTCTGTGCCACCATGTGTGTTATCCTTTGCGTTTTCATTTGCGATTGCGTTTCTGTAATTTTTTTGCCATTTGTGTCTACCGTACTGTTTCTCTTTCTGTTTCACTTTGCGTCACCATGCCCATTGATATTTCCATTTACAGCCACCATGTTACTATGTGACAAGACATCACGTTTCACAATGTTCCTGTCTACTCCACCGTGTTCGTTACCCTTTCTGTTCTCATTCGTGCTTGCGTTACCTTGTGCGCCACTGTTAGTGCTTCTGTTTGTGTTGCTGTTCCTGTTAGTATGCCATAAGACATCATGTGGTGGGAGTGCAGGGCTCCTGCCACTGCATTACATTCACTATTTCTCGTTATCATTCTCAAAAAGAAGGGAAATTAGAGGCAAAAAACTCTGTTTAATGCATTGGTTAGGGTTGTTCCACAGCAACAAAAGTGAGGAAATTCGCTGTTAGGGTTGAAAACCACCTTTGACCCCATGCCCACCCCCAACCGGCATTGGGGTGCGCATTGAGATCGTGGGTTCTAACTCTCACCTCATTCTCCTATACTTTTTTTGCTGCTTTACACCGCGTGATGGGGTGAGAGTTACGCTCTAGCGACAACCAATGTGCATCCCGTCTTAAACCTTGTTCAGTAAATGGTTTACCATCATGTATGTCAATAAAAGATTAACATAAGGCTGTTAGGATGTTTGCAGAATTTCAAACCTCCATTTAACATCACGTGGCGAACCGTTGTCATCTGTGTCACTATGTGTGCATTGCCGTTTATGATCTCATTTTCACTTCTGTTACCATATGTGCCACTGTTAGCGCTTCTGTTTGCATTGCTGTTGGTGTTACTATGACACAAGACATCACCAGCAGGGTCGGGTAGGCAGTGGAGCACCCAATGTCAGACAAAGTTAGGTAGTATATTGTAATTGTAGGTGTAGATGACCACACAGATATATTTGTAAAGTGAAGCATACTGTATACCCTCAGCTTGTAAATGTACAATTGTGCTCTATTTGATCTACTGTTTGCTTTACGGGTCACCCCTGAAAAAAGGATGTCCGGGGACTTGTGGGCTATATGGTTATTAAAATTCAATTAAGCAATAGTGCATGATGCAGGGTTATGTTAATGGTCTGTTAATCACCTTCAAGGGGTGTACTGTGGCATGAGGTGTAGCTGAGTGGCATATGTCCGATAGGGTGATTAACTGACTATTATCATTGCCGTTAGTAATGCCTTATTGCTATTATTATAAAAATGTTTTTAAACTGTTTAAAAGCTTGTTCAGGAAATGGTTAACCTCTGTATGTATGTAAATAAAAGATTTACAGAAGTCTGTTAGAATGTTTGCAACCGGTCAGAAAGCTCAGTTTCTGAGACCCTTTTATAATTAATTAATAAGGCATGACAAGGGGTTATGTTAATGGTCTGTTAATCCATTTCTAGGTGTGCTATACTCCAGGTGTGAGTGGGCACATGTCTCTACAGGGTGATTTGACTGACCATTAACACAATTCTTGGGAGTGACTTATTGCTATAATAATGAAACATGTTTTAAACAGTTTTAAACCTTGTTCAGTATATCGTTAACCTCTGCATGTATGGTAATAAAAGATTAACTATAAGGTTGTTAGGATGTTTGCAGCCAATGAGAAACCTCCATTTTGTCAGACTCTGAAGTACACATAGTAGTGACTGAATGGTACATGTATAGTCACAGCTGTGACCTGTTGGGTGCTGATGTGTAGCACCTTGGTATAGTAATAATGACTGCATAGGCACAGGAAAAGTAAGTACATTGCTGAGTTTTTTACACTGTTAGGAATTCTGTCAAATGTGACATGCAATGTCCCACATCGTTGCATATGCTGTGATACTGATTGTATGTCATAGGTACCAAACAAATTGATGGAGGTATAGTTGTAGCAGTATTAGTTAACATTGATTTGTATGGTTAAGTCATAGACACTTATTTTTATGTCATAATGGTATTTAAAGTAAAGAGTCAACACAGGTCATTATGGTTTGAAAAAATTTATTGCCAATTTGTCAAATGGAGAAAAGGTCCAATCAAGAGTGAAATTTAGTTAACAGAAGCAGTCTCACAATACAATATTTGTATGTGTGCAATCATTGCTTGTCATATATGTAAATGTGTAAGAATAATAAGAACTGTATAATATGGATTGGAGTAAGTATGTGATATTATAGGAAACTAATCAGGTGTTGTGTGTTTCTAGTTATGTTTCAGTACTCACTACTCTTTATGTGAGTAAGTAGTTTCTGACATTCAACCTGGAATTCTAATAGTCAGGCTGAAGCTGTGGCACTTCATTATATATTTACTATTGAATGTGAATGCAGTTTGTAAAAAAATGTAACTTTTTTAAAAATGATTGTATGTTGTAATAATGTGTAGTGCATTACTTGTGTGGTATGTTAATAAGGCAATGTCAGTAGGTTGTGAAGTGTGATTACACACATGATAGACAAGTGTTTTGTTGTAATTGTGTGACTGCTAATGTGGATGTTCCTGGGGTGGGCGAAAAACCATATGCTCACTGTTCACATGATTGGTGGTACCACCTCAGTTGGTAGTACAAGCACTCTATCAAATCTCAAGTTACTACAGTAGCATATCCATTTGTTCAGTAGATGAACTAATGGTGTCCATGTCATGTCATATAGTCTTTTAGTTATGTACATCTTTTTCTTTACATATGTGCTCACAAACAAAAGGAGTAAAACACTTTTACATAAAAAATATTACATGGAATAACAATGACAAATTACAATTAATAAAGTTATAAAAACAATATGATTCACAGTGAACTACTGTTACTGTTAATAACAGTAAATGCAACTACAAGAGTTGAAGTATTCCTGATATTGGAACATTTTTTTTATTTATGTGCAGTATTCTTTCAACTATAAATCATGCACTATACTGAGTAATAGTTCTGAAAAAGACAGGATATTCATGGCAAAAAACTCCGTTTAATGCATCAGTTAGGGTTGTTCCACAGTGACAAAAGTGAGGAAATTCACTGTTAGGGTTGAAAACCCTAACTCCGAATTCACCCCCCCAGCACGACACACACACAGACACACACACACACACATATGCAAGTATGGGGGAGGACCAAGTCAACACAACCAATGACAGACATCCAGCAGCAGGTGACAGAAATAACAAACAATTGTCTAAATGTACTACGAGACATCCCCACCCACCTGACCAGGTACTGCATGCTCAGTGGAGATCAACAGCAAACGTACACATCCCTGATTGCAGCTGCACACAACGTACCACACTTAGTAGTTGTATGGCCTTACCTACCGATGCCCCACACCAGACCACACCACATGTGGTGGGCCACCTGAGCAATAGAGTTCAGCAAAACCAAGGAGTTGTACAGGTATAATATCTCTGATTATAACAAGGGTTTGAGAAAATGCAGCTTTCTAATTGACTGCTTACTGCATCTTTAGTATTGAAACACACTGAAGGTCTATGTATGTACATCAGCAGTACACCATCAGTAAGATGCATCTGATACTGGCAGTACGAATTTCACAGCGTTGAACAGGCAATGCTTTTCCATACGTTTACATCAGCCTCTCTATCTTGAGTAAACCATTGCAGTAAATGTACTACTATGTAAATCACATATTAAATGTAACTCTACTTTTATCTTGAGCATCCTAGTGTCTTGTACTTAATTTATGTACTTCTCTTAATTAATGTATACTCACTAGTGTTAAACCTTTCTACAACTGTCATCATGCACCTTCAGCATTTATATTGACTAACGGCACAGTACCAGTTGTGGTGTGGTGTGGGGCATCGGTAGGTAAGGCCATGCAACTACTAAGTGTGGTATGTTGTGTGCAGCTGCAATCAGGGATGTGTACGTTTGGTGTACATGGCCTCAGTTTTGCTGTTGATCTCCACTGAGCATGCAGTACCTGGTCAGGTGGGTGGGGATGTCTCGTAGTACATTTAGACAATTGTTTGTTATTTCTGTCACCTGCTGCTGGATGTCTGTCATTGGTTGTGTTGACTTGGTCCTCCCCCATACTTGCATGTGTGTGTGTGTGTCTGTGTGTGTGTCGTGCTGGGGGGTGTGAATTCGGAGTTAGGGTTTTCAACCCTAACAACGAATTTCCTCACTTTTGTCACTGTGGAACAACCCTAACTGATGCATTAAACGGAGTTTTTTTGCCACGAATATATATATATATATATACACACACACACATACATATGGCAAACAACTCTGTTAAATGCATCAGTTAGGGTTGTTCCACAGTGACAAAGTGAGGAATTCGATGTTGGCTTCCCACCCACCCGCCCACCAACAGGCATTGGGGGTGTGTTGGGGTCATCAGTCCTAACTCTCACCCCATCCCATGTGCAAACAAGCTGAGGTGGTGCAGTACGGGAGAATGGGGTGAGAGTTAGGCCTGATGACCCAAATGCACACCCCAATGTCTGTTGGTGGGGGTGGGGTGCAAGGGGGTGGGAACCCTAGCATTGAATTTCCTTGCTTTTATCACTGTGGAACAACCCCAACTGATGCATTAAATGGATTTTTTTTCCATGAATTTCCCTTCTTTTTGAGAATGTGCATGATAAATAGCAAAGTAACGGCAACGCAAATGCAAGCGCAAATGCTAACGCATATGGTGATGCAAACGTAAACAATAATACAAACGGTTATACAAACGCAAGTACAAGCGTTAATGAAAATAGAAAGGCAAACACAAGGGCATATGGAAACGCAAACCATAATGCGCACAGGCACGGTAACGTAATTGGAAATTCAGCCACTTATGGTAATAGCAATGATGACACCAAAGGAAACACAAACAGAAACAGAAACAGAAGCGCGGACGCAAACACAAATGGAAATGCACATGGTGATGCAAAAAGAAATGCAAACAAAAACATTAATAGAAATGCAAATGTTAACAGTTACGCAAATGCAAGCACAAATGAAAATGCAAAAGGTAATGCACATGGTGGCATAGATGGGAACGGTAATGAAAATGCAAACACAAGCGCGTACAGGACCGCAAATGATAACCCGTATGGTCACGGTATTGCAATAGGAAATGCAAATGCTAACAGTAACAGCAACAATGATGCTGAAGAAAATGCAAATGCACATGAAGGCGTGTATGCAAATGCACATGGTAATGCACACGGTGATGCAAAACAAAATGCAAACAAAACCAAATGCAAATGCAAATGTTAACAGTAATATAAACGCAAGCACAAATGAAAACACAGAGTAATGCACACGGTGTCGTAGACGGTAATGGTAATGCAAACAGAACCGGAAATGTACTGGTAACAGGCACGGTCACGGTATCGCAATAGGAAACACAAAAGCTAATGGTAACAATAACGATGACATCATGAGCAAACGCAAATCGTAATGCACATGTTGATGCAAAATGAAACGCAAACAAAAACAGTAATGGGAATTCAAATGTTAACAGTAACGCAAATGCAAGCGCAAACGAAAATGCAAAGGATAGCACACATGGTGGCATAGACGGGAATGGTAATGCAAACAGAAATGGAAATGCAAGCACATATGGAAATGCAACTGGTAATGTGCACGGTCGCAGTACCACAATAGGAAATGCAAATGCTAATGGTAATAGCAACGATGATGCCAAAGAAAATGCAAATGCAAATGGTAATGCACACAGTGATGCAAAATGAAACACAAACAAAAACAGTAATGTGAATGCAAATGTTAACAGTAATGCAAACGCAAGTGCAAACGAAAACACATAGGGTATGTACATGGGAACAGTAATGCAAATGGAAACACAAATGCAAGCTCATACAGAAATGCAAATGGTAACGTGCATGGTCATGGTACCGCAATAGGAAATGCAAATGCTAATGGTAACAGCAATGAAGATGCCAAAGGAAATGCAAACGGAAGCGCATATGCAAACACAAATGGTAATGCACACAGTGATGCAAAACTAAACAAAAACAGAAACAGTAACGGAAATGCAAATGGTAACAGTAAGGCAAATGCAAGTGCAAATGAAAATGCAAAGGGTAACTCACACAGTGGCATAGATGGGAACACTAATGCAAACAGTTACAGAAATGCAAGTGGGAACGCTAACTGTGACAGTAACGAAAGCGCACACCCTTTTTTTCACCAGCAGCTGCATAGAGAAACACTGTGAATACATAGAATGTATGCATAATAATAGGCATCAGAGCAGAAAATGAGCACCATGCTGAGGTGGTGCAGTATAGGAGAATGGGGTGAGAGATAGGACCAACGACCCCAACACACACCCCAATGCCTGTTTGTGGGGGCGGGGTGGGGTGGATGCAAGGGGTGGGAACCCAACATTGAATTTCCTCACTTTTGTCGCTGTGGAACAACCCTAATTGATGCATTAAACAGAGTTTTTTGCCATGAATTTCCCTTCTTTTTGAGAATGTACACTATAACTAGTGAAGTAACAGCAACACACATGCAAGCACAAATGCTAACGCACATGGTGATGCAAATGTAAATGATAATGCAAACAGTAATACAAATACAAGCGCAAATGTTAATGAAAACAGAAACGCAAGGGCGTACGGAAATGCAAACCGTAATGCACACAGGCACGGTAACGTAATTGGAAACACAGACAATTACGGTAACAGCAATGATGACACCAAAGGAAACACAAACAGAAATGCAAATGGAAGCGCGTATGCAAACACAAATGGAAATGCACACAGTGACGCTAAAGGAACGCAAACAAAAACAGCAATGGAAATACAAATGTTAACAGTTACACAAACGTAAGCGCAAATGAAAATGCAGACAGTAACGCACACTTTGGCATAGACGGTAACGGTAACACAAATGGAAACAGAAATGCAAGCGCATACGGAAACACAACCGGTAATGCGCACGGTCACAGTACTGCAATAGGAAACACAAATGCTAATGGTAACAGCAACGATGACGCCAAAGGAAATGCAAACGCAAATGGAAGTGCCTACACAAATGGTAATACACATGGTGATGCAAAACAAAACACAAACAAAAACAGTAATGGGAACTCAAATGTTAACAGTAACGCAAATGCAAGCGCAAATTAAAATGCAAAGGGTAACGCACATGGTGGCATACACAAGAACAGTAATGCAAATGGAAATGCAAATGTAAGCTCATACAGAAACACAAATGGTAATGTGCATGGTTACAGTAACGGTACCACAATAGGAAATGCAAATGCTAACAGTAACAGCAATGATGATGCCAAAGGAAATGCAAAGGCAAAAGGAAGCGCGTACGCAAATGCAAATGGTAATGCACATGGTGATGCAAAATGATATGCAAACAGAAATAGTAATGAAAATGAAATTGGTAACAGTAATGCAAATGCAAGCGCAAACAAAAAGGCAAAGGGTAACGCACACAGTGGCATAGACGGGAATGCAAACGGTTATGGAAACGCAAGTGGGAACACTAACTGTGACAGTAACGAAAGCGCACACCCTTTTTTTCACCAACAGCTGCATAGAGAAACACAGTGAATACAAAGAATGTATGCATAATAATGGGCATCGGAGTAGAAAATGAGCACTTGGAATACTAAATTGCTTATATCTCAGGAAATGTACGACATAGACATTTTGTTTTTATTTCATATAAATTATTACTTTCCTGGCTAGTTTTGTACATAGCCCTAGACTACCGGGGAACTGGAGTTCTTCATGTATTTTATTATGATCGGGGGCCACTAGACTACCAGGGCATTGGGGTTCTTCATGTATTTAATTATGATTGGGGGGCTGCTAGACTACCAGGGAATTGGGGTTTTTCATGTATTTTATTATGATCGGGGGACTACTAGACTACCAGGGCATTGGGGTTCTTCATTTATTTTATTAGCACTTAAGCTTCACTTGGGAGCTTAAGCAGCAGGCAGGTAGGAAAGAGGGCTGGAGTTATATTCTGTTTTAACTAAAATATTTGAATAGTTTGTAAGTGAAATTAGTTATATGTGTTAAAAATTATTACCTTGAATTAGAACTGTTACATTGTAACTTTGGTGGCTTGGGGATAGTTGTTTGGCAGGGATAATTAGAGGGAAATTTAAATGTATTGTTTGCCTGGTGTTTGGGGAAGGGGACATTAGCTGCAATTACCTTGTCTTTAAACAGGAATTACCTTGGCTTTCATTGTTCACTAGGGAGCTTAAGCAGCAGGCAGGTAGGAAAGAGGGCTGGAGTTATATTCTGTTTTAACTGAAATATTTGAATAGTTTAAGTGAAATTAGTTCTGTGTTAAAAATTATTACCTTGAATTAGAACTGTTACATTGTAACTTTGGTGGCTTGGGATAGTTGTTTGGCAGGGATAATTAGGGAAATTTAAATGTGTTGTTTGCCTGGTGTTGGGGAGGGACATTAGCTGCAATTACCTTGTCTTTAAACAGGAATTACCTTGGCTTTCATTGTTCATTGGGAGCTTAAGCAGCAGACAGGTAGGAAAGAGGGCTGGAGTTATATTCTGTTTTAACTGAAATATTTGAATAGTTTGTAAGTGAAATTAGTTCTATGTGTTAAAATTATTACCTTGAATTAGAACTGTTACATTGTAACTTTTGGTGAAAATTGGGATAGTTGTTTGGCAGGGATAATTAGAGGGAAAATTAAATGTTGTTGTTTAGAAGAGCCTCCCACCCACCCTGCTTTGTATGCTTTCTTAAATACTGAAAAGTCACTGGGGTTGGGATTGAAGGGCTGAGTATTTCTGTTTGGGACTGAAATTCAAAGCAACAGGAGCTGGTGGGCCTGTGACATCATACGGTACCTGATGTCTGCTTACACACACTGTTAGTGGGACCCAACACACACTGGACTGTATGTGTTTGTGAGACTTGGGAACTTTATTGGTGGGGTTGAAATTGGGTTTGTAAATAACTACAGTCAGTATAGAGAGAAACTGTACTCCAGGGAAAGGGACTGAGAAAAGGGGTGTGCTATTATAAACAGAGGATAATCAGGGTGGCTGCTATTCCACCATGGCAGGCATCTTCAGAAGGGTTGTAGGCTGCACAGGCTGTGGGATGGCAATAATTCTAAATTGGGCCTGGAGAGAGGGAGGCTGCCCACTCTGTAGACAGCTATCTTGTATCAGGAGTGAGGTATATTGGTTAAAGAGTAAGCTGTGGGAGCTGGGGGGTGTCCAAGGATAAGGGGTGTGGATATGGGCAGCAGAAGGGTGGGGCTGAGGGAAGGCTGGGGCAACGCTCTGAAATTACAGGACGTTATGTTACAGCAAGCAGGAGGGGGGATATTAGGGACAGAGGACCCTTAGATAGGGAAGTTGATGCTAAGGGGAAGCATACGGGTGAACATTCTGAATACAAAGAGACTGGAGGAAAGAGTCAGAGGGCTGTTGTATGGAAGCCTCAAACAGCAGACTGTGGGAAGGAGCTCCTAAGGTGAACAGTGCAAGAGAGGAAGAAGAGGGTCAGTTTAGAGATGCAGTCAGGGGAACTCTGGTTTCTTGATGGAGGCTGACATAGAGTGTCACAACAAATTTGAGCTACTACAACCTAGAGGGAGGAGGAAGGGTTGGTGGAAATGAGGAAACTTATACAGAGGCCGGGGGAGGGAGTCGGATACCCATAGGGCATCACAGACCAGCTATGGAAAGGATAGACATAGTCCCAGAGGAGAAGGGGAAACATATATGTAGCAAATGGGGGAGATGCAACATATTCCAGACATGAGAGAGAAGAGCATGATTGGAGAGAAATGGGAGACAAGGAGGTGAGAGGAGCCCCTTCAGCAGGGGAGGTCAGTACCAAGGATGGGGCCCAGCTAAAGGGGACCCACAGAGAGCCTCTGGAGGCAGGGATACTCATTACAAGGGGGAGGATGGTGGTGGGGGAAGGAAACCATCAGGGCCAGGATAAATGGTTCAGATAAGAGAGAGTTAAAGGGGACACCTATTCAGAGGGGTTTGAGTTAAGGGCAAAATAGCAAGGGAGGCAGAAAGGGAAGGTGACAAGGGGGTCTCTAATAAGGCAGGAAGACTCCCATGAAATTTAGATCATGAATAAAGGGGGGAAAGGGGGCTGAGAGGGCATAGTGGAGGTAACCATAAGGATGATGGCGGTGTTAAGGTTCTGTTACTGGGAGACTCGATGATTAGGGGTATCCACTGGGAGGGACAGGGGGGTGGATGCCATAGCCAGGTGAAGGTAGTGAGTATCTCTGGGCTGACAGTGCGCAGAGCAAAGTTCATGGTGTATGAAATGGTTAGGGATTGTGGAGGGAAACCGGATTTCCTGGTGCATTTGGGAACTAATGATCTAGAGGGAAATAACATTTTGGAAATCCAAGCAAGGTTCCAAGAACTTTCCAGAGTCTGTCCGGATAATGGATGCAACATTTCCTTTTCGGAAATATTGCCAGTACCAAAGGCCTCAGTGGAGAAAAAAATGAAGCTTACAGAGGTTAATGACTGGCTCAGGAAGTGGGGTAAAGAGAATGGGTTGGGGGTGTTAGGGAACTGGAATGGAGTTTGGGAGGATAAGGGACTATATGCCAAGGACAAGTTTCATCTTGCCCCATTAGGGAAGGAAGTCCTTAAACAGGGGATGGCTGACTACATACAAGAAAGGTGGGGTTTAAACTTGTAAGGGGAGAAGGGATGAGGGAGTGGCTGACCAGAAGCCCTCTCCTTCAGATGAGGGGAGTAGCCTTCAAGCCCAAGAGGGGAAGGGGGGAAACAGACTGGAGGTGGAGGTTTCAAGAGGAGCAGGGGGAGGATGGAAGTATAAGGAATCTGGGTGGGGTTTGACAAAGAGGATCACGGATAAGGGGTGGGGGTTGGTGTTAGTAAATGCCAGGAGCTTGGGAAACAAGTTGCCGGAGTTCCAGGCCATGCTGTTCGAGGGGGGTGGATGTGGTGGCGGTCACGGAGACGTGGGCCAACAAAAACCATGACTGGGACCTAAATGTACAGGGGTACACTATGCTTAGGAAGGATAGAAAGGAGGGCAGAGGGGGTGGAGTGGCTATGTTCATTAGAGATGATATAGAAATTGCTATGGTAGACGAGGCAGAGGGAAACGTGGAGGCCTTATGGGTCACTCCACGATCCCCAGCAGAAGATAAGGTCAAGCTGGGAGTAGCATATAGGCCCTCGGGATGAGGATGTTCTAGAGGATGGTTTGATGGACAACATCATTGCCCAGTGTGGACCAAAAGGAAGGAGTGGTGTTGATGGGGGACCTTAATATGCCAGGTACAAACTGGGAACCATGTCCTCTAAGGTGGCCAAGGAGCAGAGGCTGCTGGATGGCTTCCAGGATGTGTTCTTAACACAGCATGTGATGGAGCCCACAAGGGAGGGGCATGTCCTGGATGTGGTTCTGGCAGATGAGGATCTGGTAAGGGACATGGTTGTACAGGACCCCTGACTGGGAGTGACCACAATACTGTCTGGTTTCAAATAAGCATTGGGGGAGTGGGGTGAGATCTAGGACACTGGCAGTGGACTTCAGGGGGGCAGACTTTATGGGCATGGGAAATATTCTCAAGGATCACTTGAAGGGATTACCTCAGCGACAAGTGTGGAAAGAGATGGGAGGTCATAAACGGGGACTTCATGAGGCAGTCAGGATCTGCGCTAAGTTGAAATGTAAGGGAGCAAGGTCACGTAAACCATGCTGGTGGTCCAGTGAGGTACAGGTAGCAGTCAGAGAAAAGAAGGCAGCCTACAAAAATATATAAACAACAAGAGGGATAGGGATAAGGAAATGTACCAGCTTGCATCTAGAAAAGTCACCGTATGGTGAGGGGAGCAAAGTCCAGTAAAGAGCAGCGGCTGGCACAGGGGATACATGGAGGGGAAAAGGGGGTTCTTCTGGTACATTGGGGAGCAGAGAAAAACTAAGGGCCATCTCAGCAGATTGAGATCAGAAGGAGGGTGGGTGGAAGAGGTGAGGGACCAGGCAGAGGTATTTAACGAGTACTTTGCCTCTGTGTTCACTAGGGAGGGGGATGGGATATCTACAAAGCAAGGCATGCAGGGGATAGAAGCGGCAGGGAGTGGGATTAGGGGAGCAACAGAAATGGAGCAAGAGGAAGGGAAAGGTACCCCAGGGGTGTCACATCTGGATAAGGATAAAAAGACCAGTAAGGTGGAGGGGACGGATGATGCTATCTCCACCAAAAGGGTGTGGTTAGCCCTCAAGGCCCTAAAGAAAAACAAATCTCCTGGGCCGGATGGCATTCATCTGAGAGTACTATGGGAATTGACGACATACTGGCTGCACCTCCCTGGCGGTTTTTCAGCAGGTCACTTGAGACAGGGAGGGTACCTAGGGATTGGCGAGAGGCACATGTGGTACCAATCCATAAAGGGGGGGTCGAGGAAGTACCAGGTAACTATAGACCCATCAGTTTGACCTCGGTGGTGGGAAAATTAATGGAGTATACTAAAGGAACGATTGGGGGTGTACTTGGAGGAGGTGGGAGGTCTGGATAGTCGGCAACATGGGTTTGTGCCAGGTAGATCATGTCAAACCAACCTTGTGGAGTTCTAATAATGGGTAACATCAGAACTGGACAGGGGTAAGCCTGTGGATGTATTATTCTTGGACTTCAGCAAGGCGTTTGGCTCTGTCCCCCACAATGGTCTGGTGGAGAAACTGATGGGGTTAGGAGTAGGCCCTTTGATGGTCAGATGGATTGAAAACTGGCTAGCTGGACACACTCAGAGAGTAGTGGTCTGTGGGGAGCTCTTGAACCCTAGAGAGATTGGTAGTGGGGTACCACAGGGCTCGGTCCTGGGTCCGATCCTGTTTAATGCATACATATCGGACATCAGGAGGGTATAGGTGTGAAATGAGTCTCTTCGCTGATGACTCCAAGATGGAGCAGTAGTTGAGGGAGGAAGGGAGGTTGGCCCTGCAGGACCTGACACCCTGGAAAGCTGGGCTCACATGGAAATTAAATTTCAATATCACCAAGTGCAAGGTGTTGCATCTCGGTCGGGAAACCTAAACACAGGTACACCCTGGGAGGAGGTGCTGGAGGCCTCAATAGGGGAAAAAAACCTAGGGGTCATGGTGGATACATGTATGAATAACTCTGAGCAGTGCAGGAGAGCGGCTAGCAAGGCAAACAGGATGTTGGGATGCATCGTAAGGGGGATCACCTCTAGGAGCAAGGAAGTGATTCTGCCACTGTACAATGGACTGGTTAGACCACATCTTGAGTACTGTGTACAGTACTGGAGACCACACTTGAAGAGGGACATACAGCTCCTGGAGAGGGTACAGAGGAGGGCAACAAAGATGATACGAGGCTAGGATTTGACTTATGAGGACAGACTTGAGGAGCTCTGCCTGTTTTCATTGGAGGAGAGAGACAGGGGGACATGATTGAGGTCTTCAAGTACCTCAAGGGAATAAATAGGGTAAACATGGAGGGATCTTTAGACTAAAGCAGGGAGGTATCACAAGAGGGCATGGTTTGAAGTTGGAAGGTGGAAGGGTGAGGGGAAAAGAGGAGGATTTTCACCAGAGGGTGGTGAACCCTTGGAATCACTGCCTGGTGAGCTGGTTCAGAGATCCACAGTGGAGGGCTTCAAGAGAGGGTGGGACAGACACAGAAAGTGGATGTATCAGATGATGGCCTGTCCCGGGGGGGTGGGGATGGATGATAGGGGTTTCTGGAGAACAAGGGATGGGAGGGTCTCGGCACCCAACTAAGGATCTAGGTTCGAGCAGACTCAATAGACCGTAAGGCCTAATCTGCTGGCAAATAGTATATTAGTATGTATGTTAGTATTATGATCGTGGGCCACTAGACTACCAGGGAAGGGTAATTGCTGCATTTGCAGCCAGCTACTTGGGGATCGGGGCACGGGTGGTGGGATGGCAATGCTGCCCTGTGAGACTTGTGCCAACGGGTGTTTTGGGGGGATGGGGTATGGGTAGCCCTGTGGGGGCACCACTGGGGTATGCTGGCATAGGGGGTGGACATGGTGGCATGTCTGCAGGTGGGCCTACAGGACCCCCGGGGGAAGCCGTATGTTACACCAGCTAAATGTGGTGTAACTTACATTGCTGGTTCTCCTCTGGGGGTTCTTGTAGAATCCTGACATTGGGAACTTTGTTGCTGCCCTTCTGGAATGGGGAACAACTGCTGCCATAAACCCTCTAGTGCCATGTTGCAGGGGGTTTATGGCGCAACTGTTGGCGTAACTGCTGTTCAGCGCAAGTGGCCGGTGACATATCACAGGCCACTTTGTAGAATCGCACGTCGCAACTGCTGGCGTAAGTTGATACATGTGCCATTCTACTTGGTGCAACTGCTGTTATGCCAGGCATAACTCTTCTAGAATCTGGCCCAAGATGGCCAGATTTTTTATAATGTAATAGATAGGGACAGTTTACCAGTCTTTGACATTGAATATCTCGGAAACGGTTTGGTCTTTTTACTTCAAATTTTGAGGGTGTTTACGGCATATGCTGTGGATGTAAATTACAATGTTTATGTGCCATAAAAAATTTTTTTGATGGAGATATGGTGTGGTGCAGTGTACGTTCTGTGGACAGTGGTTTGCTTGTGATGGTGGCTTGAAATTGATAGGATACCTAGCCTTAGTGTCATGGATATAGTTTTCAGTCATTATGTGTGTGTTAAATGTCAACAGGTGTGGAACTGCACCACTCTGATGAATGAAAATTTCAAACTTTGACATGTTATATCTCAGACATGGTTTGGTCTTTTTACTTGGAATTTGGAAGGTGTTTACAGCATGTCCCGTGGATGTAAATTACAGTGTTTATGTGCCAGAAAATATTTTTTGGTGGAGATATTACATGGCACAGTTTATGTACTACAGACAGTGTTTTGCTTGTGGTGGTAGCTTGAAATTGATAGGATACCTAGCCTTAGTGTCATGGATGTAGTCTTCAGTCATGTGTGTTAAATGTGAACAGGTGTAAAACTGTGCCACTCTGATGAATGAAAATTTCAAACTTTCAAACTTTGACATGTTGTATCTTGGACACGGTTTGGTCTTTTTACATTGAAATTTGGAGGGTGTTCTTGGCATGTCCTGTAGATGTGAATTGTGGTGTTTACATGTCAGAGAAAAATTTTATGTGGCGATATTGTGTGATGCAATTTATTGTTGCGGACAGTGTTTTGCATTGTGCTGGTGGCTTGAAATTGATAGGGTATATAGCCTTACTGACATGAATGTAATTTTCAGTCATTGTATCTGTAAAATGTTAACAGATGTGGAATTCTGCATTTCTGACAACTGAAAATCTCAAATTTTAACATGTTATATCTCAGACACAATTTGGTGTTTTACATTGAAATTTGGAAGATGTTGATGGTACACACACATTTACAAGTTGGTGGAAGCAGAGGGCCTGAAGGGTCTGTGCTCCCACCAAGTTCTGTAGGTTGGTGGGAGTGCAGTGCCCGAAGGGCCCCCACTCCCACCAACTTGCACAAGTTCTTAGTTTTTTATTTTTGATTTTGAAGTGGTTGGACTTGAACCCACCACACTTAATTAAGTTAATTTAGCAAAATTAAAACTTCAAATAAATATGGTTCTTAGTATGAACAGGGTTAAATAGATAACAATTTTGCTATTCAATCTGTGATGTGGTGCTTCCTAATAATTTAATACTAGATGAATGTCTATTGCCTTTTAAATAATATCCTTTTGAATAATAGTTTGGTAGAAAGATGAATAAACGCTGGTAGCTTCTCCACATAATTCTCCAGTACTGAATGGGCTTTGTTACTTATTGATTTGAACTAAAATGAAAATTGGAGAGAGATTTTTATTCTCTCCATGGTGGGGGGAGAACCCCTGGTCCTCTGAACATCAGACTTGGTGTCCAGCTATTTTACCACCAGACCATGTCCTCAGTACTGTAGGAAGTTTTGATCTAAACCAGAGGCTTCTCAGTGACTGAAACCAAGCTGCTGACATCATTTTATGATGTCCTTGTCTCCCCCCACCAACTGCGAGATTTAAACATGGAAAAGAAAGACAAAATTAAAAAAAGATGGAACAAGGCTTTAGGAGCATGCCATGAGAAGTTATTTCAGTAAGTACATGCGAGTTTTCTCTCTAGATCATGGCTGGGATAGTTTCTCCAATGAGAAATTAAGTTATGGGATTTCTTTGATTTTTTTAGAGATCAGAGACGCTGGTAAAGTGAGAGAATTGGGTAACCAATTCAGGGAATGAATTCTCAATAAATTCTCAGAACGTTGCATATTTAAAGTAAGCATTGCACTATTGATTTATGAAGTCTAAGATTTTCTTTTATTATACTGATGAAGTTGAATCTTTACTGATATTACTTGGTATTACTTGGTATTGTGGGGCATATGAAGGCAAAACACCTATCAAGAATGCCCCCCACAAATTTTGTGGATCATTGTTTAATATTCAACCAAAGATCTAACTTTGTTTTAAATGTTTCAAAATTAGGACTATTAACAAGACTAGCTGGCAACTTGTTCCATGTTCTTGGGACCCTAACATTTTAAAAGAATGTAGTCTTTTATTGTTTTTTGCCTTGGGGATGACAAGTTGTTTAGAATGTAGTCTGGGTACACGTTTTCTATTTGTGTAATTAATTCCACACTGTTGCATTAAGATTGGAGTTTCTAGTGTTTTGTAGAGGAACAATAGGTCTCCTCTGTGTCACCTTGTTTCCAAAGAATGGAGTTTTAATTTTTTTAACCTGTCAGTATATGATAACTGTGCCAAATGAGGTATCACCTGTGTTGTTCTCCTCTGGATGCTTGCAACTGTCACTATGACCCTGTTCAGGTATGGGCTGCAAAAGGGTGACCCATAATCTGAGTAGGGTCTAACATATGTCCTGTAGAGGGGAATAATACAATGTTCTAGTTTGGTTACAAAAGTGGATTCTATTCTTCTAAGTAGCCCATTAAAATGTTTAGCTAATTTATTACAATGGTCTCCAGAGGACAGTTTATTGCTGATTATAATCTCAAGGTCTTTTTCACTGCTAGCTGCATTAAGTATGATATTGTTTTGTTTGTAAGATTGAAGTGGGTTATTTTTGCCCAGATGACGTATGGTGCATTTGTTGATATTAAACTCTATACCATTTATGTTTGCCCATTTCTCAATTTTAGATAAGTCTGCAAGCAATTGACTTCTGTTATCCAATGAATCCACCTTCCCTCCCAATTTGGTGTCATCAGCAAATTTTGATAAAAGAGTGTTTGAGCTAG
Source organism: Neoceratodus forsteri (assembly GCA_016271365.2). Lineage (NCBI taxonomy): Eukaryota > Metazoa > Chordata > Ceratodontiformes > Ceratodontidae > Neoceratodus > Neoceratodus forsteri. Next base: position 874,028,675 of record CM028136.1, read on the forward strand.
TCTGCATATCAGAAATGAATATGTTAAACAGAATCGGTCCAAGAACAGAGCCCTGCGGGACTCCACTTGTCACTTTGCCGAGGTCAGACAGAAATCCATTAATTTTTACCTGTTGTGTCCTATTTGTCAGCCAGTGGTCCACCCATTTTATTAAATTAGTGGAAATCCCAAAGTGTGTAAGTTTATTAATTAACTTTATGTGTGATACACGGTGAAAGGCTTTGCTGTAGTCTAAAAGAATAACATCCATGGGAATCCTATCATCCATCTCATGATGAATATAATTATAAAAGGCTATTAGGTTAGCTGTTGTTGAGTAATCCTGTTTGAAACCATATTGAGTGACATCACTAAGGTTTTGATTTAGAAGTTCTGTTTCCATTAAGATTTTGATAATTTATTTGTAATAATTTGCAGGATACTGAGGTCAAACTTATGGGTCAATAGTTTTCTGGTTTGGATCTACTCCCTTTTTAAATATGGGTGTCACATAGGCAGTCAGCCAATCAGTGGGAACTATTGATTCTTTAAGTAATTTATTAAAAATAATAGTTAGGGGGAGAAAAACTGTATTGGCAGTTTCTGCCAAAAGCCTAGGGCAAATCCCATCTGCTCCTGGACTTCCTTTTTTGTTAAGGGTTTTTAATACCTCCTTTGTGTGATTAGTTCTTATAGAATAATTGGATTCACTAACTTGTTTGACTGAAAGGAATATATGTCTTTTCTTGAAAAGACAGAACAAAAGTATTTGTTTAATTTGTCAGCTGTGATTTTGTCTGACATTATTGGTGTGTTATCAACTATTAATGGTCCAATTTGTCTAACATCCCCTTTTTTTTGTTTATATAGGAAAACAAGGATTTGTGTCCATCTTTAGAATGAGCTATTCTTAATTCCAGGTTTTGCTTTGATACAAAGATTGCTGATTTACATTTTTTTATAGAAGCTCTATATAATAATAAAATTATATTATTGTTTGCATTTTTTTTTTTTAGTTTGGAAAAAAAGTCTCTTTTTTTGCTTGGTTAGTTTCTTAATGTTATTATTTAGCCATGTGGGAATATGACCTTTGTGGTTATATTTGTTTTTTGTTGGAACATACTTGGATTCCAAATCCAAAATAATTGCTTTAAATCTGTTCCAAGCTTGTTCCACAGTTAAAGGTGATAGTATAGATTCCCATTGTATGTTCTTTAGATGGTTATTTATTAGATTGAAGTTAGCTTCTTCATAGTTTTTTAATAGTATTTTTTTTTGGAATATTGTTGATGACAGGGTAGACTAAATAATATGGATTTGTGGTCACTGTTCCCCAGGGGGTCAGATATAGATAAATTGGAACTATGACTGTCAATGGTTGTCAGTAATGAGTCTAATATGTTAATTCGTCTAGTGGGTTCTGACTTTAATTGTTCTAGTCCCAGGTCAATTATTCCTGAGATAAAAATGTTCACAGTCAATGTTAGATAAGTTAAAGTCCCCCAATATTATAACATTTCCTTTACTAGCTAATTTTTTGATTTCTGCCAGTAGTAAGTTAGTGTATTCAAGTTTCACATTAGGTGGTCTGTAACATGTCCCAAAAAGTATTTATGGTTGCCCTTTGAGTTGGATTGTAACACATAGGCTTTCAGTGTCTGTTTGGAAGTTATTTTTAAAGGAGGGGATGTTATTCCTAACATACATGCAGACTCCTCTGCCTTTTTTTGTTAGTTCTATCTTTGTGGTAAAGTTTAAAACCTGGTATATATCTTGCCCACTCAGAGTCAGAGTCCCACCATGTTTCAGTTATTGAAATAATGTTGATGTTAAACATATTAATTTTAGATTCAAGTTCAGCAATTTTAAGAGTGTTTAATGATCTTGCATTTAGAGATAGTACATTACATAATGTATGACTATTCATTTTATTATTAAGAGACAAGGAAGTGAATCCATTCTCCCCCTTTATTTTTTAGTTTAAAGTGTTGTAAATAAGCAAAACAATTTTTTTTCCCCAAGGATGGAACTTCCTCTTCTACTCAAATGTAAGCTGTCCCAGCAGTAGAGAGAGGGTCTATTGTAAAACTCCTCCCAGTGAGTTAAACATATGGGCCCAGATATTCAAAAGGGTTGCGCCATGTGCAATAGGGTTGCTCCAGCGTAAGTCCAAAAATGTGCCATTCTGTGATATTCAGCGGGAGGCAGATGCGCCCCCAAATCACACTGAGCAAGAGCACAATGATAATGAATGTATGTGCAACTGAAGGGGGAGGAACCACGCATAAATGGCGCAGTGCGATATTTAACAACATGTGCCATGCGCAATAGGGGAGCAAGCAGGAGTTGCGCGATAGCGGAAATGAGCCAAAATAAAAAGGAACAAGGGAGAGGCACAAGAACACTACAGGGAAGGCAGATGTGGCTGAACTATAGCCAGACACACAGGGCAGGACAGAGAAAGGGCACCCCGAGCCCACAGGCACAGGGAAGGTGTGGGGAGTCACAGCCAAACCACAGTGCAGAAGGGGGAAGTGCCACACAGCACTGAGGCCACCAGAGGAAGGTGTTCCCAGTGCAGGGGAAGTAGCAGCCAGGACAGCAGGGGGAACACAGAAACAGCTGCCGGGGGGGAACACAAGCCAGGGACATGGCCAGTGCCACCATCCAGATGGAGGCAGTAATGAGGGGGTGAGAAGGCAGGCAGCAGGGGGCACGGCCGTGGAAGGGCCCATCGGCAGTATGCCCCCAACAGGCAGTACAAAGCCAGCACCAGCTTTGAGCTGTACACTGATACCGAGATCGTGGGCTGGTACCGCCTGAATCAGACAATTCTGAGGTGGCTCTGTGAGCTGTGCAGTGATGTGATGCAGGCAACCACACGACGGAGCCATGCTCTGTCAGTGGAGACAAAAGTGACAGCTTGCATATGTCTGCCCACCATGGGTACCTTCCAGAAACCAACAGGGGACACCACAGGCATAACCCAGTCAACTGCGTCATGCCACCTCCCCCAATTCCTCAGTGCACTGCTGCCACATGCTGCGGAGTACATCCATTTCCCCATAACACCAGCAGAGCTCAAAGCAAACATACAGGAGTTCCACAGGGTAGCACGTATGCCTGGCATGCTAGGGGCAATAGACTGCACCCATGTGGCCATCCACACACCACCTGGCCTTGAAGGGGCTGCATATATCAATTGAAAGGGCTATGCAAGCATCAACTGCCAGGTGGTGTGCAATGCCAGGGGGTGCATAATCAATGTCTGTGCCACACACCCTGGGGGAGCACATTATGCCTTCATCTGGCACCAGTCAGCACTGTGCCAAAGATTCAAGAGTGGGGACATCCCCACTGGCCACTTAGTGGGTGAGTATGCAAACCACGCGGAAAAACATAGAGCTTGGGAGGGACATGGTCAGAGGTGACATGGGTATTGGCCTAGATGGCCCAAGGCAGGGCAATGCTGATCACCAAACTAACCTCCACCCTCTACACACAGGTGACAGTGGATACCCACTCCATCCCTGGCTGCTCACACCATACCGGCAGCCCACAACTCTATCGCAGCAACGCTACAATGAGGCACATGCCACCACATGCAATATAATCTAGCGGGTGTTCGAGATGCTGAAGACACGTTTCCGTTGCCTGGACATGGCTGGCGGTGCCCTACAGTACAGCCTATCAAAGGCCTGTGGGCTATTTCTGGCCTGTTGCATCCTGCACAACATGGCCAATGACTGTGGGATAGCCATACAGGTCGAAGAGGTTGACAGCGATGGGGACGATGAGGACGGTGGTGAAGATGGTGATGGGAAGCCCCCCCTTGGGTGACAGGACCACCGACTGATCCGGCTGGCACAGCTGCACTGGGACACCATCACACAGAAGCACTTCAGCCAACCCAGGTAAGTCATGGGGCCATGTGCAACCACCAGTGGCAAAGGCACAACCCACAAACACACATGGACAAACACCAGGGGTGCATGCTGTCAAGGGAAGTGGCCAAGCATGGAACCACACACACTGCCAGGGATGGGCAAGGTCTAACATGGCATGTGGTCATACACACATACTCACACACACACCTCACAAGGCATGCACAAAGGGTAGGAGGCACGCTGACCAAGACTGCCACCCCTAGCCATACACACCTCCACAGACCACCACGCCCACTGCCTGTCATTGTGCATGTGTCAGATGCTGGGCACCATTGCACAGTGGTGTACAGTGCAACGCAGGCATCATCATGCACACACCACAGTGGACAGCAGCCAGAAGGGTGTGCAGACAGAACGAGTGTGTGCGTGCAGGGCTGGGTATCCCCACCCGTGCATTGCACGCTGAATGACACAATGCACACAAGGCAGCATCAGACAGTAACCATGCTGGGAGACAGATCAATCACGTGCCACAGTGCCACAGCCACCATGGATGCATAGGTGGCCCCACCAGCAGTGACAGGCTGACTACTGGCCTCATAGGGTGGCACCGATGGTCCCTCAGGGGTTCCACTGCATGAACATAACTGTACTCATGCAGGGGTCTGCAGCACACTGAACATGCTTGCACCAGGCGTGCTTGGGATGCACACAGCTGAACCCGGAGCTTTGAATGGAGATGCACCCCGGACAGGGCCAGGAGTGCAGTGTGGCAGGAGATAGCTGAAGCCCTCGAGGAGGCCACTGGTATGGGGTGCACAGTGGAGCAGTGTCACCACCATTATGGGGACCTCAGGTGCAGGGATCCGGACCTGCTTGCCTGTGGGCATGTGCCAGGAGGGACACAGTGTCATGGCCAGGTAGGTGCCACTTCCACACACTATTATCATCCATACGGGTATCACGGTTGCATGTGTCCAGCACATGGGGGGCCATCCAGTGTTGGCCATGGTGGTGGTATCGGGGTGTGGGGTGGATGGGTATGGCTGTGTGGGATTGCACACACATGGGGGAGGGGGACTTTGCTACAGGACTGTACTGATGTTCCTCTCTCCATGTTTGCACCTTAGGGCCCAAAGAACGCAGACAGGCCAGGGAGCGGAGGCACCACCTGGAGGATCAGCAGGGCAGGAGGGATAATGGCATTCAGTGGCGCGTGGACCAGCCTGATGATGGTGAGTGCCTTACATCCATGATTACTATTGCATACTGTATAACTGGGTGGGCAGCGGGGCATGGCCACCATCCATTGACACCACTGCCATACACGCAACTTGTTACAGTCAGCACTGTCCAGTGGCACTGCATGTCTGGGAGTGCATCAATGGTGGTCCATGCATGCACCGGGCACATGGCTGTGGCACTGCCTTCACACCACATAGCCAAGTCACTGTATGGCCATGGTTGTGCTGTACAGGATATGGGCGGTGGGTGTGTGCAGTGGTCCACATGGCTGTGGATGCCTGGGTAGGCAGGTCTTGTGGACACAGTCACTGTGGGTGGTTGCACACCATCACAGGGGCATGGCACATGGCTGTATGCCATGCACAATGGATGGGCTGCAGGGGGCTGGACAGTCACACTTATTGACTCTGCCCCCTCGTCCTATGTGGACGGTGACTCCAGGTGCTGGAGAGAAGTGTGCAGGAGCTGCTCCAGGTGGCAAGGGTGACACTGGAGCTGTTACAGTGAATCCACCACCATGGGGTGAGGAGGAGGAGCAGAAGATGTAGGCATCATGTGGAGGAGGACCGGGCACACATTGATGACTCCACACCCCTACTACCACCTTCCCCCCTTTGACCCACCCTCACACCCCTTCTTCCCTCTCCCATATGTTCACCCCTGCCCCTTACCCGCCCTGCAGTGGTGTGCATGGCGTCAGGGGTGGTGCACACATGGGAGTGTGTGTGTGTGTGTGTGTGTGTGTGTGCAGAGGTGAACCACCTATGGTGTGGGCAGGAGGATCAGTCACTGTCTGTGGTTTGTGTGTTGTACTCTGTGCACTGGATGCCTGTGTACAGTGGTCCATGGGGCCTGCACTGTGTGCATGGCACCCCTGTCAGACCATCCATGGCCTGTGCAGCTGACACCCTTGCATATCTGTGATATGCACAGTCTGCTGGCATGTCAGTGGTGGCTGTCCATGCTGGATAACAACTGTACCTGGCACAATGCCAGGTTGCCTTCCATCACCAGTATGGTGCACATCTGCCTCCGGTGGCACTGTGGCCTCCACTGTTGTTGTCCATGCTGTCACTTGTGTCTGTTGCAGGGGATGTGCTCCAGTGTCTGTCACCTGTGCTCTGGTGGCATGCTGATGGCATACAGCTTCATGGTGCCTGTGCAGGGTGGCTGGCACACCTGTGCAATGTAGAGATGCTGGCCATGTGCACACATCAGCCGTGGCCACACGCCAGTGGCCTGGTTGACCCACTACTATGTCCCTGTGTTGGTGTGCCCTTGGGTATGGGTGGGTGTTTGTCCATGCACTGTGTTGCATCATGTGTGGTGCATGCTTCCATGCTACATTGTGTGTGTCTGTGCTGGCTGTTGTGGCCAGTGCTGGGATGGGATGTGTCCTTGGGAGGGTGTGCAGGGAGCTGTACAGCTGGAGGTGGGGTCTGGGGTACATCGTGTGGCAACGCATGGTTGGTCTCGCAGCTGTACCTCGGGGGGGACATGCAAGGTGGCACTGTGTATGCTGTTGTTGCACTGCTGTCTGCTACCGCCCGCAGCAGGGTGCACATGGTGAGGATGCCTTGCATGGCTCTGTGGTGCACAGGGTTGCATTGTCATAGTGGGGGTGGTGGCATGCATGGGGTGTCCTGCACTGTTGGGCGCTACTCCTGGGAAGGGTGTATGGTGATTGTGGTGCAGGGTGTGCTCTGCATTTATGAGATGGCGTGCCATGGGGTGGTCAGCCCTCCTTGTGTGCTGGTCACAGCTTGCCAGGGGGTTTGCTGGGGCACCATGGCCCGGTTGTGGGTTGGTTGCTGGTATGCATGGGCCGGTGGTTATTCCAGTTCTCCCCCAGTTTTGCAGTGCATGGAGTGTGGGGGATGATGTCTGTTCTGCCGTGTGCTCCTCTGCCCATCTGTGGCATGGGTGGTGGGCCCCTGCATCCCTGGTTGTGCTGTTACATTGTGCCTTGCTGCAGGGGGCATCCCTGGTTGCGCTATGGTGCATCTGGACTGCTCTGCTGAGCATCCCTTGTTGCACTATGGTGTATCAGATATGCTCAGCTTCACATCCCTAGTTACGCTATGGTGCAGGTGGTGTGATATTCAGTGCCGTCGCCGAAAGCATCTTGGCTCGCGTAGTTTTTGAATATCGCGCTTCTTGCGCATGGTCGCAGTGGACTTGCACTTGCTCCTGCTGTTGTGCACTTTTTGGGCGCAGTTTGAATATCTGGGCCATGATTTTTTTTAAAGGCACCACTTTCTAAGCCACTCATTTAGTATCTTAATATTATTTGTGATGTCTATAGTGGCTCTAGGTACTGGGAGAATTTCTGAAAAGCACACATCACATCCTCTGTCAACCAATACATTATTCAAGGCTATAAAGTCTTTTTTGAGTTCTGTTAATGTAGTCCTGTTAATGTCATTCATTCTAGCATGAACTATTACTAGTGACCCATTTGACTTATCTTTAAGTATAGTTTTGGCCATTTTAGTAATGTCAGATATTTTTGCCCCTCTGAAACTGGAGCATGTATGGTTGATTTTGTCTGGATTACAAATTAATCTGTTTGTGTGTTTGATAATAGAGTCACCAGAACAAAAAAAGATTTAGGATTGTGGGTAGTTTGGGAAGATTTCAAGCTGTCCTGATTATTAATCTGTGGGTTTTGTGATGGAGTGTGTTCTCTAATTTGTTTATTGGGTAGGTTAGTGTGTTCTGAAGGTGCTACAACTGGTGTTTTGTTGGGGCTGATGCTATGTGATATAGTGGGAGTGTCTGAAAGGATTGGCTCTGTATCCTGGAAAGTGGGGTCATCATCTAATTGTAGTGATTCAAATTTGCTATTTAAAGGTAACAGTGGGGTACTGGAATAAACCTGACCACCTCTCCTTTTTGTTTTATATTTATTTATTGGTACCAAAGCCCATGTATCTTCTGTCCCTGTTGGTTTTGATAAGTTTGTCTCGACTTGGATGATACTGTTTATATTGGTTTCCGAGTTTGTCTTGGTTGTTGTGATTTCAAGATTTATTACCATGGAATCAATATAAGTCTCTAAGAGGGTTATGTCAGATTTTACTGACATCCTAGCCTGCAAGTTTGCAATTTCATCACAGAGAGTAGAAATAAGTACACAGGTTTCACACGTGTAACCCCATGTTTGTTCCCCAAGACTATACATCCCATAGTTCTGACAACAGTTCTCAGGGGTATTCATGTTAATCTGTACAGCTTTATTCAAATATGCTATAATAATATGGTTAGTTAACCCGTAATCGGGTCTTGGTATCCTTAGTTTGATCAGCGGTTTGGTGGCTATTCAGGTAAAATTTATTCCACTTACCCCTTAGGTGTACTGGTACCCCTTGTCCCTGGTTTCCATTGATGACATGGGAGACATGTGCTGACACACATGTCTCAGCGAATGTCTCCATGCACGGCCCCGTGCACGCTCACCCCGCTCACTAGCAGGGTCCAGAAATAGCGTGAAAACTGAAACTGTGCTGTGAGCCTGACTTCCTGTTTCACGCTACCCCAGGTGCATTAAAAATGCTTATTTCTAAGTTTAAAAGTATTCCCCTGTTCTGAGGAGGCTGCCAATTGTGCACAGTGCTGTCCTAATAATGTGCAATCAAGGTATCTTGACTGGGAATAACACTGTGGTGTAGATGTGTACTGAAGTCCACCAGTGTCCCAGAATACCCAGCAGTATCCATCAAAGAAGGTAGGTCTGTGAAGCAGACACTACCAGTCTGAAACAGTTAAAACAAATCACATTTATGGTACAATTAGGTACATTGCTCAAGGTTTATAACATAGATACCGCCTCTCACCAGGAGCACGCTAGTACAGCACTGAGGTGCTTATTGATTCATGTTTACACTGTAGAAATGCTGAAAATAATGGAGCCCTTACTAGGAAGGTTACTCTGAGAAAGTCAGTTCATTCATAGACTTTAAAGTAAGCACATTACTTGTTTGAATGTATGTTTAGATGTGAAAAAAATGGCATTACTTTGTGGATTGCTGTATAAGCAACTTAAAATAGCCTGTATCCACTGCTTTTCTTTTACCATGCCTGCAACCATGCCTGTATCCACCATTTTTCTTTACTGTAACCACCTCATGATGTAACTCACAATGCCTCAAATGTTCCTTATGTCCTTGTTCATTCTTATAACTTGTATTGTTATCACGGGTCGCCCCTGAAAAAGGGACCTTCGGGGCTCAGTGGGCCTACCATGTCACCAAAATTTAATAAATAAATAAATAATAAGAAGATTACAATTTTAAAGTGGAAGCATTTATGTGATATGCTTAATGAAGTTTTTTGGTTCCCATTACAGGGCTTTAGCTTTTTCATTATCATTCAAAATGAACTGGAGTAGTTTATAGCTAAAACACTGAACATTTTACAAGTAAGTTAGATAGCATTGAATTATTATTTCAGCTGAAAAACACAAACGATATATGTTTAATGGAGTTTTTTGTCCTCACTACAGGGCTGCAACCTTTCACTGCCATGACTGTAAGAATACAAGTTGCTTTTTGAGCTAGAAATAATAAGATTTTTGAAGGTATATATTTGGAAATCATATTTTTGTTGATTACAGTTATGGAATTAAGTTGAATATATATTTATGCATTGTATAATTTGGAGAGAAATTTGTGGAGGCCTCAGTGCTTCTAAAGTTTCTAAGTTTAGCTATTATATTTGATGCATATATATTTTTTTTAATGAAATGCATTTTGGTGCTGAGGGGTGTATTTGGTTTGGATGGTAAGGTAACCTATTATGTTATTGATAATTGATACCAGTGATGTTGAAACTTGTTTTATTTGTAAGTTTTCAGAATGAACAACACAGTATGGGCCTGATGAAGTGGAGTTACCACAAAACTGTTGCCCGATTTTTGTGATAAGAAAAATAAAAATATTTTTTTTTTCCATTGGTGTTCATCCATTTCTTTGTTTTTTGGTTTTCCTTGGTGCTAATGGTTGACCCAACAATTATGATACATAGATTATGGCAACCTGAAATCCACTTTATATACTTAATAGTTTTTATTCTTTTTCAAAAAGTAAGGAAATTCTAGGCAAAAAAACTGTGTTAATGCATCATTTAGGGTTAAAACATAAAAAGTCAGGAAATGAAAAATCTTTAGGGTTGCCCTTCCCCCCAGACTCCCCCGTCATCCCAAGATTGACAGCTGACAGGGTGTGTCATTGGGGTTGTGAGGCCTAAATGTCACACCATTCTTATTTACTGTGGCTTGTGAATGTAATTTCAGATGGAATGGGGTGACATTTAGGCCTCACAACCACAATGTCACACCCCATCTGCTGTCAATCTTGGGATGATGGGCAGGTCCAGGTGGGAGGGGCAATCCTAAAGATTTTTCATTTCCTGACGTTTTGTGTTTTAACCCTAAATGATGCATTAATGCAGTTTTTTGCATAGAATATATATATATATATATACACACACACACACACACATATATATATATTTTCTATGCAAAAAACTTTGTTAATGCATCAGTTAGGGTTATTCTACAGCAAAAGTGAGAAATGTGACATTAGGGTTCCACCCTTTACCCCACCCCCACCTTGGCCTCACCAACAGGTATGGGCTGTGCATTGGGGTCATCAGCCCTAACTCTCACCCCATCCCATATGTAAACAAGCTGAGATGGTGCAGTGTAGGAGAATGGGGTGAGAGTTAGGGATGACAACCCCAACACACAGCCAGATGCCTGTTGGTGAGGCCAGGTTGAGGGTGGGGTGAAAGGGGTGGAACACTAATGTCAAATTTCCTTGCTTTTTTCACTGTAGAACAGGGGTTCTCAAATGGTGAGGCCAGCCTCCCTGGGGAGGCCCCAACCTGTTCCAGGGGAGGCTCAAGGAAGTCTTGAAAAAGTGTTATAGTTCAATTTTGAACTTTATAGATTTTATGTGAAGGGTTAAGGCAAACTGAAAGAGGATAATAGTAGGTGAAGTTATGTATTTAGTCACAAGTCTGTGACCAGGGAAGGTACTGTACACTGAGCAATGGCTTATTTCAGGTGTGCCCAGGGAAGGGTAGTGAGAGAATACAATTCAAAATGTAACTGCAAAACACTCAATACAAAATGAATAAAAGTGCAAACAAATTAAGAACAATAAACCAACAATGTGAGGAACAATTGATCAATTAGACTGGCAGCAGAACTGTCCAAATACAAGAGTCAACCATACAGGCACTAGGAATAAGAGCAGGAGGGAGCAACAAGATCCCTGAGAAGCTGCTTAAGAGCAGGGGGAGAGGCAGAGGTTGGCAGGATTGTTATTCCAGTTAGAGGGGGAAACAGAAAACCCAGTCTAACCCATGAAGGTATGGCAGTAAGGGGTAACAATGGTTCGAGAGTCAAAAATATTGGAGCAAGTAGGTTGTCCTGTTTTTTTTGTTGGGTGGGGGTTACAATAAGCTTAATAACATGAGTGCCAGCTATGCAAAGAGGTTTCATTTTATTCCTGATGTACTGTGAAAAGTAGGCTATTTTTCTATGGGGAGGCCCAAAAATATTTCATTATTTTGGGGGAGGCTCAAGATCTTTTCCATGGCTTAGGGGAGGCTCACTATGACAAAGTTTGAGAACTGCTGCTGTAGAAGAACCCTAACTGATGCATTAATGAAGTTTTTTGCATAGAATTTCCTTACTTTTTAAGAAAGAATAGAAAAGTAGAAAGTTGTGCAAGTTGGTGGGAGCACTGGGCACTTTGGGCCCCGCACTCCCACCACCTTTTAAGTGTTGGGCCACATTACACACCTAATGACTAAAAGGTACATTAACAACAGCATGACCAGCCACTAAACAAATATTAATGTAGTAAAACAATAGAAAACGCTGTCCACAAAATATTAACTGTGCCATGCAATCTCTCCGCAAAAAATAAATTGTCCGACACATAAGCACTGCAATTCACAGCTACAGGACATCCTATCAACACTCCAAATTTCAAGTGAAAAGACCAAACTGTGTCCGAGATATGACATGTCACAGTTTGAAATTTTCATTTGTGAGACTGGCACAGTTTCACACCTGTTGACATTTAACACTCACAATGACTGAAAACTACACCCATGACACTAAGGCTAGGTATCCTATTAATTTCAAGGCACCATCACAAGCAAAACACTGTCTGCAGAATGTAAATTGTGCCATGCCATATCTCCAGTAAAAAAGAATTCTCTGACACATAAACAGTGCAATTTACATCCACAGGACATGCCATAAACACCCTCCAAATTTCAAGTAAAAAGACCAAACCATTTCCAAGATATTCAATGTTAAAGATTGGTAAAATGTCCCTATCTATTGCATTATAAAAAAATCTGGCCATCTTGTCCTGCCCTCATGATCAAAGATGGCGATCAAAGAATCTCACAATCAAAGCATTTGCAGGCTTGCAATCAAAGAATTTGCAGGCTCATGAACAAAGAATTAAAAATGCTATAAATCAAAAAACTGAACAAATTCCGGTAAACCACCACCATGGTTCAACAGAACGAAGCCCCCTGAGCAAAACCCACCCTCATTTGACTTCCAAGGCACCCCTGGGCTGAGAAAATTGAATTTTTAATCTGGCCATCTCGTCCTTCCCTCACGATGCATGATCACGATCAAAGAATCTCGTGATCAAAGAATTTGATAGCTCGCAATCAAAGAATTTGCAGGCTCACAAACAAAGAATAAAAACATTTGTATTTAAAAAATTGAAAGAATTGTGTCAAACCACCACCATGGTTCGACAGATCAATGCCCCCTGAGCAAAACCCACCATCATTTGACTTCCTAGGGCACCCCTGGGCTGAGAAAATTGATTTTTTAATCCAGCCATCTCGTCTTACCTCACGATACATGATTGCAATCAAAGAATCTCGCAATCAAAGAAATTGCAGGGTCACGATCAAAGAATCTGCTCACTCATGAACAAAGAGCGAGGGACGAGATGGCCAGATTTTAAAATTACTTTCTCAGCCAGAGTGCTCCCTATAAACTGGGTTTTGCTCAGGGCTATTCTACCCCATCTGAATAACAATAATACTGTATTAAATATCCCTGGTAGTCTAGTGGCCCTCCTCATCATAATAAATAATATTATGACGTGTAATCTCCTGGTAGTCTAGTGCCCCATCAATGTGTATGTTTTTTCATACCTGGTAGTCTAGTGGCCCCCAAAGTTGTATAAAATTATTATTATTGTTAATATCCCTGGTAGTCTACTGGCACCCCCCATCTGCATGAAATAATATCAATTGTCATTGTACATATCCCTGGTAGTCTAGCGGCCCCCATCCATCATAATAAAATAAATCATCATTTTGTTCTTCCTGATAGTCTAGTGGACCCCCACCTCCCCACCTAGCCATACCAGCCCACCCAGCACCCCTACACCCTTCCCCAGCTGGTGACTGGCACAGTCCACCTCTCACCTCCATGGCCAGCCACCGACTTTCTGCATTATGAGTGCTAATGCAAAGAGACGCTCTGAAAATATTTATTGGTGCCTCTTTGTATTACCAATTGTAATGCACACAGTCAGCGGCTAGCCATGGAAGAGAGAGGTGGGCTGTTCCAGTCACTGGCTGGGGAAGGGGGGTGCTGGGTGAGCTGGAACAACTGGATGGGGGGTGTGGGTGGCCACTAGACTACCAGGAAATACAAAATTATGATTTATTTTATTATGATGTGGGGGCTGCTAGACTACCAGGGATATGTACAATGACAATGGATATTATTTCATACAGATGAGGGGCCACTAGACTACCAGGGATATTAACAGTAATAATAATTTTATAAAACTTGGGGGGTCACTAGACTACCAGGGATGAAAAAAATACACATGGAGGGCACTAGACTACTAGGACATTGCACATGATAATATTATTTATTATAATGGAGGGGTCACTAGACTACCAGGGATATTTAATACAGTATTATTGTTATTCAGATGGGGCAGAACTAAGCCCCTGAGCAAAACCCAGCCTCATTTAAGTTTGTAGGGCACTCCTGAGCTGAAAAAATAATTTTAAAATCTGGCCATCTCATCCCTCGCTCTCGATGCACGATTATGATCAAAGAATCTCACGATCAAAGCATTTGCAGGCTCGCAATCAAAGGATCGTTAGCAAACTGCAAATGGAGATTTAAAAAGCTCAGAACTCTATTTTTAGACCAATTTGGATGCAACCAAAGGCATGGCTCGATAGATCAGGGTCCCCTCAGTAAAACCCATCCAAGTTTTACTTCAGAAGTGACCCCCTGAGCCGAGATATTTGTGTTTTTCTGATTGGAAATTAAAAACAAGATGGCGGACCTTGCAATAAAAATTTTTTACAAATCCTCGGGGACAAATATTCTTGAACCGCGAGGCTAAAAATTCTTTGATTACTAGGTGGGACCAGATGGCCAGAATGCCATTCTTTGTTCTCAAAACATACATATAAATGTTCCCATTGACTTATAATGGGAACTTAAAAGTGGCATAACTTTTGAATGCCTTAATATGTTTTCACCAACTGAAAAGCGGCATATTCAGCTGCAAAAGCTCTTTCAAATGAGCCATCTCACAGAGCAGCAGGCCACACAATGGCTGTGCAGGACCACATCCAAAATCCCAAAAGCTACCTCCAAAAACAGATAATTTTGCATTTTTCATCGTTCTCGTACGCAAACACCGCAAGTCTGACCGAAATGCAATTTGGTAAATCAAGGGATCTATCATGCCCCACCGCACATACCAAATTTCAGGCAAATCCGTTGAACGGGTTCAAAGTTATTAATGCCCCAACTTTTGACTTTAGTATATGACTACTGAACCCTAACTATAGTGGCGCGACCAAGTCACTATAATATATATATATATATATATATATATAGTAGTAAAACCTTTATTTTTATACAGGATAGTAGATGGTCAATTTTCACATCATTAGGACAAAAGTCCTGTTTTCAAGATGGTCCTGTTATTTAAAATATTGTTTCTTAAACATAAGAATTTACAAATAACATTTAACAAAATAACATAATATACAATATAAATAACATCATTGCAGAGTCACATAACATCTTATACCACAACACACAAATAACAAATATTGAATTAAGTCCTATGGTCCAGTAATATGAAAAACACTCTAATCAGACAACAATTTTATCCATAACACTCATATTTTGTATTTAATTCAATTTTTAAGATAGATGAAAACACTTTAATGCTTTCATACTGTTTTCCTATAATTAATTTTAAAGAATTCCATAATCTATTCATAATTATGGGAAATCGCATATAACTGTACTTATTCTTAAGTTTAGGGAACTCAGAGCTTCTAGTGTTCGAACTTCACATGTTATAAACATATGATTTTTTTTCCAATTTTTCATAAAGGTACGTTGGCTGCTTTGTATTTACAACTTTATATATCTGTTTTGCACAAAATAATTTCCTTTTATTTTCCTGAGTCAACCAACCCAATTCCTCTTGTAATTTACAATGATGTTCACGATAATCCTTTCTTAATACAAATCGAGCCGAACAATTATACATTACATCAATTTTTGACAACAAACCCTTTGTAGCTAGGCCGTACACATGGCTACCATACTCTAGCACAGGGAGAATAAGTTAGTTTATTATGGTCTCCCTCATTACTCTGTTTATACAAAAACTAGACCATCTGAATGCCCCTAGTTTTTTATTTATCTTTGATTGTACTGGATATATGAAAATCAAATTTTAACTGATTATCAAACCATACCCCAAGGTATTTATATTCCAAAACTCGGGTCAATATTTCATTTTGTAATGCTTTGATTTGTATTTGTTTATTTCTTTTGTTCAAATCTTTTCCCTCTTTTTGAAATATCATAAGTTTTGTTTTTTTAATATTTACTATTAAGCCTGAGTCAGATAGCCATGTGCAAAGCCTAGTAAAATCTTCCTGCAGGTACACTTCCATAAGCTCTGCAGTCTTACCACCAGAGATCAGGATAGTGTCATCTGCATATAAACAAACACTAGAGTTTTATACATTGTCAACTAACTGGTTTATGTATATAAGAAAAAGGGTTGGCCCTAAAATTGAGCCCTGGGGCACTCCTCACTTTACTAGGGCTTTATCTGAAAGTATACCATCAATATATACTTGTTGAGTTCTATTTCCCAAGTAAGACTTAAATCAATTTAATGGATTTTCCCCCATACCTATTTCATCTAAACATTCCCCCAGCTGGTCATGGGCCACTGTGTCAAAGGCCTTAGATAAATCCACGAACACCACGCCCACCGACAGGGCATCCTCTAATTTAGAAGCAATAATATCTACCATGTCGGTGAGCGCAGTGCCCATGGAAAATCCCCTATGAAATCCCGATTGATATTTTGTTAGTAAGGAATACTGCTTCAGATAATCAGTAAGTTGTTTCTGAACCAGTTTCTCCATAACCTTAGAAAGACCTGATAATAGAGCAATAGACCTTTAATTTGTAGGCACAGAAATATCGCCCTCTCCTTTATAAATGGGAATAATCTTTGCATTTTTCCATGTACAAGGGAAAATTCCTTCCCTTAAGCTCCAATTAAAAAGTTTAGTTATTACCGGGGCAGTAACCTGTAGGGAATCTCTAAGAAAATGATTTTCTATATGATCCAGGCCAAAAGCTTTTTTTATTTAAAGTTTTCTTATTTCCTCCTTTATCTGTTTACATGAGAAGTATTTAAATCTAAATTTGGGTACATTAATATTTTTAATATTGTTTTTCCCTAGAATGGACTGAGAAATATTTAAATCTGGCAATTCTACAAAATAGTTATTTAAAATATTTGCAGATTGTCTAATAGGCTGAAGAATACCCCTACTTACCATTTGAACTGGAGATTTTAAGTTTACTGAAAAATCAAAGGATTTTAACAAAGTCCAACATTTTTTTGGATCAGTAGTCTGTTTTGTCTTGGTTTCATAATATTTTTGTTTAGCTTTCCTAATTTGAAGTCTTAATGAATTTCTAGCTTTTTTATATTTTTCCCAATCTTCTGATCTTAAAGAGTTCCCTGCAATTTTCCAGAACCTGTCTTTCCCTCTGATCTGCTTTTTAATTCTTTCTGTTACCCAGGGAACATGAGTTTTCCTCTGTACAATTAATTTGAAGGGGGCCAACTCATTACAAACTTCAAGAAACCATTTAGAGAATTCCTGGATTGCCAGATCTATAGAGGGGATTAAAAATAATCTTTGCCATTTTATGGAGGCTAGTCTGACCAAAAAAACTTCTTTATTATATTTTTTAAAGCATATCTTTTAACCTTTAAAGGAACCTGACCTGATAGTGATATGTGTTACAGGTCTGAGTTGAATATTCTGATATTTTTCATGTCCCTGTGAATGATGACATCACAAGTGGCAAAGCCACAAGTGATGCCATCATTCACAGAGCACGAGAAAAAATTTCAGAGATACTTCAGCCAGACCCATGGCATATCCAATTTATGCAATGGCATTTTTTGTTATGGGAGCTTTGTGGTGTGGTTCATGTTTATTTCTGGTGCACTTTGATGAAGATTTTAGGCATTATTTTTGAGCTACATAGAAACATATAGAAACATAGACTTTGACGGCAGATAAGGACCGCTTGGCCCACCTAGTCTGCCCATTTCCCTACCTAGAGGATAAGCTGCAGATCCTATTTAACCAACAGCCTATTTCTTCCTACCCCCCACAAAAATTGACTTATGTCTGTCCCATGCAATCTTGAATTCTCCCACAGTTTTAGACCCCACAACCTCCTCAGAAAGGCTGTTCAATGTGTCCACCACCCTCTCTGTGGAAAAATACTTCCTCACATTGCCCCTGAGCCATCCCCCCCTCTATCTTCAAATTGTGTCCCCTTGTTCTTGCACATCTCTTTTTCTGAAAGATGCTACCCTCTTGGACTTTGTTGATTCCACTGAGGTACTATTCCTTTTTCAATGCTTGAGCTTATACTGGCTTTTTATTCTGAGCATTGGGTTGTATTGCTGCTTTCCAATTGGCTACTGTAACATGGGAAGATTATTCTGATTAGATGGTGGTGCCATGAGCCAAGTGGTATGCATGCTGTGATTGGTGAGGGTTCTATGGTTCTTGACTGGTCAATCTGTTGTGTCTGTTACTCAGTTGCCATTTGTGATTGACTAGTTTTTTAATTGGGCAGAGTAATTAATGTGAGAGTGTGCAGTTTCTATAGTTGCCAGCTGTAAGGCCTCAAGGAGTGTGGCTGTGTGTGCTTGTTTTATTTTGGATGATGCGTCAATCTTCAGGCCTTTGTAGATGTCACTGGAGCAGCGGTACAGCATGGATTCATCCTGTTTGGAGTGCATGATGCTCGGCATGGATCTGGAGGAATGGCGTTCTTGGCTAATGGTGGATATTTGAACCTCTGTCAGTGGAGTCTGGGCTACATTAATGGAGAGGATTTGTCTGCTGGTTCAGGACCATTTGAATATTTTTTTTGAAGGGTTCTTATTCCGGTTGGATTTTTCTGTTCCATCGCGACAATTCTTGGATTACTTTTTTTGATGGATTCTTTCTTTTGGGGGCTGTTTCTCTGTGGATTATTTTGGACTTTTTTTTTGCCCATTTATTGCAATTTAGTTTTATTACATTGGGCAGTGTGGATTTATTTTTTTGGGATTTATCTTTTTTTGGGGCACATTTTGGATTTTGTTGCATTAATAATAATAATATTCTTTATTTCTTTGGCACCTTTCAAATGCCAAGGCGCCTAACAAATTTTAAAAACACTTCAGACATTAAAATCTTAAAATATATAAAACAATTAACAAGCTAAATAGACAGATTCACTCATTAAATGCTCGAGTCCATAAGGATGTTTTCGGGGCCTTTATAAATCCCTCCACGGTCGCGCACCCCTGTAACTGATGGAGTAGAGAATTCCAGAGGATAGGGGCCATGTACATAAGTGTGCAAGCCCCAGATTTCAAAAGCATCCTCGGAACCCCTAGCAACCCCTCGTCAGCTGAGTGGAGTGATCACCCTAGGCAGTAAGGGACCAGGAGTTCTTTAAGGTAGTCCGCGCCAAGTCCATGTAGGACTTTGAAAGTCATAAGACTGACTTTAAAGGTGATCTGCCACTGTACTGAAAGCCAGTGCAGCCCACACAGCACCAGCATAATATGACTAGACCGGGAAGTACCAGTCAAAAGTCAGGCAACTGCATTCTGCACTAACTGTAAGCAGCAGATTTCCACCTGAGGAAGCCCTAGGTAAATAGAGTTACAGTAGTCCAAGCATGAGGACACAAAGGCATGGAACAGTGTAGGAAGATCACCAGATGGAACAAGGTGCCTAATTCAGGAGATATTCCTCAGATGGTAAAATGAGGTCTTGATGACGGCAGGCACCTGGGAATGCAGACTCAACCCATCATCAAGAATTACCCCTAGGTTATGCACCTGTTCAGAGGTTGGGAGTGAGACACCCCCAAGATACAGCCCAGAGGGTAAACCAACCCCCACCACCCCCATCCGGCACACTGGATCCACAACAGGCACCTCTGTCTTATCTGAGTTCAACTTCAGCCAACTCTAGTCCATTCACTCCTGGATTTCTTTGAGGCAGTTATTAAATACCAAGAGAGCTCCATCCTGGTAAGGTGCAAAAGAAAGGTAGAGCTTGGTATCATTAGCATAGCAGTGAAATTTTAGCCCATACCTTCTTACAAAGTCTCCGAGGGGCAGCATATACACTGTGAACAACATAGGGGACAACATAGAGCCTTGAGGAACCCCACAAAACAGAGAAACTGGGTCTGAGGAATAAACCCCGGAAACCACTCTCTGCATTCTTGCAGTGAGGTAAGATGTAAACCACCTGAGGACTACACACCTGAGGCATTCAAGTAGAACCCCATGGTCCACAGTATCAAAAGCTGATGAGAGATCAAGAAGAACCAAGATGGAACTGTTCCTCCAATCCCTAGCCATCAGGAGATCATTGAGCACCTGAACCAGCACTGTCTCAATACTATGCCTCTTTTGAAAACTGGACTGGAGGGGTTCATAGATATCATGGATGGTCAAATGGTTTTCCAGCTGTACGGC